>CAWUFW010001229.1:1200000-2400000 GCA_963921515.1 Calotriton arnoldi
GCAGATATGACTTCTTCAATTCTAATGGGGTCCTCCAGAGCTTTGGCCTGTTCCTCAGTTAAGCGCGTCACATTAGCCTCCTACAGAAACCCTGAGATAGCCGGGGTCGGGAGGTCCTTACAAAAAGATCGAAACCTCTCCGTCACTGCCTCCTCCTCCTCCATCACTGTCCCATCCTCTTCTAGCAGCATCTCCACCGCATTGGCCTGGCGCTGTCTCCTAAGTTTGTTTGCTTGCAATCTGCCACACTTGTTCCCCCCCACGAAGAAGGCATGTTTGAGGCGCAAAAGCGAGTATTCCGCATTGTCTAAGTCTAAGCCCACTAGCCGCCTCCAACTGGCGCCACACTCTAGGAGCCCCAGTACAATGGTGTATTCACTCTAGTTCGAGCGTTTGTTGCTGTAGCTATTCCCTCCGTTCCTTATCTGCCGCAGAGTTAGCGATCAATTCCCCTCATATTACGTCCTTCAATGCATACCATATCATTGCAATTCAGACCTCTGGGGAATCATTAGTTTCGATATATCCCTTAATCGTGCCATCTATTTGTTTTATTACTTCTGGTCTGCGGAGAAGCGTTTCTTGCAGCTGCCAAGACCGCGGCCTATGCTCCTGAAGGGGGAGGGTGAGGTCTAGCGTAACTGCTGAGTGGTCAGATAATGAGCGGGGTTCAACCTCTATCGACTGTGCTGCTGCTAAGACTTCCCCAGTACCTAGGAAATAATCCAGCCTAGCGTATGACTTGTGTACATGCGAATATAACGTGTAATCCCTTAAGTGTGGGTGGTGGTTGCGCCAGATATCTCTCAATCCCAGTTCCTTCATTCTAAGGGCCCCCAGCACTGATCTCCCCAGATACTCCCTGCTTCTGAATTGACCGATCCAGTACGTTATTAAAGACTAAATTGAGGTCTCCCCCAAGATCACCCATCTATCTTGTGTGGTCATGGTTTCTGCTGTGGCTTCATGAATGAACTGCTCCTGCCCCTCATTGGGAACATAGACCGAGCCCAGGATGATGGAGAGGGGCCCTAAGTGAATTCGGTAGCCCAGTAGGCGTCCCCTGATTTCAGCTATCTTCCCCTCCACTTTCCCTTTGAAGGGATGAGAGAACAACAATGCCACCCCAGCCCTTTTATGTGCTAGTGAGGAGAAGATTTGCTGCGGGAAGGCCCTGGATTTCAATCGAGGCCAATCACTGCGCACCAAATGTGTCTCCTGGAGGAGACAAACGTCTGCCCTGGATTGCTCCAAGTAGGCGAGGATTGCCCTCCTTCTAACAGGGTTGTTTAGTCCCTTAACATTGAGGGTAAGTACCCTAAGGCTTTTTGCTAGTGATGCCATGAGTGGATCTCCCTCCCTTCCCGTTTGCGCCAGTCGTGTCCCTCCTCCCTCCACCTCTCCCAGAACTTCCAAGGTCTCTGCCAAGCCCACTGTGGATTAACCTGCATAATGTGTCTCCCTATTGGGCACCCTTTAATGTTTCCCAAAACAGTAACTAGAACCAAACATAACCATTGTCCCAGGTTTGAGGGGGAAAACAAAGGATCCATCCATCAACCAGTGGTGAAGTCTACGTGTAGGTGAATGACCAAGTCCCCAAGATTTTATTCCGCCTCTCCACCCCCCGCAACCCCCGCCACCCTGGTTTGTCTTAAACGAGTTCACCTCATGCAGGATCACTGGAAGAGGTGTCTTTGGCTAGCTTGCTGAGTAGAGCTTTCCTCTCAGATGCCACGGTTGCTTGGTCAGGGCCCAACCCCCCCCCCCCCTCCTGACGGGGACCCTTCGCCATTCCTCGCCATTTTCTCTCCGGAGACCGCTTGCCAGAAGGCCCCGTCTCAGCTTCTGAGGGGTTCTATCTGGAGCAATGCACAAGCCGCCGGGAGGGAACGAATCTGGTGTAATTTATCTTGCCAGCAAAAGATTATCCTGAAGTGATGTCCCCACCCATAGGCCACCTTCTTCTCTCGGAGGAATGACGTGACAGGGTAGAATTCTTTTCTCCTCTGGAGCGTGGAGGCCGCTAAATCCTGATAAAGGTGCAAAGTCTGTCCCCAGAATGTCACAGCTGGTGTTTCCCTGGCTTTTCTTAAAATCCGTTCTTTCAAGGGAAAACTATGAACACAAGTTAAGATGTCCAATGGCCTGCGAGAGCTGGAGCACCCCCAACCCACTCTATGAGTCCGATCCAGGCAGATCTCCGCTGCTTGTGTGTCCCCTAGAATGTGGGCAAACAGCTCTGAGACATAGGACTCTATGTCTCTGTCCTCTGTGTCTCGTGGGGCCCCCCCTGATGCAAATGTTGTTTCGCTGAGAGCGATTTTCTAGATCTTCTGCGTGCGCTTGTAGGTCAAGCCGCTGGTCCATTAAGCGGATGACCTGTTGGAGCTGTTCTATCGCTTCATCCCAAGAAGATTCTCGTCCTTCGATAGCGTCCACTCGATCCCCTATGTCTGTCATCTCCTTGCGAACTGCCTATAGTTCGCTGGTGAGGTTTCTTTTGACTGCTAGCAGGTCATCCCGCAAACCGGCAAACAGGGCGCTCCTCCGACGCCGGCGAGGCAGCTCTGCTCGAACCTTCCGGAGGGTCACCCCCCTGGGTGCTCACCTGCTTCAGCAGCATATCCATGATGTTGCCTCCTTTCTTCACTCTTGCTGATGCCATCTTTTTTGCTGCCTCGGTCAGAGGCCCCAGCTGTTCTCGACGCTCGCTACGGGTAATGTAGTCCTCCTCTGCCACGGACCCCTTTTTGTGCTAATCTGCGCCGCCTCCAAAGTCCAGTTCTGTCTGCTCCTACTTCCGCTAAGTGAAATGTCTCCCGCACTTTATTGCTTTGAGGGCCTGAGAGGTCTTCTGCTGTGCCAGGGGCCCTGCCCTCTATCTCCCCAACTCTCCTCTATGTCCGCTCCCTACTCCACCTCAGCTGATAGAGGGCCACTTCACTGTTGGCTTAAGCTTCGATGGTGGCCAGATCGGTTGCCTGCTGCCTCTGCCTCTTCTGATGCTGCTCGGGGCTCTACGCCCTCTTTGACTCCCGCCAGGCTCGTGCCAGGTTCTCAGGGCCTCAATCCAATTCAGGGCCTTGTTCTTCATCTGTACCCATGCCGTGGCTTCACTCTGTCCGCTTCTGCCGTCGGGGGCCCGTCCCCTTTACCAGGCACACTCCGTCTGGAGGTAGGCCTCCTCACTTCGCTTGCATTACAACTGCTACCTTCTGTGTTCAGGGCACTTTCGGCCATCTGCTGGCCGTGCCCTCTGCATATTTGTTGTCCACTGCAGGGTATCCGTGGACCTCTTCTCTCGATCTCTAGTCTGCTGGTCCTCCCTGTCTTCCTCAGCGGCCAGGCTTCTTGCCCGGCCCGCTGCCTTCTACGGCACTTCTCTGACCAGCTCTCCGGCGGTGGGGGCCGTGACTCCAATACCCAGGGCCTTTCTCACCTCCGTCGAATGCTGTATCCCTTCAGTGGCCAGTGCTCCATAGGCCTCTATGCGCCTACTCACAGGTGGCCCTATCCCACTTCTGTGGGCCGGGTCTCGCTGCTCAGCACCCCCTCCACTTACTTGATGGTGCTTCTTAATGTCATGAGTCCCAGGCACCTCGATCGACACGGACTAGGCCTCACGAGGCTCTCCCTCTTCCGGGCCCTCTCTTGCTGTGGCCCTCAATGCTGGTTTCTCGCGCTATGCTCCGGCGCGGTGCCTCTATCACCTCTGCAAGGGGCCTCTTCCTTCATTGGACCGCGGGCTGGTGTCTCTTCGCACCATCAGGCGCTTCGGCTCAGCCCGACCAGGCCTCACTAGGCCCTCTCTCTCCCGGCCCTTTAGCTGCTGCAGCCCCCGTCGCTGGTCTCACGCATTCCCCCCTCTGCTGTACCTCTATTTCCTTCGCTGGGGCCTCCCCCCCCCGTCGGGCTACGGGCTGGGGTCTCTGCTGTCTCAGGGCTCCGAGCCACTGGAGGAGTGCGCACCTCACTCGATCCGCTTGGATCCGGCCAGGCCACACCCGCCGGAGTCCTCTGCTTGCGGAGCCCGGAGCGCGGCTCCGCTCAAGTCGCCTTCATCTCTGTCGAGTTCTAGGGGTTCGATTGCGCCCACACTCTCATGAAGGGCCCTGGACCCTCAGGGGAGCCTCCGCTGCGATCTGTGCCCCCTTGAGGCGGCCGATGCGCTTTTTGACTGAGAATGTAACAGCATTTGATGACATCTCTAAAGTAAACAAAAGAACATAGCCCAATAGCAGAACGCAAAGTAACACAAAAACACAATGCGATAATGAGGTGCAAGAAAACTGCAACACGACAAACATGCACAAACACTCATGTAACACATTGCCACTTCTATAAAGGTGCTTTCATAAAAGGTGTTTGCACCAAACACTGCCTTAGCTAACAGCACGGACATGTTTTTACACCCGTCAAACAAAACAAGCGAACCAGGCCAACCAGGCTATCTTTACAACCCACATGGTTTTCAGCAATTCCTCTGCATGGAGTGCTTGGAAGTGTCAACAAATGAAAGCAGAGCCATGCATGTCTGTCACAATCTGCTGTGCTACTCCTACTACACATGCGGTTAAATGTCAGATGCGTGATTTACAGACCTAAGGCAGGGTAGCAGATGGGGTTCAATAATCCTGTGTATGATATTACACCAAATCTCATATTGTCAAAGATGGGGAATGGAGAAATATTGAGGTTTTTAGTGCCTGAGCACATGCAAACAATAACTGACATATCGTTATAAAACATTCTGGAATATGTGATGGCCATAGTTTGCACAAGAGTAGCTGGGCATCTTGCGCGGTATCCAGCTGGGCAATTATGTTGTTTTTTGGCATTAGAGTACCTCGGCATAGTATGGCATTGTCTTGCACATGGTAGCAATACCTACCTGGGAATATGAAGGCCACCCTTGCTTTGTAATACCCTTGCAAATGATAGCAATGCCTGGCATATATATGATAGGTGTACCTATCGGAACCTCTGTCATCTGTACCTGGCAGCTGGGGATAAGTGATGTGAAAATTGGACTAAGGAGGGAGGTCCTCAAAAGTACCTACCCAGGAGATATGGAAAAGGCATTGCAAGCTGACAATGTAACACCCACATAACTATGACCAGTAAGCAGGGGTATGGCTAGCCGAGCATGGAGCAGGAGGCTCCCTTTTGAGCTCCTGCCGCTAGCTCGACCCTAATCCCGTATATATCCTCATGCTGTAATGTAACCCCGAGTCAAGTGAACCCTCCCCAGGAGGTCATGACACTACCCGGGCCGATGTTTATTGCCACAACAGCTTTTAGAGTTGGCAGAAGAGCGGAGATGTGAGGCAAGGAGGGGAAGGCAGGATGGATGCTAACGGCGGTGGAAAGGAGTGAAAGCTGAGCGCAGCCCAGGAGACAACCACTGGATGAAGAAGGAACTACACCGGTCCCAGGGTGGACCACTCCCGAAACCCTGACGTGGTGTCGGAGTGAGGCATGACTATGGGAGGAGTGGGAAGCACCACACTGCAATGGCCTAAAGTAGGGGCCTCCCAGCTAGGAAGTGCTACAAGTGATAACCCGGCAGAGACAAGATAAGAACCCTAATATAACAATCATTGGGAGAGGAGAGAATGTGGGCAGAGGCCAGAGCTGCTGACTCGAGAGCTGGGGATCTCGGTTCGAGTCTCGGCGGCGCAACATCCTGTGATTCTGGGCAAATCACTGAATCTCTCCGGGTGATGAGTTGCTATATATATATGTGCTGCAAGACGAAAAGGCAGAAAGAGGCAATACTTTATGAAAAAATTGTTCTACCAAAGCGGATGTTAACAGTATTTCGGCTACGGAAAACTGATAAGAGAAGCAGAGGAGAAACAAGCATTAGTAAATGCAGAAAAACATGCTGCAGCCAAAAGCAAATGGAGGAAAGCTAAATGGCATGCACAGGAACCAATGAAAAGCCAGGAAAAAGAGAAGTTGGGATGTAAGCCCCTTTTAAGTTTATATTTAGAAAAATAGATTTCGCAAGCACAGTGCAAGCGCTGTGCAGGTGAAACCTAAAAAGGCACCGGATGGGCTACTGCCGTTTGGAAATGTGTGAATGGAAATCGCTTCTGGGTCACAGTTATGGCACATTGGGCACTGTGCAAATCTCACTGAAAAAACAAAGCGTGACGTATTTTTTAACCATCCTTTTTCATAAACTGTGTCTATGCTGCAGCATATAAAACCACGCACCACCCAAGTCATTCCATTTATTACCAGACCAGGCCAGACAGTCTTACGGGCAATAAACAGTGTCCTGGTTAAACCAAGTATTGCAAAACTCTCTGCTCATCTATCTACTTTTGAAGATCTTCCTTATCTCCATCCACCTCAGAACATCTCTGGATTTCTGCCAGTGATCTCTCGTTGCATCTTTCCAATCCTGTAGAGCTCTTTCTGTCAAACATATTTTTCTTCACAGGAGCAATAGAAACACAGAATATGGCTTACATGAGTGCTAATCAGTAGTAGAGACGGCTTGTGTGAGTACTAAACAGTAGTAGAGGCTGCTTGTATGAGTGCTAATCAGTAGTAGAGGTGGCTTTTAAGAGTGCTAATCAATAGTAGAGGCGGCTTGTATGAGTGCTAATCAGTAGCAGAGGCGTCTTTTGTGAGTGCTAATCAGTAGTAGAGGTGGCTTGTATGAGTGCTAATCTGTAGTAGAGGCATCTTGTATGAGTGCTAATCAGTAGTAGAAGCGGCTTGTGTGAGTGCTAATCCATATTAGAGGAGGCTTGTATGAGTGCTAATCAGTAGTAGAGGTGGCTTGTGTGAGTGCTAATCAGTAGTAGAGGTGGCTTGTATGAGTGCTAATCAGTAGTAGAGGTGGCTTGTGTGAGTGCTAATCAGTAGTAGAGGTGGCTTGTGTGAGTGCTAATCAGTAGTAGAGGTGGCTTGTGTGAGTGCTAATCAGTAGTAGAGACGGCTTTTATGAGTGATAATCAGTAGTTGAGGTGGCTTGTATGAGTGCTAATCAGTAGTAGAAGCGGCTTGTGTGAGTGCTAATCAGTAGTAGAGGCGGCTTGTATGAGTGCTAATCAGTAGTAGAGGTGGATTTTCTGAGTCCTAATCAGTAGTAGAGGCAGCTTGTGTGAGTGCTAATAAATAGTAGAGGTGGCTTGTGTGAGTGCTAATCAGTAGTAGAGGCGGCTTGTATGAGTGCTAATCAGTAGTAGAGGCAGCTTCTGTGAGTGCTAATCAGTAGCAGAGGTGGCTTGTGTGAGTGCTAATCAGTAGCAGAGGTGGCTTGTATAAGTGCTAATCAGTAGTAGAGGCATCTTGTATGAGTGCTAATCAGTATTAGAAGCGGCTTGTGTGAGTGCTAATCCATATTAGAGGAGGCTTGTATGAGTGCTAATAAGCAGTAGAGGTGGCTTGTATGAGTGCTAATCAGTAGTAGAGGTGGCTTGTGTGAGTGCTAATCAGTAGTAGAGGTGGCTTTTATGAGTGCTAATCAGTAGTAGAGGTGGCTTGTATGAGTGCTAATCAGTAGCAGAGGTGGCTTGTGTGAGTGCTACTCAGTAGCAGAGGTGGCTTGTGTGAGTGCTACTCAGTAGTAGAGGCTACACACGCCGCGGGCCCGCGTTGGAATTTTAAACGCGCTCCTGCGCGAAGGATAGTGGGAGGAGAAGTCCCCGTTGCTGGCTGACTTGCTGGCGTGGAGCAGAGACCAGGGAAGAGCGGCTACACACGCCCCGGGACCGCGTTGGAATTTTAAACACGCTCCTGCGCGAAGGATAGTGGGAGGCGGCTTGTATGAGTGATGATCAGTAGTATAGGCGGCTTTTATGAGTGCTAATCAGTAGCAGAGGTGGCTTGTGTGAGTGCTAATAAGTAGTAGAGGTGGCTTGTATGAATGCTAATTAGTAGTAGAGGCTGCTTGTATGAGTGATGGTCAGTAGTATAGGCAGCTTGTATGAGTGCTAATCAGTAGCAGAGGCTGCTTGTATGAGTGCTAATTAGTAGTATAGGCTGCTTGTATGAGTGATGGTCACTAGTATAGGCAGCTTTTATGAGTGCTAATAAATAGCAGAGGTGGCTTGTATGAGTGCTAATCAGTAGTAGAGGCTGCTTGTATGAGTGATGATCAGTAGTATATTCGGCTTTTATGAGTGCTAATCAGTAGCAGAGGTGGCTTGTATGAGTGATGATCAGTAGTATAGGCGGCTTTTATGAGTGATAATCAGTAGCAGAGGGGGCTTGTATGAGTGCTAATCAGTAGCAGAGGTGGCTTGTATGAGTGATGATCAGTAGTATAGGCGGCTTTTATGAGTGCTAATCAGTAGCAGAGGTGGCTTGTATGAGTGCTAATTAGTAGTAGAGGCGGCTTGTATGAGTGATGATCAGTAGTATAGGTGGCTTTTATGAGTGCTAATCAGTAGCAGAGGTGGCTTGTATGAGTGCTAATCAGTAGTAGAGGTGGCTTGTGTGAGTGCTAATCAGTAGCAGAGGTGGCTTCTGTGAGTGCTAATCAGTAGCAGAGGTGGCTTGTGTGAGTGCTAATCAGTAGCAGAGGTGGCTTGTGTGAGTGCTAATCAGTAGCAGAGGTGGCTTGTATGAGTGCTAATCAGTAGCAGAGGTGGCTTGTATGACTGCTAATCAGTAGCAGAGGTGGCTTGTATGAGTGCTAATCAGTAGCAGAGGTGGCTTGTATGAGTGCTAATCAGTAGTAGAGGTGGCTTGTATGAGTGCTAATCAGTAGCAGAGGTGGCTTCTATGAGTGCTAATCAGTAGCAGAGGTGGCTTGTATGAGTGCTAATCAGTAGCAGAGGTGGCTTCTATGAGTGCTAATCAGTAGCAGAGGTGGCTTGTATGAGTGCTAATTAGTAGCATAGGTGGCTTTTATGAGTGCTAATCAGTAGCAGTGGTGGCTTGTATGAGTGCTAATCAGTAGCAGAGGTGGCTTGTATGAGTGATGATCAGTATTATATTCGGCTTTTATGAGTGCTAATCAGTAGCAGAGGTGGCTTGTATGAGTGCTAATCAGTAGCAGAGGTGGCTTTTATGAGTGCTAATCAGTAGCAGTGGTGGCTTGTATAAGTGCTAATCAGTAGCAGAGGTGGCTTGTATCAGTGCTAATCAGTATGAGTGATGATCAGTATTATTTTCGGCTTTTATGAGTGCTAATCAGTAGTAGAGGTGGCTTGTATGAGTGCTAATCAGTAGCATAGGTGGCTTTTATGAGTGCTAATAGTACAGAAATCACAGAATGCCTTCATATCCAATTAAAGAGGTTGAGGCGCTTAATGTAGCTATTCACACTTTTTTTCGAGAAAATGTGGCCTCTGTGACATCCCCGGTAGTTTTATGGGACGCTTTCAAATGTACTCTTAGAGGTAACATTATTCAAATAATGGCAAGACGGAATGCGGCTATTAAGAAGGAGCTCTTTTCTTTAGCAGACAGTATTAAGCATAAGGAGTCCTTATACAGAAGCTCCAAGGAGAAAATATTACTACAAGATATTAAAAATCTTAAATATTCTGATAACTCTATTTTAACTAAGAGGGCACACATTGGTGTACAAGTACAAAAATCTAAACGTCTCTTATTAAAGAATCGAGCAGGTAAAGTTCTGGCGGCAACTTTAAAGTATCAGGAGACCAACATTAAATCCGCTCAGATTTCTTGTATTAAGGACAGTGCGGGTGCTAGGAAACTTCAGACTAAAGATATTCTGGAAGTATTCCGTGATTTTTACTGTAAGCTTTATTCTCCTCCGCACCAATCTTCTCTGGTTCAGTGCCAGCAATTCCTGACCTCTATTCCTACTCACAGGATTTCTGACGCTGATATAGAGTCTCTGAGTAAACCTATTGACTCCGAAGAAATTATTCAAGCCATTAAGGCTACTAGGTCGGGAAGGCTCCAGGACCTGATGGGTTTTCTATTGATTTTTATAAGCAATTTCTATCGTCTTTAACCCCACATCTCAAAGATGTTTTTGATCACTTTGTTTCCTCAGGGAAGGTGTCGGGGTCGGCTACTGAGGCGACTATAGTGGTTATCCCCAAAGAGGGTAAGGACCATTTAGATCCTAAGAACTTCCGTCCAATTTCTCTATTAAATATGGAAGCAAAAAGTTTCGCAAAAATTTTAGCCAAACGGTTGGAGCGCCATATTCCGTCACTTATTCATCCCTCTTAGACGGGTTTTGTTAAGGGGCGGTTGGCTAGGGATAATATCCGGACTTTCTGTCATATTCTAGAGAAAGCAAAGTTGGCTAACTCTCCGTCGGCAGCCATTGCCCTTGATGCTGAGAAGGCTTTTGACAAGGTCTCCTGGCCTTTCCTCCAAGCAGTACTTCAATCTCATAATTTAGGAGATGTATTTATTGGTATGGTTATGTCACTTTATGCACAACCTAAAGCTAATATTAGAATTAATGGAGCTACTTCAGCCTTTTTTGATCTTGGCCAGGGCACCCGGCAGGGTTGCCCATTATCTCCGCTTCTGTTCTTGCTCTCTATTGATCTGCTTCTTCGTTTACTTAATCTAAATCAAGACATTCGGGGCTTTCAATTTGGTACACAGAACATTAAAACGGTCGCGTATGCGGATGATGTGCTTATCTTCTCGGAGGATATAGAAAATGCAATACCTGCTATTTCTCATATTATTAAAGAATTTTCTCTTGTTTCAGGATATACTCTGAATAAAGATAAAACCGAAATGTTCCCTCTTAATCGGTTATGTTTTTCTTCTCATATGGGAGAGGCTGGTTTTAAGTGGCAAGCTGATCGGATTAAATACTTAGGAATTTGGTTCTGTACTAATTTGGTAGACACTGTTGCATATAATGAGGCCCAGGTGATTGCTAAAGTTAAGCAATTGTTGGAGGCCTGGTCGCCTAAATTCATCTCCTGGTGGGGACGTCTTCAAACATTGAAAATGATGATAACTCCTATTGTCAATTTTGTGTCTTCTATGCTCCCTATGAAGTTGTCCTCCTCTTTTTTTCATGAACTGGATGTGATCTCCTCAAGATTTTTATGGAGTAATAAGCGTGCTAGGATTTCGTATAAACAATTACGGAAATCCTATGTTTGGGGTGGGTGTAATCTCCCGGATTGGAGTTTATATCAATTGGCGTTCTTGGCGTCTCAGGGTGCTTTATGGTTTTCTTCTGAGTCTAGACATATTCCACTGTGGTTGTATATTGAACAACATCTGGCTCCCCCTTATCTACTTCTGCTATGTTGACTGCATCTACACTACCTTTACCCTTTTCTGGACGTATCATATCCGATACCATTGCTGTATTGAAAGTGATTGATAAGAGGGTTTCCTTGCGTATACATAAATCTGGATGGTCTTCTTTGTGGTTTAACCCCAAAATCAAGATTGAGGTTGGCGCAGAGACAAGATCGCATTGGGCTAGTAAAGGTTTCACATTGGTCAAACATCTTTATGATGATCATCATGATCCTTTACCTTTTTCATCATTGGCTACAATGCATAATCTTAGTAATATAGATTTCTATTCATTTCTTAAAATAAAAGTGGCTTTGTCCAAGGGGACTTATCATCCGGATTCACATACTATTTCTCTTCTCCAGTTGTGGCATAAGGCAGGGCATGTTGCCTCTAGGATCTATAAATTTTTGGTAACTACCTCGCCTTCACAATCTACGGTTACGCAGCATAAATGGTTACATCATTTAGATCCTGATATATTCAAGCATATTACACCGGAAACTTGGAAAGTCATTGGGAAATTTTCCCTACGTAATAAAATTGCTTCTTCTCTAATTCAATCTAAGTTTTTTACCATCAACCTTCTCCATTGGGCCCCGGCTCGTCTATATTCACTCAATCTCAAAGAGGATGATCTGTGCTGGAGCTGCAAGAGTGCTGCTGGTACATATCAACATATGTTTTTTGAATGCTCCCTTCTCAAATCGTTTTGGGATCTGATCCATAAACATTTATTGTTAATCTTTGATATCCAATTTGAGCTTTCCTTTCCGTTGGTTGTGTTGGGCCCGTGGGCAGCTCCATCTCCACTTTCTCTAGATGAGTTAGATTTACAACTCTTAGATTTGCTGTTATCCATAGCGATTAAGATTATCTTGACGGAATGGAAATCCTTTAACTCTATATCTTATCACACATGGTGGGCATGGGTATCGTTTCTTCGAGGAGCTCACACGTCGGTGGAAGAAAGAAAATATACTCCTTCTATTTCTTCTGGTGTCTGGAGATCACTGGATAAATATATGCAGTTAGCTTCTCAAGGCCTGGTGGCTCAATACCCTTTTCAGATCTCTGCTTGATTCTCCTCTTTCATTAAGGTTGGAATCCCTGCTCTCCTTTTCTTTCCTTTTCTCTTATTTATTTTTCTTCTCTTTCTTCTTTTCCCTCTTTCTATTATTATTATTATTATTATTATTATTGGAAGTTTGTAAAGCGCAATGGTTACTCCCAACGGAGTGTCCCCGCGCTAGGACAACTGGGAACCCCAAACCCATACCACACTAATCGACTACCTACATAGCCTCTAAGCAAGGAAAGGCAGCAGAGTAGTTAACGACCGCCCCCTGAGTCACGGAAGGGCCAGGTTTTCAATTTCTTACGGAACCAAGGTTCTGACTCAGATGTCCTCAAGTCCACAGGAAGCTTATTCCAGGCCTTAGCTGCCAGGAAACCAAAAGATCTTCCACCCACCCTGGCCCTCCGCACCTTAGGCACAGTCATTCTCATACTGCCAAGAGATCTCAAATTCCGAGAAGGTTGGTAAACCTTCAGAAGGGGGGTCAGAAAGCGCTGCCCTTTTTTCCTAAGGATCCTATGGCTGATACAGAGAGCCTTAAATGTAACTCTAGCCTGTATTGGGAGCCAGTGAAGTTTTTTAAAGCTTCTCCTACCGGGGCCCTCCTGGGAATATTCAGGATAAGCCTAGCTGCGGCATTTTGGACCTTCTGCAAGATGTTCAGATTTTTAGCGGTCACCCCTAGATACAGAACATTGCAGTAGTCAAGACGAGATGTGACCAAAGCCTGTACAATAGTTCTTTTAGCATCCAGGGGAGAAGGTCCAGAATCTTCCGCAGCATTTTCAGGATGCCAAAGCAGGTTCCGGCCACAGCAGAAATTTGCTGAGTAAAGGAAAGTGCTTTGTCGAACCACACCCCCAAATTTTTCACCTTAGCTTTCGGCACCGGGCAAGGTCCCAGTTCCTCAGGCCACCAATGCTGTGACCAGAAAGAGGGCTGTTTTCCCACAACCAACACCTCTGTCTTCCCTGCATTCAGCTGGAGGCAACTCAGTCTCATCCAGTCCATAAGCTCCCTCAGACATGTTTTGAAATCAGCAGCCCTTCCTGATTCTTGTTGTTCTAGGGTCACAACTAGCTGAGTGTCGTCAGCATAGGATACCAACTTGATTCCATGTCTCAACACAATATCTGCCTGCGGGCGCATATATATATTGAATAGGGTGGGGCTTAGCGCAGATCCCTGCGGCACCCCCTGGTTTAAAGGACAAACTCTGGACTTGAATGGATGTTGCAGCACCTGAAAAGTTCTGTTTTCCAAAAAGTTCTTCAACCACATCCACGTGACACCTCCGACCCGACCTCTCCTAGCCTCTCCAGCAGGAGGCCATGGGACACCGTGTCGAACGCGGCACTCAAGTCCAACAAAACCAGAGCAGTAGTTCTACCTTCATCGGCAGCAATCCTCAACACTTCAGCTGCTAGAAGAAGAGCAGACTCTGTGCCATGCATTGGCCTAAAACCGGCCTGGGTGTCATGAAGAACCTGCCTCTCTTCTAAGAACTTCGACAGTTGGTTATTTAGATGTTTCTCTGCAATTTTTGCCACATAAGGAAGAAGAGATATAGGTCTTAAGTTTTCAGGGATAGCGGGGTCCAGTGATGGTTTCTTCAGCAGCGGAACCACCATAGCGTGTTTCCATCTGCTAGGAACCAGACCAGTGCTGAAGGACAGGTTCATAAGTGAGGTAAGAACAGGGGCAATTATATTTTTCCCTAATTGAAGAAATTTAGGGGGATCGGGTCCAAAGGTGATCCCGATTTCACAGCCTCCATCAGCCCCAAAACCTCATTTTCCACCAGAGGGCAGAGGATAAACTTATCCTCGGTCACAGGTGCCTCCGTATTAGACACAGGCGCATAGCTCCTACTACTATCTGGGAAGGAGGCAGATATCCGGTCGATCTTATCAATAAAATAATTGGCGACCTTATCACAATACTCCGTAGAGGCAGGGAGTGCAACAGTCACTCGTTCTAGAGAGGACAGTTGTTTCACTACCTGAAAAATGGTTTTAGAAGAATGTTTGGCTAACTCGATTTGCCCTGTATAATATTCCCTCCGTACTCTCTTAATATGGCGATGGTAGAGCTTCAACTACTTCTTTCTTGCTGGGTTTTTCCCGGTTGCTATTTTTGTTTTTCTTTTTTGTGATGATTTATCTTTTCTCCAATGTAATACAAATGAAATATTTGGGTCTCTATGTTTTTTGTAATGGACTTTATTGATGCATATCCATTATTTATAACATTGCTTCTATGTATTCTTTTTATTAATTAGGGATTATTTATTGTTCAAATCTCTTTTTAAATGTATTGCATATTGTGATATCTTAACTATTTATATTCTCTCTCTTAAATTAATAAAATGTATTGAACAAAAAGCTTAAGCCCAGTTATTAGCCCTCTTCACTCTTCACACGAGTACTATTTGTAGTTAGTTTCTACTCACGGACTCCCGCCGCCCCTGGGTCTCTAAATTGTCCGCAGCAGTCTCTTCTCATTTTGAGCTTCTGCTTCTGCACAAAGACCCACGAGTCGTCATCCGGGTGCCTGCACAAGTGACTGAACGCCTCTGGAGAAGTGTTTCACAAGTGGTGCTCACAATGCAGGCGGCCCCACTGAGCTCTTCCATCGCGAGTACTGACTAAAAGTTTGCAACCACTGAGAGAGCGGCGGAGGGTCTGATCTCTACCACTGACATGCCATGGCTCACCTCGCAGCGCCCACACTTTGCAGAGTTGTGTACATTCTGCATACACCAGGATACACACTTGGGCTAAAGGGCAGTGGAAGGGTCCCTGGTGGTGTCTTCCGTACTTAGGACCAGAGGGATGACCGCTTCAGGCCTTCCCACCACATGTGCACGGCGCCTACTAGCATCCTGCATCCACTCCAGAAATATTGTGATGCTGTAGTTGTGTCTTCACTGTGTGTAGAGCCGGTTATGTAGTAGGTTATCACAAACCTATCTGTTTTTAAATCTGCCGAGGCTTTATGAACGCCTTCCATTCTCGCAAGGAGATTGGGGACCCAATGTGTGTTTCCCATTGTTTCATCAGAAGCAGTTTTAATAAAAACTACACATTTTAAAACGTTCTATATTTTTGTAATAGCATGTCTCTTCTTAGGAGTAGGGGGGCAGTCTGCTGGCTGCTGTCACACATCTGGTTCATCACATCAGCCCCCACTCATTTCTATGACATTGACATCACTCACTCGCCTACACATGCAGATGTCTACGGGCCGTTCCTGCAGGGCCTCAGGATGGAACAAGCAGAGATCTGGCGCTATCCCGGCTGTCGCTTGTGACGTAACTTGCCTTTTCTGTCAGAATCAGTATTTATTTCTTGGGCATCGGTGTACTTGTCTGTGTACTACTATCTATGGCTCCGTTTTGTAGACTGTTTGAAATGAATGTGGCAGTGTTGCAGCTGTGCAGTTTGTAACTCTTGATCTCTCCTTTCTGATTGGTGAAGGCAGACAATGGTAACTTGGGGGAATTGACCAATTAAAATGCCGGATCTGGACAAGAAGGGGAAGAAAAACGGAAAGACAGCAGAAAAGAAAAGTCCAGCCGCTTCTCCCAGGTACGGCAAGCACATTCCTTCCAATGTGGATGTGGTGATAAAGGTTTATAAAAAACAAATATGGAATGAGACGCTGAAATGGACACTTTATGATTACAACGAATACAGGTACAAAAGGCCGAGCTCATTACGTTTATCCTAATTTGTACATAGTTCTGTTTGGGGGCGGGGCTTAATTGTTTGCATGCCCTAAATGACAAAAACAAACGTGTACGTGCACATTAAAGTGCATTCGCACATACAGACACACACAATTGTTTCTGCCCGTTTTATATGCGCTCAGGGCCAGACCAGGGGGTATAGGTGGCACCAGACATTGCGCTCTTCCCTGCCCCCCAGGTTATCAAGTGAGAATAATGACACCCATTTATTTGGCTGGTTCCTGCCTACGGTTCCGAGTAATTACCAGTGGCTTAGATTAGTTCAGGTAACCCACCCCCAATTTTTTGTTTTCTTCAATTTTTTTGATGTACTTTTTTGTTTTCTCGCTTTTTTATTTTTCTCATTTTTTTGTTTTCTCCTGAATTTGAGGCTTCTTGATATCAGAACATTTTTTTAAATTATTGACTAGTATGCAGTCGTCAAGCAGTCCTCGGATATCCCCAGCAACGGAATTATATATAGATCACTGGATGGAATTAATTAAGCATGAACAGTAGTCCTGGCAAAAGGTAAGCATGCACCTTTCATGAAATCGGAGACCACAAAATATCATTCCAACCCTGCTTCACCTACCCCCGCCTCCACTTACCATCAAAATCCAGCCCAACTGAGGCTGTGCTCACTCCCAAGCGTGCCTCTGACACCAAGGGTGGTGCTGTTGCTGCCCACCTTTCACATTACTATGTTGTCAGAGGCATTCCTCCCCCAGCTTCACCTGTGGTACTGGTGAGCACAGCCGAGGGGAACAAGGTTCTTAAGAAGAGCACTGGGGACTGCATCTGAGGCACAGATACTCTTGTCATCTCCTTGATAAAAGTCTGATTGCAATGAAGCAGAGCTTACAAAGATATTTACCTTGAACAAACATCCCACTGCCTGATTGCTTCTTTACTGCTCTTTGCAGGAATAACGGTATCCAGATCCAGGCCCAAAGCAGGCCAACCTCTCTGAGCTGAAACGCATCATCTCCTTAATCAGCTCTATGTCAGGTTTATCAAATCATTTCCTGTAAATTCATTATCACCCAATCTAGTCTTGGCCTTTTCTTGCCCACCTCCGGCAATATTGAAGCAACTGCCTCCTGTCCCAGAACCGACTGATCTGGGATCCCGAAGAGCAGCCATTATAGGGACATCGTTGGATGATGCAGCTGCTGCTGAGGATTTGATGGGAAGCCTATGAGCATTTCTTTTCATGTCCACGCCTCCACCTTCTGGTGGGAGATGACGGGGTAGAGGGGTGGAGATGTGGGGTAGGCTACGTGATTAATAAAAAGAGAGCACATTCCCTCAATAACAGGCGTCCCAATTCAATGGGAGCCCAGTACCGTAATGCTGGCCACCCATTGACTGTTTTCCAGAGTACTTTGATGTCTGGGAGAATCCCTGCACCCTTCACAGTGTCTGTGAATTCTCTGTGCTCCATCACTGGTGCCTCAATACCTCCATTCTTATTTTCCAGGCACTGCATCCTGGTGTCAGGGAATTTCGTGACAGTTTCCAGCTCTACAACCCTGGACTCCATTTTCCCCAAATGGGGCCTCCTTAGCGGGAGTGGATTTTTCTACTTTCTCCAGCTTTTTAATTATGGAGTGCAGGCCCTCCATCCTCTCTTTCTGTCGTTTTGCCAGATTGCTGAACTTCACTTCCTCACTCTACAATTTGAACAATGTCTGTGGATGGAGAAAAACACAGTCCTGCTTGCCACTTTCTGTGACCTCTCGGCAGCCATCCTTGTATTCTGCTGTGCACCTCTCTCATCTGTTTGCAGGGCCTTGCATCAGGCCTGATGTTCAGCGCCGCAGACCCCAGGAGTTTCTCCTCTGCCACACTGTTCCAGTTCACAGGTCCACTCTTCTTGTAACAGTCCCTGCTGACCTAGGTTTAGCAGGGATCCCTATCTCCCCATGAGGTCTCCAATATGTGATCAGGGACTGGCTTCCACACTCTCACCGCTGGCGATGATGAGTCCAGTAATCCACCATCTTGCCTCCTCTAAAGATGCCTGGGGATGAAACTCCCACGCTTGTGTCTGGCGCCTCAGCGGTGTGCGTCTGCCAGCCTCTCTGTCAATTCACCGCAAGGTTGTCAACTCACTGAGGTACTTTTAACATGATAAGACGCATTTTGAGACCATAAAAAAGGCCTAGCTAACGTGCCACAATTTTGCTCGCCGCCAGTCCTCACCCACTGTATTACTTTTCTTTATCCAGAAGTCTCCAGCGTTCAATCCTCTGCCCTCCTTGAACAAGGCATCGCTTTGCTTCCTGTCATTTCAGACACGGAATGTGTCAATGACCATCAGTTTGCTGAAAATCATTTCATCCTTTGTCTTTGATGGACCTCCTCGTAGCCTACGAGACTCTGTCCAGGGATTTCTTACCTCTGTCCTGTGTTGATTGAGCTATAACATTCTTAAGCTCAACACCTCCAAGACAGAGGTACTGATTTTAGGCTATGATCAGCTATGTGCTCTTTTATTTTGGCCTATCTGGGTGGGTGTGCCTCTGCCTCCTGTGCCCAAAATGAAGTCTTGCATTCTCCTCAGTAAAGACCTTGGATTAAAAGACCAAGGGCCAGATGTAGGACCGTTTTTTTGCGGTCGCAAATGCGAAATCGGCCCGTTTGTGACAGCAAAAAAGGGTGGTGGTATGTACAAATGCTATTTTGAGAGTCGGTGACCTATACAGTGTCTTCATATATTGGACTCTTAATTCATGTACTATCATCTTACGTTTTTCTGAAGATAACCATTGGACCTGTTCGGATTGATGGAACAAGATACTCCAATAATGTGGTGCTCTGGAATTCTTATTGTGTTATCAAAGGTGGTGCCACAAATCTTGACTGGGAGAGCCAACACCTTTCCTGATGGAAGAAGGGCTAGCCATCTTGGATTTAGGACTTCTGGTAATGTTTGCAGTAAGTCAAAGGGGGAGTGCAGTAAAAGGAGATGGTGACAGGGTGAAAGTGTTGTCAGGATTGAGTATAGGGGCTGTGGCTAGAGAGGACTCAAGGTGGCTGCATGCAGCAAAACTCTGTGTCCACAATAGCCCATTTATAATCATTAAATGCATTTCTGGCTGAGTCCAGCCACAAATACAGCAGCTACCCGCATTGCCAGAATGGGCGAATTTGAAAGGCAAAATCTTGACATTTCCTTGTTGCAGTTTGAGGCCCTTCCTGTCGTGGGCGATAGACCTAGCCACAGAAGTGGGACACTTAAAAAGAAACACAATCCAATTCCTTCATGATGGGGGCACCAAGAAAAAGACCTACTATGGTTTCCTTACTATCCAGTTCTGAAGCCCAGTTCACCTGAAACTGCACCTGAAACAGCCAGGAGGCTCTACTCCTTGAGGAGCGACACTAGATTTGAATCCTTCTGCGGCCACTTTTTCCCAGTTCGCAAAGTCGCTATCTAGGATGTTACTATGATACCAGAATATTTACTTTGGATTAATTGAACCGTACTATCTTTTTCACTATCCAGCAGATCAGATCATCGGTTATATCTGAATCTTTTCAGTCGAAAATACTTGCAAGGCCTGGCTGCACCTGTGATGAGAGATGTTTCTAACAGCAGACCTCTTGTAAATAGATCCACCACCTGATTAAGCTCTCATATCACCAGGGACTGTTGTGCACTTGAGTGTATTAAGAGCAACATTATCTTCTCGCATAGAAAAGAAGGCATGTGGCATCACATCCAGAACGATGAAGGTGGCAAGCTCCACAGCTCTTCTAGGAAGATACGACCCTTTATTGTGGGAAACCAGGTAGAGAGTCCCAGGGGATTTGACTAAAGAAAAGTATTCATTGAGGTCACATTGTGGACTATTGCCATAACCAGTGGCCCATTAAAGATCATGGATTTGTTGTTCAGTGGTTATCCTAAACCCATATCAATTTCCCATGTGCTATGTTTAAGACATACATGTCTGACACTGGACATCAAATAGAAAATGTTAAGCCTGCATTCGTTGTATAAATACTGTTTTCACCCACATACAAATGTAGGTCGAGGCTGACACCTTTAAGGTAGGAAGCTTAGAGAGGAATCTCTAGGTTTTGGTTTAGATTATTAGAGTAGTGTCACTGCTAATACCAGCAGATTCATCTGCCCTGCTGTCAGCAATCTCCAGAGCAACAGCATCACCAAACGCCTCAATACCATAGAGGGACACCCTCCAGAGGAAGAGAAGGTCCACACCACTGACGTCAGCAGGGACATCTCGTGAGACTTCCAAGCAGTAACTCCTCCACGCCACCATCACTATTACCCACTTCAGTAAGAGAGAACACCGCCAACAATCACTAATAGTGGCAAAATGAATGAATATCATGTACAATTTCAAGCACAGAGCTTTGACTTGGGGCAGTCCAAATCATGGAGATGGAATTGTTTCGTTTTATTCAAGGGGGTGTGAGCCTCTATTTGCTGTCCTTAGAATCAGCAGGCTGACCATCTCCCTTGAGAACCTTAACCCTACCATTTGGACTCATTGGCAAGTTAAGTCAGTCTAGTGTGGGATAGCTGTGACATTCCAGGCAGATTTGGGAATGGTGAGGCACACTGTTCTTGAAAAAACATCTGAATAAAATTATAAAGTTGATCAACTTGGGTGCAGGTGGGTAACTCCCTCTGACCTGAGGGAGTGGGACTAAATAATCATTGAAAAGCACTAGGTGAGCCTCACCTAGTGTCCCCACGTTGCACTCCTGGGGGTTCAACGACCCTTGCTATAAAGTTCCACACAATTTTTTCCACAATGTTGGAATGAATTTTTTTCTTTATTCATTTTCTTCTTTTTGAATCACAATGTTGTTAATCACATGTTCTGGGCACAGAACTTTCAGATCTACTGGCTAGACCAAGGAAGCGTTTCAAACACGGGCTGCGGTGGCAGACTCTAAACCTTTTTTTCGTGGCATTTTTTAGAGAATGATTTCCCTGAAGAAGGGTATCCACCCGAAATGCAGTGGGATTATGAAAATGCCATGTATAACGTTTTCATTATGAAATTGTTACATCGAATAACAATATGACATTCACATGTGATTAACAACATCGTGATTCAAAAAGAAGAAAATTAATAAGAAAAAAATTCATTCCAACATTGTGAAAAAATTGTGTGGAATTCGTTTGAACTTTATAGCAAGGGTCGTTGAACCCCCAGGAGTGCAACGTGGGGACACTAGGTGAGGCTCACCTAGTGCTTTTCAATGACATTCCAGGCAGAGCCACCCAAGCAAGTGTATTTACATTTGAATACTCCTCTTCAAGTCGGTCCCAGGCAAGATTTCATATGTTTAGCTAGCAGAATTAAAGTAATAGTTTCATTTACATGTGAGAATGTGATTTAGAAGCATGTTCAACAAACAATTTCAGATTTGTAATTTTTAAGGAAACTGCATCTTTTTGTTGATAATAGTGTTGGTAGGTACAACTACAATGAAATTATTTAAAAATCTATTTAGAGTTTATAAAACTCATGGCCCCTAGACATAAGTGTGTCACATACGCTGACAGAGCCCAGCACAAAGGTAAACAAGGCACAAAACATTGTTTTAATTGTAGCCATGCATTTTCCCTGAAAACTAATTTAAGGAACATGCTGATTTAAGACACCATGGCCATTCATAAGGATAGTTAGATATTGTACTACAGGGGCGGCTGATTGGTACATCTGATACTAAAGCACATCGATATCCAAAGGGCCATTTTGATTGCCTTTCTACTATTTACAGTCCTCTCCATATGGTCTCTCCCTTGGCACCCAACAGGGATGTAACGCAGAATAAAAATATACATATTTTAGAGCCAGTGAGAAGGAGCATCTCAAAAAAGACCTCTGTTGTAGCGGCTGGCGACGGGGTGCTGGTCGGCTTTATCACCAGGAGCACTGAGGCTTGATGTTGTGTTTGTGGGGGAGGACTTGAAGCACTGTCAAAACCAGAGAGCTTAGAGGGCCCAAGCCACTTTCTACAAGCCAGTTTCTTTGTGTAACCTGCACTCCATGGCTATTTTGCCTGGGCTGTTTGTCCAGTCACAAAGGTACTGTTGACCCAGGTGGGAACCTTTTGCATGTTTAGCCCCACCCCCTGTCCAGTGAGGGAATATTCAGCAGAAGGCTAATTTTCAGATATGGGTTCTTATTCAATTTGTCAAAAGAAACCTTCTCACTGCGCAGACAGTCTGGGTGGAGTTGAGTTTAAATACTTGAAAGGGTCCCCCCCTCTCTGAAACAGTGCCTGCATGATGTGGATCAGAGTCAATCTCAGGAGTGTAATAGACCGCCTTGCGATTACTAATTCATATGTCCAGTATTGATAAATCAAATGTTTGGCTATTGTACAGTGCATGACAAATGTAGTCATTTCAAGATGCTGCCTTTGACAACTTAATACTATGATACAATCTATTTTTCATTCTGTTAATCAATTGTGGAACTTATATTCAAACCCAGAGACCACTCAGACATCAGAAAGCTGTGTGCCCTCCTAAATGTTCAAGCAAGCAAACAACAGGTAAGAACTGCTGTTGAATACCATGTTTCTTCTGAATGTTATATTTAATCACACCAATCAAAAAACTGCTTCAAAGTTTTAAATATTTGTAGGTTTGCACATTGTCTCTTGTGGAGTACATAAATAATAAGTTAGAATACACATTGCAAGACTTTACCCCCTGATATTTGCAGCCACAAGGACCCTTCAGTAATAAAAAAAGGTGAGAAGACAAATGTTCCCTACAAATGAAGACACTAGGTACTCGTCCTGCAGTGGAAAGTTGGCCTTCTAAGCTCTCCTTGACTCTCTGGGTAGCTTTTTCGAGCAGCCAAGCCTTACCTAAAATGAGCTTGTCTGATGGATTAGACTAAATACAGTACAATACAGTCAAACAAGTTGTAGTAAACATAAAGGGACTGAATCAAAAACCGCACTTTGTTGTAAGTGTTGTAGTGTTCCAGTAGTACTACTACAAAACTTACTATGAAGTGCTATTCAGAAATTCTACTTTTATAGTAACTTTTGAGTTTACTACTTTTTGGTTTTCACATACTGCACTTTTGTAGTAAAATACACTTTTGAGTAAGTTTCTACTTTTTGGTATTCACAAACTGCACTTTTGTAGTAACTTGCACTCGTGTAGTGACTTTCACGTTTGTAGTGAAAGCATTGCAAGTAAGCTCCTGCTGCGATTTGGTCGAAGGCCGCACAGTAATAAAGGCTGACACATGTCAGACGCAGGGGCCTCCTATTGCTATTACAGGTGGAAAGGGCTTATGCAATTCTGGCAGGTGATCAAAAAAGGGCGTTAGTGTTATCTCTGAAAGCTCTGTGGTTTGCATTCTTTTCTGTTGCTTAAGGCCAGCAATCTTTGGTCCACACCTTTGTACAAACAGGCTTGAACTATGACCATTTGTTATGCCCAGCTTCCCTTTGGATTGGTGGGAAGGCTTCCTCCCACTGAGATTGCCTCTGCTTGAATGTTTAGGCATATCAGCAGCACCAGGCATGCTGCAATCATTCCACATAAATTATACAATCAAATCAAAGTCTTATTTGTGATATCACAAAACTTACATCACCAGAAGAACTGTAATAAGGGACTGGTTATATATAAAATAGCTTGTTAAAGACTTTGTGCACTATACCACTGTTCCCACAACACCAAAGCTCATCTATTCAGAGTCAAATGTGACACAACATCTGCTAGTGTGAGCTTGTTGCCTGCCTCCACAGACCGAATTAAGGAGGCCGAAAGCAAGAACAATGTGGTACTTTTATTTCCTAGCTGTGGCTCTCAAACGCCTACCTCGTCCATCTCTAAATCCCTCCTTCCTTCCATATTTGCTTCCTGTTTTCTTCCTTCGTTTACTCTCTCCACTGCGTTCCAGCTATCCCATGCTTCTCCAACTGGTTATGTCATCTGTCATACCTTGTTGTTTTTTCACTTCTTTTAAGTCTTTTAATCACAATTTTCTTTTTCTTTTCCTATCTGCTTTCACCCCGTTTTTATTGTGCCTCCAGTTCTTCCGTGTCCTCCCATTTTCTACAATGGCTCAGCGGTAATTTAACCACCGACCAGTGCCAGGACAGAATTCCATCTTTCCAAGGTTGGATAAATGAGTACCAGTAAAATTGGATTTTGGGATTCATGTTATTTCTGATGGATATTTCCACAGATTCCTCACCTTGTGAATATTCCCAAGGTGTCAGACTGGATACAAAAACGTAAAAGCAAGACTCGCCACCTGGTGCCGTCATATGGCTCCATGCCAATTTTGTTACTCTCCGGAAGTGACTAATGAAGCCGCATGTAAGCACCACCCATATGTGCTGACGTCAGTTTCTTTCCGTGCCTTCAGCTACTCCTTGGACCTTTTAGCCCTTTTTTCGAAATTTCTCAGTGTGCAAGGGAAAATGGAACCCCCAAAAACAACAGAGTTCAAGCCGGGTAGGGACTGTTGCAAACAGATATCTGTGATAGACCCTCTCAAAGTATACTTATGGTGCATGGGATCGTAGCATGATACCAGGGTCTGCAATGACTGCACTCAGATGAATCTGAAGGCCATACGGGACCACAGAAGTTGAATGTCACCAAACAACGGAAGACGCCATGCCATGACCGGATGAAGTTTAAAGGACGATACCGTTCCCGCTCCTGAAGACATTTCCACAGTAGATCATTGTCGCGGATGAAGTCTTTAGGTAAGTTCAAAAGAAACAGAAGAAATTAAATTGGGAATCCGCCCCTTCCTGTTACTCTTGAACTGCAGAGAAGGCGCAAGGGCATCAATGTGCCTGCCGATCTCCATTGGAGCCAATTCAAAGTCTAGTCCTGATGCACCTAGACTTCCTAGGTCCATCGGCAACATCGCAGCAAGTGGAGGACATCAGTTCCGGTGCAACCCGCTATGCTGGTTCCCTTTGCATCGATGCCGGTGCCCAAGCCAGAGGATTTACAGACCATTATGCTTCCTGACTCTGAGCAGAATCCACCACGACCTCAACCAAGACAGCACTTGGTTCTGAGCAGAGTGAAGCCAGCAGGCAATCTCTCTGATTCTGATACTTTGCTCTTACCACAATGTAGGGTCCAGACTTTGCACAATATTTTCAGCACTGATTCAGACAATGACAATTTTGATGAGGAGGATGCTTTTGTCCTCTAATATAATGAAGAAAATTAGTACGAAGAACTCTTAGATGCCTGAGGCCTAGATACTGCTCCAGATACTGGACTTGTTTGATCACCTGGTCCTGCACTGAGAAGAGTGCTTCTTTTGCCATTATTATGCTAAGGATGGAAGAAGTACTGGGCCTACAACTTACTACTGTGGATGTGAAGATCAATGTTTTGAAAGAGCTGCTCCAGTCTGGCCAAGCACCTATAGTACCTCTATTGCCATTTATTGAAGCCCTTATGGCTACCCTCTAGGACACTTGGGTGAAACCCTTTTCAGGGCTACCAGTTAATAGGCACCATCACCTTTGCAAGACCACAGCTGGAGGAAGATCCTTCTCCTACCTTGCTCCGAAGACCTGGAACTCCCTGCCTCTGCACCTCAGGCAATCACCATTGCTGCCGCAATTCAGGAAGGACCTGAAGACCTGGCTCTTCGAGTGAACCACAGACACCCACCCCCACCCAGCACCTTTAGACCCTCACGGTGAGTAGTCACGCTTTATTAGATCACTGACCGATTGATTGATCACCTAGCACCAGGTGATGCTGCTCTTTATACACAACATTCTACACCAGAGAGTTTGGTGTTGAAGGCACCTGATCATGAGTCTACAAGAATAGGATAGAAACTTTTGGCAAACATATCTTTTCTTCCACAAGCTTTGCTCTGTATTCAGTGAATTCAAGCTCTCTTCTAGGTCGCTACTCCCATGCCCTATTGGACACAGTGGCTCAAATATTGCCTGCTGTTTTGGACATCCTCAGTGCATTCATAACCCAAGCTATCCAGGTGGCCGCAAGCCAGCAACGTTTGCAATATGGTCTGGTTTGGACAAAACTGATGGGTATGAGTGGGGGGTGGGCACTTTGGAGCCACACCTGGATGAGGTCTGCAGGCTTCTCCAAGGATGTCCAGGCATCTTTGATGGACATGCTGTTCGATGGCTCTCTCCTTTTTGGCAACAAAGCAGACTCGGTACTGGAAAAGTTTTAAGAAAGGAGGGCACTCAGACGTTCCTGGGACTTTGTGCTACCACCAGACTAGTTCAACACTTTCACCCCTTTTGTGGCTATGGCAGGGGGTTTAAACCTTTCAGTGTCCAGCCCCTCCACTAGCCCAGCAGGTCTTTCAGCCCTTTGGTGGCCAAAACCGCAGCCCCCAAAGACAACACCCAGGATAGCAAGGACAACATACAGCTCAGTCCTGTTGCCCCTAAAGCAGCTACAAAATCGCTTTAATGTGCCTTGCCGGCACATAGCCACCCTGTTGGAGGCAGGATCCAGTATTTCCTCCAGGGTGGGCAAGTCTTTAATTTAGACAAGTGGGTCCTTCAAATTGTACATCAGGACTATGCCCTTACATTTCTCTCCGGCTCACTGCACCTTCCACCACCATCCGAGCGGCTGGCGGAGGACCACCTGTTCGCCTTACAGGAGGCACTGCAGGCTCTTTTGACCAAAGAGGACATATAGAGGATTCCGGCCTCGGAAGTGGGGGCTTTGTGTTACTCCCACTACTTCCTTGTGCCAAAGAGGGATGGAGGCCTTTGTGCTATTTTAGATCTTCACCCTCTCAACATCATTCTGCGGAAGGATAAATTCAAGATGCTCACACTAGTTTGGGTCCTGTCTTCGCTAGACCCCGGAGACTAGTTGTGCTGGATCTGCAGGACACTTATTTAAAAATCTGTGTCCGGCATGCTCACAGATGCTACCTGTAATTCGCAGTGGGCCAGGAGCATTTTCAGTTGTAGTGCTCGCTTTTGGCCTCACCATGCCCCTCGGATGTTCACGAAAGCGATAGCAGTGTCCGTAGCACACTTTACACACTTTCTGATGTTGGGAAGGCACCAGTCTTCCCCTACCATGATGACTGGCTGTTTAAGGCAGGCTTGCCCCAGGCAGTCATCCAGACAATGGCAAATGTCCTCATATCATTGGGGTTCACCATAAACATGCCAAAGTCACACCTAGCTCCTTCACAGATGCTCCCTTTCATTGGAGCCATTCAGGATATGGTGCAGTTTATTGCCTTTTTCCTGGATCAAAGAGCCCAGGACATTCAGCTTATGATCCCAATGTTTCAGCCTCTGTCCTAGGTCTCAGTGCAAATGACTCTGAGGCTACTGGAATTGTGGGCCTCCTGCATTCGTCTGGTGAAGTATGCCAGATGGCATTTGCGGGCTCTTCAGTGGGTCCTGAAGTCCCAGTGGATACAGCATATGGGGAATCTGCATATGGGGACCTTCTCCTTACCTCACCCAGAATTGACAGTGGTCACGGATGCATCGTTCTGGGTAGGTGAGGCTATTTGGGAGACGTGGAGATCAGGGGCTTCTGGTCTCCGGTGGAAGGTCGACTCCACATCAAATAATTGGAGTTGACGGTGAACCCCTTAGCGTTAAAGTCCTCCCTGCCCACCATCTGAGGAAGAGTGGTGCAGGTGCTCATGGACAACACCACCGCCATGTCGTACTGCAACAAGCTTGATGAGGTGTGGGCTTGGGTCCTGTGCCAGGAGGCTCTATGTCTCTGGAATTTGCTATACCGCCAGGGCATTTCTCTTGTGGTGAACCACCTAGTGGGTTGTATAAATGCTAGGGCAGACACAGTCAGCCGCATATGCTTAGCAGATCATGAATGGCAGTTACAACCAGAGATGGCGCAGAGCGTCTTTCATCTTTGGGGAGAACCCCAGCTCGATCTTTTCAATGTGCAATGTTGGCACTTTTGCACATTGGAGTTCTCAAGGAGTTTCTCTCTTGGAGACTTACTCTGCCTAGAGTGGAGCTCGCCTCTCCTGGAGGCCTTCCCGCTACTGCCTCTCAAGCCCTGTGTTCTGAAGAAGATCATAAACGATCAGGCCCATGTCACCTTAGTGGCACCGGATTGGGCCAGGAGAGTGAGGTACCCTATACTCCTGAGCATGAGCATTTGTTCTCCAAATAAGCTGCAGCTTTGAGATGATCTTCAGTTGCAGCAGCAGGGCAGGGTACTGCATCTGGGACTGAACAATTTGCATCACCATTGTTGAAGATGGAGCAGCAGTAGTTGACCTCCTTCGACCTTCCTCCTGAGATCCTTGATGTCATCTTGGTGGTGAGGCATCCCATCACAAAATAGGTGTATACCAGTCGTTAGGATACATTTGTGGCTTGGTGCGGCAACCAACAAATTGGCCCACTGAAAGCCAAATTGTCTGAAGTGTTGTTGTTTGTTTTGTCGCTGGCCCAGCAAGGCCTTGCATTGGGCACTGTTAAAGGCTATTTATCCGTTCTTTCAGCTTTTTTGCAGTTGCCGGCTCAGCCTTCTCTATTTAAGTCACCTGCTGTGATGAGAATTTTGAAAGGTTTGCAACATTGGTTTCTTCCAACACCCTTCAAGATGCCACAGGGGGACCTGAACTTAGTTCTCCCTTTTTTGGTATTGCACCCCTGTTGACCTTCTGCACAGTTGTCCCTTAAGACTTCTGACTCTGAAGATGGTCTTTCTAGTCGTCATAATATTGGCTAGACATGTAAGCCAGCTTCAGACCTTTTCTGTCAACTCACTGGCTATCACCCTTCTGGCATTCTTTGCCCCATCTCATCCTTCTAAGGAGGAAGAGAGACTCCATCGTCTGGATGTTAAAAGTGCACCAAACATTTATATAGACAGCGCTAAAGGCCATCAGGTGTACAATCAGCTCTACGTGGGGTTCTCTGGGGCAAAGGAGGGTACCAGCTCTACTTGCACAGCAGCTCTTCAATTAGTTTGCAGAGCACTTTCTTTCTTGGTCCAGAAGAACATGGGACAGAGCAAAGTAAGTTGGTTTGCATCCCACGTTTATTCATATTTTCTAGGTAGGGAATGTGGATCCACTGTCTCAAACTTCATAGCTGGTTTATTAAGATTCTCTTTCAAGTGTCCTTCTGAGTCTGCTCTCCAGACACAGCCTTTGTGTAAAGTGATACACTTATACCAGGTAGCAACGGGGCTGGCTCCAAGCATGAGTATCCAAAGCATAAGCTCATTGAAGTTTGAGATCTATGCACTTGGCTGTCACCAGCCTTCCTGAACCAGTAATCATTGACAGTCGAAAAGACAGGCCTAGCCTAGACACTTCATCACCTTGAAGAACAGAAATTGCAGTCCCACACCTAAGTCCCTACCATCCGCCAAATGGCAATGCACAGGAATAACTAATCAGCAGCTCCTTCCTGACAAAGCCTTCAAGGGATTTCTAAAGGTACCCGTGTCTCCATTCTCCTCACCTCAGGGTCTGGATCTCTAGCCACAGGAATGCAAGGCGTACACTTCCACTGTCTGTGAAAGCTGTACGCATCTTCAGTCTTGTGACATAATAAACCAGGATTATGCAAACTGGATCCCGCTGCCTTTAGGGCACATACACATGCAAGCGCATGCACACACACACACACACGCACATACACACCTATATGTGTACATGTACACACACATACACCGTACACACACCAAATACTCATTGTACATACACCACATACTAACTGAACACGCACAAACATTAGACCTGGAAAGGGAACGGCAACGCAATGTTCTGGTTCTTCACATACCAGCAGAATGTTACATGAGGGGGGTCAGTGGACCACGCTCTGACAGAGAAATAAGTGGTGGTCCAAGTGTAATCATAAAACACATTATACTGCCACCATTCTCTTACATGATGCCCCCTTGACAGAAACACTAGTCCACCGCCTTCCATGAGGGCACATTCGGTGCTACCCTCTAAGTCACAGGACAGGTCTCGGACCACACATTGTTAGGGACAGGCCTAGCCTTTTGAGCTCAAACTAGATTAGCATGACGATGGAGCAAAAAAGAAAAGTCAAGATACCAGACTCACATGCAGAAGGGCACTCAGGGCACACCCATGCACCATGCATGGGACATTTCCATTCCAAAAGACTTTTTGATCTTTACTGTAAAGGATTCATTTTGTGGGTCTATGAATACTGCACCAATGACTTCAAATATTTTGAAAAGGCTGTGAGTTTTCTTTGGAAGACGTGGTATCTAAGCAGTCTGACCCTCAGAATTCACAACGGTTTGCCATGTGAAGGCCACAGTGAAGGTGGTGCCCAAGCTTACCGTAGATAATCTTATGTCACAATATACATAGACCATAATACTGAGCAGTTCAGAGGCGACTCGCACACCTACCTTTCCAGGGTGTAAGAGGAAGATGTATGATTCACTAGAAATTCACTGGGCATTGGCAAAGAATATTGAACGGGAGGAAAGAGGGTTATGCTGACCTTTAGATGAACTATGTGACTTGTAAATAAAACAATTGGATGCCTCCCTGATGATGGGATCTGATGCACTTAAGTAGATTTAGATGGCTTTGAAGCACTGTAACATATAATCCAATCCGGGCTTGTGTTTGTTGATTCCGTAACTTGATCAACGGCAACATGTTCTGCCATGGCAGAATATCTGTGCTTGTGTTATTTAAGGTTTTCTCCAGATGTACTGACTAAGCTTTTTAAGGTGCCATTACATTGGGAAAACCACTTTGGTAAGGAAATGGACTACACAACAAAGAGGTTTTGGAAGTCCAGACAGACCACTTATTCACATTCCTATTTGTGATATGCCACATTGATGCATCCGGAACAACCCAGAGAACTAGCCGGTTGCTTTGAACGTGCACAAAAGGTGTTGCGCTACAGCTTGTCCAGTGATATGCCGGGCCCCTCGCCAAGAACCAAACCTCACCTGACGTGTGTTCTCTTGCATTTAGATTTCTGATTGGAACGGAACTGAAATTGCAAGAAAGTAATTTTTGGATGGATGAGCATATATTACATGTTTATTTAAATTATGGAAAGCTGTTTGGTGAGCATGAAGAATAGTAATGTGAACAGATTTTCGTGTTCTCCCTTGACCCTTGATACATGGATAATCATGGATGACCATGGTAAAATCGTGTTTTTGACCATGCATGCATTTTGTTGTCACTGTAAACATTTAAGACTTCCTCTCACACATGCAGCTGCCAGCTATTAACTTGGAGAGCACCTCGGGAAGTCCATCAAAGCCTGAGAAGCACCCAATCACAACAAATGGAAGGAGAAACCGAAGCCTGCGGCCGGAATCCACGGAAGCCATTGAACTTGAAACCTTTAGGTAAGGAACAACAAACACCCTCCTTGCCAATAACACTGTGTTCCCCATCAATCACCCCTGCTAGTCTACAGCACAGGCAGCCCATATATTTACATGAATTCCTGTTGATCAAGTGAGGTCCCGAGAAAGACTTGAGAAAAACAATAATGAAATACACGCCTACTTCTCTTCTTTTGTGGAGAACACTTCTGATTTCCAGGTGGTTTATGTTTCACCTTGACTAACCCAAACATGTTAGCTGCCTTTGATTCATTATAAACTCAACTCAGCAGAATACGACGCTTGTTACCTATGGTATGTGGGCATGTTGTCTCCGCTGCCCCCGTACAAGATGTCTGGGTCCTTTGGTCATAGCTCTCTGTGCCAGTGGCCTATGCCTTCTAGACTAAGGTCCAGTGTGCTACTATGAGTGTGTTTTTCCTGCTATAACTTTGTTTGCAAGGGTATCCTTTGACTGCATAAATAATATTTTATCTTAATTCTTTTCTTCCACTGGCAGCTTGACACCCATCAAGCTGTCCCTTACATAGTAAGTTCTTCCACTGATTTACATCATTGTTAAATTATATACGGAAAGTACCTTTATTAGCTAGTCCCATGGATTGCCTTTTGCATTGTGCATGCACACCATAACCACATTGACATAGATCATTCATTCAAGCACATATGTATATAGAGGTGGCACATTCACACCTACTGGCACTTATGCACACAGGCCCCAGGCACTAATGATCCTCACTGGCCCGAGAAATTAATAAACCTCAATGGCTCAATGCAATATTAACATGCCCCAATGGCCACATTTGTTAGTGAGCAAAATGGCTGGAGGCAGTCATGAACAACAGGCCCAAGGTGAAATAAACCTGAATGGCCTCAGGCAGTAATGATCAGTTGACCCTGTCAACTCCTGTTATCATCATCCATGGCCAAGTTTGGCTGGATGAATAGGTGAGTAAATGGATTGATGAATGGGTGACCAACTGAGTGAAAAAAAGAGTGCTTGGATTTAGGAATGGGTAAGTAGATTAATGAGAATGGATGAATGAGTGACTACAGTGATGGATGAATGGATAAATAAGTTCTTAGACCAATGCCTTACACCATGAGTCGTTATCTCTTAGTGCATGTTCATAATTGTACCATCACTCATTATTTAGAAATACACGTTCAAGGTTGGCTGGGGGTGTCACATCTGCCATCGGGCCACTTGGTAGCTGGGATCAAGTCAGACATACTTAACGTGAACACTTGGCATGCCTGAGCTGCCGGTCTGCGGTCTCCCTGTGGGCTTTCTCCTAGCATTCTTTGCCCCACACCGCTGAGGTCTGCAGCTGTATGCCACATTACTCTTCTTTTCCTCTCTCCTCCTCCTCACCTCTGAGTACTTGGACAACTGGTCATGGTGTTTGCCCATAAAGCACAGGTGGTGGCCAAAGTCATGGAAGTAGAATAGACACAGAAAAGGGCCTATATTGAATTGGTTGCATAGATAGTGACAACGGGCAATATTGATTAAAGGGTAAACATAGACAGACTCTTTATTGAGCTAAGGCATTATATTAATTGACAAAGCATTACAGCAAGAGATCCACTGGTATTAAACATAAAATGATCGGTTGTGTGATTATCAGCACAGACCAGAGAAGGGCATGAAGTGAGTATAGAGGTGTACCCGCACATGCTCCTGTCAAAATGCATGGGTATTGGAAGAACAAGAGGCAGTCAAGGCCATTGAAACCCACCCTTGCCACAGTCAATATGGCAGACACATTTGGAGGCACGATTTTGCTCAACATGGCACTTGCATTACCAATGATGTTCTGATGTGTCCTATATGGCACAGAGAAAGGATACATCTCCATCTCACTCAGACTACCCCAGTGTGTGTGGGCCAAGGGGCCTCTCTCCCAGCTTACAACTGGACCCCCAGGTGACCATAGAACTCAAGAGTTAATGATGTGCAGCACTGGAGGTGGCAGTACAGGAAGGATGGCCATCAGCACTGGAGAGTGATAGAAATGCTGCTCCATTCACCCTGTGTCTGCTGGGGTTGTGGCAGTGTTTTCCACATTACCACTCTTGACTTGCACAGCAGCACTACAGATGACTGATGTGAGGGAGGCCTTGATGGTCTTGGGTGATGGATGCCTTTGTGGTGCGGTGCTAGTGCCATTGAGCAGACTCGTGCAGCTGCTCTTCCAGTGAATATCTAGGTGAGAAGGAAATAATCCAGGTGTCATGACTGACCACCACAATGAAGCAATGACTGATGAATGGGGGGAGAAGACTAGGCCTATTGTCTCCACAGAAGGTGTTCGGCAGGGGTGCATATTAGCTCCATTTCTCTTTTTATTGTATACTAATGGCCTAGAGGCATTTTAATAGAGAAGGAACGTGATTTCCCTAAAATAGGAAGCAATCCAGTCCCACTGTTGTCATATGCAGACAACACTGTGTTAATGGCCTTGACAGCCAACAGCCTCCAAAAATCTCTGAACGCTTTTACAGATTTTATGTCATCATTGGACCTAAAAGTTAATTTTATTAAATCGTATATCATGGTGTGTGACCCCAAACCAACCAAATCAAGAACATTTGATTTAAGGCGTAAGACCATTGATAACTTGCCAAACTTCACATATTTGGGGAACATTTTTAATTATAAATTGAATTGGGATTCTCTTATCACTGCAAGGGTACAACACACTAGTCGGGTAGTAGAGGGTTTATTCCGCTTTGCCTGTAAATTAGGCCATAAGCCGGTAACAGAGTTGATTACCCTGTATAAAGCTAAATGCTTATCGGTTGCATCTTACGGGTCAGGAGTGTGGGGTCATCATAAAAGCAGTCATTTGCAAGTTTTAGAAAATAAATTCATAAGAAGACTATTGATGATCCCAAAGAGCACCCTCACACTTTTCTGTCACTCTGAGGTGGGGCTGGATTACCTGGAGGATCGAACTGATATTGCCCCCTTGCTTTTCTGGGCCAAAATTTGGCTGTTTGAGGACTTAATGTTCTCAAGGGAAGTCATTAAAGACTGAATCCATCTTGATAATGCTTTGGCAATCCCTTGGCTACGATTTGTGCGAGAAAAATTCCATGAGATTGGTCTGGGGCACTACTACGAAAATCCTGCTAGTATTCATACAAATATGAAAACCATCATAAAAGAGGCACATTACTCTGAGGCAAATATGCGCCGCCAACAATTGGTAGTGCCAGGTCACCCATGTTTACAACAGCAATTTTACCTATCTTTCACCACCAATGTACAGACAAGATTTTTTATGACTAGACTACGCCTACGCACTTTGCACTTTCTAGTGGCATTTCCCACACAGTCAGGATGGGTTGATAAACTTACCCCTTGCCCATGTGACAATCTGGCAGCTCAGAGCACTTTGCACTTTATGCTGTTTTGCCCTCTTTATAAAGAGCAGAGGGCACAGTTTTTAATCCCACTTTTGAGAGAAATCCGCCCCTGTACTTACATGGATGGTTTTAATTTTTTGCACTCTTTGTCTACTGTTTCTATTTGCACTGCTGTCTCCAACTATATTAAAGTTGCAATGTCAATAAGAAAACGATATGAGTCACAATTGACAAACAGGCCTTTTAACTTATTTTTAAACTTTTCATACAATAATCATTTATATTGATGACATTTGACGATTGATATTATAGCCTGTTGTTCTGGGTAATGGGCGTGTGGGCTTAATTTCCTTTGGAAATTGCAAATTGCTTAAATTCTATGAAATGTGGGTTTTTATTGATTTTATTTATGCTATCGCACAAACTTGATATGAAATTCCTTTTTAAACTATTATGTATGTCTGTCAAACTTTTATGGTCCATGGAACCGAATAAAGTTTCTTTTGAATTTGACTGATCAATGTGGGTTGCTCAATATGTGAGTGAGACAGCAATCAGTGGACGCGGAACTGACCTTTTGCCCCTCACACGGGGACAATGGTAATACCGTGCACAAATCGCACAAGCACCATTAAGTCAACCCTAAAAATTGAAACCATTCTGGATTTCATGTGTCAGATCCAGCACCATCCTTTACCTTACTGGTCAATTACTGTCCAATACCTTTACAAACTAGGCTCTTGCCGCTCTTCATTTGTGGTTTTGTGGCTAGCATAGATAGTCCGTTTATTCCAACAGCATCTTCATCTGTGGCCTACAACTGTGGAAGGGGAAATAAACAGGCTTTGAAAGTGTGTTGTTGATATTTATCATGTATAGGAAATCACCTACAACACTGTCCTGCAGGGATCAGGGGAGAAGGCTATTGGTGGTGACAGGGCCCACAAGTACTATTCCCCCTCCTCCCTGGGTCTGACAAAGTGCAGGAATTGCAAAGGAGGTGGGTGTCTATCATACACAATTCCACTATCTTCTACAAGTTGTTCGAGCCCCAGGTGAGGTGGGAGATCAGTGACTACCCTTTCATTGCTTCCCTTGGAACTGTCGCAGTTGCAAACGAGGCTCAAGAAGAGGTCCCTCTCCTGCATGGTGTCACCACGGTGGAAGCAAGCTTTGTTTTGCATAGCATGAGTCAATAACAGGTATCAAATTCGGCATTCAGGTTGATGGAAACCATACACAACATATAAAAATATAGTTGGGCAGATAACAACACTGGGGTTGTTTTCCGCTGAGGGTTTTCAAGTGACCTTATAATGGAGGGGATCAAAGCTTGAGTAGTCTGTATCTTGCATGCCCTGTATGTGCCTCTCCCATGAGCACCCTCATATGCTGATACTGTGAATCAGATCTGAAGTGAGAGCGAGGTCATAGAGCGATAGACATGATGGCCTCACTCGAGCTCGGATACATACTTTAGGCCACGTTTTTCCTTTGTATATGTTAAAAATCATATAAATAGTACCCATCCACCCCCACCTTCCTGTGATCATTCCTACCTAAGGGTTGGTGTTCTCTGTTCTTTGTCAGAGAGTAGGCTGCATGCTGGTAGATGTTCTGTCATAGCATAGCATGGGGGAGATCGACTAACACATGTCCCTGCAGAACCACTGAAGCTGGTTTCCCTGGAGACCCATGCGAGGCAGGGGAGATGGCAATTCATCATCCACCATTCTACCATCTCATTGTCATCTGTGGAGACATTGGAATATAGTGAACTAGTGCCAGTCCTTCCACCATTACTTTGGTATGTAAGGAGACCTGGACAATTCTGGGGAAGACATCTGTCTCGCACCAACATCACAGAAGCGAAAAACACAATTTTGTTTTTCACTGTTTTGGCATCGCCGCAGAGAACAGAGAACAAGGAAGGTCCTCAATAAATAGTGTTTGATCATCACTAATGGTACCTGTCTGTTTGCTCATGTTAGGCCAACACAATGTTGTTGTGTTCCTATCCTAATGGTATTAATGTGTTAATGACCCTGATCTAGTGTACGTTTGATGTAGATATGTGCAATATCGCAAGAAGAAAGTTTCTTGTAAAGGACAACCGATGGGTGGACATTTTAACAGCCTATGGCATTCCCATCAATGGACTTAGCTTTTGTAGTCCATGTGTAAAAGGCGATCTTCTCCCTAAAGCTGGCTTTACCAGTGTCCCTCCCTAACTCAAGGTACTGGCACTATTCACTGCATTTACCCTGTTTGGGTTCAAGATGTGGGCTGGCTGATCTGCCGCCAGTGCTAACAGACTGTTTTCCGTCACGTAAGCGGGTCACCATCTTCGACACGGCAGACTCTTCTGCTGGCTAACAGTACTCTGTCGCCGTCAAGGTGGCGGATTTGCTCCAAGCCTATTTAGATGTACCAGTTGTGCTGGCGTTGTCCTAGCGACGTATTCGTGACAGAGTGAGTCCATTGCACGGCGCATTTAACACTGTACTATTCCTGTGGCTTTTGAATGGATGCTAACATTACACATCTGATGTGTTTGTGCAAATTGTTGTCACCTGCATACCTCCAAGTGTCACCTGGAGGCCCAGAGGACTGGTGGTAGTTCTCTCAGCTCCCCTTTACCACTGTATCACTAGGAGGAGAAGGTCTTGCAGACCCTAAATCCTGAAGGCCTGACAGGAATCCCTTGTGGAATGGAGACTGGTAGGTAATACTTTTTAATATGTCACTCAACACACATGTAGGTTTTTACTATTAAATTAGCTGTTGCAAATGTGTTTTGGCCTTTTTTCAACATATAGCAAAGCAGCCTCCTCACTCACCCCAGCCTCCCAACCAGCCCAACCTTCTGCGCCAACTCAGGTCCCTTCCTCAACCAAATTCCAGACTCCCACCCCAATCCCAAGCACACTCGCTTCTTTTCAGGCACCCACTCTAACAGACACCAGCAGCACATTCACACACATAGAAACAAATACACAAACAACATACACACACTATTGTAACTACACCCAGGACTACAGCCACACCAACCACCACAACAACACACTCATCAAAACCAAAACACTTACACAAAAGCACTCCTATACACAAAACATCACCAATCAAAAGCTAACACACACTCACCAGATCATCAAACACCAGCCAAAAAACACACATCCAAACACACACAACAAACATCAGATCCACATGCAACTGCCAAACATACAGACACAAGCATATCACCCACTCCAGCTCCCTCTACTTCCAAACGCCACTCCCCTAATACCCCTCCTACCCTTACTCCTTTTTTTCTTACATTTTATTTTTGTAATTGTAAAAAAGTGCATGTGAGAATTCTCAATTATTTTTACATATTTTTAATTCTACAATTGAAACTTTTTTTTAAGTGTTAATACAAGTGTGTTTATTTTAACATAATTAGTGAAAATATAAACACGTGCATTACTCTTAAGAAAAAATTGCATGTAAGAGCAATTTAAAAATGCACGAGTCCAGGGTAAATGTAAACAGACAATTCAAAAGAAAACAAGTAAAAAAAGAAGCTTAACTTCGATTCCGGCAGTGACGGAGTTGATTTGCTTCGTGATCAAGTAGCAGAAGCAAAGGAAGGACTTGGCCAATCGGGTTCATGACGGAGATGGATGTGGGAAACAGGAAAAATGTAAATTTCTAGCTCATATCTGTTCGATTCCGCCAACTCAGGTTTGGAGGTTTATCTGCCACAGTTTCCTCGACGGAAAGGCACATCGTAATTGGCCCGGCGGGAAAATTGGCTGGCCTCCCTCAGACAGCTGCTTTTGCCTATGACGCCGTTGACGCGGGAGAAAAATTCTGGCGAAGATGGCGTCACTCCAATGGACTCTCATCCATAGGCCCACCAGCTTTTAAATTGAGTGGGCGGATCACCTAGTAAGCGGATGGAGAAACTGTTGCAAAAGCAACGGTGGGATCAGATCCGCCAAGATCTAAATCAGGCCCTCAGTCACTGATCAGTATCATGGTGAGTGTCAATTAATCCTCAAATATAAAAAAGGTCACTAGAGACACTCTTTTGAAAAAAAAATTCCTGCACATCAATACAAAAACAGCATGTTTACCCCTGTGTTAAGAAGTTGTAATTCACTCTGCAGTTCCATCAGGAAATTGAAGCTGTCGTATTTAGTCTCTTCAGGACTTACTACACCTGCATAGGTACTGGTGGCATTTGAAGGGATAGTGAGGATATACATTTTCACACATAGGAATGACACATTGTACATGACTGTTATTGTTGTTGTTTGTTTATATCCATTGCTGTTTCAAACATTCGTCATACACCATCTTTGTTCATAAGTGCACCAGGAGTAAAGCTAGTGACAAATGATCTGTATGACATACAATAGCACGTCTTTTGTACTTATTGAGACGCTAAATTTATGTCATTTCTCCTACCAAAGCAGTAAAACGTGTATCACTGGGAGCCTCCTCATCCCTTTTGAGTGGAATACAGGAATTTACATATTTCTTCTTTTAGAATAAAGATATATGGCTCAACTGTGGGCTGCACATAGATGGATATTACTGATGATTCCGGTCTGTATTCTGTCTTTTTGTATCACATGCCTATAATGGCACTACCGTGTATACTGGGGGTAAGTTCACAAGTGAGAGGTGCTCATTTGGAGGGAAAATTACCTCTATGAAGAGCACCTTAGTGCCATGTCTGGAGACTTAAATCTGAAAATTATATAATTTCTAATATATACTTCTATTTACAGATTTCTCACCATTAGATCCCCAGGCTCCAGACTGAATTCAGAAACTTTTCACACTGTAGTCCTCCCTATCGCCAGTAGGTGATGCGTGTGGCTCTGCATTGACTTTGTTCCATCTAGAAGTGACGAACAGAGCTACATATAAGTGCCACCCCATTGTGCTGACGTGAGGTTTTCTTTCCACAGCTTCAAACGCAGATCCAGAGCTGCTCTCCCCTTTTCTTCTTTGGTTGACAAGACTTTTTCTTCCAAAGTTCTCAACCAGTGTCCCCTCCAAAAACGACATGATGTCTGTGTCAGACCCTCACAAAATATGCCTTTGGTGTTTGGGCTCAGGGCCCAACACCAAGTTGTGTGAAGAATACACCCTCATCAATCTGAAGGAAATCTGGGAACGTGAAACGAAGCTGTATGTCGCCGAACACCAGAAGAAACTGTGCAACTCCTGCTAGAAATTGAGAGAGCCGACTCTTTCCACTCCCAAGGTCATTCCTGCAACAGGTGCTCATCATGGTTAAAGTCTTTTGATAAGTCCAAATCAAAGTAGAAGTGGAAATACATTAAAGCCAAGTAGGACTCCTCACCCACCACCCTCTAACTCCAGAGAAGTCGCAAGGGCATCAACGTGCCACTTGGTCTTACTCATGATCCTTAGAAGAGCCGATTGCGCAATTGTTCCCAATGCACCCGGAGCTACTGGGTCATTGGTGACACGGCAACAAATCAAAGCCATTAGAGAGGCCATGTTGCACATCTTTGACACTCTTACAGTTCCCTCTGGTGCACCTTCGGGCTCCAAGGTTCTGCTGGGGCCTCCAGTTGGGTTAGTGCTGGTGGATCCATACTCCGCAACATCTGTTCTTCTCGCACCCACTTTGGGTTCTGCACCCACCTCAATGCCAACTTCCAATTTGATTGCAGAATCTGCGTCAGGCACTTCAAGGCCAGTGCAGGAGAAAGACCCTCTACCAATACTGGTTTCTGACTCCGAGCCAAAGTTGCCTCAACAGGGTCATGTCCTGAATCCACTTTGACATGCCCTGTCCCTATACAATCGTATTCAGACTGAACACTGCCTCTGTCATGGAGCCACCCTCAGGTGCTCCACCAACTCTTGGTACCAACTCTGATCAGAGTGAGACAGCCTTCAGAGAAGACAGTGGAGATGATGGGGATGACTTTCTCTCTCATTATGATGACAATCTCTACGTGGACTTAGAAGAGGCTAGTGGGCTGGATACTTCCCCTTACACTGGGTTGATTTCCTTCTGGGCCACCAATGGAGGAAAGTACTTTTTTTGTTGTGGTGATTAGACGTGCAGCAGAGGTTTTAGACCTACACTTCCCTTCTGTGGAGGTCAAAACGAATGTACTCACAGAGGTGTTACATCCTGGGCAAGCTTCCTCTGAGCCTTTGCTACCATGCAACAAGGCACTTACTGACAAATTGATGGACACTTGGGCGAAGATTTGTTCTTGTCCATCTGTGAACAGGCAGGTTGCCAGGATCGTAAACCGACACCAGGCTACACTGATTTTCAGACTACACAGAGTCTGGCATTTCATGCTTCCAGCACCAAGGTGAACCATAATTTGTTTTCAGTAACCCCCTCCCCCCCACTAACAAGGAATGAGAGACTTGAGGCATTAGGGAAACGTATGTTCTCTTCAGCCATCCTAGTCTTGAGGTCTATTTGGGGCAGTTACCTACTTGGCAGATACACTCATACCATCTGTGATATGGTTGGCAAGATCTTGCTGGCAGTCCCTGAGCACTTGCGAGCTTCCATGGCTCAAATCATTCAGGATGTCTGAGATGTGGCTTACGTCATTTGATCTGGCCTGGATTCCAGCAATTTCTTTGGTTGGGCATTCGGCGGCAGTATGGTGCTCCAGTGCCACACTTAGATGAGGTTTACAGGCTTCTCTGGGGATGTCTAGAAGTCCCTTATGGATATGCCTTTTGATGGCTCTTGTCTGCTTGGGGAGAAGGCAGTTTTGGCCCTGGAATGCTTTATGACGAGCCGAGCCACAGCAAGTTCCTAGGGCCTTTTCGGTTTCTGTCTGGCAGTTTCCCCAGCATTTTCAGCCGCTTTAGGAATATTTCAGAGGGCTGGCTTATAGGCAGCACCAGGCACCCTTGTCCATGCAGCAGGCACCGTGCAGGTCATCAGGGACAATAATCATCCCAGTCCCAAACCTGCAGCATCATTATCTAAGCCCCTTTACCATGGCCTTCATGGCACAGGACCAATCTGTAGGAGACTGGATCCAACACTTTCTCCAAGGGGCGACAAAGAATCATGTGCAACCAATGGATTAAAGAGGATGAATTATAACGGATAAAATTGTAGAATAAGTGAAGAGTTTTATGAATTTAATTCATTGGACTCGTTTTGAGATTGGCTGTGCAGCTTGATGGGGATCGTAATGTGGTGCCCGCGTGTTCTTACTATATTGCAGCGCAATTGGACGGAGCGCGGAGTAAGCGAGCATGCCTACTATGTTGAAATGAGAGAGTACGTCACACAAGGTATACAATGAAAATGGGAGTACACAGGTGTGCATCTCACCATCTTGTATTTGTTATCAACCAATGGATCCTCCAGCTCTTTTAATGATGCCAGGCCCTTCCATTCCTTTCTGACCAACCGCATCTTCTCCTACTTCAGAGCTGCTTTCAGAGAAGCGCCAGGTCAACGTGTTGCAGAAGGTGCAGGCTGTCTTGTCCACAGGGGCCTTATAGAGGTTACTGGCCTCGGAAATAGGAACTGTTTGTTGCTTCCGCTATTTCCTCATGCCTAAGGATGGAGAACTTCATCCTATTTTGGATCGCCAACCTATGAACGCCTTCCTATGGAAGGACAGATTCAAGACGCTCACACAGACCTAGATTCTGTCTGCCCCGGATGCGGATGATCTCTGAACTCTGACTCTGAGGACTGTCTTTCTTGTTGGAGTTACTTCAGCTCATTGCATGAGTGAACCTGAAGCTCTTTCAGTGCAGCTGCAATACACCACGTTTTTTGCAGACAAACTGGTGTTGAGGACCAAGGTGACCTTTTTTTGTGAAAAGTTGTTACCCCTTTACACATTAGGCAAGTCATGACCATTCTAACGTTCGTTGCTCCAGCTCACCCTCTGGAAAAAGGAGGAGAGACTTTTTCCATTGGACCCCAAAAGAGTTTGAATTTCTACATCCATTGCACCAAAGACCATCGGGTAGACCATCTTCTTTTTGTGGGATTTCCTGGAGCAAAGAAAGGCAAGGCAGTTCAGAAAAGGAGTTTCTCAAGATGGATTGTCCTCTTGATTAATGTCTGCTATGCATTGGCCAAAAAGCAGCCTCCAGAAGGACCACTGGAGCCAAGGCTGCTACCACTATGCTGGCACATGAAGTGCCTGTCCTTGACATTTGTCAGGCTGTAACGTGAGTGTCCATACATACGGTCACGAAACACTACTGCCTTGACAGCCAGATCCGACAGGAAGAGCATTTCACCTGTTCGGTCCTGCAAGACATTTTAATTTCAGCCAGTTCCACAGACCCCTCCATCTTGAGAGATTTTGCTTTGGTATCTATTTCAAAGGTAGAAATCTGTGGTCAGAAGTATATTAGGATAAGAACAAGTTACTTACCTTGGTTAATGCTCTTTCTGGTGGATACTCCATCTTACTGCAGTTCCCTCACTGCTCACTGCCTCCCCGTTCTGTGGAATGGTCTCTCTTTCAGTCTAAAAGGGTCTCAAACTAGAGATCTGAACACTAGTACTCTGATCGTTTTTTGGGCTTCCTGTCCGCAGGCGCAGACAGAGTAAAAAAAAAATGACATCAGCGAACAGGGGTGGCTCTTATGTGTCTTCGTTCATCACTTCTGGACGGAACAAAGTCAATGCGGAGCTGCCTGGTGCCACCTACCGGCTCTCTGTAGCACTGCTGTGTGAAGTTTCCAGATGCAGGGTGGCACCTGGGGACATTCTAAAGGTGAGAAGTCTGTGTTTGTATAGCGGGTCTACCAGAAAAGACAATACCAAAGGTAAGTAACTTGTTCTATAGGATAGGTGTGCCTTGACTTCTGCAGCTCTGAGGGAAGCAGAACAGGGTGTTTGAGAACAAGAATACTCAGGAGGTCCTTCAAGATGTCATCATGAGATGCTATATTGCTGGAAGTGCTAATACTGCAGGTAACTGGTCACATTGGGTGCCATCTTAGATGTGCTAAATGATTTGCTAGATTCAAATGATAGAGTCAATAGCTCTCTTAATTTATAATTTGATCTTTTATTTTTGTATGGGAAGGTTGACTTATTTCAAAAAGTGGCAGAAGAGAATATTGAAGAGCTTGTGCACATGAGTAACATCTGATCACTAATACAAGGCCATGTAATGATTATCTTTAATGCAGTTTTACCAATGCAACCATAAAATCTTTATTAAATATAGAAGCCGAAACATATCACTAATCTGAGTATACATTTCTTATCATTTGTAATACTTTATTACCCAATATGGGAGGCCATATCTGAAATAGTCTAGTTCCTGAATTTGACAGCTGTTTTTGAAATTACCCAAGGCATTAAAAAGAGTTTCTTTTTTAAAAGGGTCTTTTAAAAATGACTCTACTGCTCATTCTGATTATTTTGTGTTGCCCAACATAGATTCATGGTTAAAAACTGGGTAAGGAAGAAAATGAAAACAGGGTAAAGGACAAAGGCATTATTCTCCAGGAAAGCATTTTCTATGACTAGATATCCAGACCAGCATATACTGTGCCGGTTGTCATTACAAGGACTTATCTGCCTGTTTCATTTTAGTCCAAAATCTCAGTTAGCCCATCCATGTGTATCCATTGAGACTATATCCACTGTTATTCCTTTTGTAAGAAAATCCTATTTATAACTATGGTTTCGGGGCCAACTTGTTCAAGGAACTTCCAGTTGAAATCCGTTGATGTTATTGGCCTCCTTAATGTATGTCAACAACTTGATTGTTAATTTTTGCTATCTAAATACCCTATACTGCATTCTCACTTTTACCGTCCTTGTGGTCATCCCAATGTATAAGGATTACCAGGAAAAAGAATGGGGTAGATGGCATTTGTGCTTATCTATTGCCACACAGGATTTTTTTCTAAGGATTACGTCTTTGAGATTTTTAGTTTCCACGTCTTACATGTTCCTCCTGAAAATGGCCAAATACAGGGGCCTGTTTCACCCGATAGATGTTTGTTTCGTCTTGGTTTGGACTGTGTATGCAACAGACGATCCTTGAGGTTCTGAGATCTTTTAAAGGCCACTTCAAGGGCTGGAATTGCAGTAGGACCCATGGTCAGAACCTTCCTTAATTTATGGATAATTATCCTTATTTTGGGAACCAGAGCACTCCTAGCCTTCCATCTGGCATTCTCAACCACATAAAGGCTTTACTGCTGGGGAAGCTCCTTTCATGAGAACTGTCAGGTGCTGGCAATATAATTAGCTTAATGCAGTTTCCTTTGAAGTTGCATTGCCCAACTCCTGACAGTGCTGCTGTCAGCAACTGTGATGGGCTGTGGACTCCAAAGGCTGTTCTTGCAGTGAGAACTGAGGTCTTCACAAATAGTTCACAGTTCTCACTATGAAATCTGAGAACTGCATGGACATTTGCCTGCAGTTTACTTTTTTAGGCCATGTCAGGCAGTTTTGGGTCCTGCGAAATAAGATGAAATTACCCTTGGATTCAGATCCAATTTTCCACCTATTAAAAAAAACACCCCTAGTTTCTAATAGGCTTCGCAGTGGTGTTGAACCATGATGTCTCTAATCAGCAAAGAACAGAAGGTGGACAGAGATTCTGATGCATTGGACTCAGATATTGGTAAGGATCTTTTGATCTAACTAAACATTTCCACTCTGTGGAAGAAACAAAATAGTAGATTTACTACAGGTAAAGTAATCGGGATATACTGTTCTGTGTACAGCATGTTCGGGCCTAGAGGCTTCAGTATAAAATGCTTCCTGCAAGGCGCTATGTTGCTTCTTGGCATTAGGTTCATACTATATGAAATATGCTCCCACCAAAAAATACAGTATGCATACAACATTATTGTTTTTTGTGAAAGAACCGTGATTGTCGGGGACTTCTCAAGGTAATCTATCCTGAAGCACATCAAGTCTTCCAACACCCCCAGAAGGAAGCCAAAAGGCCTATTTTAAGACGATGGTGGGGAACCTCTGTCTAAATGACATGTAACAATGAGCTGAATATTTATCCACTTTTAGTGTCAACTACAAGAATGAGCGGAATTTCAGCAAGCACCCTCACCATAAGCTCTTCCTGGACATATTCACAGCCTTGGTGAAGAACAGGCTTTCCTGCAGGTATGTTGGATTACTTGAAGGACTGAAAGATAATCTCTAGTGTAATTATATTTGTGGGTTGCATTTAAGTGTCTTTTCTAAATCTCAATACTTGTATCTTTGCATGTGAATGAACGTTAACAGAATCGCCATTTTGCTCTGATTGTCTGCTTTTGGATAAGAAAATCTCAGGTCTCATTTCTAAGACACGGCCTCTCTTATCAGAGTATGGCACTTGGTTCTCTGCCCATTTGCGTCAGGAGATTTCAACAGTGAGATAACTAACTATCCAGTCCTTGTAGATTGTGACTGCAAACCTTACAGGACCGTATTCAAGTAAACATTTTTGGCATGCACGTGCGATGATATTGAGCAACATTTACCAAAGAGACATGCATGTGCATAGAGCATAATGCGAATATTGCCCTGATTGCATTGGCTGCATACAAGAAGTGGGCACACCAGCAGGCTTTGTCAGCACTTTAATGAGTGCGTGTGGAATTGATAAAGAGTTGTGCTGATGATGGCAAAGCTGATAGGTCTATTTTTTTGGGGAACCTCCCATACACCGGAAGCTGTCTGGTTGAGAAAGGGATGTTGTGGGCTTACCAAGAACGTACAGGATCTTGCAGTCCACTCATTGCTTACCATTCGTTGGCGTTACTGTCAGTCTTCTTTGCTTGCTTCTACTGGATGACCATCCTTGTTTCAGCCTGTCCATCTTGTGTTTATCCCTCTCTGTAGCATAGCCTCTTTACCATTGGTTTGATTGGCTAGCTTCTATGCTGCTTCTGCTCGCTTTTAGGGAACTACTTTTTCTTTTTGTTTAAGCACTCCATGAGAGTGCATGTGTTTCCAGCTATCTCCCTCGTGTGCTTTTCTCCTACCCCTTCCACATTGCTCTCTCTCGCCCATCTGCTTCTCTCCCTCCACTCGCACTGGTATTGATCTCTTGTTGGTCTTTTGCCCACGTTTTCGCCCTCGTGTTGCTTGATCCCCGCCCTCCTTGTTGTTTACCTCTCGCCCTCGGTGTTGCTTCACCACTCCACTCTCTCCTCAAACTGATCACGCTCATGTGTTTAATATTTTTTTTTAAGCTCTTTCGCATTACATGATATTGGCACCAGATCGATCTGGGCTTCGCTAAATAATTTTTTTTAAAAGCCTCTGACCTACTGTAGAAACACAAGTGCATAATAATAACACAGCATGCACCTACAAAATGCAGCGACTCCATCGTTGCGTCTTTTTTCATAGACCTATTGGCTTTGTTTGAGGAAGTGTTTGATAATAGTTGGGTAAGACTGTGTTTATTGCTCCCAACTGTCTTAGAAATCAAATACTATAATGAAATGCTCTCTAGAGCTACAACAAAATCGAAGCTGAAAGTAGCTCCCCTTTCGTGAACACACTGCACTGGAAGAATTAAGCTGTGAAAAAAAAGTATTATGTAAATTAGGCAGAAGATGAAGTTTATGTTGTAAGTTGTATAATCAAAGGGCATCAACAGCAAAATATTGCATAGTAGATACTTTTGACAATGGGCCAGTATTTGTAGGAGCAGCTGTAAGTAAGGTTATGTAAGTACATGTCTTTACTTTGTGACTAATAAAGCTGTTAGTCCAATAACATGTAATCAAGACAGAAAATTAAAACAAATCTACTTGCAGGGGTAATTAGTGAATAGCCCTAGCCTGCCACAAATTAAAAAAGCCAGAACCCGCAGTTAAAATGTTATCATCAAAGAACACACACTGAATGTGAATCACAAACTACATGTCATGTTGCTTTTGCAGTCTAACAAAAGAGCTACTTGAGCACCAGAAGGAGCACAAACGCCAAACGGGACTATGTAACAATCCACAAAACAAACGCTGTGGTTTGATGGACAGCACATCCAAGCAATGGCAAACCAGGAAAGTCAGTGCCTGGAGTAGTCTGACCCAAGTCCCTCTCACTCTCTCTCTCTACCACTCCTTACATTAGTATCAGTAACATGATGTCTGCCAGACTGCTTAAGCTGCCCGTAGCGAACGAAGTCCATGTGGTCCAGTCTCTGCAGAACTCTAACTGCAGACTCTTTGTGAACATTGGATATCTTTTCAGCTTTGACTAAAATGAAAAATGCATTTTTAAGAATTGCTGATGGCTGTTTGTTGTTTTTTATTGGCACAATTTATTTGAAATTTTGAATCTGCCTGTGCAAGCAGCAATTAAGATCAACATCAACAGAATAACAAGAGAACATGCTCTTTCTCTGTCCAACCACACGCCCCCCACATACAACTTCATACATCATAGTCCACATTATTGCCCACTGCCGTCCTCTGAATAGGCCCCTTGCCCCTCCCTCGAGGCTGTCAGGCACCATCGCCCAGTATTTTCTCATCAAGTGTGGTTCGTAGTGAATTGACAGGAGCCATCTCTATGCCCTGGACCCGGCCCCAGTTCTCCTAGATTTTAAAATGCAGGCTCCCTCTCACCTCATATATAGACCGCTCTGCAATTATGCACCTGTCTAAGCCAGTCGGCCACCCCTCCACCGAGGGAGCTTGCTTCCACGGCTCACCAATGGTGGGCTATATCTCTTTTCGCTATTACCAGGCCTCGCTGGAGCATCAAATGTATCTATTAGATTCTTCATCTGTAGTAATGTGGAGAATGGCCAGTTTTGGGTCAGGGCAGAGCGGCCATCCCCGCACCATTCTCAGGTCGGGGAATACCGATTCTCAGTAGGGGGTAAGTTTACTACACCCCCATATGGTTTGTAGAAAATCCTCCTCTGCCATTTTCCATAGTTTGTGTTGAGTGAAGCATGTCCTATGGAGATAGTTTAACTGAATTAGGGAGATTTGTGCCGCTGTAGCAACCTCTCTTGGGGCCGCCCTCACCCCATTCCTCATCATCAAGGGGGCCCAGGTCTCGTTCCCAGGCTTTATCAAAAGACTCTGCTTCTGTTAATAATCACAGTATGGTAGAACTGAGTTAATTTATGGTCACCCAGCTCCCCCTTAAAGAGCTATGCTCCTCCAGCCCCGTTATATAAGGTATCAATGCACGCCTAAGTTGAACTTAGACGAAGAACTGACTATGGTGTACTTCTGAAGGTCTTGATAGGATCTTATTTCCACCCCCTGCATCACATCTCCCAGGGAGGAGCTTCCAATAACCTTCCTCTTCTAGGAGCTGTCTAATTTTGACACTTGTGGCAGCATCCTACCTTCTCAAATGGGTGTCTCTGTAGTCAGACGTCCGTGCCTGCCCATGGTTTTTAAGGTCTCCTTCCAGAGCTGCAGTACCAGTCTAGTCACACCAGGAAGCAACAAGGCTATCTGCCCTCCGTATAATAAGTGTCCCACCGATGCTCCGCGCATTGATCATTTCTCTGAAGCAAAAGCCTGGTCACCCTATGTATCGTATCTCCAATCGTTCTGATTAGCAGATCGGAGGCTCTTTAATAGGATACCATATCCTTGGCTGCAATCCCCCCTCATAGGTGGACTGAGAACAGATGGCTTTGACTATCTGGGCACACCCTTACTTCTAAAGGAAGCTCTGGAGGGTGGATGTGAGCTTGCAAAAAATTAGCTTGGCAAGTCGTACTGAAAATTATGTAACTGATACAAAAAGCAGGGCAACGCCACCATCTTAAAGATGGCAGATTTTCCCAGTAGCAACAGAGGCAGTGCTGTCCAGTATTTAGTATTGTTTGCCAATTTGTCAAGGAGGGGTTGCATGTTTTTCACCCATACCAAAGTAGCGGCTCTAGTTACAAACACTTCCAAGTAATGAAGTCCCTCCCTTGTCACCTGTAGTTTGTTTACCCAGCTTAGATCTTGTGGGTATTCATTGACTAGAAACAGGGTTGATTTAGAGTTATTGACCCGTAGGCCTGAGATTTCCTCAAATATTCAGTGACTCTATTGGGTGCGGGGACCTGATTCCGGGACTCTCAGGAAGATTAAGACATTTACAGGGCCACCCTGTCTGAGCTCCCTGCATCACATTCAAACCCCTGCATTTGGGCATCTATGTGGTTCAATAGCTATGGCAAACAGCTGGTGTGACGGGGGCAACCCTGCCAGGTGCCCAGCTGTATGAAAATAGGGCTCAAGGTTGCATCCCCCAATGGAGGGTCGCCAAAATGCCTGTGTATAAGAGCTTTACATATTTGATACATTTTGGCCCAAAGTTCAGCCTCCGAAGAAGGGCAAATACATAAGTTCACCCCACTGAATCAAAGGCGTTCTCAAACCCTGCTAACAAGACTGCCACTGGTCTCCCAGCACTTCCGGCAGTGCCAATGCATTGTATAGCCTTCATATGTTATGTCGGGATGGCTCATTTAGGCATGAAGCTGGACTGATTCTGTGGAACCAAGGAAGGGATCACCATCTGCAGCCTCTCCGCTAGGGCCTTCGCTATATTTTTCACTTCTGTATTCAACAAAGGGATAGGATGAACAGCGGTCCGGGGATTTCCCGGGCTTTGGAATGACCACGATTTCTGATCGTCCAAGATCGGAGGCAATGAACCCCGTTCTGTGGCCTCGTGCATGGCCTCTTCAAGGGTCGGCTTCAGTTTATCTACATAGAGTTTAAAGAATTCTGCCAGAAAGCTGTTAGGGCCTGGTTTTCCCAGAATTCAGTTGGGCCAGAGCCGTCTGCAGCTCGGCTGCAATTAGGCTGTCCACCAGTGATTGGTTTTTCCTCTCAGGAGAGTGCCTTGAGGGGTAGATCTGCCAGGAACTTCTCTATATCTTGCTGGAGTACTTTGTCTCTGTGTGCATATAAATGGGAATAATAGCTTGCAAAGCTCTCAGCAATACCCTATCTCCCATCACTTCCATGTGCTCTGGGCCCATGATATGAGTGACTGCACACAGCAAGTTATATTTTGACATAGGCAATGGAGCGTTCCACCTGCCTTGTCCCCCTCAGTGTTATAGGTAGATTTGTGAAGTCAACCCAGACTTCTCTGGCCTCCTCCTGCACCAACTGACGGAGCAAAGTCTGGGCATATGCCAGATCTCAAAGTGTTTCTAGTGAACGATGTATTAGATATTGGGATTTCCATAGCAAAATCTGGGCCTCCATTTCAGCCATCTCGCTACACTGTTAGCGCTTGCAGCCCGTTTGGTAGCTGACTTTCAGCCCTCGCAGGATGGTGTTATAGGCTTCCTACAGTGTTCCAGGGGACGGGACCGTGCCTTTATTACATTCTAAGTATGTCACAATTGCCTGTCCTAGGTGTGTTCTACAGCTGTTGTCCTTCAGAGGCCAAGTACTCACTCTCCATCTCATCTAGGGTCGTAGCCTACCCATCCGAATATGCAGTACTACTGGTCAGTGGTAGGCGAAGTCCTGGGCCACAGTCTTCACTCCACTCACCCCATGAATCTCTAATTTGGGCACAAAGAGGTAGTCAAGGAGTGAGAAGGATCCATGGGCACCTGAATAAAAGGTAAATCCCTGCTCCTGTGGGTGGGGTATTCTCCATATGTCAACAAAGCCTAGGGCATCCAGGAATCATGCCATCGGTGTAGTACGGGCTGAGGACACTCCTATCCTATCTCCTCGGTCTAAGGTCTCATCCACCCCACCGTTTCAGCTTCCTCCTAGTACCATGGGTCCTGGCAGAAAATCACCCACCAACTGTGTCAGCATTTCCAAGAAGGTGGCTGGCAGAGGGGTTGTAGTATAAACAGTCACCAAGGTTAGTGGTTTACCTCCTAGGAGGCCTGTGATTCCCACAAATCTCCCCAATTTATCCACCCATTCTCGTTTGACCATGAAGGATACGTGATGTGTAAGTATTATCGCTACTCCCCTGGACCCCCTCATGAAGCCCACAGGATATACCTGGGTAAAACCCATTCTAGCCAAAAATGGGCTAATGTTGCCGGCAAGGTCTAACAGTCCATTCACATTCCATGTGATCAGCCGCTGCTCAGTTTCTTGTGTATCACTAGCCATCGTACATCAGTAGGCTCAGGGGGTCTATTTCATTAATGGTGGGCTCCCTAGTGTGGGTGTCTCTAGGCTGTGTGTGGGTGGTGTACAGAGCAAATAAATCATAAACCAACAAACATAACCCCTAATCCCCCCTGTACTATGAAAACAAGAAGCATTTTTTGCAGGATAGATTATGAAAGGACGCCAACCGGGCAACCTAACTGCCCCTCACTGGTCGTTCATATCCCAGCTGTCCCCCAACATTGGAAAGATAGAAGCCGCAGGTTGCATAAAGTAAAGAAAATTCAAACAGAGAAAGAGGGGGGGTGGCAATGTCATGTTCTCAACCATCTCAGAAAAGGCCTCCTACTCCAGGTTGTTCAACCTCCCTGATTTCCTGTCCTCCAAACCGTGTCTGCTGTGCAGGGTTGATGCAGTTTTTGTTCCGGCGATGAAGGCCCCCCCGTCCTGGGGAGAACTGTATGAGACACCTCAAGGTAAGTGACAGTTGACCTTCTTACGTTGTAGGTACAGCCATGGGAGCATCCCCCTCCATTTCGACCGTCCTCACCACCATGTCATCATTCAGCTTTTTTTGTGCGGCCTCTAGGCGACTCAAGGAGCCAGGCAGCCTCTCATGTCGTCTCGAGCATGATCGATTTCTGTTTCGGTGGCTGGTATGCTGTGGTCTTGCAGCCTTCCCGGGTCTGCCTTTGTAGAAGGTTCTCTCCCTAGTAGTGGTGGAGTGTGCGGGCGGAGCGGCCTCCTTGCCTCCACCCACTCCCACACTTCCTCCTGGGTGCCAAAGAAGAACTTATGGGAATGGAATAGCACTTTCAAATTGGCCGCCTATAGTAAGATATATCAAATGTTAAGGCTGTCCAGTTTCCATTTCACTTCTACATGAAAGATGATTGATTCTGCTGCTGCACCAGCCTAGCATAGTCTGACAAACTATTGTCTTGGACGAGCCGAACATTGGAGAGTCCTGCATGCAGGCATATCGTACGATCACATCCCTGTCCTGATACTTAAACAGCCGAGTGATCGCAGGGTGCTCAGGGGCTCCTGCCGGTGGTTTGCGCATTAGCGCCCTGTGTGCGCGTTCAACTATAAAGCATGATGACACTGAGTTTGGGGGGAAGATACGTCTCAGCAATGGTTCCAGGACCAGCTCCGGGACTGAGCCTTCGCATCCTTCTGGGTAGCCCACAAAGCTCAGATTATTTCTGCGTGCCTGCCTCTCTGCGTCTTCCACTCTGGCTGCTAACTCTGGTTTCTCTGGCGATGTTTGTCAAGCAGTAGACCAACCGTTGCAATGTTTTCACTATGTCCTCCCGTGTCGACACCCAGGCTTCTGCCTCCATGATTCTGTCAATTGTGCTCCATAGGTCCTGCTGCAGCAGCAAAACATCTCATCCAACTGTGCCAGTCTTGGCCTCTAGCATCTCTCTGGATTGATTGATTGCTGCTAGTATCATTTGCATCATGGTTCTGTTTGTGGTTCCCTTGTAGGCCCCTGCATCGCCAATGGCGAGGCAGATGGTGGGGTGGGAGTGCCGCCCGGTGTGAATTTATCAAGGTTTCTTTGTCTCCCTGAACCATGTTTGTCTCTCCCCATTTCACACCTCACTGGAGGCCACAGAGCACCTGAATTTGCGGCTCCCCTGACCAAGACGTGTCCACCCACCAGCACTCCAAGGCACCTCTCTCCTCATTGCGAACCTGACTATGGGGAATTCTAGAGTGCCCTCCCACATGTTGTGTGTGTGGTGCAGCCCCCTTGGTTCTCACTCCAGGGGGCCTTTGCTGCTTCCACCACCTCTTACTGCAGGTAGGGCTTCACACTCCCTTCCTGGACTTTGCAGTTGCAAGAGCTGCTCACCAGCTCTGTCCCTACTAGACCGCCTCTGACGGCGCTGCCAACCATCAAAAGCTCATCTCTGTTTTTGCTCTTCAGCTCTGGGTCCAGGCCTTCGCTGTGTACACTGCGCCCAGTGGCTACTTGTTATTCATCTTTCAATGCCCCAGGGAAGGAGGAGGGGAGCCCCCGTGCTGTCATTCCTTCCAACTTGCCCCGCTATGACCGCCCCCCCAGAGGCCACACATGTTATTGCTCTTCCAGTGCCCCAGCTGAGGAGGAGGGGAGCTCCTTTCACCATTGTTCTTCCTGACTTGTCTTGAGCCCCAGCGCCTCCGTTGTTCTCCGGTTGTGAGGTCGACCCTGCCCCCCTTGCTCCCACCTGGTTCATTTACAGGTGCTGGTTCCTGCCGTTGTTAACTGGGACAATGCAGGTCACCACCCACAAGGACGAGCTAGGCCGCGCTGCTCCGTGGGTGGTCAGCAGAAAATTATCTGTCTGCACCCAGGCCGGGCTTGTTTGCTCAATCATCCTCTGTCTTATGCCACTTGTTGATTGTGCAGTTCAAGGGGTTCAGGAAGGCCAATGGCCGCCACCTGCACTACCTTCCCAGTGTGTCTGTCGCCCATTGGCCCAAGCCACGCCCTCGCTGATGGCTCTTACTTGCTGCTTGTTTATTCTCTATTTACTTATTTTGTAAAGCGCACTACCACCAGCCAATACTTTATTCTACTAATTATCTAGCAAACGCATCCAGCTAGAGAAACTATTCAGCTGGTTCCTCATTACAATCAAGGTGGAATTATCACACATAGTAATTACGGATAATGCAGGGTGTGGTAATTACCAGGTGCAGGGATTTCTCCTCATTTCAAGTTCCGGTCATAAAATGAGGAATAACCATCAGAAATTCGTTTTTTTGCTCTGATTTCTGCTGTTTCCCTCCTCATTCCAGTCACATTTCCTCCTTATATTTCACCAGCTTTTTCTGGTGAAATGTGAATGTGGAGAATCCCAGAGATTTTCCAGATGAAAGTATTATCCCAATTTGAGTACCAACTTCTATTTGCATCAGATTCTGGGTTTTGTCCAAACCCAGAATGAGCATCCTACTGTCTAAAATGCCATGTCTTAAAGAGCTTGCTGTAGGAATTTAACCAACATTTGCAATTCAATATGGATGAGTTCCACAACAAGATAGTTTGCACAGCAAAACCACAGTCCCTCTTTCAGGATTTTAGGAATCAGTGGGCCACCAACAGATCTTTGCCTGCTGACCCCTCAAAGTGCCGTAAACATTTATCTGTGATAATATGGGAGCCCCTGGAGCTGACCCAGAATGGCAATGATATGTGCTTGTCTGTCAGTGCATGTCACAATACATGCAGCATTATTCTGGAGCCACAACGACTTTGTGGTAGGTCAGAGTATAAACTGCTACAATTATTATTATTATTAAATCGAATTTCTCTCAAGCACAAAATTGTTGCAAAACGCTTTTCAAGGTGGTAAAAGAACTATCCGGCTCAGAAACCCAGACTACTCCCCTTGCTCTTACTGGCGCCCAATGTGAAGAACTCGCCCTTTACTTTACTGATAAAGTTGAACAAATACACACTGCGCTGCTTAGTAAACATTCTCAAAATACTCCACCTGAGACCAAGACTATGGTAATTGTTACCCCGGATTTAGTGGTAACAGGGCCCCACAATAATATTACTTCCTCCGGCAAATTGGAAACTTGGATCCTCTTGGAACCTAGCTCCTTTAGCCACCTTTTGACGAACATTAAATCTGGTTCCCCCCGTGACTTACCCCCCATTCATGTGATTAAACAGCTTGATGCTTCCATACTCTCGATAATTATGTATCTTCTTAATGCCTCCTTACAGGAGGGCTTAGTGCCGCGGGAATGGAATCATGCCATGGTGCTCCCTCTTCTGAAGAAAGCCAATGCTGACCCCACTAAGCCGTCTAACTTTCGTCCCATCTCGCTGCTTCTGGCTTTCTCTAAAATTCTAGAAAAGCATGTAAATGGTCAGTTGACCGCTTACGTGGAATCTCAGAATTTTCTCCGTACCTCTCAATCAGGCTTTAGAGCTGGTTTCTCTACTGAATCAACTCTACTTGGAGTTACTGAATTGATAAGGCACCGGTTAGATGAGGGTGATACTGCGGCCCTTATCTCACTGGATCTTAGCGCTGCGTTTGACACGGTGTCTCACTCCATCTTGTTGAGAGCCTTGCAGCATATGGGCCTGGTGGGTTTAGCCTTGCAGTGGATCGGATCTTTTGTAACTGACCGAACTTTCCAGGTCACCTCTGCGCCGGCCAACTCCAACTCTTATCCGTCCCCTTACGGAGTTCCTCAGGGTTCTGTGCTGAGCCCACTGCTATTTAATGTGTATGTCCGTCCTCTGGCGGATGTTGTTGAAGAGGCTGGTCTTTCCCTCTTTTCCTATGCTGATGACACTCAGATCATCTTCTCCCTTTCTTCTTCTAAGGGGTCCGACCCCTCTGGTCTTCAGGCAGGTCTGAGTAAAGTCACGTCCTGGATGCAAAACAACCTGCTCAAATTGAACGGTGACAAGACTGAAGTTATGATTTTAGGGAAAAAACATGATCTTTGGGGCCCTCAACACTGGCCCCCCGAAATGGGTGCGTTACCCTTGCCGGTACACCATGTCCGTAATTTGGGCTTCATCATTGACGAACATCTTTGAATGAATCAACAAGTCACCAAGGTATCCGCCATCTGCTTTTCTGTTTTGAAATGGCAAAAAAAAATCTTATGGATGATTCCACTCTCTGTTCAGAAAACGGTAGTCCATGCCCTAGTTACCTCTAGGCTGGACTACGGCAATGTTCTTTACCTGGGCTCGAATAAAGCTATAATCCACAGACTTCAAGTGGTGCAGAATGCGGCTGCGAGACTGCTGTGTCATGTGCCAAAATGTTCCTCAGTTGCCGGTTTCCTGCGTAACCTTTATTGGCTGACGGTGGAGAACCGAGTAAAATTTAAAGCCCTGTGTTACATGTTTAAAATTAAAATTGGAGCGGCCCCTAAATACTTGCAAAAGCTAGTTCAACGCTACCAACCCTCTCGCCTTCTGCGCTCCGCCAAGCAGCTGAGGTTCTCTGTTCTGAAATTCAAACTCTCTCGCATGCGTGGCCGGTCATTTTCCTATTTAGGACCAACTCTGTGGAACTCCATACCTATCTCACTACGTGAGGAAACCGTATTAGGTGTATTCTGCAGAAACTTGAAGACTTGGCTCTTCAATTCTTAGATTCCTCCTCTGCTTGATCTTAGCTTTCCTACCGGGACGGCGCCGGGAAACCCCTAGGGGTAGCTGTGCGCCCTACAAATTCAATTTAATAATAATAATAATAATAATTGAAGGCGGCAGGTATTCTTCCAAAGCATTAGACCACCAATCTGGGTACAGAGTGACTTGTTTACAAACTCCAGGCTCTCAGTTTAGCTGCTGTTCAGTATGCAGAAGCTACTTTGCATCCCTTGGTGGACAGCACACTGGCAGGGAATGCAGGGAGGTCAGCAGACTGATCACACCAGCAATACACAAAATTAGTTTATTATGTGTGTATGAAAAAAAAGCATAGCCTACATTTCCTGATAATTGGTGCTGAAGGAGTAGCATGTATGTTAAAAAGAGCAGGGATGACGCCTCAGCCCTTCGGTTCTCCACAAGACAGAGACATCTCTGCTGACCTGTATGGTGTCAGGCCAAACTGCTGGTGCAGTGGACCAAAAAAAAGAATCCATGCAAAGCAGCCTCCTATATCCTAATGTGAGCTTACACAGTTCAGTAAAATGGGATGGTCGATATATAAAATGCCAAGCTATTCTCTTGCTGTTTATCATTATCATTTGTATCCTTGTGATCATCTTCCTTCTATGGTTTTCCTTCATCTACTGCTGTCCATTTTTCTCTAAACTCTCCTCCTTTATAGAGCTCTGAAGACAGTTTAGTGACATATAGGGGCTTTAGCAAACTCCAAAAATAAACAAATTAATACTGCAAACAAGTGCCATATGATAACGTTACTGACACTACCACTATAAGAAATTGGATTACTGTTTTGGGGTGGGTCACAACCCACCACAAAGAATAATCAGAAACCTTGTCGGGGTGAACCCTCAAAGTCACTAAATTACCCTGAGCTCAACCCCCTGGCAGCTATGGCACAGAGTAGATAGGCTTAACGTAGGACAATGTGTAACGTGTTTATGCTGTATCAAAACAGTAATAAAGTCAAAATGCAAAACAATACAAATCCCAAACCAAGTTAGAAAAATAGAGTAACATTTAATAAACAAAGGGGCATATTAGCAAGAAGAGGCGATAATCATCGCTAACCCTGCTTAGCGTGATTTTTTTTATCGCCGGCTATCGCTGGAATATATCGCCATGCTAACGCTGTATTAGCAATGATTAGCGCTATGGCGATGAATATTCCAGCGATAGCGGGGGAAATGAGCCAACATCGCTGAAAAACCAGCGATGTTGCATGGAGAAGGGAGAACACCTTGCTGATACGACCCTGTGGTCGTATCAGCATAATCCACCCCCCATGTTAGGTATGGCTAACACCTGCTAATTGCAGGTGTTAAATAAATGGCGATGACCCCGGTTAGCGCGACTTTTCACGTCGCTAACTGGGGCCATGGCCACCTTGCTAATAGGCGATAGGCCTGTTAGCGAGTGTTTCCCAGGTTTGTTCGTCGGAACGCCCACTTTGCATGTCATTAGCGATAAATATCGCTGACATGCAAAGCGGTAAAAACGGGCGCTAATGCCCGCAAACTGTCGCTAACTGCTGTTAGAGACAGTTTGCTGATAGGGCGATATAAATATCGCCGCTTTAGCGGCAAAAAGTGCCGCTAAAGCGGCGATAGTGCCCTTGCTAATATGCCCCAAAATGCCAGAAATCCAGTAAGGGAAACTGGAGATATGAATTTTTTAATTTTTAAGTAGAAATGGCACCAATGAGCGCAAAGCGTCCATGATAATCATGGTAGACGGAGACCCAGGGGCAGTTTGAGACTGACCGCAATGCAGCGCAGGTTAGATACACCAACTGGGTTCATTCTGGTCAAAGATTTTACCTTCTGACTTAGTCATGTAAGCCCTATTCCATCACAGGAGTACACTTCCAAAGCCCTCCAGGACCTCAGGGAGAGACACTTATGTTATGTTATGTTAGAGTTCACTTATAGAGCGCCTATCACCGGAAGGTCTCTAAGCGCTGCAACATAGATCAGAGGTCCAGTATCCCCACGCGCGACTATCCACGACCTGCATCAGAGTGAGCTTATCTAAACGCCTCTGTAAACAGAAGGGTTTTAAGTCTCCTCCTAAATGGTAATAGCCTGCTTTCGTTGCGCATACCGTCAGGCAGTTTATTCCAAATCTGGGGAACAGTGACAGATAATGCCCGGCCCCCTAGGGTCGTTCTGTTAAAGCGTGGGCAGGCTAACAGACAAGAATCTGATGACCGAAGGGTGCGAACGGGCACATAGGGCCTAAGGCGATCTTTGATGTATTTGGGTGCCTCTCCAAACTGGGCCTTGTGGGCAATGCACAGCCCCTTGAATTTAACCCTTTGCTTGATGGGAAGCCAGTGGAGCCGCTGCAGCAGGGGGGCAGCATGGGCTCTTTTTGGCAACCTGAAAATCAGCCTTGCCGCATCATTCATGACCACTTGTAGCTTCCCCAGAAGTATATCGGGAAGCCCAATGTAAACTGCATTGCCATAATCTAAGAGTGACAAGATTAGTGCCGTCACGACAGTCTGCATAGTGGAGAAAGACAACAAGGTCACCAATTTCCGGAGCTGCCGCATTAGGCCAATACAACTCCCTACGACAGCAGATACCTGTTTTTTTAGGGTTAGTCCAGTGTCCAGCTTTATGCCTAGGCTCTTTACTGCTGACACCGGGATTGGAGTGGTGCCTAGCTCGTGAGGCCAATAAAGACTGGACCAGGGCGAAACCCCTGTGCTCACAGCCAGTACTTCTGTTTTGTCTGGATTTACCTTTAGGGAGTTAGAGGTCATCCAGTTCATGATGAACCGGAGGATATTCTGGACGTTACCCTGAGCGGCGGGAACGTTGTCAATATGCACAATTAGCTGGGTGTCGTCGGCGTAATTATACATCTGACAGTTTGTTGTAGCTTGTGCGTCTATCAAAGGCTGTAGGTAGATATTAAAAAGTAAAGGAGACAGCGCAGAGCCCTGAGGGACCCCCCATTGTAGGCTGCCCTGCCTAGATGTACAATCTCCCACTTGGACTCTCTGGGACCGATCCTCCAGGAAGGAGGTAATCCATTGGAGGGCCATCCCAGAGACTCCCAGCCGCCGGACACGGGCTAACAACTGTATGTGGCTCGCCGTGTCGAATGTGGCTGAGAGGTCCAAGAGGATTAAGGCCCTGGGGGTCTTCTTGTCGGCTGCAAGCCGCAGGTCATCCAGCACTGAGAGCATCACCAACTCAGTGCTGTTGTGCGCCCTGAAGCCGGCTTGCCTAGTGTGTAACAACTGGTGTTGTTCTACAAAGGCCGAAAGTACTCGAAGAACATGTTGTTCAGAACTTTAGCCAGGAAGGGGAGTCTAGAAATAGGTGTAAAGTTTTTATGTCCGCCCCTGCCTTCTTCAGTAACGGGATCACCAAGGCTTCCTTAAATTTCTGTGGTACTCTTCCTGTCACTTAGAGACTCACAGGGTGTTAGGAAGAGGCCAGTAGCAGCATTCAGTGCAGGTTCTGTTACCACTGGTCAGCTGGGTACTTCTAGGAAAAGGCATTTTGTAGCTTGTTGTATGCCTGTAGCTTGAACAGGAGGCCAAACGTATAATCCTGACAGTCACCTTCTTTGTCCTGGGTGCAAGAGAGAGAGCAGGCCCAGTCCTTTGGGGTTCCTCTCAGGTCACAGACATCAGGTTCAGTCCTCTTCTGATCTTCTGCAGGTCCAGGATGTGTTCTGAAGTGGATACCTGGAGGTGCCACATGAATGTCTGGCAGTAGCTAGTAGATGGGAATGTCTCCTGGGCAAGCCCTAAACAATTGGGTAAAGTTCCATGAGGATGCCCCTTCCTACTTTGTGCATTTTCAGGATTGCAAAAGTCTTCAGCCACTCTAAACTTGGGCTCTGAGGGCTGGATATGTTTGTGTGGGGAGTGTCCTATGGTAATCCTACTGTCCTTCTACATATAACTCTAAAATCCAGTTTGAGGCAACCACGGTACCCACAATAAACCCAGAGACAGAAGTCTGGTAGGACAAAAGCAGAGCCCTTCAGCAGCCAGACATTTGATCTGCAATAATTGTCTTGGCATCCTGGTCTCTTCCCTTTTAAGTGTGCCCCAAGGGTTATATGTTAATCCCAGCAGACCTGTCAAGCAGGATTTGACTCTCTAGCAGGATTTGGCACTGTAGTGTCAAAAAGGATGCCCACAGTCCCCACCTTGCATCTTCTACTGAGTTTTTTTTTCTAGTTTTATATAGTGCGAATGCAACCCAAAGGTATCAGAGCGCTTTACACGAGCACCAGTTGCATTACAGACGGACACATTAATTTTGCACGGGGAGAGTAAGTGATTTGCCCAGAATCACAGGATGTTTGACATCCATGCCGAGACACGAACTCGGTTCCCAACCTTCGATGTTGACCGCTCTAGCCATTAGGCCACATCCTCTCCGAGTCTCAGTCATCTCTGCACATTCTGGTCAGCCTATTGTTTCGTGCTGGGAGGCATTCCACACCTATTCAACTCTAATTAATGGCTAGGAGAAGCTGGAGAGCCAAATGCAATTTAACCTCTAGGAACTTCTGGCAGGGAAACTGTAACATTCTAAAAGTTACTTTCCCTTAATATTTAATCAAAACCTGACTTGACTTCAAGCCTGTATTCAATTTTTTAATAACTATAAAAAATATTTGCTTAATTATTTTTTTTAGGCTGGCCTCATTCCAGAGATACAGTATTAATATTTTTTATCTGTTCTCTGGGTTTCTATATAAGAGAGGTAGACAGCCACAGTGAAAATAGCTTTTGGGCGCTAGTCACTTTAAGGACATGTCAACATTATATTTCTACATGCCCTTTCTTGACATACCATGCACCCTGCCTTGTGGGCTAGAGGCCTAAATCAAAGGGTTTATTTTGACAGGTGGAATTGCAGTGTTTACACTTCTACAGTCAGGCTACAAGCGTAGGCCTGAAGAGCCATGTTTGCAGTGCCTCTGTAGTGGGTGGCACAAAAGGTACTGCAGTTACTAGTCGCATTTAACTTCCAGGCCCTGGGTAGATTTTACACCCTAAACTACGGACTTATAGGCAAGTTAAACATACCAATTAGGAGTATGCAAGTTTGACTATATCAAAAGGGGGAGCACAGGCACTTTACTGCTGGATAGCAGTGGTAAAGTGCACAGAGTTCTAAAGCCAGCCAAAATATAGGGTCCAGCAAAAAGCAAAAAACCTGGGGTGACCACGCAGAAAAGGTTCACTGTCAGATGATGCAGTTCATCAGTAGGAGGGCAGAAGGATGGATTCCATGCTGTGCTTTGGCCGGAAGCCAGCCTGGCAGAGATCAATACATTGTGTATTGAGACATTTTAACAAGTGCTTTTAACAGTGCTTGAATAGTGCTTTTAAAGTGTACGGTGCAGTTGGATAATTAGAAATCGGCCTAAAGTTCAGAATTTTGTTGGACTGAAAGTTAGTTTCTGCAGAATGGGATAGACCACATCTTTTTTTTAATTCAGTGGGAACATAACCATGAATATAGGGGGCATGAATTTTAATATTTAAATGCTGGCACAAATAATTCTTCGATTTGCTTGAGTATTTGACTTAGACAAAGATTGACATGTTCAGCCAGACCAGCTCTTATTCCTAATCGCATAAACTACCTGGATCGCCAGAAGCGATGCAGGCTGAAGCAAAGATAGAGGAGGCTAAGGCCAGACACACATTGAGCCATCATCATACATTTTTAGGGCTGCCTCAGCTGCTGCATTGAGTGCATCGTAGCAATGACCAGTGAATCTGATTGAAAATCTTCACCAGGCCATCCTTCAAAATCTTCAAATGATAAAATGGCAAAGATTCTCTTGAATAAGGCTATGAAGTTCACAAAAAACGGAAAGACCTCTGGAAACAGTTTGCAAACCAGATTCTGAAAGTTAAAACATTTTTTGGTAACTTTTATTAGCAATTCATACTTATTTGCTGTCTGTGTTACAATTCAGGCGATAATGCAAGTACTAGCAGAACTCCAATCTTTGATTATCCCTCATTCAGGTTTTATGGTTCTTCGTATTTGAAATCCAAAGAGTTGTGAAGGGTACCTGGGAATCCAAAGCCATTGCTAGGCTTTAAACTTGAAAAGAGTTGCATTAGGTCCCTAACTAATGTAAGGAAAGGCCTTCAGCAGTTCATTTGAAAAGGTAGACAAATAATTCAGCTCAAGTTGGATATGGACACTGAGCCAAAGTTAGGACAGGGGTGGTCATCTGATGAAGGGAGATTCAAATACCCATATGATCAGTCTATAGAATTGAAAATGGCCACTGATGTTGGTAGCGAGGTGACTGGTACAAATCTCATCTAATGTATCGCATAGGATGTACTTAGCTTCTCTTTTAGCACAGTAGACTACTGTACCTAACAACATTGCAATAGACTACTGTTCCTAAAATCTTTTTAGTGTAATACCCTATTCTATCTAGCGTCTCTTTGGTACAATATTCTTCTCAGCCATGTATCTGTGCAATAGTCTACTGTACTTAGCATCTCTTCAGTACAATAGATCACTGTAGCTACTTATTAGTCCAACAGTCTAATTCACTTAACTTCTATACAGTGCAATAATCCAGTGTAGCTTGAATCTCTTCGGTACAATAGTACCTAAAATCCTTTCAGTATAAAAGCCTACTGTGCCTAGTATACCTCTAGTACAATAGCCAATCATACTTAGCAGTGTAACAGTACAATAATAATCATTGTACCTAGCATCTCTAGCGCACAATAGTCTGTGGTACCTAGAACCTCTACTGTGCAATAGTCTAACGTACCTAGCATCTCTAGCGCGCAATAGTCTGTGGTACCTAGAACCTCTACTGTGCAATAGTCTAACGTACCTAGCATCTCTAGCGCGCAATAGTCTGTGGTACCTAGAACCTCTACTGTGCAATAGTCTAACGTACCTAGCATCTCTAGCGTGCAATAGTCTGTGGTACCTAGAACCTCTACTGTGCAATAGTCTAACGTACCTAGCATCTCTAGCGCGCAATAGTCTGTGGTACCTAGAACCTCTACTGTGCAATAGTCTAACGTACCTAGCATCTCTAGCGCGCAATAGTCTGTGGCACCTAGAATCTCTACTGTGCAATAGTCTAACGTACCTAGCATCTCTAGCGCACAATAGTCTGTGGCACCTAGAACCTCTACTGTGCAATAGTCTAACGTACCTAGCATCTCTAGCGCGCAATAGTCTGTGGTACCTAGAACCTCTACTGTGCAATAGTCTAACGTACCTAGCATCTCTAGCGCGCAATAGTCTGTGGTACCTAGAACCTCTACTGTGCAATAGTCTAATGTACCTAGCATCTCTAGCGCGCAATAGTCTGTGGTACCTAGAACCTCTACTGTGCAATAGTCTAACGAACCTAGCATCTCTAGAGCGCAATAGTCTGTGGTACCTAGAACCTCTACTGTGCAATAGTCTAACGTACCTAGCATCTCTAGCGTGCAATAGTCTGTGGTGCCTAGAACCTCTACTGTGCAATAGTCTAACGTACCTAGCATCTCTAGCGCGCAATAGTCTGTGGTGCCTAGAACCTCTACTGTGCAATAGTCTAACGTACCTAGCATCTCTAGCGCGCAATAGTCTGTGGCACCTAGAATCTCTACTGTGCAATAGTCTAACGTACCTAGCATCTCTAGCGCGCAATAGTCTGTGGTGCCTAGAACCTCTACTGTGCAATAGTCTAACGTACCTAGCATCTCTAGCATGCAATAGTCTGTGGCACCTAGAACCTCTACTGTGCAATAGTCTAACGTACCTAGCATCTCTAGCGCGCAATAGTCTGTGGCACCTAGAATCTCTACTGTGCAATAGTCTAACATACCTAGCATCTCTAGCGCGCAATAGTCTGTGGTACCTAGAACCTCTACTGTGCAATAGTCTAAGGTACCCAGCATCTGTAGCGCGCCATAGTCTTTTGGTACCTAGAACCTCTACTTTGCAATTGTCTAACGTAGCTAGCATCTCTAGCGCGCAATAGTCTGTGGTACCTAGAACCTCTACTGTGCAATTGTCTAACGTACCTAGCATCTCTAGAGCATAATAGTCTAATGTGCTAGCTCTGCGGTTGAGTAGTCTAAGGTACCTAACATCTCATCAGTACAACAACCTGCTGTACTTAGCAACTCATCATTACAATATTAAACTGTAGCCAATATCTCTTCAGTACACTAGCCTACTGTACTTTGCAATGTGCCAGCAGTCTATGTACATAACATCTCTTCAGTACCTCTATAGTACAACAGTCTACTGTATATACCTTTGAGTCAGTCCATCTCATCAGTACAATAGGCTCCTGTATACATAGCATCTCTATGGTACAATATAGTACTCTATGTGCATGTGTTACAATTCCCAGCCGTCCACTATACATGATTTGAACACATCACTTCTCTTTCTCTTGCAGCGAGTGGATCAGCCATGCCCCGTCAGTGCATTTTCTGAGAGTGCTGACCTGCCTGAGGTTATTGATGCGGGACCCATTCTATCAGGTATGTTTCGTTCGTAGGACGCGTGCTTCATCACAAGCATCCTAGGAAAGTAATGGTACTCATACTGAAAGTTAGCAGCTTTAGGGTGACCTCAATACTTTCATTATTAGCATGATGGTTCAAGTTTATTGATAGTTCGAAATAAAGTCTCATCTTCAACAGCATAAAAGCAATTACGAGTAAAACATTTAAAGCAGTAGTACATAAGCATACCTGATTTCCACATACATAAAACAGCCATAAATAGTAAGTTAAAATCCTCATGAGCAAAAGTGCTTCAGATCAGACTCCATAAAATCTGATCCCATCACGTTACTTGATAGTTTTTGCCTCATTATCCAATCTGCGTGTAGAAACTTTGACATGGCAACTACCACTATTGTTGAGGTGTCACATGTTTTACAAATTCTATACGTTACTCCCCTTTCCGCCAAGCTTAGTGTGCGACAAAGGGGCACTATCCACTCACTTCTGCCTGCCTTTGGTGTCCAGGGGGGCAGAAAAATAACAAATGTTCATCTGTTTCTACAACAGATTCACAACAAAAGCAATAGCATGAGCACGGCATCTCACCCACCCAAGACGCAGTAAAGGCTGCAACCGGGAGTATCCCATATGTAAACTGTAGATACACTGTACGTGCACGTGTCAAGCTTATGTAGTCTAAAATATTCCTCAGGCTTCTTGGTGGATTTGTGTAATTGAAAGGATCTGGTTAAACTACCCATGTGATTTTGGTGCTCCTTGCAAGTGGCAACTTTCTCACAAACCACTTTTTCTCACCATTTGTGCATTTTCTGGTCGGATTAATTGGGGTTCTTCCCAAACATTGTTCCAGGGCCGGGTCGCTCAAAGCCTTTTTCACAAAACCCAACCATTTTATTTTTGCAGCTGGTTTCGTTCTTGACAATGTCTGCCAACCCCACTCTAGAGTGACACAATTCTCTGGCACTCCAAATAGGTATCCAGTATAATAATGGTCATAATACAGCCAGCACAGCTATTTTATGGATACCTAGATCCAAGGGAATGGTACTAATGGTGTTCCCCTCCCTAGGCCAGCAAGAGCTCTAAGAAAATTACTTTCAGCAACACTCAGAACATCCATGTCACAATGACCCCATAATTCAGCTCCATATAGGGCTGCCCCCCCTTGCTTGGGCCTTGTAAAATTCCACAGTTGGTAGGATTGGCGCCCAGGTGGCTTTTTTAGCAAATCTACATATTGTCCCGGTTCTATGTTTGACCGCAATTAAGCTTTTAAAGTTTTTCCAGGACACTGTTTCTGCCAACGAACCCCTAAATAATCAAATTCCCTCACCCTCTCTAGTGGCTCGTTCCCCACTCTGATGACACCCCTCACCTTCCCTCTCCTTGAGTAGGTCATGAATTTGGTTTTGGTGGTATTAATTTCAAGGCCATACTTTACACAGAACTGGTTGAAGCTGTTGATCAAGTTCCTTGGGCCCCTCCTGGTTTCATCCAGCAGGAGTGTGTCATCGGCAAAGAAAAGTGCTGGGATTGTGTGGCCCGCCAGGGAAGGGGAATCATTAACATAGTTCAACAGGTAACTAACATAATTGTTGATGTATAAAAGAGAGTGTTGGTGCTAGAACGCCTTGTTCAACTGGAAGAGCCTCAGTCAGTTCACACACAAGCCCTTAGAGAAACTTCACAAAGAGGATACAAAGGAAAGTCCAGTCATTTTCTCTTCAAAGCAGAAGCAGCAACTGCAGGCCAACCCAACAAAGCAACACACAGCAAAGGGGCAGTACTCCTCCTCACAGCTCATCAGCTCTTCTCCTTGGCAGTGGTTCCTCTTGATCCAGTAGTATTCTAAAAGTCTGGGGCTTTAGGTCTAATACTTGTACGCCTTTTGGCCTTTGAAGTAGACCTTCTTCAAAGGATTGTCTTTGTAGTGCACACATTTTTGTCTTGCCTGGTTTTGGCTTCACACACACTCCAGGGGGCTGGAGACAGCATTGTGAGAGGCCAGGCACAGCCATATTCAGGTGTATGTGACAACTCCTCCCACCACTCTAGCTCAGGAAGGCCCATCAGCCTGATGTTGGGCCAGCAGGATATGGAGGGCACACCTCACCTCACTTTGTGTGACTGTCTAGAGGGAATGCACAAACAACCCAGCTGTCAGCCGAAACTAGACGTTGATTCCACAGGCAGCAGAGGCACAGGATGGTAAAGCAAGAAAATGGCCACTTTCTAAAAGTGGCATTTTCAAACACACAATTTAAAAAACACCTGCACTAAAAGATGTGTTTTTAAATTCTGAGCTCAGAGAGCCCAAAAACCACATCTCTTGCTTTTCCCAATTGAAAGTTACACTTGTAAAATGTTAAAAGGCAGCTCCAATGCTAACCTATGGTAGAGCTAGACCTTGCAATACTGAAAAACTAAATTGGCAGTATTTCACTATCAGGACATGTAAAACACACCAGTACATGTCCTACCTCTCACATAAACCTCACCCTGCCAAGGGGGCTATCCTGGGGTGCCTTACATATTAAAAGTGAAGGTTTGGGCCTGGCAAGTGGGTGCACTTGCCAGGTTGACATGGCAGTTTAAAATTGCACTCACAGACACTGCAATGGCAGGCCTGAGATATGCTGCAGGCCCACTAGTAGCATTTGATTTACAGGCCCTGGCAAACAGTGCACTTTACTAGGGACTTACCAGTAAATAGAATATGCCAATCATGGATAATCAATCATATTCACAAGTTACACAGGGAGCACTGGCACTTTAGCACTGATCAGCAGTGGTAAAGTGCCCAGAGTTCCAAAACCAGCAAAAACGAAATGCAGCACAGTCCAAAAAACAGGAGGCCAGAAGTAAATAGACAGGGGAAAAACACGCCAAAGGTGCCAGGTCTAACACAAAATATAAAATAAGAAAATATACTGCTAACGCGGCGCTTCACTTTCTAAGTATTTTAATCTGAGGGAGATGGCGTTTTTTAACTTGATATGTAGTTTTATGTAGTTCATTTTAAGAAGTTGCACTGTACACTGGTTGAGTCATGCATTACAGACATGTAGCCCCCCTCCATGCTAGGTTAGACCGGCAACTAAAGGCCGTTCCTGCGCTTTAGGCCTGAGCTCAAGGGGAAAGACATTGTGCCCTATGAGGGCGGAATGTCCTAATAAAAAAACAACCTCCCAGGAGACAAAGGGGAATTGAGGCACCCCACTCCGGCTCTGAAAGCCCCCGTTCTTTGAAGCTTTGTGCCTTTCACAGCCCCTGCAGTATGTGTCTGTCAGTTAGGAGTGTGTGCACAGCCACCCCAGCAACTGCAAATGTCAACAGTGGAAAGTAGTCCACCCTGATTCTGCTTGCTTTCTTTGTTTGGCAGAGTAGAGGGAGACAAAGGAGCTGAGGAGAATTTGCCCCTCCCTCCTTTCATGGTTCCTGTGACATTGTGAACTACAGGAAGAAGGAGAGAGAAGGCTGAATGTGTGCTCTCACCAGTGGCGTCGTGAAAAACCAGTCAACCGAAGATGGAAGGGAATTCAGTACTCCATCTGAGAGGAGAAGCTATTCATAAGTTGATTGTACCTGACCTCACACCAGTATTTGTTCTGGCTTGAGTATTGTGCCTTTTCTGTTGGATGCAAGCGGCCCAGGCATAAAAAACATCCTGAGGAAAAATTGATGAAATCAGATACAGACAAGTATGTTTATCGCCACAGGCTTATTTTGTATTCACGGAAATCAGTGCATAAAGATAATTGCCATTGAGGTACCATTTCTCTGTATACGTTTGCAGTATCCTTCCCTGTTCATTGAGGGGCCAAGAACATCATCAACAACTAGCCCAAACAGGGCTCAATGACCGGAACCTGGGCGGTTTCAAAACTCATCTTTCACCCAGCTCCAAGCCACTTGAATTCACCATGGACACTTACCTCACCATCAAGGAACACTTTGCCAAGAACATTAAGATGACCTCGTACCAGTTCACTGTACCAAAGAAAGTGAAACTGTTCCTCTCAGAAGGCATTGTCAGACCTGCTTTTCAAGTCTTTGTACTCTTGCTTCTGGGTGGTGACTATGGCTGCTCCATGGCCACCGTTACTCACTGGTACAACTGGCACCACACTGGTACTCTCTCAAGGACATCATACGTGCTACAGCATGCATCATCAAAGGCCAGAATTAATCACTCACCACCTTGATTGAACTTCACTTTCTCCCCATGCTGGGCACGCCATCTTCAAAACCTATCTTATCTACAAAGCTATCACAACAAGTACCCATGCCTGTTTTACTGCAGAGCTCTCCTGCTCCAGTGGATCTTGTCAAACTTGAAGCCAAGACACTGTAAAACTGGAGGCAAAGAGGTCCAAAAAAGAATAGTAATGCAGCATGCATTCTATAAATATGCACCCAGGATCTGGAACAACCTCCTTGTATTGATCAGGACCACCCCACCCCCTGCTCCAATTTAGGAAATACTTGAAGACACATCTCTTAACTGTGCACTTTAACACTCAGACTCCATCTACTTTTGCAACCCCTCATTGACTCTATCTTTACCTTTGGCCCTCTATAGAAGCCCAACCTATTGGTTCTGCCCCTCCCCCATTCTTGAAATACTTCAGCACATTTTATATCTTTTGTTTTTATCATCACCTCCTTTGCTGATGCCAGTCCTCTCCTCTAATCTGCTTCCACTTACCCCAAAATCCCCTTAATTTCTTTTCTTTTTGATCAGTTCCAGATCGTCCTAATACCTAAGAATGACTGTGTTTTAGCCCTGGTTTTCCTGACAAAACTGCCTACTTTGTCCCCTGTGTGTGCTTCCTTAGAGAATTCTTCTCTGAGAACACAACTGCTCCTGAATTGTGATGTGTACTTTTCATAACCATCTCTCTCAGCTCCTGCTTCTCTTTGCACCCATCATTGTCATTGTGATTTCCACCATTAATTGTAAGGCCTCTTACCCCCAGCCCTTCCAGTTCTGGTATTTACCCAGGCCCTCCTTGTTACTTTCCTCATTGGCATTCTTTATTATTCCTGTCATCCATCACTTGTTCTAACAAGTTGATTACCTTTTGAAGCATGTCTGCTGACTTCTTGCCCTGTTTTGTACTCTTTGGAGCTTGTTGTCCATGGAGAATTGGTACTATTTAATTACACCCACCTTCCCTCTCTCCTCTCTCCTCATATGCAGGAAACCTCCTTCGCCTGATCTTAATCTGCGACCTGGATGGTAATTCCTGAGCTTATTTCTTAAGTAGACAGGACCCATCATATGTGCAGCCTTATAAACATTACTGAGTGATTGAAAAGGAATACCCTTTTCGACTGGTAACCAATGCAGCTTTTTAAGTTCTAAGAGAACGAGGACATTCTTGAGGGATTCAATGCTACCCAAAGCGCTGCATTTTGGATGCAAACCAGTCATTCAATCAGCATGTGTGGTGCACCCAATAAAAGTCTAGTACCATCTCTAGCTTGCTAAGATTAGTAGTCTGGACAATGAGAATTCTATGTTCTGCAGGATGAAATGGTAATAGTTCCCTTTTTCACGAGAACAAAGCAACTGGAAAATAACCTATTGACATGCAAGGTTAAAGAAAGATTGTTGTCAAAAAAGACTCTGAGGTTCCTAACTTCCAAGGATGCTGACTGTGGAAAATTGGTTTGTAGAGGCCAGAAATCACACAGCAATGGCCGTGGAATCTTGCTTGCTGAGCAGACTACCTCTGTTTTATCTTCATTGAATTTGAGAGAATTCGATGTTAGCCAACTGGTAACCTCCCTCATACATTGGTGGAAACTATCATCCGGGAATGGAACCTTCAGGTCAGCCGATATTATAAGCTTATTGTCAGCGTAATTCATAAAGACAGCCTCTCTAAATGGAGTAGCTTTGCTAAAGGCCTCAAGTATATAAATAATTTGGTTGAACTTAGTGCTGATCCTTGTGGTACTTCCTGTGCTACAGCTTTGAGTTCTGATCCATATGGTGAAAGAAAACTGCCTGAGTTCTGCCCTTCAAATATGACACGCACCATTCTATCGCATGTCCTCCACTTCAATTTCCAATAGTCTCTTCGCTAGTATCCTCCGGAAACGGTATCAAAGGCATACAAAAAGTCTAATAATACCAGGGCAGCAGAGTTGCCCTTGTCTACTGACATCCTTAGATCATCTAGGACAGATACCTGTGCAGTTTCTGTCCCATTAATGGGATGGAAACCTGATTGATCTGGGTACAATAGCTCGTTGGTCTGTAAAGAATTTACTAGAGTAGAATGAACACGTGTTTGTAGCATTGATCACTGATAACGGGAGGAGTGAGATAGATCAGTACTTACTATGAATATTTGGATCAACTGTTTGTTTCTTTAAAAGGGGTCTTGCACATGCTTTTTTCCAGTTCCGGGGAACTACTCTCTGAGTCAAAGATGCATTACATATGGGGCAGAGGGCTTCTGCTAGTATATCTGCTAATGAGAGCCAAACCTTAGGGGGCATCACATCATAAAATTAACCTGATTTGATGGAATGAACTAGATCCTTAAATTGAGTATCGGAAATCTGTTCAAATTCCTTTATCTGAATTACCCCATCTCCGTCTTCCTTACCCCCCGTAGCTGAACCCTCATCTCCTTGACCAGTCCCGGCCTGCTGATCCCCACCCGCTGAGAGGCTTCACAGAATGTCTGCAATTTTATTCTAAAAAAATATTGATAATCATTGCATCGTATAATCTGATGATACCTAAAGTTCATTTAATAAATAATTTATAAATCTTGACTTTGCAAATAATTTTCACACCAGCTCAGCATTTTATGAATTTTTTTTATACTGCTCTGGTGCACTTTGCATTGATTTTCTCCAGATGGTAAATGTTAAGAATCTTTTTGCCAGATTTCAAATTCAGGGTGCTATTTGGCTTTCAAGTGACTGGTGATCACTTATCCTAGAAATCAGCATGGCTAAAGTCCACCATCTCCGTGCCCCTTGGGGTAAATTCCCTAAGTGCCTAGAGCAACCTAGTAATGCTAATGTATCATTGGGATTTAATCTATGCCTAAGCAGTTTTAAAGTTTTTATGCCTGTAATTTTTAAGTATTGGGCAGGACCACATCACATGAATCCAATTACTATGGTCTTGTCATCTAGGGAATTGATCTGTGAACTCTTGTCTACATTTGTGAGAGTGTTTGTGGATATCTTAACCATTCTCTGTGCATAGAGTTGCATTCTATAAAATTTGCCCGTCTGTAAGTGTCTAGATTATATTCACAAGCTTCCTTCTAAGTTGCTGGAGTAATTATTTGGAAGTATTTCACCCGTTGCACTAATCCCTCATATTGAGGATTCTTTGAAAGAATAATAATTGCTAGTGATCTAGAGTTCTCTGTATTATAAAAAGCATGCTTACCTATCACACTGGTAATCTGTCGATATTAAATAATAATATCAGCCCATTTGTCATTGTAGTTCAAATGTGTCATATTCCAATGTAATTAGCTGCACATTGATTAACTGATTATCAATTTTACCCAAACCAAACTTTTACCAACAACTTATTTGATTTGGAGCTTAAACTGTGCAAATCTCCCCATAAGTGGTTTCAGCATGAATAAATGGCATATGTAGAGATTGTAGTGCTCAAAACTTAAAAAGCTCTGTAGCATTTAAGGACTCGTATTGAATAGTAAAATGTCTGTTTTAGTAGCGTTCACTTTGAATCCTACCAAAATCATGTACACCAATTGACTGAAATACATCGCCAATATTTTGCCTACTTGCATAGAAAAATGACAGTCAATCATCCGCATTTAGTTTAAATTTTGGAGCATCCAGCAAAATTGGTTTAATTCAGATCTTTGTTCTAAATCTGATTACTAATGGTTCAATAAACATTGCAAAAAGTATAGGGGACGTAGGACAACCCTGTTTGGTGCCACACTTTTTCTCCAATACTTGAACTGCTCTAGCATTCAATACCAACAGCGCTGTAGCACTTGCATACAGAGAGGCAAATTTCCTCATTAGCTGAAATGGAAACCCTTTCACATACAGGACCTTGAATACAAATTTCCAGCTCACAAGCTCAAATGCCTTCTTAGCATCCCAAAAAATATTTACCATCAGATGTTTATGAAGAGAAAGAAGGCCTATCAATCTACTACAAAATGTGTATTTGCGTATAGCTGCTATGTAGGAATAAACTGTAAGCTAAACTGATCTTGTTATGTTTCATATAGGCACCCCAATATAGGCTCAGGTAGCAACCTAACCTTTCACCTATATTCTCCTCTACCATTACACTACATAACGGTTCTTGGAACTGACCTTCTACCTAGATACGGTACTGCTAATAGGACGTGGGGTTTCCTTGAAAACTAGCCTCATTCATTATGCATGAGGATTCTTGGAAACTCAGCAGGACTACCATCTCCTGCATAATAACTAGGTATAAGGGTCATTCTTTCCGTCATCCTAAGTCCGACAGGTTACAGCAAGGTAGATCCCCTGAGGGTACCACTTTGGGTATATAAACACCATATCTTTGCTGAGGCAGAGAGAGGAGAAAAAGGACTTCCATGCTGACACACTGATGCGAGACGCTGAGGTTACTGCACGCAGACACTCCAGCTCGCAGTGGTCTAACATCCCTCGCGGGGTGTCCATCTCGAGACCAAGATGTGGTCCCACAGTCTCTCACTTCAGGTAATGGGGTTGACTCTATCCTAGAGGGATTCTTGGCTCTACACCTACATACATGCTAGGTACACTTAGGTACATCTAGTTAGGGTTGCATCGTAGGAGTACGCATTTTACTGTCATGTATTTTTTTACCTGCATGTATTCATCGTTTTAGCACTATGGTAGGAATCTACCATCCTTTTACTCTGTTGGTGCTTATAATCATTTATATCTGCTTCTGTCTAATGGTTGTTTCAGCACACCTATTTTACACAAGAATGGCGCTGGTTCAATAAATGCTTATTGAAAACGTTCCAACCGTTTATTCTGTGTATCTCTCTCTGAGACAAAGTGAGAACGAGTGACTGAGCGAAAAGTTTCCATGATCCCTGATGGGACAGAGTTGTCATGTTCGATAGTTGCCAAGAACTATTCTCTCCTTGGTAAGAGGGGTTTCTAGTGGCACTGTGAGCTAGCTAGTATACAGGCAAACATACCCGGTGGGGGTGTCTGGAATCAGTCTGGACACAAATCCCACAGTCTATGTTGTCCAAACGCGCAGATCCTATATAGGTTTATAGGAACTACATGACATGGCGCCGCCAACGTTGGTTTGGTACTTATGTAACGGTCAAATCTGAGTAGTTCAGTCGTGCTATTCTCAGAGACCCCTATGGAGTCACAGCTAGGGGTGTGACAGTCACATTTGTGATAGAGGCACACGAATCATATAGAACATAGGTATTCTATTCATGGGTTAAATTCCCACAAGCAGATGCACAAACGAATACATTTCATTTTTATACTGAAGATGAAATACCAAATGAATACTGTCCGTATGAGGACATTGAAATTCCGCTCACCTACCAGGAGCACATAAACTGGTTTAAAGGCGCCCTCCCACACACAAAAGAAAACGTGAGACTCGGTCCACTCAGAAGAGATGGAGCCACTTGGCCAGTCCTAGCGGCCTACACACCACATCCAGACATTGACACAATGCCAGTAGCAGACTTACGTCCACTTCATAAAGAAATAATAAAACTTTACAGAAACCTGACACAGTTCGTGATAAGAACACTCACACTTCAGCCAGCAAGGGCTACACAAGCAGGACAAATTCAGGGATCTACAACTAAAATAACACCACAAACGCTACACACAGTTATGGGTAAAATGCCCACTAGACGTGAGCAAATGCCATTCTGGATAGCTCAAAAAATAACAGTTAGAGGCAGTATTTCCACACACAAGCCCTCAAGAAAAACACAGAATGCTAACAATCTGCTTGCCAATGGGGATAGCTCCCCAGATAGAGGATTTTACCTCATGGGGTACAGTTTTCGCTGCCATATATACCAGAACACATGGTATCCCTTCATTAGCAGTAATACCAGAAGTATTAAGAAAAATACAGAATGAGTATGGAGCAGAACCTGCTCTGAACTTAGGGATGAAATTGTTAAGAAAGTTTGCCCAGGTATCTACTATTATATTAGCAAATATAAAAGGGGAGGCAGCAGCAGTGGCAATACGCCAACGCCTAAGGGATTTCACTCCTTTACAACAGGAACGTGAATTACCTAAAATTATCGAAAACACCTATGCTGAATTAGGTAGAGATAGTTTGGGAGCTAGAGCAACAAAACCTTAACTCATGGGTGGTCCTGAGAAAGAGAACACCAAGCAAGCACATGATTCTTCTAAGAAGAAATGGGATAATAACAATAAAAAACAAAAGAATAGAGAGAATATATCACAATCCAGGGGTGGGTCTCCTCAACAGGAGCCCTCCGAAAAGAGGTACAACCTTAGGAATCGTGATAACATTAAAAAACCTGAGAGGTATCAGGATACTGATACATGTTCCTCTCGTTCCTTTCAGGGTTCATCAAAAAACTCAGAGACGGAAGGACGGTCAGAACACAGAAAAGAAGAGCGTACATAGTCCAGAGACACACAACGCGCTTCAGACTATACTTCCAAAAAAGAAGAGAAACCAAAATCAAAACCTCAATTTAAAATGAAGAATGTAGCAGGTCTTAAAGTTAGACATGCCCAGAATTCTGAGGACTTAACTTCTAAATGGGGAATGGGCTCTGATGATGCTAGACAGCGCGGCAGAAGTAACAATAGCTCGCCAGAACCTGATGGAATTTCTGGTGACTGCGGAGTTGAATGAACATGTCACGGTGGAGACACCTGATACAAGGGTAAGTGTCCCGCATAAGTTACATGAAATAACACTCCAAATGGAGGGGGACAAACCCAGAAAAATTAAAGGTCTCTTTTGGGAGAACCTGACTTATGGATATGACATCCTTTTAGTTGAAAAAGATTGGCCGCATGAAATTGTTATGGAGTGCCCAAAGGGAGAAACAGTAGTTTTACCGGCTTTTTCCGACCTCGTTCCAATATACTTAAAACATACATACGCGCAGGAGTGGGCTGTAGCACTTGCTCCAGCATTATATCGCAACCATGTTGGGTGGGATGCTCAGTCACCTCACCATACAATCCCAGTAAAAGTACTCCAACTCCACAGAGACAGTACCCAATCAAACAAGAAGCGAAAAAACAGGTCAGGGAGATCTAAGATCAACTTGAATACCAGGGTGTAATTGAAAGTTGCACCTCTTCAATGAATAATCGTTTGTTTTCTGTAATGAAACCCGATAATTCATACCGTCTAGTTTTAGACTACAGACATCTGAACACATGCACTAAAACATTTGCAGTACAGAATGCACACAGTGCCGCATTAATGAATAACATTGTGCGGAAAAAATATAAAACCACATTAGATATCTCAAATGGATTTTTCTGCCAAAATATAGCGCCTGAGAGCAGATATTTGACAGCATTCTCAGCGCTCAGTTCTCAGCGTCAATTTTGTCGACTCCCCGAAGGGTATAAGAATAGCCCTGGGTTGTTCCCGCTAGGGTAACAGAGTTACTTCAGAATTTGGATGAAGAGGCCTTGTCCTATGTAGATGATATTTATCTGATGGATGATGATTTAAAGTATCACTTGACCAGGGTGAGCAACATCATTTTGGGGTTCGCCTCGGAGGGCTACAAATTCAACTTTAAAAAATCGTAAATAGCCCACCTCAATGTCCTATTTTTGGGATGCAAGATATCAAGTGAAGGGAAAAGCCTGTCAGCTAACTTTTCAGAAAAGTGTGCGCTGCTCCAACCTCCTAAATCGTTGAAAAACTTACAATCCATATTGGGATTCCTAAATTTTGGCAGAACTTACATTTTAGATTACGCAGAAAAAGTCAAACCTTTCTACGCCCTAATAAGACCTGATTTTTCAGTTAGGCATTGGACACAGGAACACACAGATATCCTTCGTTCTCTGCAAGCTGACATGATAGCTTCCAAACACTTACACACACGTGTAAACACCACGAACTTGGTGATCCGTGTTATAGCGGGTCAATCTAGGTACACTTACCTAACCTTCAATGAAGGCGAAACAGTACCCATGGCATACAAATCACACTTGTACACAAACGCTGAAATGTGTTTTGCTTCTACAGAAAAAATTCTGACAGCAGTACAGACCGTTGTAGTGAGAGAAAGAGCACTAGCTCAGGGGAAACGAATAATTGTCATAACTCCAGTACCAGCCTTAGAGGCTGTTACAAAGGCAAGCATTCCAAATGCTAAAGCCTTACATCCAAGATGGATACAATGGGCTAATTCTCTCACTGCAACAGATGTAGATTACAAATTTGACTCTACACTAAAAACACAAGCATTCCCGCAATATGAACAAGCATATCCTCTCCCGAATGAAATAATGCCTCTAGATCAGTATGAATACATTATTTACACTGACGGTTATGCTCAGCTGGCCATAGGTAGTAAACAACAATACAGCGCCGCATGTGCGATTGTGAAGGGTCATATGCAGGAAGGCAAGTTCCATCCTAGCAGTACGAAGACACAGTCTCTAGGAGACTGCACGGCACAACTGGCAGAACTAAAAGCCCTGTTACTGGCACTAATAAATACGGATCGAGAATTCCCCACACTGATTGTGTGCGATTCTTTTTATTGTGTCTAGTCATACAATGAATATCTTCACTACTGGGGTCAAAATGGGTTTAAAGACTCAAAACGTGGCACAATTAAGCATAAAATGCTATGGGAACAGGTAGCTGAGTTGAAAAACAAACTACCAAGAGCTCACGTGATACACACACTGAGTCATCAACGTGATGGCGTTCACGTTGAAGGGAATTCATTGGCCGATAAAGCCGCAAAAGGGGCAGTACAAACTGCTGCCGTAGCTGCAATCACTCGTTCAAAAACGAGAATAGACGGACAGATAATGGTAGCTGTCATTGCCTCACGCAAAAACAGCACAGCCGTACCGAAAGGTTTTCCACTCAAGTACTCCTACAAGTTAGATGCAAAAAATATTCCGTATGCTCAAATTCCAGGAGTGTTGGATAGAGTAATACCAAACGTGGATCGTAGATTAGGTTTAATTCTAGCTGCACACAAGGGTCTAGGTTCTGCACACGCAGGGATTACTGCAACGGTTTCTTTATTGAAAAACGCTATTGGTGGCCAGGACTAACTAAACAAACAAAGAATTTTGTCTTAAAGTGCGACATCTGTCAGCAGATAAAGGGTTCCATTGTGGCACGTCCAGCGCAGACACCATTACTTATCAGACAGACCTCTCGCTTGTGTCTATTTGGACCACTGCGGCCACCTACAATCAGATGGGGCTTACAAGTATATCTTGGTGGCAGTTGATTCATGCTCAAGATTCCTGTGGGTTTGGCCTCAGTGCTCGGCTGACGCTCGAACTGTTATAAAAGATTTGCGAGTCTTTATAGGGACATACGCAGTTGGCATATTACATTCTGACCGCGGCCCCGCTTTTAGCTCTAGAATTACAAGGAGTCCATGGGAAGTTTGGGTGTTGCATTGCGGTACTCCTCTCCGTACCATCCGGAGGGAAATTCGGTTGTGGAGAGGAAAAACCAAGCTTTAAAGCAATCTTTAACAGCAAGGGTATTAGGTTCGGGTGGTGGTTGGGTCAATCACTTATACGGTGTCCAAAGAGCCCTTAACAATATACCAAGAAGTTCCCTAGGAGGTGTCACTCCTTACGAGGTCCTATTTGGGATGAGAATGTGGGTACCTGATCCCGATTTTGAAAGCACAGTGGCGGATGAAAAACCATTTGACATCAACAAACGTTTGGCTGTTTTACAGGATCTCAATGAATTTCGGGCATTACAAAGCAACGTGCAAGTAAAATGCACCGCCACCGGGGAAGTCAAATCCGTCACGGCAAGACCTGCCTGGATCCTAAAAGTTGGGGATCTGATCAGAGAAATGATTATGGACGAGAAAGAATGTGGGCCATCCTACAGAAAGCCTGTACCTATCCTGGCTGTCGAAGTAACAAGAACCCAACTTCTTCCGCCTCTTGCCGGCAAAAAAGAAAAGAGATTAGTCTCCATCGATCTGATCAAACCACACTATGTGGCCGATACTGAAAAGTAGGCCTCGTGGGCTACTGGGTAGCCGACGCTCTCCTCTCGCTACCATACAGGAAGTTCAGACAGAAAGACTCGTAACATTTTAAGAGTCACCAATACAAAGTAATGGAATATCCAACAATGAAATGGAACTCGTTCCTGTTGAAACAAAACTTCAAAACACAAATGAAAGACAAATATCAATTGGGCCTACCACCGATGTCTACATCAATATGCCTTTACAAGAGACGTCTGCCAGTTCAACAAAACCTGCTGAGCTACCAAAGATAAATCGAACTACATCTGGCTACTTCATCGATTTTGATACCTTCTCTCTGGATCCCAGTGAACCTGAAACAAGGCCAGCTCCAGTTTCCCATAAGCAACAACTTCATGATTTCTATACTTCTCTGAAAAAGACTTACCTAGTTTCACCATGGCTACAGCACTGGATAATATCTGGAATATTGTTTTTTTTATTCTGGATTGGCTTGGTGACTGTCTTTTGCCTACTCATGAATGGAAACTATCTCCCAGAACGCTCTGCAGTATCAAATGTGAACTTGGTCCTGAAACCTCATACGTCTTCTCATAGTGAACAAAGAGACCTGTCCTTCTTGAACATTATAGCTGTTCCAATTCCTGATGGTATAGTTTGGGACAAGGTTGATTATGATGTATTTGGTCCCACAGAACTTTTAAAAATACCTCATGTATTTAAAATTTCTCTAAATGATATCATTACCTCCAGTACATTTTCTGACGATTGGGATTTTGAAACTATAAGTAATATGCTGTCTGATTTAGAACAATCCGCTGCATTCTCAAGCACTGAAATGTTAGAGGACAAATCTGATTTTGACACTATGTACTGTTACCATCATTATGGTCATCACTTTTTACACAAATCCAGTATCCCACGTAATTTTTTCACGTACCACCAATGGAAACATTGCCCGACACCACCAAAAAGTAGTTCAAAAACGTTCGCACAGAAATTTTCTTATTTTTCAGGGTTTAACACTTCTGACCCGACATCATACTATTATAAGGTTGCACCTACAACTGCACAGAAAAATATGCCAACTAACACCAAACAGATTTATTATGGAAGGACACTATAGACATAAAATCAGTCTGGGGTTCAAAGGAATGGCAGGTTCAGGGAACAGAACCACTATTTCGAGCGTGCCTCATTCCACAGCAGATATTTCTGAATTACACTGTGCAACAGACTTCCTGTCTTGGACTAGCCAAGAACAAGGATTTGAACACACCTCGGATTCCCACACCATTGCAGTTTGAGGGGTGGCAAAACTGTATATCACGTGGAGGGGATACAATAGATGACATCATACAGTACAATTCATCAGACCCCAATTGGAAGGGATGGTTAGTTTGGCCCACAGACACAAACAGATATCAATCAAGATTCAGGGGTACAACCGAAGGGTTTAGTATCCATATGCCGGACCAACGCTATCCCAGTGTTGGGAAGTTATGCCTCAATTGGCTAAAAACCTCGACACTGTTCCAGGTGAAACAGCACTTATCCTTACTCTCAGATGAGGTGGATCTAAGGGATTTTTTATTAGGTCCCCAAAAGCCACGTCAGAAACGTTTCTTATACGCTGTCTATAATGAAATCTGGAAAATCTCTCAACAAGAAGCTGCGGAGAGACTTCATGAAATAGATAGAATTAACCTAGAAAAGGCGTTAGCTGTAGTTGACAATGGTATGACTACATTAACATCCAGGATTTATTCACTGGGCAACACTGTATCTTCTGCTATAGATATACTAGAACAGGATTTGTCCATACTACAGCACGGACAGTCTCAGCTACGTTCTATTATGTTATTAAGCTGGATGCTGCATTCATTGCACGCTGGTTATGTGCCTTGGAGATTTATCAACAGTACATCCTTGTTCTCTGCATACAATCTAACTAAAAAAACAGATAACTATGGCACAAAGGGGAGAAAAATACACAATGCTGCTTATTGAAAAACTGGAACAATTACCTTTTACTGTGGCAGAGTCACCATCCACAGAATGGTTAATCCATGGCCATATAACATTACCGGTCACAACTTTCCAGTTTAAGTATTGCCTAGAACAACAACAGGCAGGCAGATATGAAGCAATGGGTAGGGAATTCATCAAGGAATCTTGGGAATTGCCATACAGATTTCGATGCAGGAGTGGGGACATGGAAGTGTTTCTAAGCGGTACAAACTGCGAGAACTCTTTAAGTGGATCTCTCATATTGTATTGTATTGTATTGTAATTGCATTTGTATAGCGCTTACTACCCCTGACGAGGCGTCAAAGCGCTTTTTCGGCGAGTAGCACGCTACTCCGGGACCCATAGAGGATTAGTGTTGAATTAGTATAGTGAAACATGCAAGTAAATTTTAAGTGGTGGATATGTTAGTCAGTTATTTGGATTCGGAAGGATAGCAGAAGGATAGAAGAGGAAAGAAGGTTTGTATTTATATAGCGCTTCTAACCCCTGAAGGGGTGTTGAATCGCTTTTTTGGCGAGTAGCACGCTACTCCGGAAACCCATAAAGGATTAGTGGTGAATTAGTATGGTGAAATATGAAAGTAATTTGAGTGGTGGATATTAGTCAGTTATTTGGAGTGAGAAGGATAGTGGAGGGATAGAAGGGAAAGAAAGGTTTGCATTCATATAGCGCCTGTTACCCCTGATGGGGTGTTGAAGCGCTTTGTTGGCGAGTAGCACGCTACTCTGGAACCCATAAAGGATTAGTGGTGAATTAGTATAGTGGAATATGGAATTAGAGAAGTGAACATGCTAGTCTGTTATTTTGATTGAAAAGGATAGTGGAGGGATAGAAGAGTGAAGGATTTCTTTTTTTAGGTTATAGCAGTAGGAGGAGGCTTTTGGATTAGTAAAAAGGGTTTTTGGAGGGGAAAGAGTCAGAGGGAAGAGTTTAGAAAGGTTTGTTTTGGGGGATCGGTACAGTAAAGGAGGTGTCAGAAGATGCAAGGAGGGGTAGAGTAGGAGAGAGTCAAGAAAGGGTTATTTTGGGGAACATAGTAGTGGTATGGCGTTTGGGATAAATGAGAGAGTGGGTGTAGAGGATATAATGATAGATGTATAGGGTGAGATAGGGTAGTGAATTGGAAAGAGTAGTAGAAAGAAGTTTGAGATGAGTCAGAAAGTTGGGCTAGAAGATATATTGAGGGAAGTATAGGCTGAGAAATAGGGTAGTGCATTGGAAATGGTAAATTAGAAGAAAGTGATAAATATATAGATCCATAAGTACATTGAAAGTATATAGATGCATAAAGGAGGTAAGTATATGCAGATTAAAGATATTGATAGAGGTAGCGGATGAGAAATAGGGTAGTGCATTGGATATGCTTTTTCAGGAGAAAAGTAACAGACACACAGATCCAAGTACATGGAGGTACATAGATGCCCAATGGGAAGCAAGTACATGTAGACCAAAGAAGATTTTTTTTTCTTTTGTTTTTGTTTTTATAACATAATTATTGTACATGTTCATACAAAGCAATACACAAAGATAGGTACATATCTATAGTGAAAATCAATGCTTATGTACAGTGGGACAAATACATATGGTGGTTATTAATGGATGGTAAAATGGGCAGCATTCCTGGCCCTGGTCCCGACCTGTTTCGAACAGGCTCAAACAGGCAACTGCCCTTGTCCTCTCCGCCCTTAACAGGCTCAAACAGGCAACTGCCCTTGTCCTCTCCGCCCTTAGCCTCAACGCCCGGGCTGAGACGCCCTAACCCTGGCCTTTTATAGCCCTAGTAATCAGGTGACCCCGTCAGCCAATGGGAACCCTAGCCCTAACACTATCCAATCACAACACTAGCCCTAAAAATCTAGAGCCAGGATATCATGCTTCACAGGGCCTGTAACGGTTCAGTTGCAAACTTATCCTGTCATTTGAAAGGGTCCCCGGCTGCTGTGATTAATCCGGTGTTCAAGTTGCTCTCAAATGGGAGTTACTTGATGCTGAATGATCAAGGTTGTTGTGGGATGCTTCCGGGCATCGCATATCTTGTCACTGTAGACTCCAGGGTTACTTGTTGTAGGCAAGTATTGTTTCCACCGACCCACACAGTGAGGGAGGCGCCGTTATGGCCTTCGTTGAATGTTTCCTTTATTCGGTTTGATACTCTGAGCCGAATTAAAGCCATGCTTTTACAGAAAACAGTGCCCTTAACCTCCGCCTGAGAGACTTGATCTTCAGGTCTCAAGGTCCTCAGCTGAGATACAGGCACTTGTACGAACAAACTGCCCTTTCCATTTTACAGAAATGGTACAACGTATCTTTAACATGTCTGATACGACGGGTATAGTACACCTAATAAGACCATAGGTTCTGGACTGTTAAGCACCTTTCAGACGGTCTTCGAGTGATTCCAAACGTCATACATTCCGTATTCGGAACCATTTTTGGAGGACTTCCGCTGATCCTGTTCCTAATAGCAGGAATCCTGATTGTAATTTTTCTGCTACGCAATGGACGTCCCAGTCACCAAGGAGATGGAAAAAATGCTCTTGAAGTGCAGATACCGTGATCGCATGGTACTCCATCTGGGCACACTTTGCCTTCGCAAACTGAGCGAGTCTTGGTTCCTGTCATTTAGACCAGTCTGGATCGACTGTGTTCTGCCTGACCTCCGATGCCTGTTCTGCGGACAAGAATGCGTGTTGGATCTCTGTCTAACACTTCCTTCGATTGCGCCACCGGACGTGGATGCTTTACTGAACCCGATAACGGCCCATGTACTGCTGTGTCCTCAGCATATTCCCATGTTGATGTCTGCATTCTTAGAGCCACCACAGGATGCTTCAACTTCTGTTGGAATGGATACCGGCTCCTCAACAAATACTCAGGCCTTGGATGTCGCACAGGCTTCCCCAGCATCGGCTGTGGATACAACAGAAGATCATCTGTGCTCGATTGACCTGATCTGTGAGGTGTTGCAGGAACCGTCATCTGCGTTGGCAAGCAACAGTGATGTTGCTTCTCCCAGCCGGGACACATAAACATTTTGCTCATTGTCTGCTGAGAAAAATTTGGCCCTTTTCAAAACAACCAAATTTGGAATTTTAAACAACAGACACTTTTTGCTGAACTGCATGGCTTTCAGACACTCATAGTTGTTCGAACTATATATACGAACATATTTTAGTAAGACTTCTACCGCCTAAAATACGATTTTAGCATTTTTATAATATTTTTTAACGCATTAATGTTTTGGACTAATTAGTTGTTTGCGTACAAATGCCTAGAAGTACATTAAAATTTTAGTATGTCGTCCAGTCGGATGAGGAGTGGGTGTTATGTTTCATATAGGCACCTCAATATAGGCTCAGGTAGCAACCTAACCTTTCACCTATATTCTCCCCTACCATGATACTACATAACAGTTCTTGGGACTGACCTTCTACCTAGTTACGGTACTGCTAACAGGACGGGGGGTTTTCTCTGAAAACTAGCCTCATTCATTATGCATGAGGATTCTTGGACACTCAGCAGGACTACCATCTCCTGCATAATAACTATGTATAGGGGTCATTCCTCCCTTCATCCTAAGTCCGACATGACACAGCAAGGTAGATCCCCTGAGGGTACCACTTTGGGTATATAAACTCCATATCTTTGCTAAGGCAGGGAGAGGAGAAAAAGGACTTCCATGCTGACACACTGACGCGAGACGCTGAGGTTCACTCCAGCTCTCAGTGCTCTGACATCCCTTGCGGGGTGTCCATCTCAAGACCAAGATGGGGTCCCACAGTCTCTCAGTCAGGTAATGGGGTTGACTTTATCCTAGAGGGATTCTTGGCTCTACACCTACATACATGCTAGGTACACTTAGGTACCTCTAGTTAGGGTTGCATCGTAGGAGTACGCATTTTGTCATGTATTTTTATACCTGCATGTAGTCATCGTTTTAGCACTATGGTAGAAATCTACCATCCTTTTACTCTGTTGGTGCTTATAATCACTTATATCTGTTCCTGTCTAATGATTGTTTCAGCACACCTATTTTACACTAGAATGACGCTGGTTCAATAAATGCTTATTGAAAACGTTCCCACCGTTTATTCTGTGTATCTCTCTGAGACAAAGTGAGCACGAGTGACTGAGCGAAAAGTTTCCATGATCCCTGATGGGACAGAGTTTGTCATATTAATAGTTGCCAAGAACTATTCTCTCCTTGTTAAGAGGGGTTTCTAGTGGCACTGTGTGCCAGCTGGTATACAGGCAAACATACCTGGTGGGGGTGTCTGGAATCAGTCAGGACACCAATCCTACAGTGTATGTTGTCTAAACGCGCAGGTCCTATATAGGTTTATAGGAACTGCACGACAATCTGAATGTATCAAATCAGAACTTTGGCATCTGTTCATGGTGCTAATCATTTAGTGAGAATTTTGTAATCTGTATTAAATAAAGTTATATGATTACAGTCAGCCACATTGTTGATTGTTGCCACTGTTTCATCTTCTTGAGAAATTATATTAGTTCAGCTGCTACACTGGTTGATAGTCAGTATTCTAAGCATGCCAAAACATTCTTCTTAGCTTTATCAAAGGCTTCATTTGGAGCCTGTTATATCATTTGATAATGTTCAGAGAACACTTGTCCTCGCTCCTTGGGTTCTGAGGTAATATTGCCAGTCTTTAGGACATCAAAGAGATTGTTTTTGGAATTGAACACCATTGTCTGCCAAGTGAGAATTTTGCCAGCATCTTCACCTTTATCATAAATTTGCTGTCCGAACATTTGAGAGTACAGTATTTTTGTTTCTAAGAAGTATGTTTTGAGCCAATTTTTAGGCTTCTTCTAGTCTAAACAATAGCCTCTATTATTGTGTCCATTAAGCATCAGCTCACCCTGTTCAAGTTAATTTTGAATCAGCTATAATTGCATTTTTTATTATTTGTGTATAATATGATATAATTTCCCCTCTTATGGAGTCCTTCGATGCATCCCAAACTTAACCTGGTAAAGCAGACTCTTCATTATCCTTAAAAAACAAATAGATCTTTTTTCATATTAGTTATAAATTCCTGGTCTGTTAATGCTGTGTTATTTAACCTCCATCTGGGGTATTTTATTAACTACCATTAATTTTATTATTAAGTGTAGATCTTTGATATCCAAAAAACAATTTGGTACATGTGTAACATGGGCTTTAACTAAAGAACTGTTTAATAGTGATCTAAGAACTCCAGGGATCTAATACTCCTTCTTTCAGGGTTTCCATAGTTATTGAAAATCTAGGCTTCCACTGATTCTGATCTGATTTGAGAGAATCCAAGGTTGTAGACTGGAGAAAGTTAAAATCCTCACCCATAATCAAAATAAGATTTAATAGAATTTGCCAGAGAATATAATGAATTTGGAGCATCTTCTGTGAGACCATAATATGAAATCATGGTGAAAAATTGTTGATTGAGTTTGACGCTTAACACCAGCTAGCAGTCACTCTCATCTCTTTAGTACCTGGAAAAACAATTGTGAATAAGAGTGACACCTCTGTGTGCTGTTGATGAGAATAAAGTTGGACAAAAGCTGGCCTGGTCTGCTTACACCGAGTGGCACCTCAAAGATTGGTGAAGGTGGTCCACCTTAGATAACAGGAAAGTGTGGTTGATAGTATTGTAGTAGTGAGCCTCAGCAAGGCCTACCAGTGCTTAGGGGTTCTCCCTTCTCTGCACAGAGTCCTCAGACACTTAGGAAGAAGTTGGCACAGAAACTGGAATAGGAAAAACAGAGTTTATTAAACCTCATGAGGTGGAGTTACATTCACACATCACCCTTCAGTAATGCATGAAGTAGCACACTGAATGGAAGGACCTTGGTCCTTTTATACCCACACAGGGGCTCAAATGAAGGCGGTACAAACACAAATGCTGGTTTTAGGTACATATAAGGTCATACAGAAAATGCACAGTCGACAAGTGGGTGGAGCTAACAGTTTCTACTTCTAGTAGACACATCCTGACATTTATAAACTCGGAACAGCTGCAAGCTCAACTGAGCATGTGCAAAGCAAAAAGAACTAAATATAACTTGTCTCTAGGCAGATTTCAAGAGCAGTTAACAGGAAGGTAGGACAGAGCACATGGCGAGCACATGGCAGCACATGGCAACCAAAATGGCTGCCAGAAATACAAAATGGATTCCACAAAGCGGACAATTTAGCCTCTGAATACAGGCTGTCTTCAGCTAATGCTTAATTTAAGTGCTGCCAAATTACAACAGACGACCCTTTCAGCATTGGCTGAAGACATTCGTTTATCTGGGGTAATCTAGATATTCATCCCGTACATCTATTAACATTATTTCGGCCACCTCTTTATTCAACATTTGTTGGGCCTTCGTTTCAGCAACGTTCCCTTTGGTAGGTATACAAGCAGAGATGCAAATGGAGCAAAGCATTGGACCACATTGGATACACACACAGCATGTAAAAAGTATTGTAATCATTACACACAGGATAGTCAGTAGCTTCCAGCCCCAAGCAGAAACAAGAGTCCAAAACCATCCATCAAAAGTCCAAGTACCAGTCTCTGGATGAATTTCTGCAGCAATCTTATGTAGTTTTGATATTGCGTCATATACTGAAGGTGAGTGATCTGGTATGAATACGCAACAGCTGCTACCGATGATGCGACATGCACCACCTCGATCAGCCAAAATCACGTCTAGCACCATCCTATTCTGGAGTGCTACAATCCTTGCAATCTGTAGTTCCTCTGTAATGTTCCCAAGTGCCATAGCTGTCTGATTGGTAACAGCTTCCACAACACGAGTTAGTCGCCTGATCTTCCTGCTATTTAATGCAGCACCCACAAAGAAAAATAAGCCCAAGTTGAAATCAACATATTGTTGTAGGGTAGTGTTGGTTTGGTCAACTTCATCCATACTTATTGTCCTCTTATTTCTGTTTTTGGAAATATCATTGTACAGTTTAAAATCACGGTGATACAATGCAGGTGCCAGAAACACAGGGGGCAACAGAAAAGATACATAACAGATTCCTGACCACCCAACAGGTAATTGATAATATCCGTTATTTCCACACACAAAATACGTATTATGCGAGGCTGTGAAAGTGCTCTTATTGGCACCTTCAATGGTCAGGATTACAGTACACTCGCTCCTCCCCACTGGAATTCTTCCAACACTACAGATACACAAATCTGCTTTAGTTTTTGTCACAGAAATCACAAAAGGTCCAATGTTCTTTATTATTCTCACATTTGTGAAAACATATGGTGTTGAAATATTGTCCGGTTGATACTCTTCCCATTCCCATTTAGTCCCTTTGGCTTGTGGATAACCTTCTTTATTTTGATAACACACTTTATTAAGTTGAAAAATAATCCCACCTACTGAAGGCTTTCCATATGCAAACAAGAGCGCATACCAAGCTTGACAAGAACCATTGTGAAAAAATGGAAGAGGAATAAAAGGTGTTCCTCCTTTCTTTTGATGTGCAGGTATCATCCCACACACCCAACAGTTGGTAGTATTTGTAGCATTGTGAGTATGGTGCAACATCTGAATAAAGGTATTGTTTAGATAGGATTGTCGATGCTTCTGCTCATGGTAGGGAAGAGTGAAGTAGTAGTGTTCCACTGGTACTGGCGTAGTGGCAACAAAAAGCTGTCGAACAGGAGCCACCTTCTCGATGTACCACGTAATTAATGCCATAGCCACCATAGCAACAACAAACCCTACAGCACAAATGATTCTTTTGTTGGTCATTTTAGCAGCAGTAATGATTGATCTTTCTGAAAACTTGTTGAAAACAATCGTTGGAGCTCTTCTCCCTGGGCAGCCGTTGATTCTTCACCATGGGCCAAAGCGGGTGTCACTACACTAATACAGGGCTGATCCCCCTCCCCTTGCCACATTGGCTCTCCGTTTCACTAACCCAGGGCGGTAGCTCAACCAGTCTTTTTCAAAACTGCAGATCCTTTCCTCGGTCTCAATTGATATCTGGATACTCCAGTGATCGTGTGGTCCGGGAAGACTTCCGCAGATTCGTCAGGTGAGATAGCTTGGCCTTTCTCCGTCTCCAGAATCTCTCGATGGTCGGTCAACACAGCAGGTTCCACCAAGGCTGGCGACACGCGTTTGCAGTGTGTGCTGTGGATCCAATTCTTTCTGTTTGTCACTCGAACTGCTGTCCTTGTCGCAAGGAGCACCTGCTCTGGTCCTCGCCACCTCGGCTCCAAGCTGTTTGATCTGTCGAAGACCTTGACCATTACGTGATCACCAGGACGGAGTTCGTGGGCCTCACCTGTAGATCTGTCAGGAAGAGCTTCTCGAACCTGTTGATGAATAGAAACCAAACTGTCGGTTAACTGTGCCAAATAATCATTCATCAGAACACAAGGAACATCATGTATGGGGCGTGGCTTAGGAATTCCCCAAATGTTCATCGGTCTCCCAAACACCACCTCATAGGGGGTGAGACCTGATCGTGAATGTGGCACCGATCTTATGGACAACAATGCCAATGGTAGTGCATCTGGCCACTTTAGAGACGTGGAAGCCAGTATTTTCACCAATTTTGATTTTAAAGTAGCGTTATACCTTTCCACCAATCCTGCTGATTGCGGGTGGAAAACTGTATGGAATTTCTGTTTGATCCCTAATCCTTTCAGGACATGCTCAACAACTTGCCCAATAAAATGAGGTCCATTGTCACTCCACTAAAAAACCCTCCCAGCAGACCCGGAAGCAAGAAAACCCCTTGGTTCACCAACGAACTCAAGGAATCCAAGAAGAACTGCCGCACTCTCGAGAAAGCCTGGCGACTCGACCAGACCACAGACAACAGGACCGCCCTCAAGCACGCCACCCGCAAACACCACCAGCTGATCCGTGCCACCAAGAAGTCGGCACTCAAAGAACGACTGGACAACAACGCCCACGACAGCAAGGAACTTTTCAGCATCGTCAAAGAGTTCTCCAACCCCAGCGCCGTAAACAACGACATCACCCCCTCGCAAGACCTCTGCAACTCACTCGCCGCGTTCTTCCACCGCAAGATCACCGACATACATAACAGCTTCGACGCACAGACCACGCACCCTACCGCCGAACCAACGCCCGCCACCACCACCCTCTGCAACTGGACCCCGATCAACACCGAAGACACCACCCGCACGATGAACTCCATCCACTCCGGATCACCAACCGACCCCTGCCCACACCACGTCTTCAACAAAGCCGACGCCACCATCGCACCCCATCTCCGGGACATCATCAACTCCTCCTTCCACACCGCTACCTTCCCGGAGAGCTGGAAGCACGCCGAGCTTACCGCCCTCCTGAAGAAACCAACGGCGGACCCCACCGACCTCAAGAACTACCGTCCCATCTCGCTCCTTCCGTTTCCGGCCAAAGTCATCGAGAAGACCGTCAACAGACAGCTTGCCGCCTTCCTCGAGACGAATGGATCCCTCGACCCCTCGCAGTCCGGGTTTCGGGCCAACCACAGCACCGAGACCGCCCTTATCGCAGCCACCGACGACATCAGAACCCTAACCGACAACGAGGAAACAGCAGCCCTCATCCTCTTGGACCTCTCCGCGGCGTTCGACACCGTCTGCCACCGCACCCTAGTGAAGCGCCTCAGCAACATCGGAATCCGAGAGAAAGCACTGGAATGGATCATCTCGTTCCTCGCCGGAAGAACCCAGAGAGTCCGCCTCCCCCGTTCAGATCCGAGGCCACCAAAGTCATCTGCGGCGTTCCACAAGGATCTTCACTCAGTCCAACCCTCTTCAACGTCTACATGAGCCCCCTCGCAGCCATCGCACGCCAACACAACCTCAACATCATCTCCTACGCCGACGACACCCAGCTGATCCTCTCCCTCACCAACGACCCCACCACCGCCAGAGCCAACCTACACGACGGGATGAGAGACGTCGCCGACTGGATGAGGAACAGCCGCCTTAAACTGAACTCAGACAAGACGGAAGTCCTCATCCTGGGCTCATCACCCTCCGCCTGGGACGACTCTTGGTGGCCCCCGGCCCTGGGCACCGCGCCCAAGCCAACGGACCACGCACGCAACCTGGGCTTCATCCTGGACTCCTCCCTGTCGATGACCAGACAAGTCAACGCCGTCTCATCTTCGTGCTTCAACACCCTGCGCATGCTCCGCAAGATCTTCAGATGGATCCCCACTGAAACCAGGAAGACCGTCACCCAGGCACTCGTCACCAGCCGACTGGACTATGGGAACACCCTCTACGCCGGAACCACAGCCAAACTTCAAAAAAGACTCCAGCGCATCCAGAACGCCTCCGCACGACTCATCCTGGACATCCCCCGACACAGCCACATCACCGGACACCTGAAAGACCTGCACTGGCTCCCCGTCAGCAAGAGAATCACGTTCAGACTCCTCACCCACGCACACAAGGCCCTCCACGACCTGGGCCCCAAGTACCTCAACGACCGCATGACCTTCTACACGCCCACCCGCCAGCTACGATCAACCAGCCACGCCCTCGCCACCGTACCACGCATCCACGAGAGCCACCGCCGGAGGAAGATCCTTCTCCTACCTGGCAGCCAAGACCTGGAACTCCCTCCCCACTCACCTTCGGCGAACCCAGGACCATCTCTCCTTCAGGAAGCAGCTCAAGACCTGGCTGTTCGAGCAGTAACTTACCCCCTCCCCCAGCGCCTTGAGACCCTCCCGGGTGAGTAGCGCGCTCTATAAATGCCGTGATTGATTGATTGATTGACTCCACAAAAGTTTGCAAACACCGTATCTAGGGAAAAACTCCTTTAGAAGCACCTTTGCTGTGGTGAGAGCAGTATTATCCTTTGTAGGGTATGCCTCTATCCACTTACTGAAGCACATACCACCACTAGGACATATTTCAGATTATTGCAGCGTTCGAGTTGGATGTAATCCATCTGCAAAACTTCAAAAGGTGCGGTTGGTGTAGCAAACCCTCCTGTAGGAGTTCGTGTCCCTTTTCCAGGATTATACTGCCAACAGATCAAACAGGACTGTACTACCCTTTTGGTTGTGCTAGCAATTTCAGGATGCTCCCAAACTTGTGTAAGCAATTTAGTTATTGCTAGAGCTCCAACATGTGCCAGCCCATGTGCCATTTGAACCATAGGTTGTAAATAGGCTGCAGGCAATTTCCACTTATTCATTTCTTTGTTACGCCAACAACCCTCATCATCTAACATTCCTTCTTTAGACCATTGCTCAAACTCTTCCACAGAAGCAGATCTCTGTATATCCAATACTTCCTCTCTAGCATCATGCCAACGCTCAGCTTGTGATTTCACTACGTACATGGATGTAGTGCTTCGCTGCATCGCAGTTTCACGGGCTACGCGGTCTGCAAAGGCATTGCCTTGTCCTATTTTGTCAGTCACTTTCTTGTGTGCGCTACACTTCATAATAGCAACTCTCTTTGGGTATGTAAGTGCAGTCAAGAGATTATGCACTAACTCTCCGTGCATTATCTGCATCACATGGGATGTAAGAAAGCCTCTTTCCTTCCAGAGTAGGCCAAAATCATGAACCACTCCAAAAGCATAGCGGCTATCCGTGTAAATGTTCACACACAAGTCAGTGCTAAGCTCACATGCTCGTGTCAAAGCTATTAGTTCAGCAGCTTGAGCCGACTTCTGAGGTATGCGAGCTGTTTCCACTACTGTCTCAAGCGTGGTAATTGCATAAGCAGCTGAAGTCGTGCCATCTGGTAACTTCAGACAGGACCCATCAACCTACAGTTCCCCATCTACATCTGGAAGGGGCGTATCTTGCAAATCGATGCGACCCTTTGTCTGCTCCTCAGTAAGGAATATGCAATCGTGAGGCTCCTTTGACTGAGACTGAGTCGCAGGATATGGCAACAAAGTGGCTGGGTTCAGTGTCGCACATCTCTTCAAGGTAATATGAGGTGCTAGCAGTGTCAATTCGTATCCTGTCAAACGAGAACTAGTTAAGTGCTGAGTCTTAGTCTGATTCAAAAGGGCATCTACTGCATGGGGTACTAGCACCAACAGTTTGTGTGACAAAACTATCCCTTCACTCTGACGTATGGACACAGCCGCCGCTGCAACTGAACGGAAGCACCCAGGTAATGCACGAGCAACAGGATCAAGAAATGCAGAAAGGTATGCACACGGACGCTGTTTGTCCCCGTGTGTCTGTACTAAAACTGACAATGCACATCCTTCTTTCTCATGTACATAGAGTGTAAAAGCCTTCGTGTAATCTGGTGTGCCTAACACTGGTGCAGAGCAAAGAGCTTGTCTCAACTGACAAAAAGCATTTTGACATTCATCTGTCCATGGAAGGGGGATCGGAGTGTTTTTAGTTAAAAGTGCTAGCAAGGGTTTAACAATGTGTGAAAAACCCAATATCCATTGCCTGCAAAACGAAGTCAGACCAATGAATGCACGGACATCTTTCTGCGTGGAAGGTACTGGGGTGTCTAAAATTGCTTGAATGCGATCTGGTGTCAGTGCACGGCCCTCCTTAGACAGAAGGTGTCCTAAATAGGTCACCTTCGGTCTACAATATTGCAATTTCTTCCGTGATACTTTATGGTGGTGTGTAGCAAGAAAAGAAAGCAAAGACAAAGTGCATTTCTCACACTGCTCAGGTGTATCAGCTGCCAACAAGATGTCATCGACATATTGTATGAGAGCCACTCCTTTAGACAAGGTAAAGGAATCAAGCTGTCTTTTTAATGCTTGACTGTAAATACTAGGACTCTCAGTATAGCCTTGAGGAACTCTACAAAATCTGTATGATCTATTATTCAAAGTGAAACCGAACAAATATCGGCTATCAGGATGAATAGGAATCGAGAAGAAAGCATTCTTCAGATCAATTACAGAAACTGTAGTTGCTGTTGGAGGGACCAGGGTAAGCAATGTCGTTATGTCAGATACTACAGGGTACTGTGGTACTACAATCTTGTTAACTTCTCTCAAATCGATGATAAATCTATAGATCCTAGTGTCAGTATCTTTTTTAAAATGGGAAGAATCGGACTATTGCAAACATTGTAAGGAACTTCTTCCACAACCCCCACCTTAATTAAATCATGTACAATACGTGTGAGTGCTTCTTCTCCTTCTCGAGAAATTTTATACTGAGGCAGTCTTGGCAATAAAGCGCCCTCCTTGACACTAATATGTACTGGTGGAATAACCATTTGTCCTACATCAGTGTCCGAAGTAGCCCACAAAGTACTAGGGAGTGAGGCTAGTGCAATGTCCTCTTTAATAATACAAGATCTCTCAATCACAGGGTAGTTGTCATTCAAAATAACCCGTACTCCTTCCGGAGAACACCGTATCGTAGCCCTGAAATATTTAAGCATATCAAGACCCACAATATTGTCTGGTGTGTTTGGAGAAAGCAAAAACGGACATGGAGCAGTAAACTTATCAACATCGAATGCAAGTGGTTGTGACAATGGGCTAAGGGAAGGTGTTCCATCGAAACCTATCGATGTAATGGTTAAGCCAGACAGGGAGCCCTTGGAACCAACTGTTTAGACAAGGCGCTACGAGTAGCTCCTGTATCAACCAGAAACTGATCAGTAGAGCCCAAGACATGTGCTGTAACATAGGGACCCCTCTGATCTACTGGAACTTCAACTGATTCCTTACCCCATCCTAGGAAATCCTATGCATAAGCAGAATCTTGAAAATCAGAGGGCACATAGTCAGACATTTGATATTGGTTCCTTCTATCAAAAGTGTTAAACTCATCCGGCCCACGTGTATTAGCATCAAACCGAGCACGATCATTCGCGCTTCCTCTAGGCCCTGGATATCCTGAACGATTTCTCATTTGTCCCCGACCACGTAGATTCTGCTGAGCCCGCAGTACTGGACAATCAGAAAGCCAATGTCCAATATTTTTTGCAGTACGCACACTGATCAACAGACAAATTTGAACGAGTATAGGAAGGAAAGGACGAACCATAAGATCCACGTCCACCTCTATCATGACCTCTAGAAGGCGGACCATAAGCTTGAGCCAACATAACCTTTGTTTTCAGCTCTTTAGACTTTTTGTCCTCATTACCTTTAGTTTCTAATTCTTGTCGCTCATAATACTGAGCCATAGTTAAAAGAGAAACCGGAGAAGAGGTAGTCCATGAACTCTCACTGGCCTTTAAGCGACTAGCTATCCCTGGCAAAAGGTTTGCGACATATTTATCAACAAACAGATGCCTACCCGTGTCATCTATCAATGACTGGCCACTAAAATCGTGGAATGCCTCTTCAAAGCGTGTGAAAAAGTCAGAAACTGATTCATCTACCTTTTGCTTGCAAGACGCTAACACTGTCCAATCTATCTTTTTAGGGGGAATGATCGTCTTTAACTTAACTAATATAGCTGCCGGAAGATTTAAAATTAACTGACACGGTTTCTGTGCAGGTTCTCTATCTTCATCTAACCGCTCTAAATCTTTCCACAATGCTCCAAATGTCGCATTATCATCAATTTTACGCACAGTTCTCCACATATCTGGCGGTAATATTAATCCAAAAAACAAATCAATATCAGACAAAGTCATAGTACAAGAGCTAATTGCACCCTCAACTTCCTCATAAAAGGCTGCTGGATTCTTTCGCGGGTCAGGCAATGCATTTTTAAGGGCCATAACATCTGCCCTATTCCAAGGAGTGTAAACCCAATTATAAATAAAGTACCCTTTCGCATTAGTAGAAGTCTTATCATCCTCTGTACCCGTTCCTTTAGGAGGAACATATAAAGGCGCGGCTTCCCGCATGGGTTTCACATGAATTACAACATTCTTATCTGTTTCAGGAGTAGAAGTTCGTGCCATGCTGATCTGAGATGCTAGTGCAGCTGCTTCTGCTGCCTTTTCTCCTCTCGCAAACGGGCTGCTTCAACACGCAGTTTAACCAAGCGTCTGATTGTGTCAGCCACCTGGGAGAAGACAAAAAGACCGTCACGTAATTGTTTACAATCAGCTGCTACATCATCGGGCTCCACTTCTACCGAATGCTTCCTAAATCGTTCAATAACCTCTGCAGCAAATGTATCGGTAAAATATATTTGCTCCCTTTCCTGCCATCCTTTTATACTATCTAAAAGTTCTGAAGCAGTGCTAGTACTACAAACGGCTTTACGCGCAGCAGATCTAATGTCAGATGCACGCCCAGCAGATAACATTGAGCGAGTTTCTCGAGTTTTGTCCTGGTCTGAAAAAGAGTCCTCATCTGACTCATGAGGAGCGGAAGAAAAAATATACGGAGGTGGAGAACGATCTAATAACAAAAAATCATCTTGCGGTTTATTAAGGATAGGATAAAGGGGCTGCCTAACAGCGTATTGGCCAGTTACCTGTAAATAGCGTTCCCTATCTTCCCTCTCTTTAATTTCTTTCATCTCCTTGTTTTTTAACTCTAATGCTTTCGCATAAATGGTATTTCGCTGTTCTTTGTCAATCACGGCTTGCTCACGCTTCTTTCGCTCACACACTTCTTTCTCCCACATTCGCACACAATCAAACATATCTTGCCTAGTCTTTCGTTTAAACATACATTGTTCCACATACTGAATCTTTCGCAAATCAAATGACCCATACATCGGCCAACGCAACTCAGTATCTTTACTAGTATATTTGTTCCATAACGTGCAGTACATTATAGAAGAAATACCATACTTAATATACATATCCCTATTAGGCGCCCCTCCGGGGGCTGGTTGTGCTTCGTCAAGTCTCAAATTGGTACCACTACAAAAGCAACACATCCTACGAAGTGTGCTGAAAACAGGCATGCCAAAAAATAGTGCAGAATATGCAATATTATAATCAAAGTAGCGCTTAAGGTACTCTTCGTACGTTGCGCTGTTCAAACAATTTTAAATAGAGAAAATTCTCCTCATTACCTGCCTATATGTATTGCAATACATATATAATTACAAATCAGATTCCAAAATTGGCCAATCATACAAACAAAGCCGCAGTAAGTGTTACTAAACTACCTTACCAATCAAAGGCATCAAACCAACAGCAAGTGCCGCAAAACGGCTCTTACCAATCAAATGGTGTCCAGGTTCCAACTGCCAAGTTCTCAAATCGACCAAATGGTCACTGCACGGCGAATCAACAGAAGAGATCTCAGTCGAGGACCGGCGCCGCCGGGATGGTCAGATCAGAAAGAAAGGAAAACGCCGTGGGTGCCAAGACTCGGGTCTCCTCAGGCAGCGATCGCGTCCAGAAGCGAGATTCCAATCCTTCGTCTCGACCAATCCTTCGGGCATCCGAGTCGCCGATGAGCCCCGCGTTGGAAGCGCCAATTTGTAGTAGTGAGCCTCAGCAAGGCCTACCAGTGCTTAGGGGTTCTCCCTTCTCTGCACAGAGTCCTCAGACACTTAGGAAGAAGTTGGCACAGAAACTGGAATAGGAAAAACAGAGTTTATTAAACCTCATGAGGTGGAGTTACATTCACACATCACCCTTCAGTAATGCATGAAGTAGCACACTGAATGGAAGGACCTTGGTCCTTTTATACCCACACAGGGGCTCAAATGAAGGCGGTACAAACACAAATGCTGGTTTTAGGTACATATAAGGTCATACAGAAAATGCACAGTCGACAAGTAGGTGGAGCTAACAGTTTCTACTTCTAGTAGACACATCCTGACATTTATAAACTCGGAACAGCTGCAAGCTCAACTGAGCATGTGCAAAGCAAAAAGAACTAAATATAACTTGTCTCTAGGCAGATTTCAAGAGCAGTTAACAGGAAGGTAGGACAGAGCACATGGCGAGCACATGGCAGCACATGGCAACCAAAATGGCTGCCAGAAATACAAAATGGATTCCACAAAGCGGACAATTTAGCCTCTGAATACAGGCTGTCTTCAGCAAATGCTTAATTTAAGTGCTGCCAAATTACAACAGTATTGCATAGCCAGATGGTGACCATTTTGTATGGCCCTATGCTCGCACATAGTGTGGTATGTTAGTCAGATGACATTGGTCCTGATGAGCCCTACAAATAAACACAGGCCAAAATGTTGACACGCTTTCCCTGGTTGTTTTAGCATTGAATCTTACAAGGAGATATTGTATAGAAACGGATATTGACTCCTATTTCAACTATTTGAAATTATTATACAACCTGGGTCTTTGTACATTGATATTTTGTGTGTGAGTGTGTGTGTCAACCTGCCCGCTGCTGTCTGTATTTCCCAGGCAGGGGTGGGACGTAGAAGCATTGAAGATGTTTATTGGCACAAACACCAGCCCCTGCTGATATATATATATATATATATATATATATATATATATATATATATTCCACCACACGTGTCGTCCCTTTCCAAAGAGCCACAGCCCAAACTCCTTCTCAGCGTGTATTTTTATTTCGGCAACAACACCCTACGCGTTTTGGAGCGTCCGCTCCTTTCTCACGAGTAAAGGGCGTGCACTAGAACAGTGTTTATAAATCAATCATGTGACACATCTAACGATGGATACAGACAACAGACTTCAATTTCAGTCTTTGAAACAATGAAAACATATCGCAATATAATCCCAACACTGTACAAGTGTTAAAAACAATGAGCGTTTGTTTCGATCCTTTAACATCTTTAACATAATTATACTTTTTGCAAGTGTGAGCTCCATTCAAAAAATAATCGTAGCGTTGGGAGAAACCTATCGTCTTTAAACATGCTTCTCGTTTACCCAGTCAATGAAGCGTGTCGTGTTCAAAAATCCGAGTGCTTTACTCGAGGCTGCTGGCGGACACTTTTAACACTACAACTTGCGCGCTACGGCGCCTCATAGTTGTCCAGAAATGCATGAATATTCAATGCTCGCCCCCGTGGGCTAGCCAGTAAATAAGTCTCATGATCACTATTCATTATAACAGTGACCAAAATCAATGAAACAATAGAAATAAATAGCAATATACTCTGCTGATCAATCTTGCCCCAGTGGGCTATCAAATGTCTCTAAATCAAGTGGTGCCACAACATGTCTCTCTGGGATACGCGTTGCGTGAAACACAATCCTGCCCTTGTGGGCTTATCCCGCCTCTTGCCTCCTTCAATTAACTCTTATTACAACACATTCTGTGCCAATCAAAGAAACTACCACACGTTCTTTCCCTTTGGGGCTTCCGAATTCGCTTAATAGATATATAGCTCATTTTGCCTTCCACTTGCATTAAACATACTTTTCTTGAAATCTGTAAAAATACAAAAACATACAGTTAGATGTGTACATATATATACAAAATAATAATAAAATCATGTGCACTAAAGAAAACCCTAAATCATCAACCAAAAGACTGTGCAAATTTAAAAATTCAATACTTTAAAATCATGATTTTCATGAATTCTTCGGTATAGCAGCTTCTCATCTAGATTGTTCTGACAGAAAAGATCATTCTTAACCCAGGTGCACTGATAATGCTTCATCACTGTTGTGCCCTGGGGTACAGAGTATGATACTGAATAATCAGCTTCGACTCAAGCCTCCTTAATTCTTGTACTCTGTCTCCCCCTCTTTCTCTTAGAGGGATTCTGTCAAGCACGCAAAATGATAACAGATTGCTGTTCTGGTTATGTGCTGCCTTAAAATGCCTCGCCATTGGGTACTGCTTGTCATTGTGTTTTATTGCCCTCAGATGCTCAAGTATACGTTTTTTAGCTTTGTGAATAGTACTCCCAATGTAGTACTTATCACACGGGCATCTGAGGGCATAAACCACATATTCTGTGTTGCACGAAACGTGTTAAGTTATTTAAAAATGGTTTCAACTCCCTCGAGAGTCTGACCTCTTTACAATTTGTGCTGTGTTTACAGGCCTTACATCTGCCACATGTAAAGAACCCTTGTATATTGCTGCGTTTCGTGTCGTTGGTGCTCAGAGTTCAACAAATACTATCCTTAAGAGATTTAGCCTTTCGATAAGTGATTTGTGGATAGTCTTCAATGTATTTCTCAAGATCTGGGTCCGTTTTTAAGACGTTCCAGAATCTTCCTAATGCCTTCCTTAATTCCTTTGATTGTTTATTAAAGGTAGTTATGAACCTGACACTGGTATCTGCATCCTTTGTATTCTCGTCTTTATGCTGTAATAGAACATTTCTGTCCCTGTTCGCGACTTCAATGCAGGCATTTTTGATGCATTTTTGCGAATATCCTCTAGCCTGAAAACGTTCCAGCATTACCTTCTTTTCATTCTGAAACCCTTCGTTGGTACTACAATTTCGTTTTGCTCTTAAAAGCTCCCCTAAGGGGATACTTCTGACCAAGTTCTCTGGGTGGCAGCTATCAGCATGGAGTAGGCTGTTGCCTGCTGTCTCTTTCCTATACAAGAAAGTATCCAACCGTTCTCCATTCGCCCGTATTTGGAGATCGAGGAACTCAATCTGTTCCTGATGTATTTGGCTACTGAATGTAAGGTTCAGTGTATTCTTGTTTAATTCTTCAACAAATTCATTAGCTTCATCAATACTTCCATCCCAAATACAGAAAATGTCGTCGATGTACCTTGCCCAAACTTTTACCTGACATTTAAATTGATCCAAACCGCTGACCACCTGCTCCTCCCACCAGCCAAGGTAAAGACCCACGAAACTGGGGGCGAAGCTGGTGCCCATCGCAGTCCCAAGTATTTGCCTAAAAATCTGGCCATCATATGTAAAAAAGTTCTGTGTAGGGCATGTGTACATCATATCAATTAGCATCTCAGTGTGAAAAAGAAAGGATAATGATCTATTTTTCAACAAAATGCCTACAAGCTTTAATGCCTAATTCATGGGGGATACTGGTGTATAGACTATTTACGTCTAAACACATTAAAAGAAAATTTTCCTTCCATTCTATTTCCTTAATCTGTCGTAAGAAATCGCTAGTGTCTTTTACAAAAGATGGTAAATTTTGTACCAGTGGCTGGAGGTAATGATCGACGTAACGTGATGTATTTTCTAAACAACTTCCCCGAGAGGAAACAATGGGTCTACCCAGGTTTTTTTTTATTGTTCTTATGCAGTTTTGGTAAGAGATATAGGGCCGGCAGTTTGGGAAATCTGCATTTCAAAAAGTCAAATTCTTCCAAATCAAGGAGGCCTCTCTCTTTCCACTCCCATAGTTGTTCTTGATATTTACTATTGGCCAGTTGGTACTTGACTTTCGTGCTTTTTTCATATCTGGTGATATCATTGACCTGGCTTCTACCTTCCTCAAGGTACATTTCTTTGGATAAAACCACAATGTTACCCCCTTATCGGATTTTTTTTACAACAATACTTTCATCATTACTTAAATCCTGGATAGCCTTCATGTGTGCACGTGATAAATTGTTATTCCCAAACTTTTTCTTCCTGGACATTCTTTTCAATTCCTTTACCACCCCCTCCTCGAACACATCAATCGCTCCATTCACAATTTGCGGTAAAAATATAGATTTTGGTTTGAAACCGCTGTTATGGCTAAGGTCTAAACGGATATTATCATTAATCAAATTAATATACGGATCGTGTATCAAATTGGGACCCCCTTCCAATTCATTAAGGGTATACAATGTCTCTATATCCCTAATCTGAAGCGTACAGGGTAATTTACTTACATCATTATGAACAACGTTGGCCTTTGTCTCAAACCATTTTTTCAGTCTTAATTTCCTTGTAAACTGGAATAAATCAATGCGTCCTTGCGTGTAATCGAACTCCGCCAAGGGGCAAAAAGATAGTCCGAATGATAGAACCTCAGTCTCAATATTACTCAAGTTCCGGCTTGATAGATTGATGACTGTCTTGTAATCCATTATTTTGCCTTTTTCTGCCCTCTCGTCCTGCTTCCCACCGGGCTTTCTACTTCCTCTCTCAATCCTGTATTTAATCTTCCGTCGCCTCTTCCTCCTCGACCTCGTCCTCTGTGTCCTGTGACCCCCTGCTTGTTCTGTGCAGATATTTGACCTTGGGCCATCATTGAAAACTCCTTTAAAATTTGTTTTTTTGCTTCAGTCGGTTTTGGATCAGTTGCAGCACCATTCTGCTCATCAATGCTCCCATTCCGCTCGTTGTCTTGGTTTGTTTGTTCCAACTGTGTGGTGTTTCGACCCACAGTTCTTTCTGATTCCTGGTGGACAGTTTTCTGATTGCGTAGGTGGTCATACCGTTTCGCAAATGTAAGAATTTGCCCCTTCTCGTAATCCACCAAATCAAGTGAAAACTTTCTTTGTTTTTTCAATTTGATTTCTTCTTCAATCTTTTCCAATCTGGATTCCATCTTCGCGATATCCGTTTGGAATTCTTCATCACCACCGGCGGTTTCCAATTTGCTTGTCAAGACTTCAATCTCATTCGAGATCTTCTCACAGTCTTTTTTTGCGTATTTTACCAATAATTTGAGCATGATTGTGGAACATTGATGGTTGTTGGCTGCCCACTACTCTACTAGCTCTGGGTCGGGGTCACTGAAAGTCGGGGTTATAAAGATTCTTAACCCTCTTGGGACACGTCCGACATGTACAAACTTCTGTAGTGCTGTTGCCTCCCACCATTTATTTTGTTCCCGCTTCAGCAGTTTCCATAGTTTGTCCCGTGTCTGTTTCTTAGATATATTCGTGCCTGTGGAGCTTAACATGTCAGTGCGTTCTTCCTCTTCTGACAGCCCCTTGTTATCGAACATTTTACTTTCTGCTTCACTTCTTTTAGCATTTCTTAGCGTTGCCATATTGAGTCTATAATTAATAACGCCAGTGATCACGCTCACGCTGTTCAGATGTCGCTAGAGATAACAAATACGTTGGCTCTGCGACTCCATCTGCCCCTTTTCACATCAATATGCTTTCAATATTTGGTAATTTTATGTCGGCACTCACCCGATTCTCTCTTCGCCAACCCGACGTAATAAACACCTCCGTTGTGTTAATGTCGGTTGCCTCGGGTTGTTCGCCGCAGTTGCCTCAGTCATACAGGGGTCGGGCAAGGGTCTTTTATTTATAAATCCAACAATGCAAGTTTCGTGAAGAACCCAAGCCTCTTAGGTGATGGCGGGCCGTGACGGGGTCGCGCACCCCTATTATTCCACCACACGTGTCGTCCCTTTCCAAAGAACCACAGCGCCACAACCCAAACTCCTTCTCAGCGTGTATTTTTATTTCGGCAACAACACCCTATGCGTTTCGGAGCGAAACTTGCATTGTTGGATTTATAAATAAAAGACCCTTGCCCGCCCCCCGTATGACTGAGGCAACTGTAGCGAACAACCCGAGGCAACCGACATTAACACAACGGAGGTGTTTATTACGTCGGGTTGGCGAAGAGAGAATCGGGTGAGTGCCGACATAAAATTGCCAAATATTGCAAGCATATTGATGTGAAAAGGGGCAGATGGAGTCGCAGAGCCAACGTATTGGTTATCTCTAGCGACATCTGAACAGCGTGAGCATGATCACTAGCGCTATTAATTATAGACTCATTATGGCAACGCTAAGAAATGCTAAAAGAAGTGAAGCAGCAAGTAAAATGTTCGATAACAAGGGGCTGTCAGAACAGGAAGAACGCACTGACATGTTAAGCTCCACAGGCACGAATATATCTAAGAAACAGACATGGGACAAACTATGGAAACTGCTGAAGCGGGAACAAAATAAATGGTGGGAGGCAACAGCACTACAGAAGTATGTGGATGTCGGACGTGTCCCAAGAGGGTTAAGAATCTTTATAACCCCGAATTTCAGTGACCCCGACCCAGAGCTAGTAGAGGAGTGGGCAGCCAACAACCATCGATGTTCCACAATCATGCTCGAATTATTGGTAAAATACGCAAAAAAAGACTGTGAGAAGATCTTGAATGAGATTGAAGTCTTGACAAGCAAATTGAAAAGCGTTGGTGGTGATGAAGAATTCCAAACGGATATGACGAAGATGGAATCCAGATTGGAAAAGATTGAAGAAGAAATCAAATTGAAAAAACAAAGAAAGTTTTCACTTGATTTGGTGGATTACGAGAAGGGGCAAATTCTTACATTTGCGAAACGGTATGAGCACCTACGCAATCAGAAAATTGTCCACCAGGAATCAGAAAGAACTGTGCGTCGAAACACCACACAGTTGGAACAAACAAACCAAGACAACGAGCGGAATGGGAGCATTGATGAGCAGAATGGTGCTGCAACTGATCCGTCTCATCTTCATGCTTCAACACCCTGCGCATGCTCCGCAAGATCTTCAGATGGATCCCCACTGAAACCAGGAAGACCGTCACCCAGGCACTCGTCACCAGCCGACTGGACTATGGGAACACCCTCTACGCCGGAACCACAGCCAAACTTCAAAAGAGACTCCAGCGCATCCAGAACGCCTCCGCACGACTCATCCTGGACATCCCCCGACACAGCCACATCACCGTGCACCTGAAAGACCTGCACTGGCTCCCCGTCAGCAAGAGAATCACGTTCAGACTCCTCACCCACGCACACAAGGCCCTCCACGACCTGGGCCCAAAGTACCTCAACGACCGCATGACCTTCTACACGCCCACACGCCAGCTACGATCAACCAGCCACGCCCTCGCCACCGTACCACGCATCCGCAGAACCACCGCCGGAGGAAGATCCTTCTCCTACCTGGCAGCCAAGACCTGGAACTCCCTCCCCACTCACCTTCGGCGAACCCAGGACCATCTCTCCTTCAGGAAGCAGCTCAAGACCTGGCTGTTCGAGCAGTAACTTACCCCCTCCCCCAGCGCCTTGAGACCCTCCCGGGTGAGTAGCGCGCTCTATAAATGCCATGATTGATTGATCCAGAACCGACTGAAGCAAAAAAACAAATTTTAAAGGAGTTTTCAATGATGGCCCAAGGTCCAATATCTGCACAGAACAAGCAGGGGGTCACAGGACACAGAGGACGAGGTCGAGGAGGAAGAGGCGACGGAAGATTAAATACAGGATTGAGAGAGGAAGTAGAAAGCCCGGTGGGAAGCAGGACGAGAGGGCAGAAAAAGGCAAAATAATGGATCACAAGACAGTCATCAATCTATCAAGCCGGAACTTGAGTAATATTGAGACTGAGGTTCTATCATTGGGACTATCTTTTTGCCCCTCGGCGGAGTTCGATTACACACAAGGACGCATTGATTTATTCCAGTTTACAAGGAAATTAAGACTGAAAAATGGTTTGAGACAAAGGTCAACGTTGTTCATAATGATGTAAGTGAATTACCCAGTACGCTTCAGATTGGGGATATAGAGACATTGTATACCCTTAATGAATTGGAAGGGGGTCCCAATTTGATACACGATCCGTATATTAATTTGATTAATGATAATATCCGTTTAGACCTTAGCCATAACAGCGGTTTCAAACCAAAATCTATATTTTTACCGCAAATTGTGAATGGAGCGATTGATGTGTTCGAGGAGGGGGTGGTAAAGGAATTGAAAAGAATGTCCAGGAAGAAAAAGTTTGGGAATAACAATTTATCACGTGCACACATGAAGGCTATCCAGGATTTAAGTAATGATGAAAGTATTGTTGTAAAAAAATCCGATAAGGGGGGTAACATTGTGGTTTTATCCAAAGAAATGTACCTTGAGGAAGGTAGAAGCCAGGTCAATGATACCACCAGATATGAAAAAAGCACGAAAGTCAAGTACGAACTGGCCAATAGTAAATATCAAGAACAACTATGGGAGTGGAAAGAGAGAGGCCTCCTTGATTTGGAAGAATTTGACTTTCTGAAATGCAGATTTCCCAAACTGCCGGCCCTATATCTCTTACCAAAACTGCATAAGAACAATAAAAAAACCCCGGGTAGACCCATTGTTTCCTCTCGGGGAAGTTGTTTAGAAATACATCACGTTACGTCGATCATTACCTCCAGCCACTGGTACAAAATTTACCATCTTTTGTAAAAGACACTAGCGATTTCTTATGACAGATTAAGGAAATAGAATGGAAGGAAAATTTCCTTTTAATGTGTTTAGACGTAAATAGTCTGTACACCAGTATCCCCCATGAATTAGGCATTAAAGCTTGTAGGCATTTGTTGAAAAATAGATCATTATCCTTTCTTTTTCACACTGAGATGTTAATTGATATGATGTACACATGCCTTACACAGAACTTTTTTACAACTGATGGCCAGATTTTTAGGCAAACACTCGGGACTGCGATGGGCACCTGTTTCGCCCCCAGTTTCGCGGGTCTTTACCTTGGCTGGTGGGAGGAGCAGGTGGTCAGCGGTTTGGATCAATTTAAAAGTCAAGTAAAAGTTTGGACAAGGTACATCGACGACATTTTCTGTATTTGGGATGGAAGTATTGATGAAGCGAATGAATTTGTTGAAGAATTAAACAAGAATACACTGAACCTTACATTCAGTAGCCAAATACATCAGGAACAGATTGAGTTCCTCGATCTCCAAATACAGGCGAATGGAGAACGGTTGGATACTTTCTTGTATAGGAAAGAGACAGCGGGCAACAGCCTACTCCATGCTGATAGCTGCCACCCAGAGAATTTGGTCAGAAGTATTCCCTTAGGGGAGCTTTTAAGAGCAAACTGAAATTGTAGTACCAACGAAGGGTTTCAGAATGAAAAGAAGGTAATGCTGGAACGTTTTCAGGCTAGAGGATATTCGCAAAAATGCATCAAAAATGCCTGCATTGAAGTCGCGAACAGGGACAGAAATGTTCTATTACAGCATAAAGACGAGAATACAAAGGATGCAGATACCAGTGTCAGGTTCATAACCACCTTTAATAAACAATCAAAGGAATTAAGGAAGGCATTAGGAAGATACTGGTACGTCTTAAAAACGGATCCAGATCTTGAGAAATACATTGAAGACTATCCACAAATCACTTATCGAAAGGCTAAATCTCTTAAGGATAGTATTTGTCGAACTCTGACCACCAACGACACGAAACGCAGTAATATACAAGGGTTCTTTACATGTGGCAGATGTAAGGCCTGTAAACACAGCACAAATTGTAAAGAGGTCAGATTCTCGAGGGAATTGAAACCATTTAAAATAACTAAACACGTTTTGTGCAACACAGAATATGTGGTTTATGCCCTCAGATGCCCATGTGATAAGTACTACATTGGGAGTACTATCCACAAAGCTAAAAAACATATACTTGAGCATCTGAGGGCAATAAAACACAATGACAAGCAGTACCCAATGGTGGGGCATTTTAAGGCAGCACATAACCAGAACAGCGATCTGTTATCATTTTGCGTGCTTGACAGAATCCCTCTAAGAGAAAGAGGGGGAGACAGAGTACAAGAATTAAGGAGGCTTGAGTCGAAGCTGATTATTCAGTATCATACTCTGTACCCCCAGGGGCACAACAGTGATGAAGCATTATCAGTGCACCTGGGTTAAGAATGATCTTTTTCTGTCAGAACAATCTAGATGAGAAGCTGCTATACCGAAGAATTCATGAAAATCATGATTTTAATGTATTGAATTTTTAAATTTGCACAGTCTTTTGGTTGATGAATTAGGGTTTTCTTTAGTGCACATGATTTTATTATTATTTTGTATATATATGTACACATCTAACTGTATGTTTTTGTATTTTTACAGATTTCAAGGAAAGTATGTTTAATGCAAGTGGAAGGCAAAATGAGCTATATATCTATTAAGCGAATTCGGAAGCCCCAAAGGGAAAGAACGTGTGGTAGTTTCTTTGATTGGCACAGAATGTGTTGTAATAAGAGTTAATTGAAGGAGGCAAGAGGCGGGATAAGCCCACAAGGGCAGGATTGTGTTTCACGCAACGCGTATCCCAGAGAGACATGTTGTGGCACCACTTGATTTAGAGACATTTGATAGCCCACTAGGGCAAGATTGATCAGCAGAGTATATTGCTATTTATTTCTATTGTTTCATTGATTTTGGTCACTGTTATAATAAATAGTGATCATGAGACTTATTTATTGGCTAGCCCACGGGGGCGAGTATTGAATATTCATGCATTTCTGGACAACTATGAGGCGCCGTAGCGCGCAAGTTGTAGTGTTAAAAGTGTCCGCCAGCAGCCTTGAGTAAAGCACTCGGATCTTTGACACGACACGCTTTATTGACTGGGTAAACGAGAAGCATGTTTAAAGCCGATAGGTTGCTCCCAACGCTATGATCATTTTTTGAATGGAGCTCACACTTGCAAAAAGTATAATTATGTTAAAGATGTTAAAGGATCGAAACAAACGCTCATTGTTTTTAACACTTGTACAGTGTTGGGATTATATTGCGATATGTTTTCATTGTTTCAAAGACTGAAATTGAAGTCTGTTGTCTGTATCCATCGTTAGATGTGTCACATGATTGATTTATAAACACTGTTCTAGTGCACGCCCTTTACTCGTGAGCAAGGAGCGGACGCTCCGAAACGCGTAGGGCGTTGTTGCCGAAATAAAAATACACGCTGAGAAGGAGTTTGGGCTGTGGTTCTTTGGAAAGGGATGACACGTGTGGTGGAATAATAGGGGTGCGCGACCCCGTCACGGCCCGCCATCACCTAAGAGGCTTGGGTTCTTCGCGAAACTTGCATTGTTGTATATATATATATATATAGATATATATATATATATATATATATATATATATATATTCACCATTTGAGCACTGCATCATCTGCACTAGCATTACACTGTATAATTTGCTCCTAAGGCCAGAAGTACGTACAACTGGTTGCAAAATACTGATCAAAATCTGCAACCAGTATTTGTGTGACCAGTGCGGCCATTTGCGAAGCGACCTATGTACTAATAGATCAGTTTGCAAATTACCAATTTGTAGTGGGTCGCAATTTGACCTACTTCATGAATATTAATAAGGTAGATTGCAAATTGTGACCCACTAGGAATCACAGCCATCACAGCAATGGTGGCCTGCTGAGGTCAGCAGACCACCATGTCTGTGATTGCTTTCAAGTAAAGCAATTTGTTCTTTTTTTTGCGCAACCTGGTTATCTTAAAGGAAAACGGGATGCGTTTAAACAAAAACAAATTAAAAGTGTCATTTTTATTTTTTAAGTGTAAGCAGTAGTTCATTAAACCACTGCCTACTCTTAAAAATACTTGTTTCATAATTCACAAAGGGGAAGGGGTCCCTTGTGGGCCCCTTTTCGTTTGCAAATGGGTTATAACCACCTTTGAGGTGTTGGTAAATTATTAATGGTTTGTGACCGAATTTTGGTCGCAAAACATTATTACATTCAACTTTGATTCAATATTTGGAAGGAACACCCTAAACAAGCCCCTTACAAATACCAAATTGGCATTTGGTCGCAAACTCAATTTATGATTGGGTAATGCGAGACCTAATCGCAATTTGGGTTTGATACATCTGAAAAAGTCTTTTTGCATTTACAAATAGCCCGATTCTTTGAATCAGGCTATTTCACTTCATACATCTGGCCCCTTCTTCCTAGAATACACTTTAAGGAGGTAAAAGAGAAAAGTGTCATGTACTTTATTGTTATGATTATTCAATAAGAAGTGGTTGATACAAGGTTGCTGCATACCCCTGAGACATATGAGAGGTACAGTGCAAATGAGTTACACTGGACAATGAGTTTTTTTTTTAGTATTAGTACCCTGGTTCTCTTCTGCATATAGGCTTGTCCTTGTTTGGTTGACACCCCGTCAACTTGAACTCCCTTTCCTGCATCCTTCTTACGTGCAGATCGGCAGTTAAACATGCAACAGAAATATCAGAAACCATTTTAGCTGATGACATTGACATCGCTTTCTTAACGGAAACCTGGCTTAATGAACACTTAACCCCCATGTTGGAATTGCTCACTCCCCGTGGATATTCGATCATTAGACGAGATAGACCTATACGAACAGGGGGCGGATTAGCATTCCTCCACAAAGATAAATTCATACTGAACTTACTAGAATCCATGGACTACTCAACCTTCGAATATCACGGAGTTGATCCCTCAATAAAAGGCACGAACCCTATCTCACACCACACGATCTACTACTCCCCCTCCCCAGTGATTGTATACTCTTCACTGAAGAACTAACTGACCTAATAAAAAAGGTCCTCCTTACTGACACCAAAGATGTGCTTCTAGGTGACTTTAATCTGCACTGGAATGACACAGAAGACACCACATTCAAGAATCTTTTAAACCTTCTTGAATTGAATGACTTTAAACAACTCTGCAATGAACAGACCCACAATAAAGGCTCTATGCTAGATGCTATAATTACCGGTAACAATCTTGTTTTCCTTCAGCCCATTATACCCATCGACTGGTCTGACCACCACATAACATGATTTTATCTCAAGGTAAATCCCAGTCCTTGCCCACCATCAGCCAATAATCTCACACACTGGACAAGGAACCTCAAGCAAATCCCACTAACAGAGCTGGAATCCAGACTCAGTGCCCATCTACACTCCCAACCTAATCTTAACTCCGTTGATGACCTCACCTATATAGCCCAGTGACGACTGGTGTTCCGGACCAAGTGGCCCCTTATCAAATTAAAGAGTTCTAGAAAAATCCAATCCAGATCCTGGTTTAACTCAGACCTTAACGATGAGAGGAGACACTTAAGACTGAACAAAATGCTATGGAGACAGAACCCTTCACTTGAACACCTCGCACTCCTCAGATCTGAACGTCTCTCCAACAACAAACACATCTTTAGAAAAAAAGCCACTTTCTTTCACAACCAACTTGACCATGTGAAAAACAGACCAAGGGCTCAATTCAATTTCATCAAACAACAAACCACCCTTACCCCCCAACACAAAACATCAGACACCAATGAACGCTGTGATGAAATAGGCAACTGCTTCTCTGACAAAATTGCTAAAATCAAACTTTCGCTTATCCCAGACTCCAGACCATCATCCCAGCCCAACGACTATAACGACATGCAAAGCTCCATGGAGACTGCATCACATAACTCAACAAAGGACTGGGGGGACCCAAGAAGAAATACCAACACCGGCACTGATCCCCTCCAACCAATAAATAATGCTAAGTGGACTGACTTGAAACTGATGTCAGAAGATTAAGTCTTCAAAATAATTGCAAATTTGAAGCCCACATCCCACACTACGGACCCACTCCCTTCTGTGTTAGTACAGAACCTCAACCATATCATCTCTTCTTTTTGGACCAAAATCACCAATGCCTCTCTCTCATCTGGCAGAGTCCCTGACTCCCTCCAACTAGGACAAGTCACACCCATCCTTAAAAAAACAGGTACTGACCCCAATAACCTCAGACCGATCACCAACCTTCCCTTCCTAGCCAAAATGATTGAGAAATGTGTCCTACTTCAACTCAACCAGCATATTGACAAATTCAACCTTCTCGACACTTTCCAATCGGGTTTCAGGAGAGGCTGCAGCACTGAAACGGCTCTGCCTCAAATACTCTGATGACATTCACAAATCTCTTGATAAAGGGGACTCTTGCCTCCTTATCCTACTTGGCCTATTAGCGGCTTTTGACATGGTGAACCATCCGGCCCTACTCGAGACCCTCAAGAGTCGCTCTTGCATTAATGGCACAGTATTGAAATGGTTCTCATCCTACCTGCAACATCATTCTCAACAAATTAAAATCAACAGTTGTCTCTCGAAAACTGTTCTATTGCCACAAGGTGTTCCTCATGGTTCAATCCTTTCTCATGCCCTATTTAATCTCTTCATGGAACCCCTCTCAATTCTGAAATAAGCAGGGGTCAAATACCACCTAAATGCTGACAACCCACAACTATACTACAATATAAAATTCCCCAGAGACATCATCCATCTGAATGCCACGTTAAAAAAGATACTGGTTAAGTTCCAACCACCTAAAACTGAATACCAGCAAGACTAAACTGCTACTCCTCTCATCTAAAAACCATACTCTCCCAATCAAAGAATGGCTCAAGAACTTGAACGCACTAGACTGCTCTTTTTCCAACTCCCTAAAATCCCTAGGCGTCACCCTGGACAGAAACATGACAATGAAGGAGCACATCAACGAAAGGAGCCCTCATCACACTAAAACAGCTAAAAAAAATCAAACCTTTTATCCCCCCCAATAACCTTAAGACCGTTGTGCAATTGCTCATCCTCTCTAAACTGGACTATGGCAACGCCATCATCACTGGAACTCCTAACAGTCATCTTGCTCCCCTGAGAGCCACTCTCAACGCGGTGGTGAGATTCCTCACAGGAATAAAACGGTTTGACCACATCTCTCCTGCTCTTAAGAGTCTCAACTGGCTACCCTTAGAAGGAAGATGCACCCTCAAAACCGCTTGCATCACCCACAAGGCCCTTCATACAAAAAATCCCTCATACCTAGCAACTATACTTTCCAGAGCTGGTACATGCCGGGCACTGTGAAGTTCCAGCACACATCTTCTCATACCCCCTAAGCTGAAAATGAAATCCATCCTTGACACGTGCCTTCTCAGGAAATGCCCCCAGGATATGGAACAAACTCCCAAAAGATCTCAGATGCAACCCCTCCTTCTTCCGCTTCAAACGATATCTCAAATCTTTGCTACTGAACAACTGCGTCAATTCGCATACAAGCCATCTACATTTCCCAAAGACCTTGACATACTCCACAGACTCTCTCGTTATGGCCACCAGATCTAGTCTGTCCCACTTTGGCACTAATGTCATTACCTTTTTACTGAATTGTGTAACGTCATGACCTGTTGCTGTATCAATGTACTTTGACTATGTTCTCTCACTATTTCTAATATGTTCTGTTTTCAGCTCTCGCTGACTTCATGTGACCTACACGTATCCTCTCTTGTATCACAAATTGTCCTTTGCTCACTACTTGTAAAGCACTCTGATACCTTTGGGTCTAGCTAGCGCTATAGAACACTCTAAAATAAATAAATAAATGAGGCTGTGTGCTATCACCTCACCCACAAATTCTTGTGGGCTATTGGTGACACCTTGAGGCTACACATTCTTCCTCACTAATCTTCTTTATTGATACTATCAGCTGCAATTATGTGTGTTGACCATGCTTTGACCATACCTCCTCTATGCTTTGGTTTCTGTTTTTTGTGTACATGAAGGGTCATTGCCCTGGCAAGTGCGCTAGTTTAGTGTATGGCAACAAAGAAGGTTGTGTCAGCTGACTGCTTTTGTGGAGTGAGAGTTGCTGGGTAAAAACGCAGAGCCTCTGCCAGCATGAGCTAAGGCCAAGTACCAAGAGGCCACTGAAGTATCCGTCTCCTGCTACTACTGAGCACTTAGGGCTAGATGTACGAAAATAGGAAAAGCGATTACCTAATTGCGATTTTTTTTTTGTGAATCGCAATTAGGAAATGACTATTCCTTAAGAATGAAACTCTTTTGAGTTTTATTAGCAATTTGTAGGGGGTTGCAAATAGACCTACCTCGTGAATATTAATGAAGTAGGTCTCAATTTGTGACCCACTACGATTCGCTGCCATCACAGGGATAATGGCCTGCTGGGTCAGCAGACCACCATGTCTGTGATTGCTTTTTAATAAAGCAATTTTTTTCTTTCAAACACACCCTGTTTTCCTTAAAGGATAACTGGATGCGTTTACAAAAAAAAATTAAACTTTGAAGTTTCATTTTGTAAGAGTAGGCAGTGGTCCGTGTTTGGCCAATCATTCTCAAAGAGGAAGGGGTCCTTTGGGGATCTCTTCCCATTTGGGAAACGTTACCACCATTTTTCAAATGTTGGTAAATTGTAGATGTTTTGCAACCGCGTTTCAGTCGCAAAACATTCGTACATACCATTTCAATTTGGTATTAGGAAAGGACGCTCTCAACACACCCCTTCCAAACACCGGTTCTCAATAATTGACAAGTTACCGAATCCCAATTTGGTCTTTGTGCAGCCCAAAAAGAATTTATGCTGTTGCAAAAAGCCCAATTCTGCCACCACAAAAATATTTCTTCCGAGATGAGGTGTTTTATGGATACAACCTCCATGACATCACAGTGGGGGTTTGAGATATACAGCTGCTTGCACGGCATAAGGAGACCGTCCAAATCTCCTTGTGAGGGCTGATCTATTTCTAATTAAATATTTTAGAATGAATGCATTTGCTGTTTACTTATTGGAGAATGTTTATACCCTTACTGCTCTGAACATACATTTTTTTTTCTTTTTCTTTGCAAAAAAGTTTAATTTGGTATAAAAACAATGTTTTGGTAAGCTTACAAAGTCGTAAACCTTTGCAAAGTGTGAAGTTGTGAACCCTTGCAAATACTCGCATGAGAAATTTAAAGTCCACCACAATAATAAGAACTGCTAGTTCTGAAGAGGATGTTAATGCTTGTCTTTTTTGATAAAACGTGCAAGTGAGCCGGCTGGTTTGGGGTAGAGGTCGATATAATGAAACTGTGATCCTTGGATTCCAAGGGTTGGTGGTGAAGTTCATATGCAATAATATTTATTTCTTTTTATTGATTTCCATAAACAAAGAATCTTTGGTACAATTCCACATTGCCAACTTTTACGTGTCTAGATACATAGCATATGATTTCGTTGTACATTGCGATGGCAAATATCTGGCCTCAACATAAACAGTAATAACAAACAGGAAAAAATAAACGATCTCCATTCTGCATGGCTCCTGGGTTGGAGCATAGTCCATTTCGTTATCATGGGCTAACATTGTGACATTATATTTAACCGTATACAGAGGCAAAAAGAACATGCGCTACTACTCACAGTGCATTATATTCCCCCACAGTTTACATCTTAACTCATTGTTTCTGAGTTTGCAGTCATCATGTAAACGACATATGGGGACCAAATATCTCGCGGCCGCGAGGTTTCAGGCAGTTCTTCTGCATAGGTTTCCAGCTGTGTTTTACAGTAGGCCACATCTCCTAACTAATCTTTTTTCTGAGGTACCATTTTCCCGCCCTAGCAAATTGATATTCGGCGTTTAGCCAGTAGCAGGGCCACCGCTACGAACTTCCGATACGCCCCGGGTATAGTTTTTAGCAGGCCTAATAGACATATTTCTGGTGTACATGTAACCACCACCCCTATCATCTCGGTCAGTATGCTTGTTATCTGTATCCAGTACGTTGCTATAGGTTTGCACAACCAAGCAAGGCGAATAAAGTCTGCCCCGTCCGCTTTACAGCGTTTGCATTTTGCATCTTGTTGCAGTCCAAACTTATGTAATTGTTGTGGGGTGTAATAAGCCTGCTGCAGGTATTTAAAGTGTATAATCTTTAAATTGCAATTAGACGTAAGTTTATCTAGTAGTTTGCAGCATGTTTCCCAGTCATCAGGTGTGATTTGTGTGTTCGCTCTGAACATAAATTGTTATAAAAGATTGCCTCCGTACTCACGTGGCCTATGATAAATTTGGATTAACAATCAGATGAACATAACATACATGGATTTATTATCTGAAAGTCTTACTTTGGCTTGTTATATTTACATGTTTCCATTCTGTTTGACAGGATGTCCTTCATCAGCTTGGGGGGATTGAAAGTTTAGCACAGGTAAGATACTATAAACACAACATCTGTAAAATGACTGTGCCTTTCCTACTGTATTTTGTAAACCAGGTGATAGCTTAGATGCTGTCCACACGTACCACTGTACGCACTATCATAGGTTTGTATAGTGTCTTTTCATTCTCTGTGCTTAACAAGATATGGAATACCCACAATATATAAATACTCTTGATGTGATAAGATATGAAAACAAGCATTTTAAATGCAGTCGGTCTCGCATTTGTGAAAGTTAGAGCTTCTTGGCGTTGAAAATGACAATGTTTTTTACTTTTGTTTTTTGTATGCAGTGGAGTGATGAGATTTGCATATCGCTATTGCCATTTGTATGGTCTCGCGGCGCTGGAGAATCAGAAAATGGGAAATAGGTTATGAGGGAGAGGAGACAAGAGTAATATGCTGGCTGAAAGAAAAATACATATTAAACCATTCTAATTCTTCTAACTAAGCGGTGAATTGACTTGCGCCTTGCATTTCATGAATACTCTATAGAAAGTTTTCAAAAATAACCCTAAAGAAAATCACCCTCTCGGCTGTAGAGCAAAAGCTCCAGCTTGGAAGAATTTAAATGCCTAAAAAACAGCTGTGGAGGTGATGATTTCGGGGGGCCCCCAACCTTGAGTGAGGGCCCAGAAGATGATCTGAAAAACGAAAGCATGTCGTGCTGAACAGTTTGGTGGTGGTCCCGTCATCCTAGGACCACCACAGGGGAAGGCCCTGCAAAGCGTTATGAGGCGAGTCTCTGTGGTTCAGTGAATTTTATAGCAGCTGCTCACCCGCTGTGCCGGGGAGAGCCGTGAAGAGTTTTTTCTTAGTTTTTTCTCTATTTTGCTATGGCTTCACGCCTCTGTTGTATTTTTGTTCGGGGTGTTCCAACAATATTTAAGCAAAAAAGGATTGCAGATTAAGGGCCTAGTTACAATGTCGCTGGGAAAGCCTCTGACCACTGGTTGGAGGCTTTCCGACCGACATTGCAGGTTTAAACTCCGACCGCCGCATCAGGATGACGGCGGTCGGAGTTTATACCGGCGGGGGACTCCGACTCGTTGAACCCATCAGTCAGTCGGAACTGCACCACAATCCCTTAAGGACAGCATTTCCGCCGTCAAGATTATGATGTCAGTTTCCGACAGCCAATTCATGTCGGCCTTTCCGATATAGATTGGCTGTCGGAAACTGACTTTGGGGCCCCTAGCAGGGCCCCCTTCCCTCCCTGGTCCACCCACCGCATTTGAGCCTGGGGGGCACCTATGGTGCCCCCCTAAACAGCCTTGCACCATGCGGCAGGCACCTCAGGGATGTTTACAAACTTCAGCCTGCCGCACAAGTTCTATTGAAAAATGGAAGTTTGCTACCGCACCATGTGCGGTCACAACCTAATGTGGTTGTCGGAACTGCCGACCTATGGTTGGGCGATTACTTCCCCAAAACGGTGTCGGTCGGAGGAAACTCTGACTGACATTGTAATTAGGCCCTGTGTGATTTACCCAGAATCACAGGACGTTGAGCCGATGCTGCGACTCGAACCTGGTTCCCGGGTGTCGCGTCTCCACTCCTCGGGATCGGAACGATGCTCAAAAATGGTCCACCTCTCGATAGCTTCAAGTCTGCTTGCTGTAATAGCACAGATCAGTGGAGTGATCGAGCGAGGGAAGGAAAGGATGGGGACTGCGGGGAGGGAGACCTGAAATGACAGTAACCAATACTTATTAATAACACATAGAAGTCTTGTTTTGAACAAGGAATTAACTCTCCTATATAAATTATATGTACCTGTAAAATAAAAGAACATGAATTCTTAGATGAGCCCTTCGTGTTTATTATGGTTCCTATTCTTTAGCATAGGACCTAAAGTATACACCTTCAGATAAGGACCCCTGCAGACCACACAAAGAGAAACAAAGACAAGGAAACAAACCAATGAATACAATCGTGGTATTGTTGGTGTGCAACAACAACCGTGTAATAAACAAGTAACACCAAAAACAACCTACTTAATATATTGCCAAGCCTGGCGTCACAGGGTAGTCAGAGAAAGCAACACTAGACTCTTCCACTATTCCCTGCTACAACATGCGGCCTGAATGCGGGGAGAAACACATATGATTCTCATTGCTGTTAAACAGAACATTTATAGCAAGCCGTACAATGTCTGACTGCAGTGAGCATCAATTGAAAAGGTGCCAACACTGTTGCGTCACAATGCTGTTAACACGTTATGCAATGTTTAGGGTAAGGAGTATGCCGCATACACAACAATGACACACAAACACCAAACGAAATAGCCTTTGCACCATTAGTCCTGCAAGAGCACAATGTTTGTGCCAAGAAATGAAAGTGTGGTAGTCCATAGAATAAGTATTTCGCTTGAACCCCCACTATGCGAAAATCATGCCGCTACCCCTTCTACCTGCAAGAGACCACAAACGTGTGTCTCGCCAACAGGGAGGGACACCGCAATGAATTGAGGAGGCACACTCGGACTCCAATGAACAAATGAAATATGCGTTAGCTTAGCGCTGACTTGGTCCTTCAAACACAGAAAGGCTTATTGGTGTAACGACACCCTTACCGGACCATAGATCAGTATACCACCTCAGAATAGTCACGAACGGATTCCTCGATAACCAGCCAGTCATCAGAATTAGCGGCAGCGCTGCGGGGAAGCGGAAGTTCTTTTATTCTCATCCGCTTCTCTGATGGCAGCGCACGCGACGTCCCGATCACGTGACCCACGTTCCGGGACTCCTGGGAATTGTAGTTTTTGTTTCCCTGCTTTCATGAACGCGCTGAGGAGCGCGAAACGAAATAAACTGCTGGCAGGTTATCAAGGCGAGACAGGGTGACCAAGGTAACACAAGAGGGGGGGTTGTGACACTGGGCTCCAAAAGTCGGCAATGCTGACTGTTACGCCACATCCTTTCACCTATAAAACATATAAAACACAAATCCTGGGAAATGTAATGAAAAGAACAGAAGCAAAGAAAGAGCCTGCCAAGATGTATATGTTGCCACGGCATTTCCTTGTGTTTGTCCATCGATGAATCATGTCATGTTTCATTAGTCAGGCCGTGGGGAAGAGTGTAACAGTTCACGATTGATGCCACACAACATACATTGTTCATGGAACTTCATTTGCTTGAGTATCTGCAGAGAAGGGGAGCCAACATTTTTAGCAGCTGCACTCAGTTGTAAGGGCCGCACAGAGCGCAAAAACGCAACCACACCAGTATTGAATATCGGAGTATCAAAGCACACATGTCTTATCATACCATCTACAACATGCTGTACAATGTCAGTGTTATAATTGAATTGTTTTGCTCTGTGCAAATTTTCATAGTAAACAGTTTCAATATGTATGCACGGTGTCCCAGAAAATGTTTTAAATGAGTCCACTCTTGACAATATGAGCGGCCCGCACGCAATGAAAGTGAAAGGGAGAGTGTGGAAGCAATCCGGGGTGGCGCATGAGTGAAGCACCGCTGCATACGGAGTGGTGGTCGTGAATGTAAACAAATAGGCTAAACAAAGCAGACGAAGTGAAGCGCTCCGTGAAGAATTAACAACAGATGCTTCGGAAGTTTAACAAGCGATGCAGCGCCGAAGCTGCATACTTATAAATAAAGCATGGCATGCTGCGCTGCAACAATTACAGATATAGATAAAGTGTGGCATGCTGCGCTGCAATAATTATAACAAGACCACACACAACTTAGCCCCTCGTACACAATACCATCATGCATGTTAAAAAGAGTTCTCCCAACCAGCACAAAAGCAATAAAAGCGTAAGGAAACTGTACTTAGTCGGTGCTTCTGAACAAAAAACAGAAGTGACGTATCGGCTGCAGAACCAATTAGGAAGCAGCAAAGAAGACCGACAATACAGCACGTCTTGCAGAAAGTGTATGCGTGCTGCCAGGCTCAACCTAAAAATAACTAGAGTCCGAAGAAGGGAGATATAGTCTCTCTTTTCCTGGAGTCGTCACGTCTTGTCGTCGGGTAGACAAAAGGATTCCCTCCTCATCAAGGCCTTCAGGGCAGTCCCGGGAAAAGAAGTAAGCAATACCCTCCCAAAAAAAACAATTATCGGTTAACAACACTGAATAGATTGGGGAAAGTAAAACCCATCACTGCATTGTGCGCCACGTGAGCTTTTCAAGACACCACACTGTCGTCACACTAGTGACCTGATCTCTGGCACCTCAACTCGTGCTCAGTGGCCTTCCCCAACTGTCTTTTCACCGTGGTCAAGTTTTTCCCCAGCCCATCACCATTTTAGAAAGGCAAAACAGCTAGTTGGTACTTGCCTATGGCCACGGTCCTCCTGGACAGTGGTGTAAGGGGTCACACCATCCTCTTCCTTCTCGGGGCTGCAGGACTGTAACGAGTGGTGGGGCTTGTGATCCACTTTTCAGCTCGCTGTTGCTCCTCTCTCCATCCCGTTCTCACTCTCACTCTCCGTCTCAATCTTGCTCTCTGTCTCCTCGTGCTCACCCTGCTCGATTTACTTCTCCGGTTGTCTCCGCGTCTCCGTCTTCCACCCGTTGTCTCGCTCCACCGTCTTTACTCTTCTCCCCCTTCTCCTTGTGTTCTGGTATTTCAATGTCGTCAGTGTTAGAGAACAGACTACTGCCATTATTCCCATACTGAAGAAATACGGCAGCCATCTTGGATTCATCTGCTTTAGGAGTCGCACTATCACAGAAGCCTCATCCAAAAAATGCATCAAAACTGTTCTGTTTCAATGTTGGTGGCATGGGTTAGGACGCCGCCCCTGAAGTTAGCATTCAGTTCTACACTTTAGTGTGTGCCCCCTATCTCTATTGACCTGCCACTTTGAATTAAGCCCACCATTTTTAAATCATAACATAAACATAACAAAATGACAACATTATTTTTCAAGCCTCTTATAACCGATTTTGCCGCACAATCATGATAGGTTTAGGTCCCACACCTGCTCCCTTACTGTTTTAATGACAAGTTATTTTTTCCACTTGGTCTTAAAGAGAATAATGATGTGTGTGGTTTAGTAACCTACAGATTACCATGATCAAAGGTGAGCACCTTTAAACTGATTCTTAGTTTAACTGGAAGCAAGCTGGGCTGACCTGGGATATAACTTCAGCACTGAGTACAGTTTTAATCATTCCACAGTGCACTGTGCAACTGAGCGTACAGAGAGCATCCAACCCTCTTTCAAAAGGTGTGAGAGTTCTCCCCCAAAGATCTTTTTAAAGGGTTCCAAGCATTGTATTTTAGAGCACGTTTTTCCAAATATTTTGCCTGAAAATCCAAATATCTGGCATATCTGAGGCAGAGCTAATGAGATAGTCTAATACTTGAGTGTCTGCCAGAGTCCCCCGACACACCTTTGTTCATTAGCAGACAGACATGCTGCCCCCCCCAATGAAATTATTGGCCAGGTTAAAAATGACAAATGTTTGTTCCGTAGGAGGCGCAGTGCCTATATAAATCAATTCTAATATATAATCATATGCTACAACTAGTAACACCACTTTAACATTTTCTCTCGGAAAGTAATGTCCATCCTTGTTTCTGTGAAAGTTTAGAGTCTATCAGAAGTATCTCTGCTGCTGATAATATGACGTGACTGTTGCTGCTGCCAGGAGCATCGGTCAGGGATGCCAAGTATGACAGCCAGATCAGGATTAGCACTAAAAGGGTCTTTGACAGGCAACTGCTCAATGCCTCAGGGGGGCACTCAAGCTGCAGGGCTGCTCAGGGTACTAGAACTGATGCAGGATACTGATTATATACATGCTCAGATGTCAGATGATAGATTCTCCTTTAGGATGCAGGTACTGCTATGGTGCCAGTGTCCTCATCGCCTCTATCTAAAAACCAGATCCCTTTGAAGGGGGCACCCCACTGCAACCCCAGCTGCAACCTCTGATCCAGTGATGAAAGCCTGACCCCGCCACCCCCAACCTCCAAAAGTACAGGACGGAACCATGAGGCACTGGGTTCGCCACTTTGTAACAACATTAACATCTGAAGCACCTTTTAAGCCTACCCAGAATTCCTGATTTTTGGCTGACATTCCAGCACCAAAGTCCGCTAACGCAAGCTTTTGCCCCAGAATAGGAATAAGAGCAATGCCCTGAGATCCTGCATCCCTTACTGTGCGTGTTCCCTGATTCTGGAGAGGACACCACTGACATTCTCCACCTGCTCTGAGTAGGCAGAAAGTGTGAGTGGGAGGGCTGGTTACAGGGGTTCAAGGAAGGCTTGTGCGCATCCAGGGTGGCTGAAGCACTATATGCTTCCCTTCCTTCCTGTTCTTCCAGGGGTTTGGTGGGCCGTGTGCTGTTCCTGCTCTCGCAGCATCAGAGAGGTCTGGTATCTCAGGACAACTTTAGGCATGGACAAGCTGGGGCCTGGCCCGGGGCGCCAATCTTTAGAGGGGCAAAAAGAACAGTCTCCATAAAAGTCCTGCAAACAGCAACACCCCTCTACCTTAGCTCCAGTGGTTCTGTTTAAAATGCTTCTAATTGTTTTTAACGTGCTGCATTCGCTGTTTTTAGCAATCATTCACCCCCTATCTTGCCCTCCCATCTACCCCTCATCCCCTGCTGCCACACATCAATACCCCCTCCCATGGCTCAAGTCCTAAAAAAAGAAGTGGGGGGACTCACCAAGTTAGGCAGAATGGGTGTGACATCACCGCACGTAACATCACAGGAAGTGACATCATGGCATGTGACATCGCATGTGACATCACAGGAGGTGGATCACAACCCATGACTTCACAGAAAGTGACATTAGATCTTAAGAGCTCACATATATTTATCAGGTCTATCATGAGTACATTTGATCGCATTACAATATTTAACAAATTAGATTTTGCATTGGGGTTGTGCCAAATATTGATGCACCTGCCACAAAGAAATTGGCAACAACAAGAAATGTGGCAGTACACATGTTCTGCTTAATTGGTTACTGTGAGAAGTTGGCCTGGTATATGCTGTCCACTAATTAAAGTGGGCACCTTGCACCAGTCCAAACGACCCTTATTGATGATTAGGTTAAAGACAACCTTTATTGAAAGCTATCCTAGTGGTAGCTATGGAGAGCAGCCTTCAGGCTAAGTCTCGAAGGAAGGCAAAGCAGCTTGTTTTACCAGTATATAACCTCTTGAATGACCAAATGAAAGGAGAACCACACCAGGTATATATAAAATATATGTATTTATTAATAAACACTCTCTACTAACCTCTTTATGAGATTAGAGAACAAGACACACAATATTAAATCACTAGAACGACAGTAAATAGCACAATACACAGCGGGCTCCAGGGGGAGACCGAACCATATACTAAGTAAGTGGTATAAGAACCACGACTTGACTAGACACAGTGCCTAGAGCACGTAGAATCGCTGGGACCCCAAGGAACCACCCAAGGTAGTGACACAGGGGACCCACGGAGGACGGGTGCAGTGTGGGAACACATACGCGAGCTCCGTACAACTCTGTGGGAAAGTCGCGATTGAGAATTTAAAGATTAAGGACACTTAGGAGCGGACTTTCAGCAAACCCAGCTAAACATAGAAGGTACTAAGGCCAGCACCCTTGAGAGTACCGAGGTACCCGTGTTACCTATCCCAGAGGAGCCGGGCTGCATAGGGGTCAAGTGGTGTCGGAAACCCTCGTCGTTTTCAATGGCGTGATGCGGAAAAGTACTGCTGCCGTGGAGAAGAAAAGTGTCCGGTGTGATCCAAGCCTGGATCGGAGATGTGAAGAACCTGAAAGCAGAGGGGACAAAGTCTGGGTCACTTCACGTGACCAGGAGCGGAGCAATCGAATGCCCACCGATGTCGGGTGCTTCAGGTGCGATGAGGTGAAGCTTGACTCTGCAGCCACGGGGACCAGGAGACGTCGACGATGACCACAGTCCGGATCCGAGCTGTCCCACAAAGGATGTCGAGTGCTGGGGGGTCAGTGTCCGGGTTGAACACGAACAAGCCCTGGCAACGGCAACCCACGCGGTCAGAGGAAAGATGCTTCTGCGAGGACCAGCAAGGTCCTGGGGACTCTCCAAGCGATGGAGATTCAGGGCATGTCTGGAGCAACCAGGGAAGCCCACTGAAAGTTAAAGTTGCCTTCTCAGGGACCCACAGGCCAACGGACCAGGGATCGCGAAGGGACCTCGAGCTGAATCACGAAATACCAGCCCACGGAACACTCGTGGAGTGTAGGCCAGAAATCTTCGGTGGAATTACTGCTCGGGATCAGGACTACAAGTAGCCCAAAGCACAGCTTCAGGGATTGCCGAAAAGCATATGCTGCTGCAAATGTACACGGTGCCCAGGGGTACAGGTTTCACGGTCCCCACAAGGGATAGGGGCCTCAGAATTGCTGAGAGCGCAGATCGACCTCGGAGACCTCGGGAACCCACCTCCTGTGTTGCAGAAATCTTCGGAGTCCTTCAGGAGCTTCGTAGATGCAAACCGGTCAGATGCGTTTTGGTGCCTGCTCAGCAGGGGAGTAACTCCTTTACTCCAAGGGAGATTCTTCAGTCGTCCAGCAAAGCGTAGATCGTCGAAGGTTACTTGGTTTCTGTAGCAGAATTTAGTCCAGGTAAATCTAAAGTCCTGTAGTCAGGGGTTCCTACTTTATACCCAAGGAAGGGGTGGGACAAACTCTGGGGACCCACCTATGGGAGGGTCAGGACAGAGGGGTGGCTACACCCATGTCCTGTGTCCAGTTTCGCCACAGAGCAGGAGCAAATGGCTCCTGCAACCGGTTTGAGCTGGACTATGCACAGGGACACCAAATGTGCTCCCAGTGCAGACATCAAAGCACTCTGTGAGTGCACCCACCCAGCCCCAATACACTAAAGCCTGTCTGTGAGGTGGTCACACCTCCCTGTGACAGGAAACCTATTGTCAAGCCTTCCCCTGCCGGAGTTTCGTCCAGCAGCAGGAGGGCAGACTCGTGTCTGTGGCTGGCAGCATCCATTTTGTGATGCCAGGGTTCTGTGAAGCTGTGTACCGGTGTTGTCATATTTCTCCCTCTAGGAGGGTGGAATCATACCTCCTACACCAGTTACTGGTGTGGAGGTATGATTCCAAGGTGTTTGACACCAAACACGACATGTTTCCATGCAGCCATATTAAAGTTAGCATTTACCGCGAGGTTATAATGCACTTAAGTATATATGGTTGGCTGCATCACAAACAACCCCGGAGAATAGGTTCTGAAGGCTGCAGAGGGGCTCTGCTCATGCATGGGCACCCTCTCACATAAAACCCATCACCCTGCCTGCAGTGATTAGGATAGATATAGTGAACCTATATCTAAGTAAGGGGTGCATGCACCACCTTACACAGGCTGCAGTAGCAGACCTGTGGTGTCATTTTAAAAGGTCTCTCAGGGGTGGCATAATACATTCTGCAGCCCCTGGGAGGCCTCTGGGGTACCTATGCCCTGGGTACATAGTATACCATATACTAGGGACTGATAAGGGTACGCAAACACAAAAAGGCTGCCCCTCACGTGGGTTCCTACAGTTTCCTACAAAGTTATGCTGAGATGCAACACCAGTGGGGGCATCTCATAAAAAGTTACGGACTGGCCTCACACACCGCCCGGTGCCATGCTTCATCATAGGCTGTCCTCGCCCTCTAAAAACTTCGTTTGATAGAGGGCGGGCATACACCTGGAGACAGGGATGCACTTCTACAACTAAGTGATGGCCGTGTGAAAGTGAAAAGTGATTTAAAAACCATCACACCTGTCACTCAACTGTGTTTTATTCAGGGAACAGATGTATGGTATTAAAATAGGTGTACGGTGATCTGGGACATTATTCTCCCTTCACCGTATTAAGTGCGGTCAACATGTTTCTGCGTTAGTGTCCCCGTAGGGTACGTCGCATTCGTCAGGACCAAAGGGTTTATCCTTTTTGCCTCTAATGCAAAAAGGTGCTGCTAATCTGGGGACGGGGATAAAAGATAAATAAAATAAAATGGCCGTCTGGTGTAGTACCACTTTGAAAGATTCTGTAGGAAACAAGGAAACAAAGAAAACAAACAAACCAGACGTGTAAGTATGTTTATAAATAGACAATTGTTGTCATCCAACCCAGGTCACACCTATAGCGCGCGTGGTGTGGTCTGTATGAGACACGTGGCACACGTACGTGTCATCAAATGGTCAATTGCATAATCCATTTCTTACCCTAAAATACTATCCTCTATACTCCATGGGAGGGCGAGGTGGGAGGGCCTACTTGTGACTTTCTGTAGGGGAGAAATGCTGATTTAGAAAGTGGTAATAATCTCATAATGTATCCATAGATTAAAACACAGAAAGCTAAAATGCATGGAACTGTAATAACCAAAATGGTCATCCAGTAATAGTGATTGACACCCAATCTCTCCGAAAAAACTGGGATCAAGCTTTCATTCTCACCATCATACAATACACTCATACGCTTACTGTCTGACTTCAGCGCTCCCATCGGTTCTCTCTACAGGCGTCCTCTCGGTCTCCCCGTCGATGGAGACTGATGTTCCCTAGGTGGTATATATATCCCCTAGATAATTGGTTAATTGTTTAACCATGCGAAGTAATTGAAACAGCGCCTGGGGCGCTTAGAGCACTTCCTGTGTCCCAATACGGGCGGGGCTAGGCGCCTGGCCAGGGGCGTGTGTGAATCTACGTGCTCCTACTGGATAAAAGAGGTTGCCTCTGTACAATCGTAAGTGTACCTCTTGCGCGCACGCGCTATTGAGTGAGAGACGCGTTGAACTCATACGGCAGTAGCCACGCGTAGAGACCCGTGGACTGCGCGTGTGCAGATGAAGAGTGTCTCTATTGTCCGTCTGCACTTTATACCTCTATGTGGCACCATCATCACCTGTGAACTGGAGCTCTCTGTTCATAACTTAACGTGTTTCAAGCGCGCATGCGCTATCAATTGGGAGACGCACAAAATCATACAACATAAGCCACGTGGTTGAAGGCGTGGATAGCGCATGCGTAGAATTAGTGTATTCTTGTGATCCGTCTGCGCATCATATTGCTATGTGGAAACATCACCCCTTATCGGTGGAAGCTCGTCATAACCGGGAGGTGCTCTGGGCGATATCCGTGCTGTTATTGGGAAATGCAACCCAGTGATATTTAAAACGTGTATTGACGTGCGCGAGAGAACATACTCAATTGTATGTGTGTTTAGCCTTAATAGGTTGGTAATCTATCCTATAGGTAAAGTACTCTATACTATAAAATAAAATAGAAATTTAGATAATATACAGCCAGAGTGTCGTCATTCTGGGTTAACTGGTTTCCAAAGTTACACAATGTGTTTGATCTCCGGTGATGACTGTGGTGTGATCGTAGGGCATGAAACTCATTCTCTCCCCTAAAATGTATTAGACCCTGGGTTAGGGGGCTAAATCTATGATGGTCAACCAGTATCTATGTACTCGTATTTAATCTATGTTGCAATCGTGGCGTATACTACTCTATTGATCCCCTGAAATGTGATGGACATAAGGCAGTGGGACTAAGTACATTACTCACACTGGTCACACTGTGTAACAATTGCCATTATCTACTTCTAGGGGTTGATAAGTCTATACTCGCATAGGCTGCCCATTTATGGTCTAATTTCGTCACTTGATTACACGGTCTCGGATCACCTTCTATAGTAGTGTGCAACTATCTCAATCAATGATTGATCCATGTATTAAGGTTGGCTAGGTCACTTTGCCAGCTGTAGCCATGGTATATCATCGTTCAGGCCTCGCTCCCATGTATGTAACCTGTACACCCACCGTTGTTCCCGGATGTGTAACTGTCTAGAAATGTCATTTTTCCTCTTTTTCATTACTTCAAGGATGATCCACCGTAGATCAGAATCACTATGGTGTTTCTCGGTAAAATGTTTTGTCAACTTAGTGTTTGTTTTTTTGCACCTGATGGTGCTACGGTGTTCATTAATCCTCGTTTTTACTCTCCTTGTCGTCATCCCCACATATTTCAGATTGCAAGGACAGGTCAGTAGGTAAACTACATTTTCTGTATTGCAATTGCTGAAATTCTTGAGTCTCCAGGGATTGTCTGTTCCAATATCTACCTCCTTAGTAGTGGTAGTCAGGGGGCAGCAAACACAGTTACCGCACGGATAGTGCCCTATTGGTTTTGGTTGGCTCCATAAGGTCATCTGGTTTTCTGTGTCATCGTTAGTGATCTTCGAGTGTACCAATTCATCTCTCAAGTTTCTACTCCGTTTAAACGCAAAAAGTGGGGGTTCCCACTTCCGGTTTCTACTGTTCAAGATTGCCCATTTCTTCTTGATGATGTTCTGCACTCTATTTGAAACAGGGGTGTATGTGGTAACGCATACCAGCCAGTCCGTTTTACCTTTCGGGATGGTCTCTAATAGGGCTTCCCGATTATTGTTCTTCGCCCTTTTCTTTGCACGCTTCACCATCTTGCTCGGGTAGTGTCTTTCCAGGAGCTTGCCCTCTAGTTGTTCCGCCTGTGCTCGAAAAACGTCCACCTCCGAGCAATTCCTACGTACTCTAAGGAATTGTCCGACTGGAAGATTATCACGGAGAGCCCTCGGATGGTAGCTCTCATAGAGAAGAAGACTGTTCTTATCTGTCGGCTTTATGTGTACTTTGGTGGAAATTCCTTCCGTTGTTAATGTTATATCTAGATCGAGGAACACTGCGTGGTTCACCTCAATGTTGTAAGTAAACCTAAGGTGGGGGTCTTTGCTGTTGACCCACTCCACAAAACGTTTGGCTTCGTCCGATGTGCCCTTCCAGATGATCAAGACATCGTCTATATACCGTTTCCATGTTCTCATCTGGGTTGTAAACGGATTTGAAGGGTTGAAAATGTAGTCCTCCTCGAACTGATGGACATACAGGCACGCCATGCTAGGCGCAAAGGTGCTGCCCATGGACGTGCCCTTAACCTGATGATATATTGTGTCCTCAAATTCGAAAAAGTTCTCCGTGAGGGCTAGTTCTGCGCATTCCATGATGAAATGAGTCGGTGTCATGTATGTCCAGTCTTGGCCTTGGAGGATTCGTTCCACCACCTCCAATGTTCGCCTCTGGGGGATGCTCGTGTAGAGCGCTTCGATGTCCATTGTTATGAACATATCCTCCTCAACATTTGTTTCCAAATCCCTTAGGTGGCACAGTACGTCCTTGGTGTCTCTTAAATAAGACCGAGACTTTTGTACAATTGGTTTTAAGAACCAATCGCAAAATTGTGAGAGGGGTTCAAGTACTGAACCTATTCCCGACACTATCGGTCTGCCTGGTGGTGGCATTCTGTTTTTATGAATCTTGGGGAGGGTGTAGAACCTGGGTGTCCTCGGTTCCGTGTTGATTAGGAACTCCGCCTCATGTTTCGTAATCCAATCATTGGTTTCAGCTTCACTAACCATAATCTTAATTTTGTTCATAATCCGAGGTGTGGGGTCTTCACGGTGTGTCTCATAACTCGTAGTATCTGATAGGAGGCGTAGGCATTCTTCTCTGTACATGGTATAATTCATCAGGACTATCGCCCCTCCCTTATCTGCTGGTTTTACCACCAACTCATGATTATTTTTGAGTTGTTCAAGGGCCATTCTCTCGCCTCTGGTCATGTTCTGGAAACCCCTTGTATTCTTGTAGTCAATCTTCCCAACTTCAGTGAGGACCGCTTGTTCAAAAGCCAGAACATTACAGGAAATGTTTTGGGTTTGCGGGGTGAATGTCGACTTTATTCGTAGACCAGTGTTAGTTCGGTTGTTGTCTTGGCTTTGTATTTCACCAAAGAAATCCTTTAATTTTATCTTCCTAAAAAACTGTGCTAGTTCAGTATTAAGGAAGAAGGCATCATTCTCTGGGGTGGGGACGAAACCTAATCCTTTTGCGAGAACGGCCTCTTCATCCGTGTTGAGTACATGGTCACTCAGATTTACGATATTAGTCATTCTTTGCTCATTGTTTGATGGGTGCCCCTGCCCCTGCTCCGTGTCACTGCCCCGCTGGTGGTTGCCTCGTCCTCCCATTGGACTCTGGTTGGTCTTCTTGCTTTTTGTCTGCCTTTTCCTCTCCCTTGGCCCCTGAATAAAAAGGCTGCTGTCCTTGTTGGAATCCAAAACCAGGAGGGAAGAATTGCTGTGGCCAGTACCCATAGGGCTGCATTGGTGGTGCGAACATTGGTTGATTCTGGTTCTGATATCTCCGGGTCTGTTGTCCTCCCGTGCTCTCATCGCTGCTGCTATCACTCCTTTCCTCCCCTGAGCTGTAGGTCCAATTCTGGGGTGTGGGTCTAAAGCGTGGTTGACGTCTTGGTACTGATTGTTGTTGGGGTTTATCATAGTACTCATCAGTTGTATAAGGGTACACCGTTTCCCGTTTAAATTTCTGGACGTCCTTTTGTAATTTAGTGATTTTTGATTGTGTCAAGTACTCTCTATATGCCGAGTGATCGTTATTTATTTCCTCCAGTTTCTTTTTGAATACAGTCAGAATCAACTGGTCCAGCATAGCCTGGAAATGTACAAAAGACTGGCTCGTGCTGATTATAAACACGGCCAGACAGTTAGCAGATGCGCTACTGGTGGAAATACAGCAGAGTGAAAGCAAGCTTAAAATCTCAGTCCAACTGACTGTATTCAAAAAGAAACTGGAGGAAATAAATAACGATCACTCGGCATATAGAGAGTACTTGACACAATCAAAAATCACTAAATTACAAAAGGACGTCCAGAAATTTAAACGGGAAACGGTGTACCCTTATACAACTGATGAGTACTATGATAAACCCCAACAACAATCAGTACCAAGACGTCAACCACGCTTTAGACCCACACCCCAGAATTGGACCTACAGCTCAGGGGAGGAAAGGAGTGATAGCAGCAGCGATGAGAGCACGGGAGGACAACAGACCCGGAGATATCAGAACCCGAATCAACCAATGTTCGCACCACCAATGCAGCCCTATGGGTACTGGCCACAGCAATTCTTCCCTCCTGGTTTTGGATTCCAACAAGGACAGCAGCCTTTTTTATTCAGGGGCCAAGGGAGAGGAAAAGGCAGATAAAAAGCAAGAAGACCAACCAGAGTCCAATGGGAGGACGAGGCAACCACCAGCGGGGCAGTGACACGGAGCAGGGGCAGGGGCACCCATCAAACAATGAGCAAAGAATGACTAATATCGTAAATCTGAGTGACCATGTACTCAACACGGATGAAGAGGCCATTCTCGCAAAAGGATTAGGTTTCGTCCCCACCCCAGAGAATGATGCCTTCTTCCTTAATACTGAACTAGCACAGTTTTTTAGGAAGATAAAATTAAAGGATTTCTTTGGTGAAATACAAAGCCAAGACAACAACCGAACTAACACTGGTCTACGAATAAAGTCGACATTCACCCCGCAAACCCAAAACATTTCTTGTAATGTTCTGGCTTTTGAACAAGCGGTCCTCACTGAAGTTGGGAAGATTGACTACAAGAATACAAGGGTTTTCCAGAACATGACCAGAGGCGAGAGAATGGCCCTTGAACAACTCAAAAATAATCATGAGTTGGTGGTAAAACCAGCAGATAAGGGAGGGGCGATAGTCCTGATGAATTATACCATGTACAGAGAAGAATGCCTACGCCTCCTATCAGATACTACGAGTTATGAGACACACCGTGAAGACCCCACACCTCGGATTATGAACAAAATTAAGATTATGGTTAGTGAAGCTGAAACCAATGATTGGATTACGAAACATGAGGCGGAGTTCCTAATCAACACGGAACCGAGGACACCCAGGTTCTACACCCTCCCCAAGATTCATAAAAACAGAATGCCACCACCAGGCAGACCGATAGTGTCGGGAATAGGTTCAGTACTTGAACCCCTCTCACAATTTTGCGATTGGTTCTTAAAACCAATTGTACAAAAGTCTCGGTCTTATTTAAGAGACACCAAGGACGTACTGTGCCACCTAAGGGATTTGGAAACAAATGTTGAGGAGGATATGTTCATAACAATGGACATTGAAGCGCTCTACACGAGCATCCCCCAGAGGCGAACATTGGAGGTGGTGGAACGAATCCTCCAAGGCCAAGACTGGACATACATGACACCGACTCATTTCATCATGGAATGCGCAGAACTAGCCCTCACGGAGAACTTTTTCGAATTTGAGGACACAATATATCATCAGGTTAAGGGCACGTCCATGGGCAGCACCTTTGCGCCTAGCATGGCGTGCCTGTATGTCCATCAGTTCGAGGAGGACTACATTTTCAACCCTTCAAATCCATTTACAACCCAGATGAGAACATGGAAACGGTATATAGACGATGTCTTGATCATCTGGAAGGGCACATCGGACGAAGCCAAACGTTTTGTGGAGTGGGTCAACAGCAAAGACCCCCACCTTAGGTTTACTTACAACATTGAGGTGAACCACGCAGTGTTCCTCGATCTAGATATAACATTAACAACGGAAGGAATTTCCACCAAAGTACACATAAAGCCGACAGATAAGAACAGTCTTCTTCTCTATGAGAGCTACCATCCGAGGGCTCTCCGTGATAATCTTCCAGTCGGACAATTCCTTAGAGTACGTAGGAATTGCTCGGAGGTGGATGTTTTTCGAGCACAGGCGGAACAACTAGAGGTCAAGCTCCTGGAAAGACACTACCCGAGCAAGATGGTGAAGCGTGCAAAGAAAAGGGCGAAGAACAATAATCGGGAAGCCCTATTAGAGACCATCCCGAAAGGTAAAACGGACCGGCTGGTATGCGTTACCACATACACCCCTGTTTCAAATAGAGTGCAGAACATCATCAAGAAGAAATGGGCAATCTTGAACAGTGGAAACCGGAAGTGGGAACCCCCACTTTTTGCGTTTAAACGGAGTAGAAACTTGAGAGATGAATTGGTACACTCGAAGATCACTAACGATGACACAGAAAACCAGATGACCTTATGGAGCCAACCAAAACCAATAGGGCACTATCCGTGCGGTAACTGTGTTTGCTGCCCCCTGACTACCACTACTAAGGAGGTAGATATTGGAACAGACAGTCCCTGGAGACTCAAGAATTTCAGCAATTGCAATACAGAAAATGTAGTTTACCTACTGACCTGTCCTTGCAATCTGAAATATGTGGGGATGACGACAAGGAGAGTAAAAACGAGGATTAATGAACACCGTAGCACCATCAGGTGCAAAAAACAAACACTAAGTTGACAAAACATTTTACCGAGAAACACCATAGTGATTCTGATCTACGGTGGATCATCCTTGAAGTAATGAAAAAAAGGAAAAATGACATTTCTAGACAGTTACACATCCGGGAACAACGGTGGGTGTACAGGTTACATACATGGGAGCGAGGCCTGAACGATGATATACCATGGCTACAGCTGGCAAAGTGACCTAGCCAACCTTAATACATGGATCAATCATTGATTGAGATAGTTGCACACTACTATAGAAGGTGATCCGAGACCGTGTAATCAAGTGACGAAATTAGACCATAAATGGGCAGCCTATGCGAGTATAGACTTATCAACCCCTAGAAGTAGATAATGGCAATTGTTACACAGTGTGACCAGTGTGAGTAATGTACTTGGTCCCACTGCCTTATGTCCATCACATTTCAGGGGATCAATAGAGTAGTATACGCCACGATTGCAACATAGATTAAATACGAGTACATAGATACTGGTTGACTATCATAGATTTAGCCCCCTAACCCAGGGTCTAATACCTTTTAGGGGAGAGAATGAGTTTCATGCCCTACGATCACACCACAGTCATCACCGGAGATCAAACACATTGTGTAACTTTGGAAACCAGTTAACCCAGAATGACGACACTCTGGCGGTATATTATCTAAATTTCTATTTTATTTTATAGTATAGAGTACTTTACCTATAGGATAGATTACCAACCTATTAAGGCTAAACACACATACAATTGAGTATGTTCTCTCGCGCACGTCAATACACGTTTTAAATATCACTGGGTTGCATTTCCCAATAACAGCACGGAGATCGCCCAGAGCACCTCCCGGTTATGACGAGCTTCCACCGATAAGGGGTGATGTTTCCACATAGCAATATGATGCGCAGAAGGATCACAAGAATACACTAATTCTACGCATGCGCTATCCACGCCTTCAACCACGTGGCTTATGTTGTATGATTTTGTGCGTCTCCCAATTGATAGCGCATGCGCGCTTGAAACACGTTAAGTTATGAACAGAGAGCTCCAGTTCACAGGTGATGATGGTGCCACATAGAGGTATAAAGTGCAGACGGACAATAGAGACACTCTTCATCTGCACACGCGCAGTCCACGGGTCTCTACGCGTGGCTACTGCCGTATGAGTTCAACGCGTCTCTCACTCAATAGCGCGTGCGCGCAAGAGGTACACTTACGATTGTACAGAGGCAACCTCTTTTATCCAGTAGGAGCACGTAGATTCACACACGCCTTTGGCCAGGCGCCTAGCCCCGCCCGTATTGGGACACAGGAAGTGCTCTAAGCGCCCCAGGCGCTGTTTCAATTACTTTGCATGGTTAAACAATTAACCAATTATCTAGGGGATATATATACCACCTAGGGAACATCAGTCTCCATCGACGGGGAGACCGAGAGGATGCCTGTAGAGAGAACCGATGGGAGCGCTGAAGTCAGACAGTAAGCGTATGAGTGTATTGTATGATGGTGAGAATGAAAGCTTGATCCCAGTTTTTTCGGAGAGATTGGGTGTCAATCACTATTACTGGATGACCATTTTGGTTATTACAGTTCCATGCATTTTAGCTTTCTGTGTTTTAATCTATGGATACATTATGAGATTATTACCACTTTCTAAATCAGCATTTCTCCCCTACAGAAAGTCACAAGTAGGCCCTCCCACCCTCGCCCTCCCATGGAGTATAGAGGATAGTATTTTAGGGTAAGAAATGGATTATGCAATTGACCATTTGATGACACGTACGTGTGCCACGTGTCTCATACAGACCACACCACGGCGCTATAGGTGTGACCTGGGTTGGATGACAACAATTGTCTATTTATAAACATACTTACACGTCTGGTTTGTTTGTTTTCTTTGTTTCCTTGTTTCCTACAGAATCTTTCAAAGTGGTACTACACCAGACGGGCGATTTTATTTTATTTATCTTTTATCCCCGTCCCCAGATTAGCAGCACCTTTTTGCATTAGAGGCAAAAAGGATAAACCCTTTGGTCCTGACGAATGCGACGTACCCTACGGGGACACTAACGCAGAAACATGTTGACCGCACTTAATACGGTGAAGGGAGAATAATGTCCCAGATCACCGTACACCTATTTTAATACCATACATCTGTTCCCTGAATAAAACACAGTTGAGTGACAGGTGTGATGGTTTTTAAATCACTTTTCACTTTCACACGGCCATCACTTAGTTGTAGAAGTGCATCCCTGTCTCCAGGTGTATGCCCGCCCTCTATCAAACGAAGTTTTTAGAGGGCGAGGACAGCCTATGATGAAGCATGACACCGGGCGGTGTGTGAGGCCAGTCCGTAACTTTTTATGAGATTCCCCCACTGGTGTTGCATCTCAGCATAACTTTGTAGGAAACTGTAGGAACCCACGTGAGGGGCAGCCTTTTTGTGTTTGCATATGAGATTGGAGGCTGGCTTGCCCCTTGGCCCCGTGCCTCTAGTTCCCATCCTCAGCCCAGTCTGAGGTAAGTGTGTGTGTATTACTGATAAGGGTACCCCAGAATCCAATCTGGAGTGTACCTAAAGCACATGCAATCAATTTAGAGGAGAAAGCAGATAGACTGGGGTCCTGAATAGCAGGATCCCAGTCAGACTAAGTCGAAAACATTGAAACATCAGCAAAAAGTGGGGGTAACTATAAGAAGCAGATCCTACTCTCCTACACAACCCCCCCCCCCAAACGTCAGGACATTAAACTAACCTTGACCAGTTGAATCTTCATGTTCTAAGTGTAAATATCTGGAGAGTCCATCTGCATTGGCATGGTTACTCCCAGGTCTATGTTCCACTGTATAGTCCATCCCCTGTAGGGAAATGGACCACCTCAAAAGTTTGGGGTTTTCACCCTTCATCTGTTTTAGCCATAAGAGGGGCTTATGGTCTGTCTGAACAATGAAGTGAGTGCCAAACAAGTATGGCCTCAGCTTCTTCAGAGCCCAAACCACAGCAAAGGCTTCCCTCTCAATGGCTGACCAACGTTTCTCTCTGGGGGTCAGCCTTCTGCTAATAAAAGCTACTGGCTGATCCTGACCTTCATCATTCAATTGTGATAACACAGCCCCTACCCCCAACTCAGATGCATCTGTTTGGACAATGAATTGTTTGGAGTAGTCAGGACTTTGCAGAATGGGAGCAGTGCACATGGCCTGCTTCAGGTCATCAAATGCCTTTTGACAGCTAACTGTCCACTGAACTTTCTTTGGCATTCTCTTGGAAGTTAAGTCATTCAAAGGGGTCACTATGGATCCATATCCTTTGACAAACCTCCTATAGTACCCAGTCAGGCCCAAGAAAGCTCTGACTTGAGTCTGGGTGGTTGGAGCAACCCAGTCCATGATGGTCTGGATTTTGCTCTGCAATGGTTGAACCTGGCCTCCACCCACAAGGTGGCCCAGGTATACAACTTGACTCTGCCCTATCTGGCACTTGGTGGCCTTGATGGTGAGGCCTGCTTTCTGCAGGGCCTCCAAAACATTTAGCAGGTGGACCAGGTGATCCTCCCAGGTGGAGCTAAAGACAGCAATATTATCTAGATATGCTGCACTATAGGCTTCCAGGCCTGTAAGGACTTTGTTCACCAACCTTTGAAAAGTGGCAGGTGCATTCTTCAAACAAAAGGGCATCACCACAAATTGGTAGTGCCCACTAGGGGTTGAGAATGCTGTTTTGGCTTTTGCATCCTCAGCTAGTCTGATCTGCCAGTAACCAGCTGTCAGGTCAAATGTGCTCAGAAACTTGGCTGAGGCCAAAGTATCTATAAGCTCATCTGCCCTAGGGATTGGATGGGCATCAGTCCTAGTGACTGCATTGAGACCTCTGTAGTCTACACAAAACCTCATCTCTCTCTTACCACCCTGGGTGTGAGGTTTAGGTACCAAGACTACTGGACTAGCCCAAGAGCTATCTGAGGGTTCAATCACACCCAAATCCAACATCTTCTGGACTTCAGTCCTGATGCAGTCCCTGACATGGTAAGGTTGCCTGTAAATCTTATTTTTAACAGGCAGACTGTCCCCAGTATCCACTTCATGAGTGCACCAGGTAGTCTGACTTGGAGTCAGTGAAAACATATGTCTAAACTGTTTGAGAACTTTTCTGCAATCAGTTTGTTGCTGGTCAGTGAGGCTGCCTGCCAAGGCTACACCATCTACTGAACCATCATCAGGGTTCTGTGAGAGCAGGTCAGGGAGTGGATCACTCTCTTCCTCCTGTCCCTCATCAGTAGCCATGAGCAAGCCCATGTCTGCCCTGTCAACATATGGTTTGAGCCTGTTGGCATGGAGCACCCTATGGGGGCTCCTGGGAGTTCCAAGGTCCACCAGGTAGGTAACCTCTCCCTTTTGCTCAACAATTGTATGAGGGCCACTCCACTTGTCTTGGAGGGCTGCTGGGGCCTCAGGCTCCAACACCCATACTTTCTGTCCTGGCTGATAAACAGTCAACACAGCCTTTTGGTCATGCCAGGCCTTTTGCAATTCCTGGCTAGCCTCAACGTTTTTAGTTGCCTTCTTCATGTACTTAGCCATCCTGGAGCGGAGACCAAGTACATAGTCCACAATATCCTGTTTAGGGGTTTGAGAGGTAACTCCCATCCCTCCTTCACTAGACACAATGGACCCCTAACTGGATGTCCAAACAGAAGCTCAAATGGGCTGTAACCAACCCCTTCTGAGGAACCTCTCTGTAGGCAAAGAGAAGGCAGGGCAAAAGTATGTCCCATCTGCGCCTAAGCTTTTCTGGGAGACCTTTAATCATGCCCTTTAGGGTTTTGTTGAACCTTTCAACTAAACCATTGCATTGTGGGTGATAAGGGGTGGTAAATTTATAATTTACACCACACTCCTTCCACATAGCAGTTAAGTAACTAGACATGAGGTTTGCATCTCGGTCTGATACTACCTCCTTTGGAAAACCCACCCTGGAAAAGATTCCCAGGAGGGCCCTTGCCACCACAGGAGCTGTGGAAGTTCTAAGGGGAATTGCCTCTGGATACCTAGTGGCATGGTCCACCACCACCAGTATAAATCTGTGCCCAGATGCAGTTGGAGGATCCATGGGACCAACAATGTCAATCCCAACCCTCTCAAAGGGAACCCCCACCACAGGTAGTGGTATCAGGGGGGCCTTTGTAGTGCCACCTGCCTTACCACTGGCTTGACAGGTGACACAGGAGCGACAAAACTCCTTGGTGTCCTCAGACATGTGAGGCCAATGAAAGTGAGGGACAATTCTGTCCCAAGTCTTGTTTTGGCCTAGGTGACCTGCTAATGGGATATCATGTGCTAGTGTCAATAGGAAGCTCCTAAACTTCAGAGGCATAACCAACCTCCTGGTGGCTCCAGGCTTGGGGTCTCTACAGTCTGAGTAAAGGAGTCCATCATCCCAGTAGATCCTATGGGACCCACTAGCACTCCCAGCAGCCTCAGCAGCAGCTTGCTGTCTGAGGGGTTCAAGAGAGGGGCAGCTCAGCTGCTCCTGGCTCAGATCTGCCCTGGAAGGGCCCCCTGTCCCCAAGAACTCAACCTGATCAGGTTCAAGCTCATCTGGGACAGTTCCTTCTTCAGGACTAAGATCAGCTCCCTCAAGAGACTGATCTGGATTCTGAGGCAGGGGGGAAGACACTGCTTTAACCCTACTGCTCCTTCTCTTGGAAGGCGCCTGGTCCATTTTTCCAGGATCCAGGGCCTGTTCAGTGTTAGACATGTTTGCCTGTGACCTGGTCATAGCAAACACATCTGCAGGGATACCAAACATTTCTGCATGAGTCCTGAGTTCCACTTCAGCCCAAGCTGAAGTTTCTAAATCATTGCCCAACAAGCATTCAACAGGGAGGTCTGCACTTACCACAACCTTCTTAGGGCCAGTTACCCCTCCCCAGGTGAAATTAACAACTGCCAAGGAATGGTCTGTCCTGACATTGCTAGCATTGGTCACTTGGTACATCTCACCAAGTATGATTTGCTCAGGAGCCACAAGATCTTTTGTCACCATTGTGACACTTGCTCCTGTGTCCCTGAATGCCAAGGCCTCTTTTCCATTTATTATAGGCTGTTGTCTGTATTTGCCCAGATTACTGGGGCTTACAAATAAGGAGGCCATATCCATGCCTACATCACAGATCAACATAGCCTGAGTTGGAACTCTGACTAGGCCAGAGTCCATCTCAGATCCCAGGGTTAACCCTACTACACCCCTATTTGGAGCACCACCACTTGGAGCTGAACTAGAGGGAACAGTTGCCTTAGGGGCAGTGGTGGTTGGACAATCACTTGTCCAATGGCACCATGGCTTCTTCTTGCCTTTACCCTTGTTTGATTGTGACTCCCCACCAGATGCAGATTTTTGGGGCCCTTGAGAAGACTTCTGGTCTTTACCCTTCTCCCCACCCTTATCAGAGTTTTTAGAATCTTGCTTCTTGGAGTCACCACCTTGGTTCTGAACCTTCTGCCTCACCCTGGTTCTGACCCATTTGTCTGCCTTCTGGCCCAATTCTTGGAGAGAGGTCAGATCAGAGTCCACCAGGTACTGATGCAACAGCTGATTTTGACAGTTATTAAGGATCTGCTCTCTCATAATTAAATTATACAATCCTTTAAAGTCACACACTTTACTGCCAAGTAACCAGCCTTCCAGAACCTTAGTAGCACAATCTACAAAGTCAACCCAGTCCTGAGTCTGTGCCTTTTGGGTATCTCTGAACTTAACCCTGTATTGTTCAGTGGTTAGGCCAAACCCATCAATCAGAGCACTCTTCAAGACTTTGTAATTATCAGCATCCTCTTGTCTAACAGTGAGGAGCTTGTCTCTACTTTTGTCTGCAAAGGAGAGCCACAAGATTGCTGCCCACTGCTCCTGAGGGACCCTCTGTACCTTACAGGCCCTCTCCAGTGCAGTTATCCATTTGTGGATGTCATCCCCACTCTGGTAGGGAGGGACAATCTTGTTCAGGTTCCTATGGTCATGAGTATGTTCTCTACTTCTAGGGACACTGTGGCTGCCACCATGGGGCTCTAGCCCCAACTTCTGAGAAGCTCTCTGAAGCTCCAGGGATTCCCTATCTAAGGCCAATTGCTCTCTCTTGATTCTGAGCTTAGCTCTCTCAAACACAAGCCGTTGGCACTTCTTCTCATAAGAGGACTCCCTTTTATGAGAAGTAGAGGTCCTATGAGAAACAGAGCTCCCTACAGATGTACCAGAATGATTAGATTCCTGAGAAGGAGATCTTGATCTTCTTGGTAAACTGTTAACCCTTCCAGGTGGGGTAAAGAGAGGACCATTGAGGCCTCCTTCCTCACCTTCAGGAAGAATTGGATTGTCCAGGTTAGAATCATTTTGATCCTTCCTGGCCAGCATCAGAGTCCAGGTCATTGAAGTTTTCACTTCCTGGCCTTTCCTCTTCTGCTGTCCCACCCCTTTACCTGCCTCATCAGACCCTGGGGTCTTTCTGAGGTCATCTAAAAGCAAAGTCTCTATGAGTCGTTGGGTGTTTGGGTTTTTCCCTGTCTTCAGTTTCCTAGATGTACACATGGCTCTCAATTCTTGGAATGAGAGATGGTCATACTTAGTTGGCAAGGAGCCACCGGCTTCAGGCCTAGAAGACATGCTAGTGTGGTGTGGTGTATGCACCTACCTACCCTAGTGGGAACTGAAACTCTCGCGAGTTGGAGAAAGGGTGTGCTAGGCCCTTGACTTACCCAACTCTAAGTTCAGTAGAACTTACTTTATTCTAGTCTTGATTTATATGTACCTAAGTACCTTTAGTGGTTTTCAGTTAGTCACTCAGTGAGATTATCTGGTAAAACAATAGCAAGCTTGAATCCCAACCGCTGCACACCAATGTGAGAAGTTGGCCTGGTATATGCTGTCCACTAATTAAAGTGGGCACCTTGTACCAGTCCAAACGACCAGTATTGATGATTAGGTTAAAGACAACCTTTATTGAAAGCTATCCTAGTGGTAGCTATGGAGAGCAGCCTTCAGGCTAAGTCTCGAAGGAATGCAAAGCAGCTTGTTTTACCAGTATATAACCTCCTGAATGACCAAATGAAAGGAGAACCACACCAGGTATATATAAAATATATGTATTTATTAATAAACACTCTTTACTAACCTCTTTATGAGATTAGAGAACAAGACACACAATATTAAATCACTAGAACGACAGTAAATAGCACAATACACAGCGGGCTCCAGGGGGAGACCGGACCACATACTAAGTAAGTGGTATAAGAACCACGACTTGCCTAGACACAGTGCCTAGAGCACGTAGAATCGCTGGGACCCCAAGGAACCACCCAAGGTAGTGACACAGGGGACCCACGGAGGACGGGTGCAGTGTGGGAACACAGACGCGAGCTCCGTACAACTCTGTGGGAAAGTCGTGGTTGAGAATTTAAAGATTAAGGACACTTAGGAGTGGACTTTCAGCCAACCCAGCTAAACATAGAAGGTTCTAAGGCCAGCACCCTTGAGAGTACCGAGGTACCCGTGTTACCTATCCCAGAGGAGCCGGGCTGCATAGGGGTCAAGTGGTGTCGGAAACCCTCGTCGTTTTCAATGGCGTGATGCGGAAAAGTACTGCTGCCGTGGAGAAGAAAAGTGTCCGGTGTGATCCAAGCCTGGATCGGAGATGTGAAGAACCTGAAAGCAGAGGGGACAAAGTCTGGGTCACTTCACGTGACCAGGAGCGGAGCAATCGAATGCCCACCGATGTCGGGTGCTTCAGGTGCGATGAGGTGAAGCTTGACTCTGCAGCCACGGGGACCAGGAGACGTCGACGATGACCACAGTCCGGACCCGAGCTGTCCCACGAAGGATGTCGAGTGCTGGGGGTCAGTGTCCGGATTGAACACCAACAAGCCTTGGCAACGGCAACCCACGCGGTCAGAGGAAAGATGCTTCTGCGAGGACCAGCAAGGTCCTGGGGACTCTCCAAGCAATGGAGAGTCAGGGCACGTCTGAAGCAACCAGGGAAGCCCACTGAAAGTTAAAGTTGCCTTCTCAGGGACCCACAGGCCAACGGACCAGGGAACGCAAAGGGACCTCGAGCTGAATCACGAAATACCAGCCCACGGAACACTCGTGGAGTGTAGGCCGGAAATCTTCGGTAGAATTACTGCTCGGGGTTAGGACTACAAGTAGCGTAAAGCACAGCTTCAGGGATCGCCAAAAAGCATATGCTGCTGCAAATGTACACGGTGCCCAGGGGTACGGGTTTCACGGTCCCCACAAGGGATACGGGCCTCAGAATTGCTGAGAGCGCAGATCGACCTCGGAGACCTCGGGAACCCACCTCCTGTGTTGCAGAAATCTTCGGAGTCCTTCGGGAGCTTCGTAGAAGCAAACTGGTCAGATGCATTTTGGTGCCTGCTCAGCAGGGGAGTAACTCCTTTACTCCAAGGGAGATTCTTCAGTCGTCCAGCAAAGCGTAGATCGTCGAACGTTACTTGGTTTCTGTAGCAGAGTTTAGTCCAGGTAAATCTAAAGTCCTGTAGTCAGGGGTTCCTACTTTATACCCAAGAAAGGGATGGGACAAACTCTGGGGACCCACCTATGGGAGGGTCAGGACAGAGGGGTGGCTACACCCATGTCCTTTGTCCAGTTTCACGCCAGAGCAGGAGCAAATGGCTCCTGCAACCGGTTTGAGCTGTACTATGCACAGGGACACCAAATGTGCCCCCAGTGCAGACATTAAAGCACTCTGAGAGTGCACCCACCCAGCCCCAATACACTAAAGCCTGTCTGGGAGGTGGTCACACCTCCCTGTGACAGGAAACCTATTTTCAAGCCTTCCCCTGCCGGAGTTTCGTCCAGCAGCAGGAGGGCAGACTCGTGTCTGTGGCTGGCAGCATCCATTTTGTGATGCCAGGGTTCTGTGAAGCTGGGACCGGGTGTACCGGTGTTGTCATATTTCTCCCTCTAGGAGGGTGGAATCATACCTCCCACACCAGTTACTGGTGTGGAGGTATGATTCCAAGGTGTTTGACACCAAACACAACATGTTTCCATGCAGCCATATTAAAGTTAGCATTTACCGCGAGGTTATAATGCACTTAAGTATATATGGTTGGCTGCATCACAAACAACCCCGGAGAATAGGTTCCGAAGGCTGCAGAGGGGCTCTGCTCATGCATGGGCACCCTCTCACATAAAACCCAGCACCCTGCCTTCAGGATTGATAAGGCCTGCCATAGGGGTGACTGATAGGTTTATATGTGCAGTGATTAGGATAGATATAGTGAACCTATATCTAAGTAAGGGGTGCATGCACCACCTTACACAGGCTGCAGTAGCAGACCTGTGGTGTCATTTTAAAAGGTCTCTCAGGGGTGGCATAATACATGCTGCAGCCCCTGGGAGGCCTCTGGGGTACCTATGCCCTGGGTACATAGTATACCATATACTAGGGACTGATAAGGGTACCCCAGAATCCAATCTGGAGTGTACCTAAAGTACATGCAATCAATTTAGAGGAGAAAGCAGATAGACTGGGGTCCTGAATAGCAGGATCCCAGTCAGACTAAGTCGAAAACAGTGAAACATCAGCAAAAAGTGGGGGTAACTATAAGAAGCAGATCCTACTCTCCTACAGTTACAATGTATGTATTTTAAAATATCTTACGGGTTTAAGGCACCTGCTGCAGAGATCTTTGTGTGCCAGCTAAATCTCAGGGAATAATGTTAATGGTAAGATAATTCTGGAGGATAAAGTGTTTGCTGGAGAGATCCTTGTTTTGCATAGTCCCAGTTTTTAATCAAAGTAGCATAGAGGGTTAATATGTCTCCTGCAAAGCACATTATGTAACATGCGGATGACAGATTTTTATTTTATGTAAATGGGTAAGTGGATTACTGCTTTTAAGAGATCCTTTTGTTACTTGCAGTTCATAAATTGTGATCCTTCTAATATAACACAGTGAGGTATGAAGGATGTGTGGCTTCGACACCTTGTAACCCTCATTGTCTTATGTAACACATCCTTTATATTGCTGTACACACATATCATTTATTGTCTGTGTATAATCTGTACCTGTGATGTAAAGCGCTCTGACACCCTGCATTGGGATGAGTAGTGCTAAAGTCCTATAAAAGAAATGAAACAAAATAGTGGTATTTCAATTATTTGTGTAAAATACTGGGGTGATCAACACATCTGACATTACAGTGCATGCATATATAGCTCTGATTTACAGGGACTGAACAAAGCCAAAAGCATGCCTCTCTTAAGTACCTGTAAAGTGACAAGATGTGAGCCTTTGTTTCCGCTCCATTGCATCTAGGTGTGAGGCTCCCGATAGCTCCCCCCCAGGATACTCCAACAGAAAGAGGCAAAATGGCCCCTTAACTCCAGCTTTTGTTATGGGTGAAGCTGGAATCTGATAAGCTCCTTCCTCACCTGCACTTTGATGCTACGAACAAAAGCAGACAAGGTGCAGGCGCTTGTGAAAGTGTCTCGGTGTCTGAAAATTACACCTGGACGAGTTCAGCATATTTCTGTGAATTTCTGGAAAGGAATGTGGGACTCCGCTGAAAGTGGCCAGCTTTGCAGCAGGGTAGACGGCATCTACCCTCTGAAAATAGTGGGTAGACGGTGTCTACCCTCGACTCTGGCCCTGCCAGTCCTCTCCAAACAAACTTTGAATCAGCCTGACAGAGCTAAGGTGATTCAGGTGAGCTGGGGGAGGTGCTGAGATGTGTTTTCAGAGGCAAGTTGCTGGTTTGATGTAGATAGCCAGGGACTAACCTGTGAAAAGGGCCCCCACGGCCTCACTGTATTCACCAGCAGTGAGGGCGGTACATTTCTTTCAACACAGGATGCTATTGTAGCAGGAGGAGGGTCTGTCTCTGGGCCTTGAATCATCAGATTGCAGATCCGGTAATTCTAGGCCTGGAGAAACTCAGAATTGCGGTGGCAGAATTCCTCCCAATTTCATTTCAATTTCACCCAATTCTCTCAATCTCTCCCACTTTTAATGAGGGATTATGAGGCCTTTACTGACAATTTTATTTTATTAAAACAAGGGCGCCCGGTGGGGAGGATGTTTCCGCGAATGAAGATTACCACTGCCAGCCGTTCAAAGTAGAACTGAGGAGCTCGTGCGTTTTCTCAAAGTTTGGTTTTAAACATGGATGGAATGGGGGTTTCTTCCGCATTTTGGAGCAAAGATCCACTGTATCAGAATAACTATCTGGTCTTCCGTAAGGCCATCAAAACCCACCTTTTCCCTTTGCTTTAGTGTCTCTCTTCTGTCATCAGCCTCCAGGTTTCTGCCTTAGCGCTGGGACGCCTCTTTGCTGAGGCAGCTGTGCGCTCTACAAAACTTGTTAACATAACATATCAGGCAGAGGTCGAAGTGGGCGAGATCCAAGGGGAACGATGTGCCCAAACTTTTCGAATATAACAAATACAGTTCCCTCTGAACGGTTAATTCCTGCAGTTGAGGTGCCTTGGCTGAAAGGGGGCGCCAAAGGAGGAACTGGCAGGGAAAGAAGAAACAAGAACCAGCAAGTCTTCTTACCAGGGTGCCCGCTCTCTGAAAGAAATGTAAATGTGTGCAGTTTATTCATTTGAAAATATAAGGGCTGCTTGGAAAAATTGGCATCAGTTAATGGAATCACGTGAAGCTTCATGATGCCAAAGATTTATTCTTTTTGAGACGTAATGTAACATGCTAGCAGGCGAGTTTTGGAATGCCTGCTTTTAATGTACACTCACAAAAATATTACACTAGATACAGTCTGATTGCGTATTAATAAAAGCTGTATTTTAATAGCACTTTTTAAAAATCTTAAACCTAAATCTTTTTTGCAGATTTTGAGTCAGCCTAGCTTACACCGTGTAGCACACGCTTAAAATATTCACATACATATTCTCAGTACCTTTAGTCAGAGGCTGGGAACTCGTAGCACTAAAAATGCACAAGTCCAGGATTCAATTCTATGGCTTGTGTTTATTTTTCACTTAAGGTGTGTACATCATTCTATATGTAATTACTGGAAATTGAAAGATCAACACTATAGTTAAAGAATATTTTGTTCTTTTTAGCCATGTCTTTGACCCCACCCGCACACTCACTGACTCCACCCCATTACACTTAGAATCACAGTTTCCATACTTCAACCTCTGCTATAAGGTAATGATTCTGCATCAAAGAATTCTCACTAATAGTCATAAATGTAGAATAGTTCCGCCTGCATTCAGGGACCCCAGGATACTTTTCCATATATACACATATATAATAATCTTCTGAGGTTGGAGGTAGACACGCCACTGTTGAACATTGCAGTAACACCTCCAAAAGTCCTTGACAGGCCAGCTTTAACTGTGGTTTTCTGTAGAAAACTACAGTGTTGTAAAAAATATAAAAAACACTTTTCAGAGTTTAGTGATGTGCTTTATAGTGAAAGATCTGCTGTTACTGTGAAGGAGAAACATGATGAGAAAGAGGTGCCTGTCACGTCAAAACTGCATCATCTGCACTCAGCATCTACAGTATCTATAAGAGAGCCAGCAGTTTTCAGTCCCAGCATGCACTGTACTGGCACTTTGCCTCACAGCCTCAATTCTTTTTTCCCGGTTCATGCTGACTGGATGGCAGGACACTTCAGGGGTTTTCAATCTCATTTTTTCAGAAGATTTTCCTTCAGAAAAGTATTTTTTCAACATCCTCTCGACATCCTTTGACAAATTAAAGCTATTCCCTTTGTTCTTTTCAGCTTTCGGAAATGTTCTTCATTAGGCTTCACTTTCTGTGAAGTGCACCAAATGCGGGAGAAAGAAGACCGAGTCTGATCCCATGACCTGTGTGGTTTGTCTTCCAGCTTCTCATACTGTCAAAGACTGTCCTGATTTTCAAAAAATGACAGAAGGGGCTCTTAAAGACAGAAAAGAAATTCACATGAGAGGCAAACTAGAAGATCTCACAGCAGAGGAAGAAAAGCAAAAAGAGTGGAATAAAGATAGGGCTTCTCTACTACCTCAGGCTCCTCCTGATAAAAGGTCACCCCCAGGGGTATATACAGGGACCGTATCCATCGGAAGCACCACCACCATAGTTTCAGACACTCTTGTACTTCTGGAGGGCACCGGTCGATGTCAAAGCCATCGGCACCGATATGTTCACCGTTGAGAGGCTCTGTAGTTCCAGTCGTGTCAACAGCCATAACTCAGGTACCGACCACCTCCATGGCACCGCTTCCAACAATGTTTACACAGTCGACATTCAGACAGTTTCCTTTGATGGACCAACTGCAACAACACCAGCTTCATTACATCACCTCAATGATGACAACTTCACAACTTTAAGACATCACATCTCAGCAGCAAGAGTCTACAGTCAGGTTGACATTGAGAAGATCAATGTTGAGGCATTCTTCAGGTTCAATAGATAGCCTGTCTTCCATGCACACTGATACAGTGATCAACCAATCAATTCGGATTTGTAGAGCGTGGCTAATCACCCACACAGGTATCCAGGCACTAGGTTCTTGCGGAGATCCGTCGAAAAGCCAGGTCTTGAGTCTCCCTTTCTGAATTCAGGGAGAAAGGATGATGTTCGGAGGTGAAGGGGAAGGTTGTTCCAGGACTTGGTGGCGAGGTAAGAGAAGGGGCGTACTCCACTGTAGGTTCAGCGGATGCGGGGAGTGTGAGCAAGGGCGAAAAAGGCAAATCGCAGGTGTCTGGAGGGTTGGTGGAAATTTAGGCAGTGGTTGATGTATGCTGGTACTTGTTTGTGGAGGGCCTTGTAGGCATGTCAGCATCTTGAAGTGGCATCTTTTCTGGATGGGGAGTCATTGGAGGTTACTGAGGTGGGTCTGTTTGAGGAGGTCGGGATGAGTCTGGCAGCTGAGTTCTGTATCGTCTGGAGTTTCTTCAAGAGTTAGGTGGTGATTCCTGTGTAGAGTGTGTTGACGCAGTCCAGCCGGCTGGCGACTAAGGTTTGAGTAACAGTTTTCCCGGTGTTGACTGGAAGCCTTCTGAAGATCCTTTGGAGCATGCAATGGGTTCGGAAGCAGGCAGAGGAGACTGCGTTGATCTGGTGTTTCATGGTGAGTTTTCTGTCCAGGATGAAGCCAAGGTTGCAGACGTGGCCTGTCAGTGTGGGTGTGGGTCCGAGTTCGAAGGGCCACCTCCTTATCACTGAGACAAAGGTACATCATACCTGCAGAAGACCGGCCAGAAGTATTTTTACACCCACTAACTCTACCATCTCTGCCAGACACTCTGGTGCTACATTGTACCATTAGTTTATCGGCAACAACACCGCATCCTCCTACACCACATGAAGTCCCAAGCGTACCAAGACTGTCAGAGCCCACAATGCTTTGCAAATCATGAGATGTAAGCACAGAAGAACTTCCTTCACATCTCCAAGCACATCAACAGGCCATACAACAGACACTTCCTACACCCCAACATCACTTTTGGCCTCTGCATTAAGATTGTCCCCAGTGGAAGATATCCCAGCATTCCAGGACTTACTGGAAATAGGTGCAGAAAAACGCAGAATCCAGATAGAGGTCCCTCACTATTCTGCATCAGTGATAATGGAAACATTACAACCCAGAACATCTCCAAAACCAAGTTTGAGGCTTCATGGAGCTTGCAGAAGCATTTTTTTAACCCCTCCCACCTTAAAATCGTCCACTCATGTCTCCTCAAGAAATACAGGCCTGCTCAACAAGATCCTGTATTTCTACACTAGGAACCAAAACTGGACTCTGTTATAATCTGTGTGTCTACATATAAAGAAACAATTCTTTCGCTCTCAGTTCAGATGCAGAGACCCCAGATCACTGCAGGGGGTTCTGTTGCCCAAGTAGGCCTACTAACCCCAATCTCAGGGGCAACAGACAGAACACTCTTCTAGGGCTTCCACTTCAGGGAAATCACACTCCCACAACAAAAAAACAAACAATGAACAGAACACTCCATCTTGTTTGTGCACCACACCGGTGGGAGGGAGTGTATCAAAACACCTGGAACAGTGGAAACGCATTACCACTGACAAATGGGTGTTACAAATTATTAAGAGGGTACAACATCCAATTCAAGTCTCCTCCGCCCACAGTACCACAAAAGCAAGTGCCATAACATCAGCTGCTTCATCTACTGTCAGAAATAATATCTCTACTCCAAAAGCAGGTAATTGAACTGGTCCCTCTCTCACAGTGAGGAAAAGGTAGCTATTCAAGATATTTTCGGTATCCAAGAAAGGCCCTAGGAAAGAATTCAGACCCATTTTACACCTGAGGTAGGCCAACAAATTCATCAAAAAGGAGAAATTTGGGATACTCTCACTAATCTGATTATCCACAACTCATGAAAGGAGGCTAGATGTGCTCTGTTGATCTTCAGGATACTTATTTTCACATCCCAATAGAACAAAAACCACAGAGCATTTCTCTGCTTGTTGGCAAAACTCACTATCAGTACAAGATACTACCGTTCAGCCTCAAATCAGCACACAAAACATTTTACAAATGCAAGGCGGTAGTTGCAGCCTTCCTGCACAAAAAACAAAATTTTCATCTACCCATACTTAGACAATTGGATGATAAAGCCTCATACTGCAAGCCGAGTAAAGGAAGATTTCGGCTTCACTGTCTATTAGACCGACTAGGTCTTTGTGTGAATCTAGAAAAATCCACCATGTCTCCAGTTCAAATCCTAGCGTATCTAGGAGCATTTCTCAACACCATCAAAGGAGAAGTGTTTCCTTTGGAGGCCAGCGTGTGTTCTATTTCTCAAACATGTCATCAATTACTGAAAAACACAAAGCCATCAGTGAGACAGATCTTGTCTACATACTAGAACACCACAACAATGCTTGGAAGACCAATGGTCACACCACTACATCAATTGAGAAAGCAAAACAAAATTATTTCTGTAATCTCAACAATCGCTTCAGCGATGGCTTAATCACAATATTCTCAAAGGAGTTCCCTCTCATCAAGACCTACGTACTCAGGCCATTATAACCGATGCTTCCCTCACCAGATGGGGAGCACATCTCAACAATCTTACAATTTAGCGTCAGTGGCCTTCCAAACAACAACTATACCACGTGGTCAACGGCCTCAAGCTAAAAGCAGTTTGCCTAGCTCTCAGGGCTTTCCTTCTAGCCTTATACATGAACAGGGTTATACTACAGACGAACATTACCACCACCATGTGCAATTTAAACAAGCAGGGTGAAACAAGATCACAAACTCTATCATCAGAAGGCCAAGCAATTTAACATTAGCTACATGCGAGTGTTCTATCCATTCAAGCTGTTCACCTACCAGGTCTACAAAACAAAAATGCATACCTACTCATCAGATGCTCCTATGAAAATAACGAGTGGGATCTTGACAAAATCTTAAAATTTGTTTTTGGAGATTGGGGCTATCCAGTAAAAGACTTATATGCCAACTAACAATACACAAATTCCCAATCTATGAATCCAGAATATGGGACCAATAATAGATACACCACGCTTTTTTGATGAATTGGCTGAACAGATTTTTATACTGCTTTTCCCACAATATCACTAATTGATAAATAGTTTCAAACGGTCACACTACCCCATGATCCTGATAGCTCCAGAGTGGCGGAGCCATGGAGGCTTCTAAAGCTACTTCATCTATCACTCGAACCCCACACGAAACTTGCATAAACCACAATTTAGTGTCCAGGGTGGGAAGAAAGATCCTCCTCCACAAAGGAAAATTCTTGAATTTGGCAGTATGGCCCCTGAGGTCTTACAATATGGCAACTTAAATTTGCCACCAGACTGTATTCTTAAGGAAGCAAAGAGACCATCTACCAGGAGCTCCTATGGATTCAAGTGGAAAAGATTTGTCTTTTAGTGCCTTGACAACCGTTCTCTCATTCCAGGAGAATGTTATCCTGCCTTCATTATTACACTAGGCTCATTCCAACCTTCAATTTTCTTCAATTAAAGTGCACTTAGTCACCATAATGACCTATTGCAAAGGACCAAACCAAAGCTCTTTCTTAATGACCCCAGTAATCAAAGAATTCCAGGCAGGAGTGAAAAAAGAATTACCTTCAAGTTAGACGGCCTCTCCCAGTGGTGGCTGGTGACCTTTAAAAGTGGTGGACATAATCTTTTGTCGAATTACAGTGAGTGAGCCTGACTGCTTCTAAGAGTATTTGAGGGGTTCGCTCACACTCGCTTGCACTTAGTCTTACTCTCACACTCGTTCTCACTCTTGCACTCGTTCCCACTCAGCCTTATTCACTTACTCTCATTCGCAGTTGTACTCACTTTTACATACTCAGACTCACTCAGCCTCATTGACTCATGCAGTCTCACTCTCTGACCCACTCAGTCTTACTCATTCTCAGTTACTCTCACTCAGTCCCACTCATACTCATTCTAATCCACTCAATCTCACTTTGAATCACCCAGTCCCACCACTCATACTCACTCAATCTCACTGTGTCTCACTCATTCTCACTTAGACTTACTCAATTTCCCTCAGTCTCACTCTTACTGCCTGTTATGCCCGCGGGCATGTATGGCGGCAACGAAGAACCTCCACTTCTGTCTGTCTTGGGCAAGTTTCTGTCCGGTGCCCCAGGTGTGGTTCATTTCTATATACACAGTTTACTTCCAGGGGTTCCTTGGCCTGCCTCTCTTCCGTTTGCCTTCTGGGGTCCAGTGAAGAGTTGTTTTTGTGATGGAGCCTTGTTCTCTTCTGATGGTGTGTCCTATTCTTCTCCTATCTTCTTCTCATAATGATGGTGTACATGCTCTCTTGATTTGTATCTTGTGAGCAGTTCCTGGTTGAAAATGGTTTGTGGCAGAAAATGCAAATGATTCTTCTCAGGTTATTGGTGTGTAAGGCTGACACCTTGGTGATGCTGCCTTTCGTCATCCACCAGCATTCTGATCCATTCGAGAGTGTGGACAGAATGCAGCGCAAGTAAAGCCTCAGCTTAGTGTTGGTGCTGTACTGAAATGACCTCCACACATTGTTCATCATGCTTAAGGCATTCCTGACCTTGTTCAGTCTGCTCTTGAAGTCACTGCCTGCGACTCCATCATTTCTTATAGTACTGCCTAGGTGGGTGGCCTCTGCAGTCATGGTCCTCTCCATCCACCTTGACTGGTGAAGGGTTTGGGATGTTGGGTGGCATGACTTCGGATTTCTTCGTGTTGATCTTCAGGTCCACCTGCTGTGAGTAGATGTTGAGGCGAGGTCTCTTTTCCTGAATATGCTGGTGTGTGTGAGAGAGTAAGGCTCAGTCATCTGCATAGTTAAAGTCCTCCAGTTTAGACGATTAGGTCCATCTGATGCCTCTTGCTTGGTCAGAGGCATTCTCACTCATTCAGTCTCACTCTGACTGACTCAGTGACTCATTTCCAGTCAGTCACACTGAATCATACTCACTCAATCTTACTCTGTTCTTACTCTGACTTGCCTAGTCTCACTCATTCTCATGCAGTCTCACTCAGACTCACTCTCCCATTCTCTGACTCGCCAAGGCTTACTCAGACTGTGGCTCACTCAGTTGCACTCTGACTCACTCAGTTTCACACACAGTATCACTTAGTTACACTGTCATTCTCCCTCACTCACTCACTCACTCACTCACACTCTTGCTATCAGTTATATTCACTCTATCCGATCACTCCTTCATTGACATTCTCTCACTTTCACTCATACACACACAAACAGGTTTCCAGCTACACATGCTCTTTCACAGACACATACTCTCACTCATACACACACACAGCGCTTAAAAGCTTTTTTTTTTCTTTACTTACCTTGTTGCTTGCGCAGGTTTCGTTTAGACTTCTGTTGTTTCTTTCTTCCACCAGCGTAGGAATGATAACGCCGATTCTTATCTAATCACCTGTAAGAATCTTCTGGTCGCCAGGATCTTTTTACCTGTTGAATAGTGTGAAGGAGAGAATCTTATCCGGTTATACAACAATTTACCCAGTTTACCTGGAAGGACCACTGACTCGAATTCAAGTTGATGAATTTATTATCGCCAAAAATAACTGGACATGCAAGCACCTCAACACGAGGTTGAAGAAATAAATGGGCACTAATACAAATAATATCCTACGCAGGAGTCTCATCCGACTCAAAATAAGGAGAATCGATAGTTCTAGAAGAATCAAACAAGCAATGATTGCTCCAATTTCTATATTGCTCTTCATTTATCTAAATAAGCTTAAAATCCATTGCTGTCCCTATACTAACACTAAGTGACATCCCTACTGAACGATTATCCCAGGCAAGAGTAAGTAAAAAGGTGTCAGCTGTGAAGACTTCCTAAGAAGTGCAATCACTTAGTACCTAAGCTCAGATTTTAGATGCTCCTTCATCAGGGCCCTCTCAATCCTTCTCTCTGATCTCTCCTACCTCTTCTCTGGCCTCCTCCCTCGGGGCACTATCCCTAATACAAAATCCCAATACAATTGAACACGCCTTTTGTCATGCCTCTTTGGCCAGGTCTTCTTTCTTGTACTTTTCCATCGGAACGGTGACTTCATCTTGGACGGTTGCATTGACCTTGAGTCCCGGGCACCTTCTCCGCAGAAAGTATCATCCCTAAATTCCATTGCACTCTCATTTCCATGCCTCCCATCTCTCTAACTTTGTGAAACAAAGAGCTAGTCTTTAACTAACGAGGCATGTGTCCTTGCACCTGCAATAGAAGATACGTTCAACAAAACCCTCTACTGTGCTAATTAAATCTACCGACGGTGCCCAGAGAGCCTTTCCAAGAGAAACATTTCTGCCTACAAACCAAGCTAACATAAGAATAAACAAGCCTCTCCTTGGCGTATATGCAGTCAGGCCTTTACACAATTTAAACACACAATTCTCAATCACCTCTATAAGCATTGGTTCAGTACCTCTTATATTCGAAAAGTGAACTACATGTGCAACTTAATATGATACACATTTAAACTACTGCAGCTCGATTACATATGGGCTAATTCATCTATGCATTATTTTCCACACGATTCAGTTAAGCATTACATTGCATGATTAAATGGCACCATTACATTTCTTATTCACTCTAATAACTATGATTTATAACTACATACTACTAACCATTCATTAATATATATAACTGAATATATGTGGGTGCGGGCTATCAGTGATTATGGTGCACCCCTACAAATTTCACAAGAACATGGCGCTCTATCAGTTCCCCCCTTTGATGACTCCTGTCATCACATTTTATTCAACTCCCTTGGAGAAAGAACCGACCTAAACAGAACTCGTTGCCATTTTTCCTGGTCTGTGATTCTCCATTCTCTTGAGCCTCTGATATTGACTGTGTTAGAAATGGGATCTCTAGTTGGCAAGGGCTTGCACCTTTGTCCAAGTAGGGACCCTTCTTCCTAGTCAGGGTAAGGGTTGTTACACTCGTGAAGTAACCCCTGCTCACCCTCGTGGTAGCTTGGCACGAGCAGTCAGGCTTAATTCAGAGGCAGTGTGTAAAGCATTTGCACATAACCAACAGTAATACAGTGTAAGCACTACAAACGGACACCACACCAGTTTAGAAAAATAACCAATATTTTATATACTCAAGACAAGACCAATTACGACAAAAAATCCACAATACTATACTTTACGAATGAATACTTGATACGTTAACTTCTTCTTTGCAGGAATAGCACAAAAGCAAAGTTCGTACGAGTCGGTAGCTCTGTTCGAGCCTACCGTGATGCTGAAAACCACAGAGTCTAACAGTTCCAGCCGACCGCGTCGATACGGGCCAGCAGAGTCATGAACAGACTCGGTCACAGTACCTTTTCTCGTTGTGGCTGGTACGGAGTGTACGAGCCGGTCGGCGTTCGTCGCGGTTGCGGTGCAAGACGGAGCGATGCAAGGTGCAGTGTCCCTCGATGCGGTGCAGGCAGCGGCTCGATGAGCGTCGTGCAGACGGAGTCGGTGAGTCCAAGGCGTGCGATGCAGGGCGAGACGATGCTCGATGCGGTGCTGACAGGTTGCGATGCAGGCGACCTAGCCGGAGTGCGGGAGCTGGCGTCGGACAGCGGTGCGAGTCGGAGCGGTGCGTCGCAGACGTGCGAGCGGTGCCCCAAATGCGGTGCGGTCTCGACTCTTGAGCCAGTTGCAGCGACAGTGTCGGTCTGGTCCGGCTGGACCAGTGAAGCGATGCGATGCGAACTGCGGTGCCCACAGGTCACGGTGCAAGCAGCGGCTCGATGTTGGCGGCGTCGGACGTCGCCACGGTGAGACCAGGGTTGCGATGCGAAGCGGGGCGATGCGGTCTGCGGTGCAAACAGGTCACCGGCCAGGGATGGATTCGGTTGACGGAGTCGGTTGCAGTTCCCTTCCTCTGTGGCAACTGAAACAGCGTTCCAGAAGCGGTACCCAGAGGCTTGTGAAGTCTTTGCAGTCCCTGAGACTTCTTAACAGGAGGCCAGCTCGGTTCCTGGCCCTTGGAGATACTCAGCACAAGTTCGTAGAAAGTTCAGTCCAGTCCTTTCACTGCCCAAGGCAGAAGCAGCAGCTGCAGGCCAGCCCAACAAAGCAACAACACAGCAAAGGGGCAGTACTCCTCCTGGCAGCTCTTCCAGCTCTTCGTCTTGGCAGGTTCCTTGATTCCAGCGAGATCTAAATTCATGGGGTCAGGGCCCCAATATTTATATCCCAAATTCCTTTGTTCTCTGAAGGCAGAGAGGCCTTCGCCTAGTCCAAACCAGTTCTGGAGCACTTTGTTGACAAGTCTCCGTCCCTTCTTTCAGTGAGTAGGCCAGGGACATCAGACGCACCACAGGAGGTGGAGCCAGCATTGTGGAGGGAAGGCACTGTCCTATTCAGGGCCCAGGTGCGACCCCTCCCACCCATCTACAGGTCGATCTGGCTATTCAGCCCTGCGCTGACTCACCCTGTCTCCTGGCATCCCCCAGCCCCTGTCACTCACATTCCAGACACGGAATACACAACCTCGCAGAGGCAGGCTTGGATGGTTAGACAAGAAAATACCCACTTTCTAAAAGTGGTATTTTCAAACACAGAATGTTAAAACCAACTTCACTAAAAGATGCATTTTATCATTCTGAGTCCAGGCATACTAAACTCGAATTTCTTACCATATTCCTGGGGTCAGTTAGGATTATATACTGTAATAATCAAAACCGCCCGTTCTGGCCTAGGGGGAACAGGTAGCCTTGCAATAGTGAAACACGAACTAGGCTGTAATTCACTATCAGGACATGCCGCACACACCCGGGCATGTCCTACCTTTCGCATACACCGCACCCTGCCCACAGGGGTACCTTGGGCCTACCTTAGGGGTGACTAACATGTAGCAAAGGGAAGGTTTAGGGACTTGCAAGTGTGTGCACTTGCCAAGTCGACATGGCAGCCCCAGGCTGCGCACGGGCTCTGCGATGGCAGGCCCGGGTTACACTTTACGGGCTGTTTGCGTGGGTGGCACAATCCAGTGCTGCAGCCCACCAACAGCATTTGGTCTATAGGCCCTGGCACTCGCAGTGCACTTTACAAGGGACTGACACATAAACCAAATAGGACAATCATGGAAACACCAATCCATAACACATTTTATACAGGAGCACTTGCACTTTCCCACTGGACCGCAGTGAGGAAAGTGCGCAGAATCATCACACCAGCAAAAACAGAGTCAAAACCGGGAGGTCAGAAAGCAAAAAGTCAGGGGAAACACGCCAAAAGATGCCAAGTCTAACACATGTCCCCTCCAGCTGAAAGTAGGGAGAACTACCCAACCCCATTGGAGTTCTCTTCACTAAGGCGGAAGAACCTGGACAGACCATCTGCGTTGGCGTGTTCTGTACCAGGACGGTGTTCCACCGTAAAGTCCATTCCCTGTAGGGAGATGGACCACCTCAGCAGTTTTGGATTCTCGCCCTCATTTGCATCAACCATCTGAGGGGCCTGTGGTCTGTCTGAACCCGGAAGTGAGTCCCAAACAGGTATGGTCTCAACTTCTTCAGCGCCCAGACCACAGCAAAAGCTTCCCTTTCTATGGCACTCCACCTCTGTTCCCTGGGAAGTAGTCTCCTGCTAAGGAAGACTACAGGCTGATCCAGGCCCTCTTCGTTCAGTTGTGAGAGCACCGCTCCCACACCATGCTCTGAAGCGTCAGTCTGCACGACGAATTCCTTGGAGAAGTCAGGTGCCTTGAGCACGGGCGCCGTGCACATGGCTGCCTTCAGGGCATCAAAAGCTTTCTGGCAGGACTCAGTCCAGATCACTTTCCTGGGCTGCCTCTTAGAGGTCAGCTCTGTTAAGGGGGCAACGATGGTGCCATAGCCCTTAACAAATCTCCTATAGTAACCGGTGAGACCTAAGAAGGCTCTCACCTCTGTCTGGGTCTTGGGGGCTCCCAAGCCAGAATGGTGTCAATCTTGGGTTGTAGGGCGCCACCTGGCCGCTTCCTACCTGGTGTCCCAAGTACACCACAGAACCCTGCCCGATCTGGCACTTACTGGCCTTGATCGTGAGGCCTGCACCTTGCAGAGCCCTCAACACTTTCTCAAGGTGCTGTAAATGTTCTTCCCAGCGGGAACTGAACACAGCAATGTCATCCAGGTAGGCGGCACTGAAATCCTCCAGCCCAGCCAACACCTGATTGACCAACCTCTGAAAGGTGGCAGGGGCATTCTTCAACCCAAAGGGCATCACCCGAAATTGGTAATGACCTTCTGGGGTTGAGAATGCTGATCTCTCCTTAGCCCCATCGGTTAAGGCAATCTGCCAGTACCCAGACGTCAAATCAAACGTGCTGAGGAACCGGGCAGCTCCCAACCGATCAATGAGCTCATCAGCTCGGGGGATGGGGTGCGCGTCAGTCCTGGTGACGGCATTGAGCCCACGGTAGTCCACACAAAACCGGAGTTCTGGAGTGGCACCGGGCGCCGCAGCCTTTGGGACCAAGACCACTGGGCTGGCCCAAGGACTGTGGGAGGGCTCAATCACCCCTAACGCCAACATCTTAGAGACCTCCTCCTTGATGCTGGCTCTGACCCGGTCAGTCAACCTGTACATTTTGTGCTTCACAGGATGGCTGTCACCGGTGTCCACGTCATGGGTACACCAGTGAGTAACACCGGGAGTCAGAGAGAACAGTGGGGCGAACTGTCCCAACAACTGGCGACAGTCCCCCTGCTGCTCCTGAGTCAGAGTAGGGGAGAGGATCACACCCTCTACTGACCCATCATGCTCCTTGGTAGACAGGAGGTCAGGGAGAGGCTCGCTCTCCTCTTCCACCCCATCATCTGTCGCCAAGAGCATACTCACTTCGGACCTCTCGAAGTGGGGCTTGAGGCGGTTCACGTGAAGGACCCTCAAAGGGTTCCTTGGAGCCTGCAAATCCACCAGGTAGGTGACGTCACTTTTGCGCTCCTTTACCTCATATGGCCCAGTCCACTTGTCCTGCAAGGCACAAGGTGCCACTGGGGCCATTACCCACACTTTTTGCCCAGGTTGAAATTCGACCAGAGTGGCATTCTGGTCATACCATCTCTTCATTTCTTCCTGGCTTGCTTCTAGGTTCGCCTGAGCGAGTTTCCTGAAGCGGGCAGTTTGGTTTCTAAATGCCAGCATGTAGCTAAATACATCCTGGGGAGTTTTCCTGGGAGCTGCCTCCCAGCCTTCCTTTACCAAACTCAGAGGTCCTCTGACAGGGTGGCCATACAGGAGCTCAAAGGGGCTGTACCCAAGAGACTTCTGAGGCACCTCCCTGTACGCAAAGAGTAGGCATGGCAAGAGGACGTCCCACTTACGCCTCATGGGTTCGGTTAGACCCTTGATCATGCCTTTCAAGGTCTGGTTGAATCTCTCCACCAGACCGTTTCCTTGTGGGTGGTAAGGAGTGGTGAACTTGTAGGTTACACCACACTCCTTCCACAGGGATGTCATATACTTCGATATGAAATTGGTCCCCCTATCGGAAACCACCTCTCTGGGGAATCCCACACGGGAAAAGATCCCCATTAACGCCCGGCCCACCACTGGCGCCGTCGTTGTCCTGAGAGTGATTGCCTCCGGGTACCGGGTGGCATGGTCCACCAAGACCAGGATGTACCTGTTGCCCATGGATGTCTTGGGATCCAGTGGCCCCACAATATCCATCCCTACCCTTTCAAAGGGTGTTCCAACAACCGGAAAAGGTTGGAGAGGAGCTTTGACCTTCCTCCCACTCTTACCACTTGCCTGGCAAGTTTGGCAAGACCTACAGTGTGCATCTGACTGCCTTCGCATTTGGGGCCAAAAGAAGTGGGTGACAAGCCTGTCAAAGGTCTTGTCCTGCCCCAAATGTCCTGCCAAAGGCACGTCATGAGCCAGACCCAGTAGGAAGGTCCTGAAGCGCTGGGGTACCACCAGCACACGGGCTGACCCAGGCTCAGCAACCTTAGGCTCACTGTATAGGAGACCACTCTCCCAGTAGATCAGATGTGACCCGGACTGATTACCAGCTGCCTGGTCTGCAGCCTGCCGCCGCAGACCCTCCAGAGTAGGGCACTCGTTCTGCTCCCTGCAGAACTCCTCCCTGGTGGGACCCCCTTCTTGCTGCCAATGGGTCAGCTCAGAGATGTCTCCCAGTTCGGCTACTTGCTCCCCTGTAGGCACCGGGCGTCCCCTCGAGGTCCGCCTCCTCCCGGTCCGTGGGAACTTCGGGGGCCGGTTTCCCGCGCCCCTGCCCTTTCTCTTGGCAGGGACTTGGGCCACTGTTTCAGGCTCCAAGTCCTCTTGATCACCCTTTCTGGCCGCCATTGACCGAGTAGACACGCATGCCCACTCTGGCAACCCAAGCATCTCCAAGTGAGACCTGAGCTCAACCTCCTTCCATGAGGACTGCTCCAGGTCGTTTCCTAGCAGACAATCTACAGGCATGGTAGGGCTCACAACCACCCTTAAGGGACCTGAGAACCCCCCATTCAAAGGGAACCTGCGCCACCATACATTGGCGCTCTGAGTTGTCGACAGCAACTACTTGGTGGAATGCTCCTGGGACTACTTGCTTCTCAGACACCAGGTGACACCGGACTGAGGTCACACTGGCTCCAGTATCTCTGAGAGCCTCTACCCTGTTCCCATTAATGGTCACCCAGGTGCTATATTTCTTTGTGTTAGGGGGCACCTGGTTTCCTGGGACCATCTCACTGTCCCCGAGTGAGACAAGGGTCATTTCTGCGGGATCCCCACCCTCCTGTGGGCATCCCTCCTCCCCAAGTGCTACACTAGCCAACACTTTGGACTGTCCACCGGTGGGTGGCTGTGTCCCCTTCGGGCACTTGGGGTCCCCCATAAAGTGACCTACCTGGTCACATGCATAACACTTGCGGGGGCCGGTCTCAACAGGCTTCCCTGTAGAGACCCCTTTCTTCTTATCACCGGGGGCTGGGAACCTTTACCCTGGGTACTAGTTTGGGGCCCTTTAGAGAACTCCTGTGCTTTACCCTTGTCCCCCCCACCTTTCTGCTGGGGACCCTGCCCACCTTTGGCTGAGTCTCCCCAAACGCTTTCTTGTGGACCCTGGTGCTCACCCAGCGGTCCGCTTCCATAGCAAGCTTCCTGGGGTCAGTTAGCTTACTATCAACTAGGTGCTGGCGCAGATCTGCAAAACATAGACTAGACAAGTGCTCCCATGCAATCAAGTTGTAGAGCCCCTGAAAATCTGTTACACTACTGCCCTTCACCCAACCATCCAGAGACCTGCAGAACACATCCACACATTCCAACCAAGTGTTGACATCAGACTTCTTACTGGACCTGAACTGATCCCTGTACTTTTCAGGAGTAAGACCATACTTCGTGAGAAGGGCATCCTTCATGTCAGCATAGGTGAGGTGATACCCCTTACCCAAAGCTATCAGAGCATCCCTTGCTTCTTCCGGGAAAAGTGGCCACAATCCTGCTCCCCAATTCTCCTCAGGGACCCCATTCATGTGTATGGCTGCCTCATAACCCTGGAACCACCTTTGTATGTCATCCCCCTTCTTGAACTCCTTGCCTACGTTCTTGGGAATGTGCACAATCCTGTCTGCCTTTCTGGACGAATTGCTGCCACCATCTGAGCCTGACTTACTCCTAAGTTCTAGCTCCTTTAGTTCTCTCTCATGCTCTAAGAGCATCTTCCTCTCCTCTATGGCCAATCTCTTCTCCTCCCGCTCACTCTCCAGCCTGAGCTTCTGCAGCTCGAACTGCCTTGCCTCCCGCCTGTCCTCCAGCTCCTCTGGGGACAGACTGCTGCTGCCTGACCTGGCGGGTTCCCCCTACCCAAAAGCACATCCACCCTGGAAATAGGCTCCTCCGCCTCCTCACTGAGATCACCAGGCTGCCCATTGGCATGTCTGGCTGCTACCCAGGCCCTCAGCGCCTTCTGTAGCTCCTCCTTCCTTGTGAGGCCTTTAATTTGGACTTTCAGGTTTTTACAAATCGCTCGTAACTCCTTTACGGCGTAGGATTCCAACCTGTCCTCCTCAAAGATAACTTCCAGAGATGCAACGGATGATGCAATTGATTCAGGCATGACAAAAGTCGTGAGTTGAAAACTGGCAAGATCAAAAATAGGCCAAAAGAAAAAGAACCAGTATGTGGTACGTAATGGTCTGCGATATGGTAGTAGTGCACACCAATCACTGTAAGTCAAGTGCAAACGCAAGTCCTATCCTCACCGCTGACAACCAATGTTAGAAATGGGATCTCTAGTTGGCAAGGGCTTGCACCTTTGTCCAAGTAGGGACCCTTCTTCCTAGTCAGGGTAAGGGTTATTACACTCGTGAAGTAACCCCTGCTCACCCTCGTGGTAGCTTGGCACGAGCAGTCAGGCTTAATTCAGAGGCAGTGTGTAAAGCATTTGCACATAACCAACAGTAATACAGTGTAAGCACTACAAACGGACACCACACCAGTTTAGAAAAATAACCAATATTTTATATACTCAAGACAAGACCAATTACGACAAAAATCCACAATACTATACTTTACGAATGAATACTTGATACGTTAACTTCTTCTTTGCAGGAATAGCACAAAAGCAAAGTTCGTACGAGTCGGTAGCTCCGTCCGAGCCTACCGTGATGCTGAAAACCACAGAGTCTAACAGTTCCAGCCGACCGCGTCGATACGGGCCAGCAGAGTCATGAACAGACTCGGTCACAGTACCTTTTCTCGTTGTGGCTGGTACGGAGTGTACGAGCCGGTCGGCGTTCGTCGCGGTTGCGGTGCAAGACGGAGCGATGCAAGGTGCGGTGTCCCTCGATGCGGTGCAGGCAGCGGCTCGATGAGCGGAGTGCAGACGGAGTCGGTGAGTCCAAGGCGTGCGATGCAGGGCGAGACGATGCTCGATGCGGTGCTGACAGGTTGCGATGCAGGCGACCTAGCCGGAGTGCGGGAGCTGGCGTCGGACAGCGGTGCGAGTCGGAGCGGTGCGTCGCAGACGTGCGAGCGGTGCCCCAAATGCGGTGCGGTCTCGACTCTTGAGCCAGTTGCAGCGACAGTGTCGGTCTGGTCCGGCTGGCCCAGTGAAGCGATGCGATGCGAACTGCGGTGCCCACAGGTCACGGTGCAAGCAGCGGCTCGATGTTGGCGGCGTCGGACGTCGCCCACGGTGAGACCAGGGTTGCGATACCAAGCGGGGCGATGCGGTCTGCGGTGCAAACAGGTCAGCGGCCAGGGATGGATTCGGTTGACGGAGTCGGTTGCAGTTCCCTTCCTCTGTGGCAACTGAAACAGCGTTCCAGAAGCGGTACCCAGAGGCTTGTGAAGTCTTTGCAGTCCCTGAGACTTCTTAACAGGAGGCCAGCTCGGTTCCTGGCCCTTGGAGATACTCAGCACAAGTTCGTAGAAAGTTCAGTCCAGTCCTTTCACTGCCCAAGGCAGAAGCAGCAGCTGCAGGCCAGCCCAACAAAGCAACAACACAGCAAAGGGGCAGTACTCCTCCTGGCAGCTCTTCGTCTTGGCAGGTTCCTTGATTCCAGCGAGATCTAAATTCATGGGGTCAGGGCCCCAATATTTATATCCCAAATTCCTTTGTTCTCTGAAGGCAGAGAGGGCTTCGCCTAGTCCAAACCAGTTCTGGAGCACTTTGTTGACAAGTCTCCGTCCCTTCTTTCAGTGAGTAGGCCAGGGACATCAGACGCACCACAGGAGGTGGAGCCAGCATTGTGGAGGGAAGGCACTGTCTTATTCAGGGCCCAGGTGCGACCCCTCCCACCCATCTACAGGTCGATCTGGCTATTCAGCCCTGCGCTGACTCACCCTGTCTCCTGGCATCCCCCAGCCCCTGTCACTCACATTCCAGACACGGAATACACAACCTCGCAGAGGCAGGCTTGGATGGTTAGACAAGAAAATACCCACTTTCTAAAAGTGGTATTTTCAAACACAGAATGTTAAAACCAACTTCACTAAAAGATGCATTTTATCATTCTGAGTCCAGGCATACTAAACTCGAATTTCTACCATGTTCCTGGGGTCAGTTAGGATTATATACTGTAATAATCAAAACCGCCCGTTCTGGCCTAGGGGGAACAGGTAGCCTTGCAATAGTGAAACACGAACTAGGCTGTAATTCACTATCAGGACATGCCGCACACACCCGGGCATGTCCTACCTTTCGCATACACCGCACCCTGCCCACAGGGGTACCTTGGGCCTACCTTAGGGGTGACTAACATGTAGCAAAGGGAAGGTTTAGGGACTTGCAAGTGTGTGCACTTGCCAAGTCGACATGGCAGCCCCAGGCTGCGCACGGGCTCTGCGATGGCAGGCCCGGGTTACACTTTACGGGCTGTTTGCGTGGGTGGCACAATCCAGTGCTGCAGCCCACCAACAGCATTTGGTCTATAGGCCCTGGCACTCGCAGTGCACTTTACAAGGGACTGACACATAAACCAAATAGGCCAATCATGGAAACACCAATCCATAACACATTTTATACAGGAGCACTTGCACTTTCCCACTGGACCGCAGTGAGGAAAGTGCGCAGAATCATCACACCAGCAAAAACAGAGTCAAAACCGGGAGGTCAGAAAGCAAAAAGTCAGGGGAAACACGCCAAAAGATGCCAAGTCTAACACACTGTCTCATCTCATTTTCTCTCAAAGCTCTCTCAACTCGGCCTGCTCGATACCACTTTTAAGCCTTGATCGAACCCCACAAGCATACCACACAAATCACCACGATAAGGAGAGGTCTCAGAATATAACCGAGAAATCCCTTCCCCAGATTCGCAAACCAGCTCCCTACTTGACCAAATCCCTTGCCAACCTTTTCCCAAACTCCCTCATCAGTCAAATCCGCTATCTTTGTGTGGATGGTAGTGATGTTACTTATATATTTTTCCAGATCCTTGCTGTGGTCTGGTATATAAGTACAGCACTCTTGAACCGTCAATAATTTACAGACCCCGCCCTCTTTTGCCAATAAGACATCCAAAGCAAGGCGATTCTGCAAAACCATTGTCCTTATCGACAACATCTCTCCCTCCACCAGTACCAACGACTTTGCTGTATTCATCGATAGTTCGTCCACCACAGTCGCTAATCTCCGAATCTTCACATCATTCAAGATCACTCCCAAACTTGGTATCATGGCTCCAAAGATATCTCCCACTACGACCCCTGCACTCGTACCTCTCCTCACTCTCGAATGCTTTCCACCTTCCAGAAGTTCCAAATCCTCCGTATGATATATCTTTGGAAATATTATTCCCAAGTAACATGTACCATACCAATTCGCGGGCAACCTCACATAAGCATTCTTCCCACACACAAAATACACCGTAGGTATCACTTGTACAGGGCCTTGGAGAAAGTTCTTTGCTACCTCTGCCATGGTGAAAACATGATCACACGTGCTCTGTCCCACTGCGACTTTTTCATAGTAAGTCTGATAACGTCTCACACACAGCTTGCCCCTCTGCTCTTGGTCCAAAGCTATAGGACCATAGCTTCCCTTTGTCTTATGCAATTTTTCTTCGTCTGTCCAGCCAATCTGCTATGCCCTGTGTCTCGTGTCTGTGTCAGTTTTCTATACCTGTCTTCCACCTGATCTACAAACTTCTTCTCTACATCTGACAATGAGCATGTCAGATTATGTCGGTGAGCGAATGCTGTATCCAATTCCAAAGACGGTATGAAGAACTTCCTGAGTCGATCCTCTGTCTTATAATAGTCGTACTTATTCAAATGCTTGTAAGCTGGGACTTCAGGAAGCACAGCATCGTAATTGGAAAAGAAATACTCAAACTGATCTCTTTCGTAAAACATACTAAGTAAAAGACTACATGAAATTCCATAAGTCAGTGGAAGATGGTGATACCTAATACCCTCATCCACTGATGCAGGCAACTGCATACACACATAACAATCCTTCGCATCCATCGCATCCACGTATTCATATAGCAGCTTTGCGTATGCATTAAGCTTACAATCGCTTCTAGACAAATCTACATGCAACCTACGACTTTCTTCTAATAGCAAAGCTCTGTCAGCTCCTATGTTTACCTCTTTTCGGCTAGGTGTAGTAGGTGTAGGTGTCCCTGTCACCCCCTGCACTGCTAGCTCATGTGGAACGGTATATGAGACTATAATTACTATGATTATAGAAACTATTACACTACCTATGAGTATGCCTACAATCAATTTGGATCTACGGTTGGGATCTCCAGCCTCCATGGTTTCGAAAGTTCTCAAAAGTTCTTGGTTTCAACAGTGAACACTCAAAAAGTCTCTGTGTCCTCCACTCGTGACTTGCTTAACCAGCTCGAGCAACTTTGAAACCTCTGGAAATTCCCTTGTCAGCCACAGTCTTATTTACACAGTCCAGAAAAAGACTTCCCTCGTTTTCGTTCCTCTTCTGTGAAAGTCCCTAAGTTTACTCTTCTTCCACTCGGGCCTAGGTTATCTTCTTCTTTAGACTTTTATTTACACAGGCTATATTTCATCCATGATTAGATCATTAGTGAGTACTTCCAAAACATGATACAAGAGTTCAAGACGCAAGATTATCATTTCATGTGAAGACGGCTCAAACCCAAAAGACGGAAATTCAACTCGATGCAAAACCAGTTGTCGAACTTTACTCAGAAGCGGGGGATTCGGAACGGTGAGGGTCAATATTCCTTCGACTTCGAGCCCTGGCAACAACAGCACCACCTTCACTACCACATTCGGGCTCCGGCTGAACACCAACACCGACCTCAGCCTCCCGTACTCACTACCCCCTGCATCGAACACTGTGTAGGTCCACTCAGGGGTAGAGTATCTCCGGCAGGGTACTCTTGTTCTTTTCGACCTTCGCCGGCTCTCTTGAGTCTGATCTTCGTCACTTGCTCCCGTTTCGGACACCTCGGACACCGGAGCAAGATCTCTTTCGGGTGCCAACCTCAGATTCAACCGCCTCTGTCTTTCAGGCCAGCCTTCTTCAGTTCTAGTCGTTCTTCTGCCTTCCCCTGCTATACCCAGTGCACTACTTCCTCTTTCTGCTGAATCTGACTCTTCTCCGCCCACTGCACCATCTCTGTCTTCGGTGTCAGAGTCGAGGTTTGAGCTGTCGAAACCCCCTTCAGCTTGCTCTAGTGCACCACCAGCTGTGTCAGCGACCCTTACAGCTTGACTTGTCCTCTCATGTGGCCCTGCCACATCAGCTGGATTTTCATTTACGAGAGGAGCTGTTTCTTCCAAGGGTGCTGAAACTCTGCGGGTATGGGAGGCATGCACCCAGTTCGGCAATCCTCCACACTTCACTGCTGTGTTCGTGATCAGTATCACCTGGTATGGGCCTCGCCAGCGAACATCCAAACAGCTCTTCCTCACGTGCTTTCGAACAAGCACCCAGTCTCCAGGACACAGGTCGTGACACGGATCACTCGAGGCGGGGACAGCTGCAGCTTGCACCTGCTGAGACACAGAACGGACCACGTCAGATAGTCCTTTACAATAATCGAGAATCAAATCATCTGTGATGTTTATCAATGCTGTAGCTGGTACTGCCGGCACCCGCATTGCCCTTCCCATTAGGATCTCATGTGGGGACAATCCAGTCCTCCTATCTGGGACACTTCGCATGCTCATTAGCACGAGCGTCAAAGCGTCAGGCCACTTCAGAGATGTTGATGAACACATTTTTGCCATCCGAGCTTTCAAAGTTCCATTAACTTGTTCCACCATCCCAGAAGCCTCTGGTCGGTAACTACAATGGAGTTTCTGATCAACATTCAATGCAGCACAAAGTAACTTCATGATTTCACTGTGGAAGTGCCTTCCTCTATCAGATTCCAAAGAGGTTGGGATCCCGAATCTAGGGATGAGCTCCCTCAACAATAATTTAGCCACTGTGAGAGTGTCACACCTGCGTGTTGGGTAAGCCTCCACCCACCGTGAGAATACACATACCAACACTAAAAAGTACCTCAACCCATTGCATTTAGGCATTTCTACGAAGTCTAGTTGGATCCTGTTGAAGGGCCCGCCTGATCTCCCAATGTGACTCAAAGTGACTACAGTTTTCTTTCCAGCATTCATCTGCTGACACGTAACACACCTCTGACATACAGTTTCAGCCATTGCACGAAATCGTGGGTTATACCACGTCTGTCTAAACACACGCATCATTGCATCTCTACCAAGGTGTGCCGGTCCATGTATCAATCTCGCCATCGGGCTCAACAAATCTTCTGGCAATACAGCTCTCCCATCACTGGAAACCCAAACATCCACATCTCCTCTGTCACACCCTGCTTTGATCCATCCCTCTCGTTCCTGATCTGAGACTTCATCCTGCAGTCGCTTGAGCTCCTCCCAAGTGTCTGCCATGGCCAACATCATGTTGAGTTCGGTTCTTTCTTGGCTCTCTCCTGTGTAACCTTCTGTAAATATACATCCCTGTTCTGCACAGAAACGAGCAACTTCATCCGCATAGTTATTTCCCAATGACACGAAATCCTCCCCCTTCCCATGCGCAGTGCACTTAACGACTGCGATTTCCTTCGGACCTTGCAATGCAACTAACAATTGTCTTACATATTCTCCATTCCTAATGGGTGAGCCAGATGATGTCAAAAATCCCCTCTGGGACCATAACTGTCCAAAATCGTGCACCACACCAAACCCATATTGGCTATCAGTGTAAATCGTGATTCGAATTTGATCAGCGGCCAAACAGGCACGAGTCAAGGCAATGATCTCAGCTACCTGCGTGGTGCGTACTCCTTCTAGGCAAGCAGCCTCAACCACTCCGGAAATGGTACATACAGCAAACGCTGCTCTTAATTGGCCGACACTGTCTCTTAGGCATGAACCATCGACAAAGAAAATTTCATCTGGGTCAGTCAGTGGTTCATCGACAATGTCAGGTCTCGGTTTGGTGCAAAGGTTGGTCACATCAAGACAATCATGGTCCTCACAATCTTCATCATCTGCATTCGGTATGGGCATTAATGTCGCAGGGTTTAAGACAGAGCACCTTCTCAGAGTCACATTCTCTGCGGCAAGTATGACCTGCTCGTACCTTGTTAACCTGTTGTTCGTTAGGTGCTGAGTCTTAGTCCTGGTCATCAATAATTCAACCGAGTGTGGCACATATACAGTCAAAGGATGGCCCATTACAATGCTTTTACATCTTTCAATGCTGACACCTGTTGCAGCAACGGATCTTAGACATCCGGGCAACGCAGAAGCTACTGGATCTAAAGTAGCTGAGAAGTAGGCAACTGGTCTACGGACACCTCCACGGTTCTGAGCTAAGACTGCTAATGCACATCCTTCCCTCTCACAACAGAACAATGAAAAGGCCTTGTTGTAATCAGGCATCCCCAGAGCTGGGGCACTGCACAATTCCTCTCTCAGTGTTAGGAATGACATCAAGCACTCCTCGTCCCATGGTACCGGATCACTCACATCCTTGTGCGTAAGCCTCTGTAAAGGCTTTGCTCTCAAGGAAAAACTAGGTATCCACTGCCGACAATAGCCGACCATTCCCAAGAACATCCTGACTTCCCTCTGTGTGGTGGGCACTGCCATGCTCATTATTGCCTCGATTCGGTCCGGCGACACCTTCCTCTTGCCTTTTTCTAATCTATGTCCCAAGTACTGTACTTCGTTCAAACAGTACTGCAGCTTATTTGGAGACACCTTGTGCCCGTTCTCTGCCAAATGGTTCAACAGGGCTACCGTGTCTATTCTGCAAGCATCTTCCGTTTCTGAGGCAACGAGCAAATCGTCTATGTATTGCACGAGAACTGAGTTCTGTGGCAATACAAGACTCTCAAGATTCTTTTTCAGGATCTGGTTAAAGATCGATGGACTTTCTGTATACCCTTGAGGGATACGACACCATGTTAACACACGATTTTCCAGCCTGAATGCAAAAAGAAACTGACTTTCCTCATGGAGCGGTATCGAAAAGAATGCTTGACACAAATCAATGACAGTAAACCACTCGGCTTCGCATGGGATCTGAAACAGTATTACTGATGGATTCGGTACCACTGGACAACAAGGGACAACTATCGTGTTGACCTTTCGCAGGTCTTGCACGATCCTGTACTTCCCGCTCTGTTTCTGTAGTCCCATAATAGGTGAATTACAGGGGCTACTACCTCTGATCTCTTTCAGAATGCCTTTCTCGATGAAAGTCTCGATTAAAGGTTTAATCCCTGCGATCGTTTCAGGCGACAGGTTGTATTGAGGTGTCCTAGGGAAATCAACATTCTGCTTCACCTCAATGCGCACCGGTTCAACCCCACTGATCAGTCCTATTCCTTCACCTGTGAAATCCCACACCTCAGATGACACGGTGTCTCTCAAATCCGGTGGAAGTTCCTCCACGGTCACCATTGGGTACAGATCTATGCATAGATGCTGATTTGCAACTTTAAAGTCAGCATCATCATCCTTCGTCTGAACCTCCACTCCCTGAGGCGTGCAGTAAATCGTGCAATTCAACTTGCACAACAAATCTCTCCCCAAAAGACAAACTGGACTCGTATCACACACCACAAACTGATGTCTGGTCTGGAAGGAACCTATCTTTACTGAGATCGGCTCTGTCAACGGGCTGTTTATTCTTTTATTCGCTACTCCAACAACCTGGATTGTTTGTCCCGAGAGGGGTAGGTTAGGGACCACTGCTGATCTTACAGTAGACCGGGTAGCACCAGTGTCGACCAAAAGTGTGGCAGGATTGCCGTCAATGTCTGCCTCCACAAAAGGTCCCCTCTGGTCTACCTCCAAGACCGCTCCAAGTGTGCAGTCTTCCTCCCCCCTCAGGCACCGTCAGGATAAAGGGTCTGAGCTACACTCGTCGTATCCTTCAAACAGGGGCATTTGTTGGTACGTTCGTATTCCTTGTGAGATTCTCGGAGCCTGTGGAACCTGTACTTGAGGATTATATGTCCCCCCTTTCATCGACCTGGGCCTCGTCACAGTATTGACTACCTCCGGCACAGGTGCCTGAACCCCCTCTACCTCCTCCTGCACTTGGTTAGCTGGGTTCAAGGGACACTCACGTTTCCAATGCCCGACCTGGCGACAAAGATGACACGCAGTGGTCTTCTTCAGTGTCGCCACATCCACCCCCGTCTTGGGATCTATTGGTTTTCCTTTTCCCTGTCCTTGCCCATTCTGGTTCACCTGGAAATTTCCTTGCCTTCTTCCTAAGGTCCCTCCATTAGGCTGACCCTGTGCTGTCTGCATCTGGACGAGCATCAACTTGTCTTTTAACTTCCGATGTTTCGAGTCCACCTCATCACTACAGTACCTCGCATACCGCAAGATTTCATCTACCGGCTTGTTCTGCCAACAGATCAAATGGTGCTGTATCATGAGGCTGACTTCTGATCTCAGACCCAGCACGAACTTTGAGACAAACTGTCCCATATCCTTGGGGTCTAATGTATCTAATCCACTATACTGTTTGAAAGCTTGCAGAAGTCTTTCGTAATATTCATGCACCGTTTCCTTGGGTTCCTGCACCGTTCGATCTATTTTAACCCAATCTATATCTTGAGGCGAAATCTTCAGTTTCAACCATGTAATCACTTGTTCGAACTTTCTCATAACAAGGGGTGACGGACCATTCGTGACGGCATCCCTTTCAGGTTCAGAAGTCAGCCACTCGACGGCGACTTTACAAGCTGTCCACAAATCTCCTGGCACCACTATGTCAAACAAGGTGTTCAAATCAATCCACAGCACCTTTGAAATTTTAACAAACCGCTCAACCTGCTTGTACCACTCTACCGGTTTCTCCCTCAGCTGAGGAAAATCATTTGTAAACGCAGCCAAATCACCTCTATTCCAGGGCACATGCACGTACCCTCCATTCTGTACTTCCCGTAAGGGGAAGTTTCCAACACCCGTCGCCCCCCCTCCCGGAGGCGGCGTCTCTCCCTCAGCTTTCTTTGCTATTTTCTTCTTTCACCACCTTTCTTCCCATTTGTCCAACAAAATCCATATCCGCATCCCTACAATCAGATCTCTGGTATGCGTCCTTAATCCTGTGATTCTTTTCTCCTCCAGCTCCTGGTCACTGTATTGCAACCTATGCGGTCCTTGTAGTGTCTTGGTTTTGTTCAGATCTACCTCATATCTCTTGGCTAATGCTGTCAGTTTCTCATGAGCTATTCGAGCTTTCCGAGTCACATCTTTTGCTATGAAAAGCAGCTCATCTGACCCATAAATTTCTATTCTTTCCAAAGGCAGGCTTCCATTAATCATTTCGTCTACCTCTGCTTTCATCCTCACTACGTCCAGCAACCTTGCCTGTACTGCGCTCCTGAGTGTTTCTCGACAAGCTGCGCCATCTCGCTCATCATAGTCACTATTCTGTCCTTTGGGACCTATCCGCTTCTGTCATGCTTCTAGAGCTTGGTCTATCTTCTGAAACATTTTGTTCCCTATCTCCTGGCATCCTATCACTTTGATTTCTCACTGTTGGTGTCCACATCCTCAAAGCTGACTTGGATTCGTGTAAGGACCTTGGTCTGACTGGTCTCTCATCCTCCTGTCTAAAAGAGGAGTCTGCAGTGGCTGGTAATGGCGTACTTGTCTCTAATGGTCTTGGGAAATGTACCACTCGTACTCAGAACCCATTCCCACTTCCACTGGTTACTTCTTCTCCTCCCGTCTGTACGGAACTCCCTTCTCTCACTCGATCTGGGTCGTATACCGATACTATAGGACCAATGGTAACCGGCACGGTCAAGGAGTCTGGTAACCTGGTGTTCCCAATGGGAGGCTGTGTTGTCGAAGATGTTGTCGCCCCTTCTGTTCCTGTGGAAATTCTTCCCACTACCCTCATGTTAGTCTGACCCTGCATTTCACCCGATTCTATTGCTAACGTTGGTTTTCCCTCTTCCGAGTCTGGATTGAGTGGGGGTGGTCTCTCTGCTAGCAGCCCATCTAACGGACTGTCATCTGTATCACTATCGTCTTCTTCGACTCTTGTTATTTTCCCATTTTGTATTAGCAGTGGGTATAACTTATCCCCCTCAATCGTTTCCACTCTCCACCTTTTCTCCAGTGCATCCCACCTCGCATCTTGAAATGCCCTGATCGATTTCTTCACCCTTTCCTGGCTCTTGTCTCTTCTCCTATCATACGCTGCCCTAATCCACGCATGTAGCGCCTCAAACTGTGTCGGTCTAGGTAGTGGTCGTAAAGAAGACATTATAGATTTCAATTGGTACAACACCTCCAACCTAAAAGTACCATAACGTGGAAAAGTCAATTCTCCCTCTCCAAATGTCATTTTATGCCAGTTCTCGAGCCAAATTATGGTATGCAATCCTACATTTGTGGCCATATAATGTGCTGGCGTATCCTCGGGAGGAGCCTCCTCTCCTTCCCGAGTAACCACATGTCTGTCACCTCTACAAAGTTCCCGTAAAACTTTAAAACATTTCATGGTAAAGCAGATATCTGTTCGCACTTAATATTTTGTTTTTCGCTTCCTATTTCACTCCACCAATGCCAGCGCTGCTCACACCAGCCGACCTATCGCAGCGCGGCACTGTCTGACGTCACACTTCCTCCGCTCACAGCAGTTCCCCTCCTTTCTGATTCTCTCGCTCTCGTTCGCACGTGTCAATCACTCTGAAGCAATGTTTGTCCTACCGAACGATTACCTCTCTGACTGTCAGTCCACCTCTGACCGAACAGCCTCTCGAGATTGTTGACCTCAATCTGGCAACTGTCTGTCCGCGAACGACCGGACAATCACCTCTGACAAATCGATAGGATTCAAACACTCGATGATCCACACACAACAACCTACGACCAGCGTCGGTTGTTCACACACTCACACATGTGTTCCCTATCTTCAGTGGGTTGATCAACGACGTCTCATGACCCCCACAACTTCTGGTCAACGATCTCAATTCTGGGTGTCTTCTACACCACAATAATCAAATCTCTCTGTCCCGCGCGCGCTCACGGTCCGATCCTCAATCACACGACTCTCATTCCAACTCCGCAAGACATCACACAACAATTAACACCACAATCTATCAAACATCACCCTGTTCATACTCACTCTACCACGAACTGCTACTTCCGCCGCCCCGTCACTCTCCGTCAGTTTTCAACGACCGCCGACATCCTTCTCCTACGATCCACTGGATCAGCATCACTCGGGCTCTATGGGGCCACTTAGTCTCCTATCCTAATCTAGATCTCCCCTTACCATCAAAGGTAACCATCCTACTCTGCTACCAACTGATAACGCCGATTCTTATCTAATCACCTGTAAGAATCTTCTGGTCGCCAGGATCTTTTTACCTGTTGAATAGTGTGAAGGAGAGAATCTTATCCGGTTATACAACAATTTACCCAGTTTACCTGGAAGGACCACTGACTCCGAATTCAAGTTGATGAATTTATTATCGCCAAAAATAACTGGACATGCAAGCACCTCAACACGAGGTTGAAGAAATAAATGGGCACTAATACAAATAATATCCTACGCAGGAGTCTCATCCGACTCAAAATAAGGAGAATCGATAGTTCTAGAAGAATCAAACAAGCAATGATTGCTCCAATTTCTATATTGCTCTTCATTTATCTACTAAGCTTAAAATCCATTGCTGTCCCTATACTAACACTAAGTGACATCCCTACTGAACGATTATCCCAGGCAAGAGTAAGTAAAAAGGTGTCAGCTGTGAAGACTTCCTAAGAAGTGCAATCACTTAGTACCTAAGCTCAGATTTTAGATGCTCCTTCATCAGGGCCCTCTCAATCCTTCTCTCTGATCTCTCCTACCTCTTCTCTGGCCTCCTCCCTCGGGGCACTATCCCTAATACAAAATCCCAATACAATTGAACACGCCTTTTGTCACGCCTCTTTGGTCAGGTCTTCTTTCTTGTACTTTTCCATCGGAACGGTGACTTCATCTTGGACGGTTGCATTGACCTTGAGTCCCGGGCACCTTCTCCGCAGAAAGTATCATCCCTAAATTCCATTGCACTCCCATTTCCATGCCTCCCATCTCTCTAACTTTGTGAAACAAAGAGCTAGTCTTTAACTAACGAGGCATGTGTCCTTGCACCTGCAATAGAAGATACATTCAACAAAACCCTCTACTGTGCTAATTAAATCTACCGACGGTGCCCAGAGAGCCTTTCCAAGAGAAACTTTTCTGCCTACAAACCAAGCTAACATAAGAATAAACAGGCCTCTCCTTGGCGTATATGCAGTCAGGCCTTTACACAATTTAAACACACAATTCTCAATCACCTCTATAAGCATTGGTTCAGTACCTCTTATATTCGAAAAGTGAACTACATGTGCAACTTAATATGATACACATTTAAACTACTGCAGCTCGATTACATATGGGCTAATTCATCTATGCATTATTTTCCACACGATTCAGTTAAGCATTACATTGCATGATTAAATGGCACCATTACATTTCTTATTCACTCTAATAACTATGATTTATAACTACATACTACTAACCATTCATTAATATATATAACTGAATATATGTGGGTGCGGGCTATCAGTGATTATGGTGCACCCCTACAAATTTCACAAGAACATGGCGCTCTATCAGGAGCATGAGACTGTAACCTCAAACCTGCGCAGACACAGATTCGAGGAATCTCTCTCTAGTCTTCACTTTCACCACACCCTGTCTGAACTCTGTGATGAGTTAGGAAAGGGTGGGTTGACTGGCTGATTGGTGTGTAGCCTCAGGCCCTGCAGTGCTTAAGCCTGCTGCACCCATGGTTACCTTTAGTTGTGATGCAATAGCCCTTCACATACAGGGGAAGCACTGAGGCGTGCGAGGTCCCCAAGGATGGTTTCGCTGGTGCAGGCTCCTTCGTTTGATGCACTTTTTACCTGACAGGCACTTTTCCCTTCATTTTTCTCCTTCACAACAACAGCAGATTTTCATGGTCAAGTACATTTTGACACTATGTGCTGCAATGTGATTTTTATATCATGTACAACACTGTAGTTTTCTACTGAAAAATGCAGTTAAAGCTAGCCTGTCAAGGACTTTTGGAAGAGTCACCGTAATGTTTAAAAATGTGGTGTCTACCTCCAGCGTCAGAAAAGAAAAAGTGTCCTGGGGTCTCCACACGCAGACATGCTCTGCATTTATGACTTCACTGAGAATACCTATGATGCAGAACCAGGATTACAAGTCAATAAAATGTTCTTATTTTTCACCAGTTACTGTTCGTCTTCTACTCTTTATAAACTAATTGCAATACAGTTTTACAAGTGCATCTATTTAATTGTGCAATGCTTTCTTTTGTAGGGATTACATGTTTGATTTGTTTGTGTATTATTGAAAAAGTCCTTGCACTTCTACATCACTGGACATTACTTGCCTTTGAAACTCAATGATGATTTGTTTTCGTTAAGACTCAATGCATCACAGGAAGCATTATTTGTTTTTAAGACCTCTCGATTTATAGAGGGAGTGACCTGGTCTCCTAATGTATATGGTAACAGTCTCATCTCCAGACTCCTTTGGTCCTGTTAGGCATGACTAGACTCCAGCAGCTGCACCCCATTCAAGCAGTCAGCTCAAACATTCTAACAGAAGTCACATCATTCAAGTGAAAAACAAACATTTTGCCTTTTCCGCCCCGCAGCACATGGAAGTAATCGCAGATTCCTACCTTGGATATGGGGATGAGCAGTATAATGTTGACAAGCTGGTGAATATGACATGTAAGTACTGATTTCACATGTGCATTTAGGTAACCCCATGACAGTAAATTCAAAAGACTCTCGGCTTTCTGGGCACCCATTATCTAGAATTTACCTAATATCTTGAAACATAAAAATGACTTTGAAAATCATTATGTGTCACACTAATGCTACTGAGTGAACTGGGTAATTTGACCTCTACTCCCTTTAAACCACAAGGTCCTTTTGTTTTTAGTTCTTTAAAGCATGCCTAAACATTAAAATATGTATAACGTGGGCTTTGGCTCCCCTCAGGACGCTCTCTCACTTCATGCTACTGGCTGCTTGGTGATCATTCTACCTTATTGTATTGTAATTGCATTTATATAGCGCTTACTACCCCTGACAAGGCGTTGAAGCACTTTACAAAGAGCAACATGCTGCTCCAGAAACCCAGGGTTATGGTCAGTCCAGTGTGTATTGGTTATTGTTGGTTATTGGGATTAATCTTGTGCTCTTAAGGAAACTATTCCTTGCATTTTCTCCAGTTACTTTGTGATAGATTCAACTATTAGAAGTTAGATGTGATCATTAGTAGGGGTATGTGAGTTCATGCTGATGGTTGGTGAAACAGATGAATGAGCTAGGGAAGACAGGTGTATTAAACTTGCAAGGAGTTTGTTGTCATCTTTGAAATTAGATGTGGGCAGTTTGCAGTAATGCAATGATAGGGATGGAGTCAAACGTAACAGTTGGCTGTGCTCGGAGAGGAGGTGACAGTGGATTGGCGACATTGAAATGCATGTGAGAATAATTCATTTTTTAAAAGTGCTCAGAATCATCATCACACATTACATTCTATACCTCATGTATGCACTGTACACAGAATGCAAACCTTTTTGTTTTGCATTTGCAGTGCAGAAGGCTCAAAACTGGAAAAGCTCATAGGCCTAGCTTTAATATGCCAACATAGGCATGTGTATGTGCTGTTTACACAGTGTATGACCCCCTAGGGGGGCCACGGACAAAGCAGGCCCTGCTGGCCTTCAACACTGGTGGTTGCAGTTATTTCCTTCTCATGTCCCTGTGTCCGTACTGTTATGAACCCCAATGTACCCCAATATAGGCCTAGGTAGCTGCACGACCTTTTACCTACATTTGTCCTACCTTGCTCTGCATAACGGCTCTGGCGCTGACCTTTTACCTAGTTATGTGCCATATAAATGTCATGTGGTTTTCTTCGAAAACTAAACTCATTTTTTATGCATGCAGATTCCTAGTATCATATCTTAATCCCCTGCCCGGGACATATACTGTAGGATTACCATCTTCTGTATAATAACTTTGTATAAAAGTCACAGCTATCGTTATCCTTGGACGACAGACCCACAGTACCATTACACATCTAGGTAGAACCCCTGAGGGTACCATTCTGGGTATAAAAGAACCACATCTTTGCTGGGTAACCAGAGGAGAAGCTTCCAAGCTGACACGAGACCCTGCACGCAGAAACTCCAGCACGCAGTGGTCTGACATCCCTTCCGGGGTGTCGAACTTAAGACCAAGACGGGGTCCTTCGTTCTCTCCCATCAGGTAATGGGGTTGGCTCTTTCCTAGGGGAATCTTGGCTTTACACCTACATACATGCTAGGTACACTTAGGTACACTTACCTAGGGTTTGTATCTCAGGAGTACACTTATATTACTGCCATGTATCTATATGCCTGCATATATTGACTGTTTCACCACCATGGTAGAATTCTACCTTCTTTTTACTCTGCTGGTGCTTGCAATCTTATACATCTGTTTCTGTCTAATTATTGTCGCAGCAAACATGTTTTATACTAGAATGATGCTGGTTCAATAAATTCTTATTGAAAACATTCCCCATCGTTTATTCTGTGTATCTCTCTGAGACCAAGTGAGCACAAGTGACTGAGCGAAAAGTACTGTACTGTTTCCACGATCCCTGAAGGATCAAGGGTTGTCATGTTCGATAGTTGCCATAAACTATTCGCTCCTTGGTAAGGTTGGGGTGCTTATAGTGGCACTGTGAGCTAGCTGGTCTAAAGGCTAATATATCTTTTGGGGGTTTCTGGAATCAGTCTGGACACCAATCCCTTAGTTTGTGTTGTCTGAACGCGCAGATCCTATATAGATATGTAGGAACTACACAACATGGTGCCCAACATGGGTTTGGTTCTTATTTAACGGTCAAATCTGAGTAGTTCAGTCATGCTTTCTCAGAGACCTCTACTCACATTTACCCAGAGACATCTACAGTGGGAAGGGAAAATCCACCACAGCTGAGTAGGTATATCCTATGTATTGGCTGTAGGTTTGTTCAAGCTTGAAGGATTATAGTTCCCCATATTGTGCAAAACCTTATCTCTTTTTACCTTACAAACTTCCTTTCACATTGTCTGTCCAAGACAGCGCTGCAAATGCAGAGGAAGCTGAGCAGGAAGGTGCTCTTAACATTTCAGAAAATTGCAGAAATGCACTTACTATAAAATTAGCAGATTATGGTCTCTCATCATTAGGTGGGACCGTTACCTTCATGATTGAGGCACACTAGGCATTTCGGACAGATGTGTTCTATTCTTGGGTTGAATTCCCACCTGCAGATGCATGCACACATGTATTTCATAGTTACATTCCAGATGAAATACCAGAAGAATATTCTCCTTACGAGGACATAGAAGTCCTGTTAACTTACCAAGACCATATAAATTGGTTTAAAGGCGCCCTCCCCAATACCACAAAAAAAGTGAGACTCGGTCCACTCAGCAGAGACGGAGAGACTTGGCCGGTCCTAGCTGCTTACACACCGAATCCAGAGATTGATACATTGCCAGCAGCAGACTTACGTCCACTTTACAAAAAAATAATAAAGCTATACAGAAATCTTACACAGTTCGTAATGCGAATACTTACAATTCATCCTTCAAGGGTGACTCAAGCTGGTCAACCACAAGGGACTGCAACAAAAATCACCCCACAAACGCTAAACAAAATTATAAGAAGAATGCCCACTAGACGTGAGCAAATGCCGTTCTGGATAGCACACAACTTAGCACAGCTTGAGGCAGTTTTTCCACACACAGGCCCGCAAGAAAAACACAGAATACTGATAATTTGCTTGCCAATGGGAATAGCTCCCCTGATATAGGACTGTACCACTTGGGGTACAGTTTTCACTGCTGTTTATACCAGGACTTATGGTACCCCCTCAATAGCCGTCATGCCAGAAGTATTGAAACAAATACAGAATGAGTACGGGGCAGAACCTGCCCTGGATTTAGGAATGAAATTGATAGGCAATTTTGCCCAGGTATCTACAATTATGTTAGCAAATATAAAAGGGGAGGCAGCAGCGGTGGGTATACGCCAACGCCTGAGAGAATGCACTCCTGCACAACAGGAGCAAGAACTACCTAAAATTATCGAAGATACCTATGCTTCACTGGGTAGAGATGATTTGGGAGCTAGACCTGTGAAACTACAATTAATGGGTAATCCTGAAAAGGATAACTCAAGGCAAGCACCCGATTCTTCTAAAAAGAAATGGGGTAACAAACAAACAAAAAAGAATAAGCAGAATGCATCAGGCTGACAGGGTGGGTCTCCTCAACAGGAACCCTCTGATGGAAAATATAACCTTAGAAACCGTGACAATATTAAAAGCCTGACAGGTATCAGGATACTGATACACGTTCCTCTCGTTCCTTTCAGGGTTCATCAAAAAACTTCGAGAGGGAAGGACAGTCAGAACGCAGATCAGAAGAGCGAGTCAAGCCAAGGGACACACATCGCACTTCAGACTACATTATGAAACAAGAAGATAAACCAAAAACTAAACCTTATGTAAAAAGAAGAAGTTAGCTGGCCTTAAAATAAGAAATGCCCAGTCTACTGAGGACTCAACTATTGAACGGGGAATGGGCTCTGACGATGCTAGACAGCGCAGCAGAAGTAAAAATAGCTCGCCAGAACCTGATGGAATTTCTGGTGACAGCAGCGTTGAATGAACACATCACGGTGGAAACACCTGATAAAAGGGTAAGTGTCCCACATCAGTTATATGAAATAGCGCTCCAAATGGAGGGGAACATACCGAGAAAAGTGAAGGATCTCTTTTGGGAGAACCTCACATATGGATACGACATCCTGTTGGCTGAAAAAGATTGGCCGCCTGAGTTCGTTTTGGACTGCCCTAAAGGGGAAGACGTAATATTACCAGCCTTCTCCAACCTTGTTTCAGAGTCACTAAAATATTCATACGCGCAGGAGTGGGCGGTAGCACTAGCTCCCGCACTCTACCACAACCATGTAGGATAGGATGCTGAGTCACCTCACCATGAAATCCCAGTTAAAACTAATCCAACTCCACAGAGACAGTACCCAATAAAACATGATGCAAAGAAACAAGTTAGGGAGATCTTAGATCAACTTGAATACCAAGGGGTTATTGAAAATTACACGTCTTCCATGAATAATCATTTGTTTCCCGTAATGAAACCCAACAATTCATACCGTCTAGTTTTATAGTACAGGCATTTGAACACATGCACGAAAACATTCGTAGTACAAAATGCACACAGTGCCGCATTAATGAATAACACTGTGAGGAAGAAATACAAGACAACATTAGAGATCTCAAATGGATTCTTTTGCCAAAATATAGTGCCTGAAAGCAGATATTTGACAGCATTTTTAGCCCAAGGCTCTCAACACCAATTCTGAAGACTGCCCCAATGGTATAAGAATACCATGGCTCTGCAACCTGGGCCAAGCCCAACCACTTCAGCAATTGACTCCCAGTAGTAGTGATGGTGAGTGATCAGAGGCTTCTCAGGGAGTCAGTATTAGGGGTGCTCAGAACAATGCAAGTTGAAAATTAAATACCACACACACAACAGTGGTCAGGTGCAATGTAGTGTCCTATGTGTTGGAATGTTCTGTGCTTCAACCAGCTATTTTATTCCCACCTATGTTTCCTTCCCTCCTGGTCCAGGCAGCTCCCACGTAGGACTAATGGTGATTTTTTGATTTAGGCCTAAGTGCAGATTACCCCTTTTTAATAATATATCTGTGCATTCAGTATCTTACAGTTCAGTCTTTCTCACGAGGCAAACCTGTGATGCTTCCCATAGTCAGGCAGGTGCTTGACTGCTGCAGTGCACAGCCTCTCTCCTGCTTCTTGAGGGATGTGCAGGCAGGTGACGGATCATTCTAGGAGTTGGCAAGCATGTATTCAGTGCTCGTGGCAGCCCCCATGAAGGAAGGCAAAAGCAAACTTCACGGTGAAGCAAAGGACCTCTTTTGCACGATCACCCCAAGTTTTGGACAGACACTGCTAGTTTTTTGAGTTTGTAGTGTACTTGGCCCTGCTGTCCAGGCCCCAGTGCATGTGCTCCGACCCCCCCCCCCCCCAAGTACATGTACAATTGGCAAATACCTGATTTACTCATTTAAATTACTTATAAGTCCCTAGTATATGATACAAGAAGCGCCCAGGGCTAGTTAGTTAAATGTAATTCGTGGACTCCAGCACTTAATTGTGCCACCACTGCAGTGACAAGGTGGGAACGTGACTCTATGCCTGTCAGTGAAGCCTAATCAGGCAGCTTTAAAACTGCCCAATCAACAAGGCAAAATAAACCCTCTTGCCAGGTCAAAACCTTCCTTTTTTTATAATAATAATCCACCCCTAGGGAAGCCTTGGTAGCCCACCAGGTAGGGTGCTGAATATTACAAAGAAGGGCATGTTCCTTTGGTGTTTTCCATGCCCTGACACTTAAAACACAAAATTGCAGTTTTCACTGTAGCAAGGCCAGTGATACCATTGGCTAACATGGAGTTTCACCAGCCACTGCACTAACTGCTAACTCCCATCTGGGTGGACCAACGATATTACTCAAAGATATCAAATTAATCGGTACATTAAACCTGACTCACTGCTGAGATTGGATTTAAGGTAACTTTTAATAGAAAGGTAGCAATAGAAAGTCACCACTTTGTTACCCAAACCTCTGGTAGCCTTTCCTGTCTATCTGCAGCAGTTGTCTCCCGAGACAACATGCTTCCCCTGCTAGGAAGTGTGACGCGCTCCCAGGAACCGGGAACAAAGAAAACTGCTGGTAGGAGGAGGTGTGACCTCTTCCAGCAAGTGGCCCAGATTGCCCAGCTTTAAAGAGGCTACCCTCTCTGTGAAGAAACTAGTGATCACACTTTTGCCCGTCTGCTCCTATGTGCTGACAGACAGGCTCGCATCTCCTCCAGAGGGAGAAAAGCCATTGCAGAACTGGTTTTCTAGGAGGAGTGGTTCATCATGCTGGCAACCCTCCAGGGGTGTGTCCAGGGCACCTCACAGGGGAAGAAGGCTTGTGTCATCTTCGATTGGAGTAGAGAAGGGTATCCTGGGATTGTTTGGTGGTCAAACCCCCAGGAAGTCATGTGAAGTGGGAAGGGTTGCCTTGTGATAACTTATTTCTTCATTGGCTAGTTAGTCCTACCCTCCCACAAATACGAAGATGGCATTAAAGTGACACCCCAGACACACAATCCTCAGATCACTAGAGGACTGGAAAGAAGACTGAAGAAGGACTGACCTGCTGCTCCCTAGACCCAGCAAAGGAAGGCTGCACTAAAGACTGGACTTCACCTGCTGCACCCGAGGGACCCACAAAGGACTGTGCCTGCTGTGTCCACTTGTGGAAAAGAGCTCAATTTGCACCAGGGCGGAAGAGGTGACTGTAAGGGCTAGTTGGCTATCCCTCTGTTAAGCATCAGGACCACCAAAAGCTAAAGAGCTCTGCACTCCTCAAGAGCCCAGCTGCCTAGGAATGCCCGACTGCCAAAGTGCCTGCTGGGTGACTGCAGCCCTGACCTTCCCGAGGTGTTCGCAAGTCCGGCAGACCCATAGCCGAAGTGGACTCTGGTCTTCCAAAGAAAAGAATTTACTTACCTGCAAGGAACTGCTGACCTTGCTGTAACTGGGAGACCAGCTGACCAGTGGTGACTGGACCTGCACTGGACTCCCCTGCTGCATTGTGGGAGTCCTGAGGCCGGAGACGACCCCTGGCGCTTGTGGATAACATTGTTACCCTAAGAATGCTCACTGCATCTCTTCATCTCCAGCATCCTTAGCATCCTGCATCCCCAGCATCAGGCCCACTTCTTGGCTGGACCCCGGTACAGGATAAAAGTTCAGAAAATACCCTGAGACTGTCTCCCTGGACCCCAGTGGTCCCTGTTACTGAACCCCAACTCCTTGTGGCCTGTCCAAGTGAAGAGAAGTAGCCGTACTAGCAAGTTGGTTAAAAACTGCTAAATTGCTTACAACGATTTATTGCATTTCCCAAGAGTGAACTACAGTGATTTACTTACCTTTAAAAATTATATCTCCCATTTCCCTAAATAGATTTGTGTTGTTTGGGTGTCTATTTTAAGATATTAATATACTCTATTTTCATAAATTGGTGTCAGATTTTTACTATGTTGTGTTTTTCATAATTAATTGACCGTTTTGGTATTTCTAAATGCTTTACACTTGTTTTTTGATGTACCCCGATTGCTCTGTGCCATAGCTACCCAGGACTGAGCTAAGGGTTTTAGTAAAGAGACCCAACTGATAGAGACTGTGAAATTTGTAGATAGTGAGGTCTCATGACCACACCACATAATAATCCACTTTCCTCGCTAGGGAATAAGACAGGTCCCACTTCTCTTGGCTAGCGAATTTTGGCTGGGCCGCAATCTTCTCAGCCCCACTGGCACATGCTCAATCCACATCTTCTTGTTGGGTGTAGTGGCACAGGTCAGCTACAATTTCTCTCTAAGTCGCAGCGGCATAGGTCAGCCGTGATCATTCTTGTGGTCGCAGCGGCACAGGACAGCTGTGATTCCGCCGTTCGAGCCTGGAACTTCAAATAGTAGAGTCTTCTACCCGCCAATGCTTAAAACATGCAGATCACTCTCCTCTGTCCTACTACTATAGCAGACCCCATCAGCGCTCAGGTCTCATTGCACCTGGCTCCTCATGGGCAGTCATTCCTGACGCAATGTTGGCAGACTCCTTCCCTCTCTTACCAGGCAGGCTGGCTTCTAGGCACTTAAAGTGAGACAAACAACTTCTTCCAGCAAGGGCAATACTTGGGTAGTGTTCACCTCTGGGAAGCTGGCTGGCAGGTGGGCAGACACCATCTCTGGTTGTACAGCAGCCCTGTGAGTACTCTTTGGATCACTCTCTTCCTTGGTCGTAGAGAACATTGAACAACACATGGGTCTGCGTGTCACACTTATTTACAGTAAAAGCAGATATGAAATGTGAATCCACTGTCGGCACTTTCAGAACCAGTTTGGAGTGCTTCACCTTTCAAGTGCCCTCTTCAGCTTCTCTTCAGACACATCCTTTGTGAAGAGTGATGCTCCTCATGGCAAGGTAGTCTCCAGCTTAGAGTACCCATCACAAAGACACAAATAGGTTTGAGCCTTTTGCAACTGGCAGCCATCCACTTTAGTGTTTAGGTCTCCTCCCACCAGCTTCAGGAATGACAGCAGTACACTTCCACTGTCTGGGAATACAACCTTGCCTCCATCTTGTGCAAAAGGCCAGGCCAGAAGCAACCAAAATGGATCCCACAGGCCTCCATTACTCCAATCCACTCATACATACAATGCATGTACCAGGCAAGTCACATAAACAAACACACACGGCATACAGTTGAGATGTTAGCATTAGGATCAGGGTTAACGTAGAAGTAGAACTTTACACGTGTGGTCACTCCAGTGACACAGATAAAAAGGTCTGGTCACAACTATGGATTCACTAAACATGGTACGCTGCCACTACTGCTCTATATATTAAACCTACGACAGGGGCATGTGTGGTGCACCCGCCCCCACTTCCCAGTCACAGAACAGGTTCAGGACCATATCATGTTAAAGGTGAGACTGAGGCCACAGTGTGCACACTAGATTACTGTGAAGCTAGGGCCAAAATCAAGACTCAGAATGCCCGATACACACAGTTGAGCACTCGGGGCAGAGGAACACAACTGTACACAATGATATTTCTGCCCCAGCACATGGAAGAAGGCAGATCTGTTAGCTATGGCAATGTTTGTTTAAATCTCTGTAGCAAAACGGTGGGTGTTTCCCATTGAGAATGTTCATACCTATAGGCTCCATTTGTTCACTGAGTCTGCTGTGAAATAAATTGCCTGATTGTAAAAATGTGTGATGTGCAGGTTGTCAGGAAGAATGCCATTTTTACTGCACATAAGAGGATTTCCAGTTATTTTCCACCACCAACATATTGTTGAGTTCTCATGTATTAGCCCTTCCTGAAATTATGTTTTGGTTGCCAGTTACATGGCAATCAAAGATCACTGGTGAGCCTCAAAAGTGATAAAAGTTTTGGTTTTAACAAACATGCTTTGGGAAACGTTTGTTTTTCTGATTCGTTTACTTTTAAAGAAGATTGTTCAAAATTCTGGGGCTATTCACTGCTACACATGTGTGAAGCTATTTGAAAAACAATGCAAATTTCCAAAAAGTTGCAATACTTTTAAATGCAGTAGAAAAGAGCAGCAAAAAGAATTAACAGAATCACCTTTTGATAAACATAAAAAATGTTCATGCACAGAGCGTTTTATTGGAGAAAAAAACGTTTGCCAGAGTGCATAATTAAAGAAGAATTTCACAATTTTAGAACTTGGAGAAGAGATCATTGATTTCACCCCAGGAGGGACTTCCAGTGGTGTCACAATGAGGAGCCTTTGACAGAAGGCCTGGTCACAATAATTCTGTCTTATATTGTAGCCAAAACCGCATGATTCTTAAAGGATACTTGCCTAAGCACTAGGTGAGACATGCACTTGTTCTTGCTCATGACGCGAATAGAATGGGAGATGAACCGATGCACTATACAAAGCACTTGTTCCCACCATGCACAGCAGCACTTCACTTTGCCTGCCAGAATACCAGTAAGATAAGTGCATAAATTATAAGTGAGAACACTTTTATTTGTTTAATCAAACCCTCCTGTGCCATTCATGTAAATTGTGGCTTGTGGGGTTGGAGGCAAGTTGAATTGCTTCTCCTTCTTGGGCTCCTGATGCAGCTTTCCTACTTACCGGAACCACTTGTTGTACTTGGGGACTTGCTGGACACCTACTAATTCTGGAGCAAACCTTTGTGAGGTGGCTGGTACCATCTGAGTGAATAGCAGGCCACTGAATCTTAGCTGGCAAGTGTTAGCTTAAGTAGGGCCATCAGGCTACATTGAAACTGGTGCAGACCAAAGGCATTCAGAAGTGAGGGTCTCCCTGAATAGTCTGAACGAAGACGCGTCCACTGTGTCTGCACGCACACCTGGAAGATAATGACAGTGGCATGGCAAATGGTGACGTATATGAATGAGCGACAGGCCACCCAGACATAAGAAGTAAGAAGCAGGACTACTTTTATCCTCAGATTCTCAGAACAAAAGGAGTCACTTAAGAGGGCATCAGGTATAGAAGAAAAGGAGTCGCTAAAGAGGACAACAGAACAGGTACAAGGATGCAGAGGAACTGGCTGGGGCCGGAAAGAGATGATGGTAGTTCTGGATGACATTTTAAATAAAGCTGGAGAAAGTGGAGAGGGTGTCCACAGTGGTTGAGGCATGCCTGGAGAAGACAGAGCAAATGATGTCTAAAGTAGAAGCTACAGTGAATGCTATGGAGACCAGAGAGTAGATCAGGACTTGCTGATTCCTTGGAGAATGAGCTACAGAACCAGTTAGAAGTTTGGCAGGGTGCATCTAGGGCTATGTTACTCTGTAGAGCAGGATTAAAATGTGATGGAAGCAGTCAATGTGTGTCTAGCCTTCTCTACATAACATCTGATGAGGTCATAACGATGCTGATGCAGACCTTTTTGCTGAGCTACTATCTCCTTCTGGTTCCTGTGCAAAGCACCTAGAATCTCTGGTGCTGAGGAACTATCAATGTCATGCTTTGGGCTTGTTCTGAACAAAACTACCATTTGAAAGATTGATTTACAGATCCCCAATAAGCGTATCTTGCCCTTCTAGGATTTCAAAGTAGTGACTCAATCTAAGGGGAATCTGTTATTGGAAGCTTGCAAAAAATATGACCTTGGGAGTCTGCTAAAACTTAAAGTAGTCCATGGTGCTAATGCCTCCTGCATCACACTGACTTAGGAGGCCAGATCCTCTCTGGACAGTGTAAAGTACAGCTCCCAAATGCATTACATGTTGTATTTTTCTTTTATGTGTTGGCGTACTAGTTGCTGTGATGTACAACATTGTTTGATCCCATTCAGCAGTCATGACTTGATATAGCAGTGGGTTTAGGATCCATATATTGGTCATGACTAGCATATTCTGTAATATGATATTGACAGAAACAAGCATCCTGGGACCAGTTTTGGGGTAACACCAGGCTAGCTTAAATCCAGTGGCAAAGTGAGCAAGGGACCCACGTCTGGGCATACCCTGCCAACTTAAGGCGAACAAAGCAAACACAAGGAGATGATGGACGGAGCACTGAAACTTTTCAAACACTCACCCCCAGTTACAGTTCCTGGATTAAAGCTAGCCTGGCTGATGAGGGGTGTTACTGCAAAACCTGTCCCATGATGCTTGTTTCCGGTCAAGGGAAGACCTGGCTTGGCAGTTCGGGTTGGACTGTTCCCATGAGGAAATGGGTCAAGACTGATTCGCATATGGCTGGGTCTGAACTGGGGTGGCAAAGTGAGCTAAAGAACTATGATGGATTCAACCCAGATGTGTGATTGGGGGGGGAGTGTCTGACTGGTGTCAGTGCTCCGTCCATCATCTCCTTGTGTTTGCTTTGCACATGAAAGGGAGTCATTTAATGTCAAAAATTATATATTGAATGACAACATGTACCATTAAAAAAGATGTTAATTAAAGTCTTTGCTACAGACAGTTTTAGCTGTGAGGGAGCGCTCATGTTGTAAGTACTTGAAAAGTACACTATGCTATAACAAAGAGAGAGAGGGGGCTTTTGCGTCAGCGGATTGCAGTGATTGGCTTTCATGTGTTTTCTGGGTTTGCTATTGCTCAAATGGGTTGTCTGTCAACTGCTTAACATTTTGCTGGAGCTAACATTCACTGCCAGTGGTGCAGCCACTGAGTTTTGGTGATGGGGCATGAAGTAGTTCTTTTGTTAAACTGCAGATACAACATGATGACTATGAGTTGCTGACTTTTTAATTGTGAGTGATGTTCTGTTTTTGAGCTTGTGACAGCAGAATTTCTTTACGCATCCATGTTGGACGAAATCTATTGGTACCTACAATAAGCCATGGTCAGCAATGTATGTCATGCAATGCACTTGGAGACCCCCGGGGGTAAGGTGTGCTTATTGAATAAAGTCAGACACCCACACATATGCACACAAGCACACTACAGCACGCATTGTTTGAGCATAAGTAGGAGGAAATGTACTTACATTTCTAAAACATTTACAAACTCCTTCTGTGCTTTGTCATAAATTACATACAGGGTGGTTTTATATGTTTTCCCTTCACTCTTTGAATCATCCCCAAAGCTAAGCTGTTACATGCCTTTCCTCCTTCTTCACTTTGTTTTAACTTTGAATATTTTATGTTAATGGCTGTAACGTCTACACCAATATAGCAGCATATTAAACACTCTGGGGCTGCTAAACTGTTCCAAATCAAGGTCTCCAGATGACACCTGTCCTTGGACATCCTTCAGTTCTTTTCAGCAGTTTCTATTCCCATTCTTTCTGCGAGTCCTGATATGAGCTTTCACATTAGAATTGTCCTCCGGGCTATGAGGGAAGCAGATGTGCCATTCCCAAACAAGCTTTGGCATTGTCAGTAGGTCTGGCCTATAATTAAAAGTGCCTCTTCAGTCACTTGTGAGTTCAGGCACTCACTAACTCATAACACATACTCTGTCGCTCATCCTTGCACTCATGTAGCATTCATCCATCTACTAACTCATTTTTGCAGTAACCCACTCAACCATCCACAAAATAACACACACACAAACTCTACAAACACGTGCAAGACAACAGTAAAACAATGTTACAGTGTGGGCAATACCATTCGTGGATGGCTGCCCGGTTAATCAAACAAAATAAAACAACTAAAGGGAAAGACAAGAAAGGTGACCTATGAAAGGAGAAAATGGAAAAATAAAGGAGTGGTGCACAAGTATATCTGTATACAAGTATAATTATGTAGGCATCCATATGTATGTATTTTTATTACTTTTTGATTGCAGGAGCCTGATAGACAGGTAAAGTTGTCATGTCAAATCTAAAAAGTATTTTAATACACAAACACAGAGCTGAGAAAAATTCGAAATTAAGGTTGTCAAAACAATATACAACTCCTCCTGGGATGGTCTAGCATGGATTTTCAAAGTCCAGATCTTCTACACACAGGTTTTGTTAGATGAGTCAAGAACCATGAAATCCCTTGCTTGCTATGTGCAATAATAACCCTCCCTTAAAGGCCTGTTGGCTTTATCATATGCTTTTCACAATAAATAGACTGACAGCCTTTATCATAACTATTCATAACAAAAAGATTAGACACATGGTAACTGTAGGAAAGTAGGAGCTGCTTTCATGGTCACCCCCATTGTTTGCTGGTGTCATTATGTTTTACTGACTAGTCTGACTGGGATCCTGCTAATCAGGAACCCAGTCTCTGTGCTTCTTCCCTAAATTGGACATGGTGAGTACTTAGGTACACTCCAGATTGGCTACTGGTGTACCCTTGTAAGTCCCTAGTATATGGTACTAAGGTACCCAGGGCATAGGTACACCAGGGTTCTCCAATGGGCTGAAGCATGTATTTTGCTACCCATGAGAGACCACTCAAATGCAATTGCAGCCTGTGTAAGCTGGTGCTAGCACCACTTACGACAGATATAAGTTTCCTTATATCTGAGGTCACTGCCCTTAAAACCTATAAGTCACCCCTAAGGCATGCCTTTCAATCCTGAATTCAGGGTGCTCGGTTCTAAGTATGAGGGTGCCCCTGCATGAGCAGGACACCCCTACGACCCTTGGAGTCCATTCTCCTGGGTTGTAAGTGCATCATAGTTAGAGTGGCCATGTGTCATTATGCAATGGCTATCTCAAAACTGGCTGTAACAAACCCTGTTGTGTATGGTATCCATAAACTGTGTTGGAGGTATGATTCCATGCACTGTAAAGCTTCTTCGGGAGGCCCTCAGTGCTCCCAGTACCAGTCTTCTAGACCCGGACAGCAAACTATGGCTCCTGCCGACCAGAGACACGATTCTGCCCTCCTGCTGCTAAGCCAAGCTCTAGCAGGGAAAGGCAGGACAATAGGTTTCCTGTCACAGGGAGGTGTGATCACCTCCCAGACACGGCTTAGTGTATTGAGACAGGGTGGGGGCGCTTGCCAGTGCCACTAGACTACTTTGAAGGGCACATTTGGTGCCCTCCTTCCATACTCCAGTTGAAACCAGTTCAGGGAGCCATTGGCTCCCGCTCTGGCGCAAAACTGGACAAAGGACATGGTAGTATCCTCCTCACTGTCCAGCCCCTCCTGTGGGAGGGACCCCTGAATTGTCCCAACCCTTTCCTTAGGGTACTTAAGGGCTTACCTGTGGGTGGGTCCCGAGATTCGTCGTGGGACAAGATTCAGATCCGAAACCACTTCAACTTCATCTGTCTGGGCACTCTGGACTTTGCTGGACTTCGCTTTGGGAACCGAGACTGCAACTGGGAAGACTCCTGCTGCTCCTGGTCTCATCGTCCTGCAAGTCTGTTGCATCGTCTGTGCCTGTGCTCCATACAGGTCCTTCACAAGGCCTGTGGATATCCAAGACACCCAAAGGAATCTCCCTTGGAGTGAAGGAGTCACTCCCCTGCATCTGCAGGCACCGCTACGAAGCTGACCGGTCTGCTGTTCCTGAGCTCCTACGGACTCCAAAAGGTTAAGCAACACAAGTGGTGATTTTGCAACTCCCTCGAGGCCTGCACTGTCTCATAGCAAGTTTGAAGCCAGCATATCTCGTCGGAACCGCTGGAGCAGTACCCCTGTGCACCATGCCGACTTGCAGTTGCCAAGGCTTGTTGACTCTCTCCAGAGATCTTCGGGCTCCAAGAAGCTCCACCCTCAAGCATCTCCTGCAGCCAAATTCTTCACCTACACCACATCCTGTGCACCGTGGCCCTTCATCCTTTGGTGAGGCTGCTCGAGGTCCTATTGCGACTCCTGTACCTCCAGCCTGTGGGTCTTCGTGAGGGCCTTCTTTGGCTCCAGTGGGCTCGCCTGCTTGCTCGGGCCTGCTCTGACTTACCTGCTCTTGGTGAGTCACTTGGACCTTGCTGGTCCCAACACTGCACCTTTTTGGACGACTACGTTGGTTGCCACTGCTAAGGCTTGTTGGTGCCCCTGCCGGACTCTGACCCTGTGGCTCTTGACAACCGACGTGGGACAGCTCATGAATGGCTCCTGGTCTTCTACAGCGTTGCCTGGTTTGCACAGCTGCAACTTCAAGGGCACCGTCAACTCTCCTGCATCCCCGACATCGGTGGGCATTCGTCTTCCGTGCCTCCTGATCACTCCTGAGTGGTATAGACTCTATCCCCTCTGCTTGCAGGTACCTCTCATCTTGAATCCACCTTTGTGTTCCACCGGACACTTTCACCTTCTTCGCCACCTGCATCTTTTCTGAAGTCCTCCATTGTGGTCTACGGCGGTTTCCGACGTCACTTCGCACCTATGCACCTGGCTTCCCTGTTGTAGGTATCCTCGTTCCTGGGGTATCCACGGGTGGGGTGACTTTCCAACCTTCCATCTTCCACAGGGTTTCTTCAGGGTCCGGTGGGAGAGGTCCTTCTTCTTTAAAACTGCAACCACAACTTACCCATTGACTTGCATTGAGTACACAGTCTTGTTTCCACACTGCACACAGCCTCCGTGGGGTTCCTAGATACTCACCTTGGGTGGTTCCTTGGGTCCCCGACTCTTCAATGTCTTCTGGGTCCAGTCTCGACTTAAGTCGTGGTTCGCATTCCATTATTTTAGTATAAGGTTTGGTCTCCCCCTGGAGACTACTGTGTATTTGTGCTGCTTACGTATTTTATTGACAAAGTATTGTGTTTATATCTCCGGGTAGGAGATATTGCAATGTGTTAGTGAGTGTTAATAATAAATACATATTTTTATAACTACACTGTGCAGTTCTTTTTCATTTAACCTATAACACAAGATTAAGTACTGGTAAAACAAGCTGCTTTACACTCCTTCTGGACTAAGCCTGAAGGCTGCTCTCCACAGCCAGTGCTTAATTTGCAAAATATGAAGTCCAGGTGCTCAAATATTTGTCGGAGACAACATCCACTTTCCCCGGCTCCACCACTTTCTCCATTAGCTCGCCCACTTCCTCTATTGGCTCCACCCACATCCTCAACTGGCAATGCTGAAAGCCAGATGTAATACCTGATCTGAATTTCAGCACGGGAGCCTTTCTCAAGCAAGGTTTTGATAGGACTCTCGCCCCGCCCCGTGAAAAGTTTGAAAAAGATTAAATCAAAAGTGCATTTGAAGCACAATTTTGGAATAAATTTGCTAAAATGACTAATGCATTGAAAAGGGGCACAGGAAATATTCCAGTGCTCTATGGGCCGATTTTGGGAAAGGACAATACTGGGATATGTGCAAAGGTGCTTTGTGTTATCATATACACACATATCCCTAATGCACCATAGGCGCCCCATATTTAAAAATTACCTCTGGTATGCAAAGACCAGAATTTGACTTGTGTGCCCCTATACTATGGGTGCCCTCTCCTATGCCAAGAATTGCCTCAAATATGTCAGAACCAGGATTTTGCCATGGCTTGCCCCACTTACCAAGAATTATATATCCAATATGCCAGGATAAGTATCCATATGCCAAGGGTGCCCTTGCCCATTAGCCAAGAATTACCTCCAGTATGCCAGGGCAGGAATACAATCCCAAGCATAAAACTCTCACACCCTGCTATACTCACATACACACACATACACACTGCGTGCACACACTCTCACATATGCTCAAATTCTCATGCACTCTCACATGCTCTCACACTCAGATTTTCTCAAACACACTCTCTCACTCTCATGCACATTCCCACTGACACTCAGGCAAAATACTTGCCCTGCTGCTGCCCCTGCTATATCTGTTAGTGAAGCTTGGTAAAACCTTTCCTCTACACACTATTCAAAACAAATGGCTTTTTTGCTGGTTTGTATGCATGATTAGAGTTGAATATTACACTGTCATCAAATAGGTGAACCAGATTTATATTTGGTTGTATATGCGGATCAAGAAGTAACGATGTAAATGGACTAGACTACCTACTACATTACAAACACAGCTTTCAAGTAATCTTATGTCAAGTGTGGCTCCTTCAGACAGTGTTGGATTTTTAGCCAGCAAAATATTTAATTTTGGGATTAGCAGTCGCTAGGTACAAGGTTTTAAAAATCTACAAGTCCCAGTGTGTAAATCTTAGGTGCCTGGAAAGCCATGACTGGACTGAATGTGTCACAAAAGACAGTGGGCGTGTCAAAGAGTTTAAAAAAATTAAGTTTCAGGTTTTGGTTTTCTTTGAAACAATCAGATTAATCAAGCAAGCAGTGAAATGTCAGTGCCTGCATTTCATGCACAGATGTTCGAATTCCAGTGATAATCGGTAGACATTCACAGTTTTCAAAAAACAATATAGCATGTTCAAAACGTTACTACTCATTACAACAAAAACACCGTTATTGTGTGAACCATCTGTCATAACACATCTGCAATCTCACTTTTTCAGTTGTCACGTTGTATAGCAGCAGCAACTATCTGTTCTGAATTGCTAAGAAAGTCTCACTGTTGACACCTCTTTGGCCTTGAAGGACCTGGAGTTTGGTGCACTTTTATAATCCCCTGAGCTGAAATATTGCTGGTGCTTGAGGACTTGTGCCCCACAGAAGTTGTCGCACATGACTGATACAACACTGTGACTCCAGTCATGAGGCAATAACACTACACTAAAGCAGTCAGAAACAACTGACTCCTGCGAGGGAGGGCCTCAGTGCAGTCAGAAACAACTGACTCCTGCGAGGGAGGGCCTCAGTGCAGTCAGAAACATCTCACTCCTGCGAGGGAGGGCCTCAGTGCAGTCAGAAACAACTGACTCCTGCGAGGGAGGGCCTCAACTGACTCCTGCGAGGGAGGGCCTCAGTGCAGTCAGAAACATCTGACTCCTGCGAGGGAGGGCCTCAGTGCAGTCAGAAACAACTGACTCCTGCGAGGGAGGGCCTCAGTGCAGTCAGAAACAACTGACTCCTGCGAGGGAGGGCCTCAGTGCAGTCAGAAACATCTCACTCCTGCGAGGGAGGGCCTCAGTGCAGTCAGAAACAACTGACTCCTGCGAGGGAGGGCCTCAACTGACTCCTGCGAGGGAGGGCCTCAGTGCAGTCAGAAACATCTGACTCCTGCGAGGGAGGGCCTCAGTGCAGTCAGAAACATCTGACTCCTGCGAGGGAGGGCCTCAGTGCAGTCAGAAACAACTGACTCCTGCGAGGGAGGGCCTCAGTGCAGTCAGAAACAACTGACTCCTGCGAGGGAGGGCCGGCCACGCAACCTAACTACTATGATAGACTACTACTTGACATTGGGCAACACTAGATGTGTATTTCCTTCTCTTTACTTTTTTTTTTACATCAAAGGTAACTGCTCTGTTTTTAATTCTTGTGTGTACGGATTCAGCGTTGGTGGCACGCAGAAGCCAAATGAAAGTTAAACTCATTTTGGGTTCAACGGTGCAAGAGGGCCTCAAGCTGAGCCAGAGCAAGGTACCAGCTTTCAGCGACTTGCTCAGCTCTTTTGAAATGTATTCTGATGAAACTGGGAAATATGAGATGGAATCCTTAGATCAGCCTCACATTTTTCAAACCGAGAATCAAGTACGGAAACTAGATTGGGCTGAACTGGGTGCTGGCTCTAAGCCTCTCTAACTCAGCCCCAAGTAAAACACACTCCCGCAGGAGACTGAAGTGATGGAACACACGCCTCTTAGGAATATTATTATACAGGTTTTTGGACGCTGTTATTGGGTTTGTCTCGTGCTGGATTGAAGGCATCTGCCCCGTCCTTCATCTTGTTTATGCAGTGCTGCCTCTATCTCGGCAATAATACTGTCTCTCCCCCACCCCCTCCCCGCTCCCGCCCAGAACAACGAGTCGACTGCAATATCCCCAGGCGTCGGCAAGAGCTCACCTTGGCAATGTTACTTAGGTAATAGCAGGCATAGGCGGCTCCGAAGCCCAGCACCAAGGACAAGCCCACCCCAGAGCCCAAAAGCCCCAACTGGACTTGCTGCTTCAGATAGAGGGAGAGGTCCCGGCCCAGCAACTGCAAGTTCATGCCCATCCCGATCATCCTATGCCTCGATGTCTGACTGGAGGAGTCATTACGTAACGTTTTCTTGCCAAGTTTTTTACACTGCAACGATCACAGTGACCACCCTCAAGAAAAAGAAGCGTTGGTTACTTACTGGGTTACAGTAGTGGTTACTGCATTTAGAGGCCTACTGCTGGACACACTGCTTCAAATGATAGTAGCGTCGTGCTGAACTGCCGGTGCGTGCGTCGTGACTCATGTGTGTGCCTCATGAAAGATGATATGGTGGGCTGACAGGCCGGCACGGCTGGCCGCTGCACGGAATTTCAAAAAGATTACGCACGCAGCCGCGGCTGCGCAGCACAGACCCACAGTCAGGACCAAATCCAGCCCAATCAGTGGCCCGCCCACTGGCAGTACTAACTGAAGGGCAGGCATGCATTTATTATTAGCTAAGCACTCTTCACCGGAGAGCGTGGAGACAGAATCAATCAATCAATCAATCACGGCATTTATAGAGCGCGCTACTCACCCGGGAGGGTCTCAAGGCGCTGGGGGAGGGGGTAAGTTACTGCTCGAACAGCCAGGTCTTGAGCTGCTTCCTGAAGGCGAGATGGTCCTGGGTTCGCCGAAGGTGAGTGGGGAGGGAGTTCCAGGTCTTGGCCGCCAGGTAGGAGAAGGATCTTCCTCCGGCGGTGGTTCTGCGGATGCGTGGTACGGTGGCGAGGGCGTGGCTGGTTGATCGTAGCTGGCGTGTGGGCGTGTAGAAGGACATGCGGTCGTTGAGGTACTTTGGGCCCAGGTCGTGGAGGGCCTTGTGTGCGTGGGTGAGGAGTCTGAACGTGATTCTCTTGCTGACGGGGAGCCAGTGCAGGTCTTTCAGGTGTACGGTGATGTGGCTGTGTCGGGGGATGTCCAGGATGAGTCGTGCGGAGGCGTTCTGGATGCGCTGGAGTCTCTTTTGAAGTTTGGCTGTGGTTCCGGCGTAGAGGGTGTTCCCATAGTCCAGTCGGCTGGTGACGAGTGCCTGGGTGACGGTCTTCCTGGTTTCAGTGGGGATCCATCTGAAGATCTTGCGGAGCATGCGCAGGGTGTTGAAGCACGAAGATGAGACGGCGTTGACTTGTCTGGTCATCGATAGGGAGGAGTCCAGGATGAAGCCCAGGTTGCGTGCGTGGTCCGTTGGCTTGGGTGCGGTGCCCAGGGCCGGGGGCCACCAGGAGTCGTCCCAGGCGGAGGGTGATGAGCCCAGGATGAGGACTTCCGTCTTGTCTGAGTTCAGTTTAAGGCGGCTGTTCCTCATCCAGTCGGCGACGTCTCTCATCCCGTCGTGCAGGTTGGCTCTGGCGGTGGTGGGGTCGTTGGTGAGGGAGAGGATCAGCTGGGTGTCGTCGGCGTAGGAGATGATGTTGAGGTTGTGTCGGCGTGCGATGGCTGCGAGGGGGCTCATGTAGACGTTGAAGAGGGTCGGGCTGAGTGAGGATCCTTGTGGAACGCCGCAGATGACTTCGGTGGCTTCGGATCTGAACGGGAGAGGCGGACTCTCTGGGTTCTTCCGGCGAGGAACGAGATGATCCATTTCAGTGCTTTCTCTCGGATTCCGATGTTGCTGAGGCGCTTCACTAGGGTGCGGTGGCAGACGGTGTCGAACGCCGCGGAGAGGTCCAGGAGGATGAGGGCAGCTGTTTCCCCGTTGTCGGTTAGGGTTCTGATGTCGTCGGTGGCTGCGATAAGGGCGGTCTCGGTGCTGTGGTTGGCCCGAAACCCGGACTGCGAGGGGTCGAGGGATCCATTCGTCTCGAGGAAGGCGGCAAGCTGTCTGTTGACGGTCTTCTCGATGACTTTGGCCGGAAACGGAAGGAGCGAGATGGGGCGGTAGTTCTTGAGGTCGGTGGGGTCCGCCGTTGGTTTCTTCAGGAGGGCGGTAAGCTCGGCGTGCTTCCAGCTCTCCGGGAAGGTGGCGGTGTGGAAGGAGGAGTTGATGATGTCCCGGAGATGGGGTGCGATGGTGGCGTCGGCTTTGTTGAAGACGTGGTGTGGGCAGGGGTCGGTTGGTGATCCGGAGTGGATGGAGTTCATTGTGCGGGTGGTGTCTTCGGTGTTGATCGGGGTCCAGTTGCAGAGGGTGGTGGTGGCGGGCATTGGTTCGGCGGTAGGGTGCGTTGTTTGTGCGTCGAAGCTGTTGTGTATGTCGGTGATCTTGCGGTGGAAGAACGCGGAGAGTGAGTTGCAGAGGTCTTGCGAGGGGGTGATGTCGTTGTTTCCGGCGCTGGGGTTGGAGAACTCTTTGACGATGCTGAAAAGTTCCTTGCTGTCATGGGCGTTGTTGTCCAGTCGTTCTTTGAGTGCCGACTTCTTGGTGGCACGGATCAGCTGGTGGTGTTTGCGGGTGGCGTGCTTGAGGGCGGTCCTGTTGTCTGTGGTCTGGTCGAGTCGCCAGGTTTTCTCGAGAGTGCGGCAGTTCTTCTTGGATTCCTTGAGTTCGTTGGTGAACCAAGGGGTTTTCTTGCTTCCGGGTCTGCTGGGAGGGTTTTTAGTGGTGCGAGGTCGTCGGCGCAGGCGGTCAGCCACTTGGCGAGGTTGCTGGCTGCTTCGCTTGGGTCCGTTGTGTCGGTGGGTGTGTTCTGGCTGAGGGAGGCGGTGAGCTGCTCGGCGGTGATCTTGCTCCAGCTCCGGCGGGGAGCCTGTTGCGGGTGGTGGTGGGTCGCAGTCTTTCTGAAGCTGAAGTGGACGCAGCTGTGGTCGGTCCAGTGGAGTCCGGTGGCGTGGCTGAAGGAGATGTGCTTGCTGGACGAGAAGACGGGGTCAAGCGTGTGGCCGGCGTAGTGAATGTACAGCCCATTACATTTTTGTGGCATATGTTCTGCAGTCGTTGATGTAATTTGGCACTCAGGTCTAGACCCGGCCCTGATGAATAAGTGCCGGTGCTAAGCACCGGAAAGCACAGGCACAAATTAAGCACTGTCAGCTATCACTTAGAGAGCTTTCTAAGGTTGTCTAAGACCTCTTAAATCACCATAAGGGTTGTCTGGATTAGTGCAGGGTGCTACACTTAAATAAGTGAGCACCATATACTGAGCCAGCCTCCTACAGTAACTGATATAATTCTTGCCAATGAATCACTCAGGCCTATATTCTTTAATATTGATTTATCACCCTAACCAACTCTGGTCTGCTGTACTGAGCATGAACTTTCTCACAAGGCAACCATCAGGAGCACAGTCATACAATTACAAATAAGTACAAAATAACAGTTGGCAAAACAATCTACAACCCCATTGTAAAAAAGCCTAACAAGAATTCTCACAGTGCAAATCTTCTACCTATAGGGTGTGTCAGAGCGGGTAACCAACGTCAAACCTCTGCCTAGAATAGTAATCTTTGAGATTCCATATAACAAAATTCCTGCCTACAGGCTTTTTTCCTGCTTATTCAAAATCCATCCTTAAAGTCCTTTTGACTTTAAATATGTTTTTTCACAATAAATAATTCAGACCCACTGCATTTGGTACACCTTACACTTATGGTATCTGGCATATGACATCTTTGGCTTGTCGCCATGACCTATTCAGGCCTCCTGTATTGAGCAAAAACTTTCCAGCTTTCCATCAAGTGCAACAAAAGAACTCTTTTTTAGAGGAAGCAAATAATGACTTCCCAATCAAACCAATTAAGGGAATCAACATGCTCGTTCTCGGTTCATCACATAAGGTCTGACGATAGGTGTGCTGTCAAGCCCAGACCTAAATAGGCTCATCTTCCATTTGATGGCCCCCTCAACTACAGACCAGTTTCATCATTCTAGAATCAGTTAAACTGGCCGAAAAGCAGTATCTAGTTGGTTAGTTAATTAGTTGACTTGCATCAGGCCGGCTTTCTTCCACTGAGAGACAAAGGGCCATTACTAGAGATCCAGGATGAGAGGTGATGTATCTAGGAGACTGGAGGCACCATGCCCTTGGTCCTTTTGGCCCTATTAATGGCCTTTGATGCCATTACCCATGCCACTTTTACCCATCAGATCGCAGCCGCCTTGAAATGTACTACAATTCAGAGCTTCCACTTATTCTTGGAATGGAGATCTCAGATGCATATGTGGAGTTTTATGTTGGAGCCTCACCACCACAAGTTTATGAAGGACATGTGAAGCAACTGCATCTGACTCGAGGGGGGCACCTCATTATGGCTTGAGGTGATGTCATTTAATGAAGACTTCAAGTAGTTGGGTCTGAGTTGAGAGCGACATCTATCACAAAAGTGAAGTACATCAACTCACTGCTGGACTTGTTAAGCAGTTTCTTCTGATTCAAGAGCGACATCTAGTAAAGTTTTTGAGGACTGCAGCCTTGTTAAAGACTTCAAGCTGTTTCATCTGATTTGAAAGGGACATCTAATAACGATTTGAGGGACTGCAGCTATGCAAAAGGCCACATGAATTGGCTTTGCCAGTGGTTGTTTGTTTTGGTGATGTTCATGTCAAGAACCCATCCGGCTAAATAAAAAGCTCATTCACACTATTTATCTGTTCACCTGTCTAATAATACATAATCTCTGCTATGTTGCCAGAGGCCGGGTAACTAGTGATGTTTTTAACTACTTACATGGCTGCCAGATCAATAGCAGCCATGTAAGTATGTGATGGCTGGCAGCCGGATAAATAGCAGAGGAAGAATTGGTACTATTTGGCTTGCCGTGCAGCTAAAGAGCCACATCTATTAAGTAAATAGAAAAAAGCTGCGGTTTTTTGTAACTGCAATATTTAGGAAAATTAACTGCAAAGTGCTATTCTGTAAAACGACTGCTTTCAAGGTGACCCCATTTGCATTGAGCTGATTAATGCTTCTTATTTCATACCTTGACCGTGGTAAACTCATTTATCATCTTGAAACAAGCAATTCACATGCACCACCCAGCCCCACTTTGTAAATGCAGAACACTCCATCTCAGACCCGATGACTGACATCACATTATTTCTTTGCAAGCAGCATCCATCATGGTAAGAAGGCAGCGCCATTTTGGAAGTACGACACTGCAGCCAGCAGGGTAATAATACACAAAGCGTCTCTAGCACATTTTGTACAGAGACGGAATTTAGAATAAGTAAACAAGAAAGTTTCCAAAGCAGAGAAAGTTGTAGTTAATAAACACCAGGATTGGTAAAGGCAAAACATCTGATCTTGGCAACCTGAAATGATGGTTATTTTTAGGTCGAGCCTGAGCCAGCGCGCAAGCGCTGCTCTGGCGATGATCTGTTGTAGTTAAGTACGGGAGAGAAGCCCCCCCCACTCCCCCGCCCCAATTTTTCATTGGCTTGTGTCTTTGTCCTTCGTAAATGCTGGCTTCTGATTTTGTAATTAGCTTGTTAGTCCTTCCTTAGTACCGCTGTGTCGACATTTGTAACCTCCCATGGTTACTGGCCCCTTCACTTGATTGTTACACAGTACGTGTTCTATTTTCTTTAATGAGTTTCTCCTACTGCAAGCACAATGACGTGCTTTTCTTACATTCAGCGCGCCGTGCGCTCTTTCACTTTTAAAGCAGCCGGGACAATGGTGGCCACTTTGAATCCAATACCATAGGTCTCGCATTTAAACGCGAGACCTATTGCATTCCAAATATTTTTCTATCTGTGCGCTTGATGAGTTTGAGCCGAGTCCAGAGCTGCGGAAAACTGCTGACACATCAGAGGAGACAATGGGGCGGCGTGTGCTGGGGCAGCGAGGAGGCACGGGGCTTTGTTTAGTGTTTGGGGAGGGGAGGGAGAGCCCGTGGTGCCGGGCTGGAGGGGAAGCAGCGAGAAGGGCGAACGGTGACAGCGCTGCTGGAGCGGGGCATGGGCTAGCCGCTTCCTGCAGAGTGCTGGCCCGTTGCCACCCTCCCCCTGCTGGGGGAACAGCTGTGCCCAGCATGGTGCATGGGCGGTCCCTCAGGTGCTCCCCGACCCCCCAGCACTCCGAGGCTCCTCATTGCTCTCCGCGCGGCCGTGCGGGAAGTTCTGCCTGAGAGATAAGTGCTTCCAACACTTTCTGTGAAGTGCGCCGAACGGTGCCCTCTTCATGCAGGGCCGGCAGTGCCAGGGGGCAGCGGTGCCCGCCTGGCTGAGAAGGGTCTACTTGGTGTAAAGTTGATGGGACTTTGCGCTTGGGGCTTTTGGGAGACTGCAGCCCCAACTGCATAGCGCCGTTCCAGGAGCTGAATGGCCACAAGGCGCTTTGTGGCTTTAAGGAATTAGCGGTTTTGGTTTGTTTATTGTGACTTAGACACGGATAGTCTGGGGAGCAATGCCCTTGTGCAGCTAGGGTCTCGCAGAGTGTTTGTTTCTACTTTTATGTTTGTTTCTCGTTTTGTGTTTAAGGTGCTGACTAGCCACCGCCGTCTTCCACCACGACACTACCCCCTGCACACCCGGCATCGTGTCCCTAGGGCAAGGGACTTTAGGAAAACGTGTACTTCAGACACAGATAGTCTGGGGGGCAATGCCATGGAAAACGTGTACTTTGGGGGGCGGGGGCAATCTCCCTAAGTAAAGAGAACTGCTCTAAGCTTGTAGAGGCTGCCAAGGGGGACAGCAGCAGAGCACACCCTGTCAGGCGCCTCTTTTCTGCTTTAATTTGAGTCTAAACACAGAAGCAGCTGTACCTGCTCGCTATACACACCCAGGGCAGTGCTGGGGGAAAGATATGGCAGATTCCACCTGGTGTCCTCCCTGAGTTTGAGGAAGGTAGGGTATCATTTCAGTTTTTCTGTTTAATTCCCAATTATAACGAGGCATACTGTTGGCAATGTCGGACTTGAAAAGAGGAACGTTTTCTGAAGCAAGTGGGGATTCCACAAAGGGGCAGATAGTAAGCGCTATATAAATGTTGTAATACAATTGGAAGCGCTAATTGGTGTGGCTTTAGTGTGCTAACGCATGTAAAACACACATTCACAAACGCAGTTTACATGTGTTCTATGCACGAATTTGGTTTACAGTTTTGAAGCTAGTCCTGTGGGCTCTGCCAATGCTGGGAAGAAAGTAGGGAAGGAAAAAATGCTTGCTGTATAGAACGTATATAGGAGATAAATAACTATATGTGACAATGTGATGACTGAGTGTACTATTCAGATGTAAAATAGTCCCGCACACACTCCAGTGAAAGAACTACCAGGAAGATGAAATTATAGACCAACCAGCGAATAGCATGAGGTGAGAGAGCGACACGATCGGTGGAGCCACACCCACTCTTTATATTTTAATGAACGGATAACAATGGGTCTAGCAGATAGCTGCAGTCTCAAGCCAGACCTAAAAAAGACGTTATTCTGTCAAAATTTGACAGGGCTCATCTTCTAAAAATGATAGAGCTGTTTAAAAAAAATAAAACTTTATCAACAAACATTGGCAAAGCCATTTGGCCTCACCTTTTAAAAACGAGTGGCATACTGTTGGCTTTGGCAGTGCTTGTTGCTTTGCAAAAGGCCTTCCACTGTGTGCGAACACGTCACACTTTTTAGTAACTTTCGATCCATTTGAGCTAGAAACCATTTTTTTGTTAAAACTTGCAGATTATGCAGTAGATGACAGATTTTGTGGCAAATGCATGAAAACCATAATTATGCGAAAAAAGCTGTGGCCGTGGCATCGCATAATTCCAGTGGTCCTGGGTATAACTTAGCAAAGGCGTAGCTTGAATGATGCTGTGGTCATCTGAAAGGACAGTCTCTGCCCCTTGAGGCAAGCAAGGAGTAACAAGCATTTGCAATGCAATAGGTCTCGCATTCACGCGAGTTTGAGCTATTGGCATTGTAAATGACAATGCCTTTAATTTATGTTTTGGGTTTTAAAACGTAAATAAAAGGCATTGTCATTTACAATACTAATAGCTTAAACTCTCGCAAATGCGAGACCTATTGCATTGCAAACTTGTTTTTTATTGCAGGTATAGGCCATAAAGTTAAATTAAGAATAAAAAGAAAACCTACCATTGCCTAAACACGGCGACCATATATTTGCAAAGAAAAACTCACAATTTAAAAAAAATAATACCAAAGCATTTAATTTTTAATAGCAGGCTGGCACAGAAAGCATTTTAAGTTTTAATGAAAGGAAAATATTAAAGTAATTGGCTCAAAGAAAAGGTCTTCTTGGCTTTGAATTACTGTAACCTGAACACATAGTTTAAACACACAAGAATGACTTAAAAATAAAATAAGGATAAAGAATGGAAAAGCAATGCAGTGAAGACTGTAAGTTGCACTTCTGATGGTGGATAATCTGCCAGTGTGCCATATTTTCCACCATTGTAAATATAGGGATAGGGTGGGAAAGTTAACATGGTTTTGTGGAGGAGGTGGATAGTAATCCCGCAGAAAGTAGAACACTCCCACATACATGTATGTTTGTGCGTATTCACAGACATGTTTCAGGTAGTTTCCCATCTTGGGAACACACACATTTACTTGTGTGACAGGCAGGAGTAAAAGCCTTTTAAGAGTGGTAATGGGATGGGGACTCCCCCTAAATTAATGCAAGCGTGGAGGAAAGAGTTTCTCCAAAATGAAGAGTATTTGCTGTTGAGAAATATATCCACTTTTCTTTTTTTTAGATTCAAACAGTTTTTTTTGTTAATTGAGGCTATCACCTATTCAATATAAATCACATCCCCAAATTAAGGATACAAATGTACCACCTCAAGATGTTGACCCTGCTCAAACCAGTAGAAAATGGGTTCTACCTATGTAGTCTACCTCGGTTGTTTTGCTTTTGACTACTCGGTTTTTGGATATTTTCTGTAGGTGAGTCTCACTACCTGAACCTCAGTCACAGTAAATTCATGTTATTTGTACTGAGCATGTTTACCACTAGTGTCTGCATTTTAAGATAAGGCTGCGGCTATGCAACTAGGGTAACAGGCACATGGCTGGTTACACATGCAAAACACACAAGATGATGGACGGAATGCTGCACATTGGCACTGGGGTGGTCTGAACTGGGGTGGCGGAGTGAGCTAAAGAATGATGATGGATTAAACCCAGATCAGTTGACTGGGGCTGAGTGCTTGCAATGTTCAACACTCCGTCCATCATCCCCTTTGGTTTTGCTATGTTCGCCCTAAGTTGGCAGGGTATGCCCAGACGTGGGTCCCTTGCTCACTTTGCCACTGGATTCAAGATAGCCTGGCTGATGACGGCTGTAAGCCAGAAACCGGTCCCAGGATGCTTGTTTCCGGTCCAGGGAAGACATGGCTTGGAAGTTCGGGCTGGACTGTTCCCATGAGGCACAGGGTCAGACTGATTTGCATATGGCCATGTCTGAACTGGGGTGGCGGAGTGAGCTAAAGAATGATGATGGATTAAACCCAGATCAGTTGACTGGGGGTGAGTGCTTGCAATGTTCAACACTCCGTCCATCATCCCCTTCGGTTTTGCGATGTTTGCCCTAAGTTGGCAGGGTATGCCCAGACGTGGGTCCCTTGCTCACTTTGCCACTGGATTAAAGATAGCCTGGCTGATGACGGCTGTAAGCCAGAAACCGGTCCCAGGATGCTTGTTTCCGGTCCAGGGAAGACATGGCTTGGCAGTTCGGGCTGGACTGTTCCCATGAGGCACAGGGTCAGACTGATTTGCATCTGGCCATGTCTGAACTGGGGTGGCGGAGTGAGCTAAAGAATGATGATGGATTAAACCCAGATCAGTTGACTGGGGGTGAGTGCTTGCAATGTTCAACACTCCGTCCATCATCCCCTTTGGTTTTGCCTGGTTACACATGAACACATGTGCAGACTGCTCTTGTGAGACTACCGTCGTGCCCACAGGTAGTCTGTGGTAGAAGGGAATCTGCAAGGATTGGTGCGGACCTAGTGTAAGGCTTATAATATTAGTGGCCACACATAGGTCAGTAGAGCCTACTGGAAAATCTGTGGTATTTTCAATGTATTATATATATATATAGGAGAAATCTGATCCTAAGTGCAGTCTCGTTCTATTTATTCCTACACAGTCCAACAAGGTGTCAACCTGGGGTAAAACATGCACGCCAAGTTTGAAATTGCAGCCCCCAACACACTATGTCTACATCTTATAAGGGTTGAGGATTTATAATATTTCTCTGGCTCAGCTCAAAATCAAACTCCAGGCCTTTGTCCTGCTTACTGGGCCATGGTAATTAGTCGGCTTCCCAGCAGAGGGAACAAGAGCCACCTCAAACAAAAGGAGCGATTATGAGTGACTGACCCAGCTCCTGGGAAAAGGAAGGGGTAGGGAGGAGATCACCATCTGATAATTAGCTTGTCACACTGCACCTGGGCTGGGACAACCCAGCCCCATAGAACGAAGGAGGGAGTCCAGACCTCTGGAGCCAACTCAGGTGGGGATTGGCTTTGACGTTTTAGTGCAAAGGAATGAGGCAGTGATACCAGCTAGGGGCAAAGCTGGGGCCCTCACAGGAGCTCTTTCCAGAGAAAACTTGAAGTTGCCATGATGGATTGTCCCAGAGTGCTGTGCAGGTGAGTTCGGACAGAGGTGGAGGGATGATGTGTCACTCTAGAATTGACTGGTATGCCTGGCATCAGAAATTCCAACCTCACTTAAAAATCCCTGCACAAGTGAGAGACAGATGAGAAGACCCATGATCTCTGAGCCAACATTGGTGGAAAGGATACCTAGTTGGAAAGAGAAGCCACCTGATGCCTTAAAAAAGATGAGCTAAGGACATTGTCACCAGCTAACCCACCAGGGCTAGGATGGATCTCTCCAGAGCCAGTGGCAATGGCCCCCATATGCCTCCTGAGAACCAATTAGGGGAAAGACGTGAGCTCCACTGCCCCCCACAGGTGCTGTGCAAGACAGCCAGGAGGCTCTGGGACCCGGGGAGTGCATTCAGGAGAGTGCTCTGCACCTGTTTAGAGGCCACATGGCCTGAAAATACTCCTGGTGTCTATGCCTGGCTCCAGGAGCAAAATGAGCCAAACATGAAGGACCATCAGGGTCAGAATTGTGCCACTTTAGAAATTTGCCACTTAAACTGAAAAAATAAATGAAAAATTAACGTGTGATGCTCGGCTATGTTGCTGAGATTATACTCCCAGGCAGGGGCCAGGACCCGGTGGTCAGCACATCTTCATTTATTTGATTATCTGGGGAGAGAGGTGTGCTCGGACCCTCTTCCCCAAGCCAACTTTTGGTCCTGGAGCCCAACGCAAGGATGTCCCAGGGACCCCATCACCGGGGACAACGAGGCAGAGGAGGGCCTGCACATTTAAGCTGCTGTCCGAGGACCCCATTCTCCTTTCCTTGGCTGGGTGCATTTCCTCTCCCTGTGTCTGTGTCTGAGTTGGATGGACAGGCATGCCCAGTGCCTGCACAGCACTCCAACTACAACCAGGAGAACAAGAAGAACGAGCTTCCTCTGCGCAGGAGCAGAAAGAAGAAATGCCAGCTCCCTCGCATAGCACAGGAGATGCCAGCCCATGCGTGGAACCAGCTGCGGCTGTGACAGCATTTGCGCTCCCACCACAGCCTCAATCAAACTGTGAAGTGCTCGGAGGGTGCCAAGGTAGGACAAACAAAAACAATGAGAAAACACCAGCGGCGAGAGGCCGCTAAAGAAAATAGGAGTGGAGCATAGTGCCAATATAGGCAACTCACCCCAACATGGAGACATACCATGCACAGCAATAAATAACCACATGAGATTTGTTTGTTTAACCACAGTTCCAAGATGTGTTCCTCTGGTGCCCTCTGTGCTAATGGGCTTTCTGATTAGGAGGTTGGCTGGGTCCTGTATTCACCACTCACTGCCCAGGCCCCGGCTTCAGGATTCGCTTGTAAGCATAAATATCTTCCTTCATGGCCACGAGTATGTTTGATTAAATAGGTTATTGTTGTGGCCAACACAATACCCATATCTTTATCCGCTGACCTCCAATGTATAGGAGGACAGCAGCAGGGGATATAAAACAGCTATCTTCGTAACCACAGTTGTGTGTGATACAATCCATTATGCACTGAGCGCAACATTGAGCATTTACATTGGGGTTGACTAAGCCCTTGTTTGCCCCCCTTACTTGGATGATCCCAATTATCAGGGTTCAGACTGCTTATCATGTGCTGCACCAGCAAGGGAACATGTAGGCCTGGATTGAATTCAAGCTGTGACATGTCCTTACGAGGACGCCCGGTGAGCCTCCTCGCCTAAACCAGACAAAGGTGGATCTAACCACAGGGGGAAAGGCCTTAGGTCCCCTAATGGTCTTCCTATTATTCTGCTACATTTCATGTCCTTATTGCCTGCAAAACCCATCAGTCTGACTGCGATCTTCCGATGCTGTGTCGCCATGCTAGTGTTCCCCCATCCCAGCATATGTAGCCCTTAAACAGCTTTTGCTAAAGGTATACCAGAGTGCCAAAAAGGTTAGCCAATGCTTTTGGCCTTGAGGACCTGGAGTAAAACATGAGCAAATGTACCTGCACCATCTTAAGTATGAGTGCCAAATGTACTGGTAATTGTCAGCAGATGTGCTCCAACCCCTATTTTTCAACACTGTTGGAGTAACAGCACACTTTTTAGGATGGCAAGCTGATGCAACCCACCTAGCTGAAGGGCTGCGGGGGGGTATAACAAAATGCAGAAACTCTACACTCTCCTCTATTACAGTATTCTGCTTCATTTCATGTAATCATATCTTGCAGCCCATCACCGTCTGACTGCGATCTTTAGATGCTGATGTCCCCACACTCGCGTGAGTAGCCCAGTGCCTGACTTCTGCTAATGTATACCAGAATGCTGACAAGTGGGTGAAAAAGCTACTGGGATGGTGAGAACAATAAGAACAGATCCCCTGCCCTTTCTTGAATTGTGTGAATGCCGAATGTCCAATAATTGTAGCCTCTGTGCTGTAACCCAGTGTTTCCCAAAAACTTTGTAACCCCAACCCACTTTTTTACTGACAGACTTATGCAACCCGCCAAGTTACAGGGCGATAAGGCGGGCGGACTTGGCTTATCTACAATTTCTGTTGAAATGACTAATACCTTTGCAAGGACAGTTTTCCTGATAAAACTATGACGCACAAATTAATAATGTGTTGAAACCGGTTACAGTGAATGTTTGTCATATGTGCATATGCGAGTACAATCGGCTTAGCAGTAGTGCAATACCTTTGCCCAAGCAACTCCTGACAAGATGTGCCATTGCAGGTAGAAGTAGGGGTTATATCCAGCCCACCTTAATTCCTCTCTTCCAGTTATCTGTGCATAGTGCTTTTTGGAGCATAACATAATTGTGTATTTGTGAAGCGCACATGCTCCCGTAGGCATGTTGGCGCTGGATAACAGGTGTATGTTACCCCAATCACTGAAAAATATGGACAGATTAGTTGCCCTTTCTTAATTTGTGGGAATGCTGAATGTTTTCTAATAACTGTGGCCTTACTACACTAACCCGGTGTTTCCCCAAAACTTTGGAACCACAGCATACTTATAGGATGACAAAGGTACGCAACCCACCTAGCTGCAAAGGCAGTAAGGCGGGCAATGTGTCAATCCGGTCTCAGTGAATGTTCGTCCTTTGTGCATCCGCCTGTATGTACCTTGATTTGTTTGACTGTGTTTAAATTGTTGCTAGTGATTGGACGGCCTTGAGCCTTATTATAGACTTCATGCAGGGCTGCTTGTTCGATGAGGTACATCTTGTGCAATGTGAAACCATAATTCTTGGGTTAGTCATGGCTTCCCTGCTTAACCAAATTGTGTGATCCTAGGCAATTGTCTGACTTTTACTTGTACCTTCATTTGACATAAGGGCACCTAGGCATGCCTGTGGTCAGATACCGCTGCATAAAACTCTCTTGTGTTAGGATTGTTAAACTATAATGTTGTCAATCCATCATAACAACCAGCAACCTGAAGGGTTCCTTGTGTTAACTGACTCTCCAGGGAGGAACGCTTGTTATGAAGTACACTTTTTACTTAAGCAGAGACTGTATATTCGGACGTTTGCTGAGGGATTGTTAGGGATGCCTGTAATGCCCTTACCAGGAGTACTTCTATATGTGCGGTAGGGCAAGGGAGTGTTCACCGCTGATTCCGTTTAAACCCTAGTTTCCGAATTACAACAAAACGTGTTTTACCTAGAGCCTTAGACCCTGCTCAGTCATCTCAGTGCTGTGATTGGCAGATGCAACTCTCTGTATGCGTTGCTGTCCTTAAACGTAACGATGAAAGGTGGCCAATCAGGGGAGCTAGTGACAAGCCTGCAAGTATTGCAGATGGCTGTGCTAATCATAACGTGTGTTTGTGCGCACGGTCACATGAAGGGTATCTTGGCGCTGAATATTGCTGTTCCTTGATACCAAACTCAATGGTGCTTATTTTATCAACTTCAAAAGGAAGAAAGGCTGCGTAGACCTGCCGTTATGTGAGCAGGCTGCGTAGAATGTCCCTTCCAATCCATGTTTTAAGCCAATATTGAAGCATAACTTATGATGCATTTGCTGAAAGAAACCTCCCGATATAAACCAGGAAGACGTATGGTGCCTTTATGAGAACCTGGGAAGAGCAGCAAATAGGGGACCACTGTGCGCTCTGCTACGTCTCTAGGGACTTTTGCGATGTGAGTTTGTTGACCCTTCTGTTATTTGTAATTAATAAGGGTCTGAAACCAGTCTTTCCACCTTCTGATCACAATTCAGAACCCCAACTGTGAGAAAGATTCATCCCTTATCGCCGGGCGCTCCTGGCCACTACTGATTCACGTTTTGCTCCATCTGTACAGTGGCAGCATTCCTTCCTTCAAGTAAATGAAGGCAAAGTGTGATCACCCGTGGTGGCACCAGCACTCAGTTGGCCAAGCAGCGAGTACCGGGACAACAGAATTGAATAAACAGCACTGCCCCTCACCCAGCAGGATGCCCCCGTGGCATGCAGCATGAAGAGTTTGTGCCTGAGCATTCGTCTGCCCCAGTTTAATTCAATTCAAAGGATGCAGCTGCAGTTTGCCTTTGGACATAATGTACATCGGCTCTAAGGCACACCCATGTATGCCTAAGCCCACCCAGCTAGTGTCGTCGCACAGGGCCCACCATCCACACAATGCCATGTCAAAATCACTCTCCGGTCACCTCCCCAGGTACCGTGCCGCTCGCGATACCGAAGCTACATGGACCCCAGTGAAAATAACACGACAAACATCCCAATGAAGGTTTCCCCATAATAGCAGCACCATTACCCCAAACTCGAGCTATTACCACGAAACCGCCATTCTCCAGATGGCACAATATTCAGTCCGCTTTTACGCATGCGGCGTATCTATCACAATAACGGGGCCATAAAAGCATGCCAGTCTACACATGTACCAGAGACAAAACATCATTTCAAAGGATAAACTACCGGGAATTCAGTCACTCGTCCCACCTAACTGCAACAAGCTGGGCATGACCGAGTATCAACTCAAAAAGGGGTGCTAAAAGGGGGCGTATCAGATACTTCCTGCATATTGCCACCGCAGAGGCACTTGACCCTTCCTGCAACAGGTAGGCATACCCGGGACACCAGCAGGGACGGATTGGTAATGCGGGCACTCGGGAATTGGCCGAAGGCCCGTGTCTCAGTGCCCTCTGTGGGCCGTTTTTTCCCCCTTTCCCAGTCCACAGAGAGCACTGGACAGGGAGAGGAAAGCATCCTCGCTGTGCGGCCGTTCAGTGATGATCAGCTGTGGCCTCTCCTTGACCCCCCGCCCAGCCAAGCAATCACGCTGATGGTGGGTTTGGGAGGGGTGATTGTGTGCAAGAATCGGCCTCCCTGGGGGCAAGGTGCTGCTCAGGCCATTGAGCCATTTTCACCTCGGGCCCCCCTGGGGCCCTCGCAGCCCTGAAACAGTGTTTGCATTAACACCTCGCCCACAGCCCTTCTCATTCAGGGCATAGTGGGCGAGGAAGAATGGGTCTCGATGTGGGGGCCAGGTGATGTTGGGAACTGGCACCATTTCACCTTAGCCTCCCCCCCCCACCACCATGAATGGCCCAGCAGCTGTGTTTTTTGCTTTATCCCCTCTCCTGCCAGGCCATTGCCCCGAGGCAGTGAAGGGCTGGGGAGGGCTGAGCAATTTACAAATAGCTGGGGCCTCGCTGTTTTTCAGGTGCTCCTGCCCTGGAGGGCTGGGGAATAATTTTTTAATAGAAAGGGGCCTCGCTGCTTTTCAGGTGCTCTTGCTCTGCAGGGCTGGGGAATAATGTTTTAATAGAAAGGGGCCTCGCTGCTTTTCAGGTGCTCCTGCCCTTGAGGGCTGGGGGATAATTTTTGAAGAGAAAGGAGCCTCGCTGCTTTTCAGGTGCTTCTGCCCTGGAGGACTGGGGGATAATTTTTGAAGAGAAAGGGGCCTTGCTGCTTTTCAGGTGCTTCTGCCCTGGAGGGCTGGGGGATAATTTTTGAAGAGAAAGGGGCCTCGCTGCTTTTCAGGTGCTTCTGCCCTGGAGGGCTGGGGGATAATTTTTGAAGAGAAAGGGGCCTCGCTGCTTTTCAGGTGCTTCTGCCCTGGAGGGCTGGGGAATAATTTTGTAATAGAAAGGGGCCTCCTGTTTTTTAGGTGCTCCTGCCCTGGAGGGCTGGGGAATATTTTTTTAATAAAAAGGGGCCTCACTGTTTTTCAGGTGCTCCTGCCCTGGAGGGCTGGGGAATATTTTTTTAGGAGAAAGGGGCCTCGCTGTTTTTCAGGTGCTCCTGCGCTGGAGGGCTGGGGAATAATTTTGTAATAGAAAGGGGTTTCATTGTTTTTCAGGTGCTCCTGCCCTAGAGGGCTGGGGAATCATTTTGTAATTGAAAGGGGCCTCGCTGTTTTTCAGTTGCTCAGCTTGTAGGACATTGCCACCTTGGCCCTGTGTCCTTCCCAAGAACAATATCCTCCCACTTACATTCCTTGTGTGTTTCATGAAAGGACACGCCCGCGAATGTGGGCCACGCCCCGCGAATGTGGGCCACGCCCCGCGAATGTGGGCCACGCTCCGTGAATGTGGGCCACTTTTTTCATCAGTGCCCGGGCCAAATTGTGATCCCAATCCGACCCTGGACACCAGATACCGTGGCGCCGTGTCTGGCACTTGAACTAACACAATAAGTCCGAGCCTCCCGCCCCCTGGTAGGCTCACACTGCTAATCCCTTTGACTCGTGGCTACGTCCCTCTCCACCTGCGATACAGCTGACACCCGACCAATGTCTGCATCGTGCTGGTATATCAAAGCCGCTCTGCTCCGAGTAACGCAGGTGCCTCACGATTAAGACCAATCTATGAACTTCAATCACCTGACCTGCCCTCCCCTCTTTGTTATCTTTCCCCAGTATACGCCTCAGACCTGGGAAGTATCTGACAGCACAAGTACCCAATGTACGATATTTAAGCAAACATGAGCACGAGGAGGAGGCCCGCCTACCCTTCACCGTCAGCTTCCAGCCCGCCCCCTTTTAAAGAACGGGAGTCAAAAGTTCTGCCTGGAGCTGTTCACGGCGACACATACATGGCAACGCACTGCTTAGTGCAAAACAAAATCGGCATTGGAAAGCGCACCATGCCCATGAGGTCGGCACTGCCAGGGGTAGGCAACCCTATCACGAACACGTCTCTCGTGTCACCGTTCACTATCCTCCCTTGTTCAGTGGAACAAGACATGAGACGAGGCCAGCCATTATGAAATGTTTGTTTATTCATTGCTTAAAGGAAAGTGCACATGTAAAACACATCTGGGCAGTTGCTGCACTGTTTTCCTCCAGTTCACCATTTAGTTGAAAACATTGACTGTTATATATACCTCGTTTTATATGCAGATTTTGCTTCGTCTGCTCCTAGATTTCATAGTGCTTAATTTAGCCCCCTCAGAACGAGGATAGACAGCCTCCTGGCCGAACGTGTGAACTGCAGGGCACACTTATGTCACAGTGGTTACCGTACTACAGGGCCGTCTTCCTTGCCTATGTGAGTCTTCTGCACTCACAAACCACGCCCCCTTGGGATGCAGTCCAGAGACGTCCTCAGATGTTTCAGGGTCACACGAGTTTGATGATTTGGGCCACGCTCGAGTCATATGCCTGGCACTGGGTCAACTCCAGCTCCTCTTGGACCAAATCGAGGCGAGCTTTCATGTGGCTTCTGCCCTCCACTTACACTGTAATGTCAAGAATTAAGACAAAACAGCAACCTTTGATGTAAAACAAGATGGAGAAAGAAAGAGATACCCATATATTGGCTGAATTGCAAAACTTGAAACTAGAAAACATGGGATCCATCACGGCTTCTTTCCCGGTTGACCAAACTGTGTGTTCCTGGGCAAATATTTTTTTTTATCGTGCCTCATCCGCTCCATTTCATTATTATGGCATATGCTCCTTCACGATGTACGCTCTACAAAGGCCTCGTGTGTTTTGATTTAGCATACTATAATGTTGACCATATAAGAATTTAGACCAGCATCTCCATCCCTTCACAGCAGCAGACGCAGACGCCGTGAATGGAACTTTATGACGTCACAGGTCCTGGACTGGCTGTCACGAGACCTAAGTTACATTGAGCCTATAAAGGGGAGCTCCGCCACAACACCAGAGAGAACAAGCATTGGCATAGCCAATAGGTCGCGCCTTTGGGGTGTTATAAGTGTTTAGCCAGAGCTATTGACTTTGCCAATGTCTACAAGCTGTGCTGTAGAGAAGTGTGGCTGCTGTGCAGCATGCTGAAAAGTTATAATAAAAAAGTGTCAGAAGCATTTTTGTTACTTTATATATGACCAAGAAGGCATTATGTAAAGCTTGCGCTGGCTCAGGCGAGACCTAAAAAGAGAGACCACATGTGAGGTAGTACGTCAGGGAGCACAGGGGCGTCTTCAGGTACACGGCTGGATATGTTTTAATTACTCAGTAAGTGACTTCATCAAGAAATTGGAATGTGTTGATGCGGTGCCATGCTCCCTCAGCCTGGAAACACATGGTATCGCCCAGAGTGGTGATGTAATAATGACGTGAGAGAGTCTCCATTGTGATGTATCCTGTGTACAAAAGGCTGGTAACCAGGCGCTGCGGCTTTAGACAACAGAACACTAGGTGGGGGACCACTGCCTGCAGTCGAGGCTGAGCAGACCCCACAAAAAAGGATGTCAGGGGGTGGGGCAAGGGGACAAAGGTGAGTGATTAAACAAACTGAAAATAAGATTGAAAACGGATGAAAACCAAACTGGCTTGAATACCCACGTCTGCCGTACACCTAAAAATATATACCCTACCTAATACTCAGAACATCGGCGCTGAAGGTACGGGTGTGTGTGGGAGGGAGGAGAGGGGGCTGCAGCACACCCAGAAATAACAGTGCTGGAGTTCAGAAGATGAATGAGCATTAAAGAGACACACTTCAAGGACAGAGGTCAAATGTCAGGCTATGCCTTGATGTCTTGTACTAATTGCTGCTTATTGTTTAACCAATGAGATTGGTGTTTATTTTTGTTTCTCTGAATACAAAGTGAGAGAATTTTGTAAAGTCAACTATGACAATCTTGCTACAGTAGAGGGAGCGTCAGTTTTTTCTAAAACCACATTTGAAATACCTGCAACTCGACTGTACAAATATTTCAAAATATGTTCTGCAGTTGAGCGCAAATGAAGCACTTTTTTTGTAATTCTGAAGTGTGATGGAAACAACCGTTTTTAATAGGATCAAAACATATAGACACATTACTTAGTGATGTGAAAATTATAATTATTAGTTTATCCTGTTTTCCACACATTGTCATTTGTGCGCTATATAGTTTTACTAGCAAATTTAGAGGTCGTTTCAATGGAAAATGTGGTCTGGAAATGACCATTCCCCACCACACCATGCTTTAGTAATACATTTGTGACAGTGTGCTCCAAAATGCACACCAGCTGGCTACATACCACATCTTTACCACTTTTCTGCTTGGGTGATCAATGCAAAATTGATGGCTGCACCCCAGTGCTTAATTTGAGCCAGTGGTTTCCGGTACTGACACTGGCACTTAATTGTCAACACCTGCACTTATGACAGTCTGCCACATGGTGACGCTGTTTGCGTAAATTAGAGATGAGCAGAACAACAGCTGTTTATTAATTCAATGTACATTTAATCCAACTAACTGCTGCCACCCAAGCCATTCTTATTGATTTGCGGGCCTCAAATAGTCTGAATTGTCACACGTGTACCAGTGTGATGGTTCGAAGTTGTGCAGGTACTGTCATTGGCAGCGCTGGCACAGCCAATGGGTAGTGCATGCTGCAGTGGCCTCCCAACGAGGGCTCCGGGACTTACTTTTTTTCCAAATTAAGCACTGCAGCACCCCCACTCTGAAAATTGTTCCAGCACCACTCGGCCAGATGTAGGGTACGCATGACTAGTGACTCGTCTAAGAGCCTTAGTTCAGTAATGACATTTTAAGGGCTGCGTAGGAATGCCTCTCAATGCTGTAATATAGTCTGATGTCCAAAGGTGAAAGGCTGCTGCACAATAAAGAAATACACTTTATGAACTTTGAAAAGACTTGACCATACTCTTACATGATGCTTGCTGTCCAGTATATTCATGGTTTAGCTTGTGCAAGGAACGTAAAACATGCAGTGGTGTAATGCTAAATGATAAGGCCCCCCCCTGCAGAATGTGATGGAGGGCCCCTTAGTCTCGCATATCTGATAGATATTCATTGGTTCGCACTGAATGAGGGCTACCGAAGGAGACCCCTTGCACCGCAGGGGCTTGCGTTATGCTCCTAAAAATGTGGGGTGGAGGCAACACATTACACCTTTTCCATTATTTCCACATTCATTGTCTAACATGTAAAGTCAGCAATGGGGGCTAAAACGCCAACCCTGAATCATTCAACACAAGGGACATGGTCACTCATAAAAGTGTCTACAGAAGAATGAGGCCACAAAACATCATGGGATATAATGATCAAGAAACAACACAAAACTGGACATCAACAGACTATGCCAGTGATGCACAGAGTACTAGATGCTGTTGCCTTTAGCGTCTTTTTCCAGCATTGCAAATGATGGCTCTGATATGTAGTCATAGCAAAACAGTCCTATAACAAGGTACCGTGTAAAAAGTATCATCAACAGAAAATGGTACATCATTCACGTTGGATTAACAGTTCAATTCCAACGAGGTACAAAGAGGAGAAATGCATGTTGTTGTACCGGAAACCACCCCAGTGGTGAAAGACGAATGCATTACTGCATGAACCAGAAACATCCTGTGAGCCTGCTGCTCTAGGGACTGGGCCTCTCATTGTTTGGAAGCCGTCTTAGTTTGGGCTTGGATCAACTCATTAAAATTAGCCTTGAAGTGGTCTCTTCAGCTCAGCGGTAGTGCTGCTGCCGCTGCCCCTGTGCAGGTAGGTATTCGAGGCCCTCCTCCACCCGCAGGCTCCTGCCTGCGCCTCATCCCTGGTGGTCCAGTGGGAGAGCCTTGCTCTTCTGCTGGCCGCTGCTGTCTGTCTCTGTCTTTGTGCCGTTTTTCTGTCTTTCTGTGCCCGTTTTCTGTCTTCCTTCTAGCCTCTTCACTGTATTTTTATTGTGCCTGTCTTTATTGTGCCAGTTATCGTACCTGTGCCTGTGTGTATTTTTAGCCATTTTTCTGTCTTCTGTGCCCGTTGCTCTCCGTGCCCTTTCCCGCCGCTGCTGCCCCCGTGGCCCCTCCCCCCCTGCCGGTTCCCGCTCCCGCCTCCCAGCTGCACTTCCCTCCCCCTTCCCTACTTAATGGCGGACGCGGCGCTGGCGCAAAGAAGGCGCGCCAAAGGAAAGCCTGTCTGCGCCTGTCCGCGACCCGACCGCGGCCAGCGCCAGGAACCCTGGATCTACGACCCCCCACCGCTACAACTCCGCTGCCCTCCTTGCACTCAACCCCAGAAGGAACTACAACTGCCAGCGATCAACGCCGAACACCACCCACGGCCAGTTCTCCTGCCGTCACTGCCGCCAATCCTTCACCGCCGATCGCACCCCCACGGCCCCCGCACCAAACGTCAACAACACCGAAGCCCTGAAGTGCATCCTCCTCAACGTGCGCTCCCTGCACAGACACGCCGTAGAGATCTGGGACCTCCTCGACACCCTCTCGCCAGACGTCGTCTTCTTTACGGAAACCTGGACCAACGCCTCCCCTGCGCCCCACATCGCCACCGCCATCCCCGACGGATACAAGATCCAGAGGGAGGACCGCCCCAACCGCCCAGGAGGAGGACTCGCCACCGTACACAAGAGCTCCCTCTGACTCTCCACCTCCACCATGAAGGACTCCTTCCTCACCACCTCCACCTCCAGATTCAGACCAGCCCCAGAACCTCACTCCGCGGCACCCTCGCCTACAGACCCCCCGGACCCTGCGCTTCGTTCACCACTACCATCACCGACCTCATCGCACCCCACGCCATCGCCTCCATGAACTACATACTCATCGGAGACCTGAACTTCTACCTCGACAACCCCATCAACCCCAACTCCACCACCCTCCTGGACAACCTTGCCAACATCGGACTAAAACAGCTCGACACCACACCCACCCACAAGGCAGGACACACCCTCGACCCCATCTTCGCAGGAGGTAACAACATCCACTGCAGCCACACCACGCAACCCCCTTGGACAGACCACCACTGCGTACACTTCCACGTCGACAAACCCACGCCGCCCAAACCTGCACCACGCCCCCCACAAAGGAACTGGAGCAAAGTCACTGAGGAACAACTCAACTCCACCCCCAGCCTCGATGCCCCCACCACATCAACCAACGCCAACCTCGCAGCCAAAGGACTCCACACATGGATCTCCAGCTGCGCAGACAAGCTTGCACCACTACGCAACCCCGACAGACAACGCCCCAGAAAAGCCACCTGGTTCACCGCCGACCTCAACTTCAACGACCAGACACCCAACTCCGAATCCTCTTCCTGCTCGAGCAACGCCAACAAGCCCACCATCTCCTCCTGGACCCCAGTCACCACCGAAGACACCACTTCGACCATGAAAGGCATCCACTCAGGTGCTCCCATGGACCTCTGCCCCACGCGCATCTTCCACAGAGCCGCCACCGCCATCGCTCCCGAACTACGACACACCATCAACACCACCTTCAAGACCGGCACCTTTCCCGACGGCTGGAAACGTGCAGAAGTCATACCCCTGCTAAAGAAGCCCTCAGCAGACCCCACCGACCTCAAGAACTACCGACCCATCTCCCTCCTCCCCTTCGCGGCCAAAGTCACAGAGAAGACAGTCAATGCACAACTAACCAAACTCATCGAAGAAAACTCCATCCTCGACCCCTCCCAATCCGGATTCCGCAGCAACAACAGCACCGAAACCGCCCTACTCGAAGCCACAGACGACATCCGCACCCTCCTCGACTAAGGAGACACCGCAGCCCTGATCCTACTTGACCTCTCTGCAGCATTCGACACCATCTCCCACCGCACTCTCACCGCCAGACTCCATGACGCCGGCATACAAGGAACCACCCTCGACTGGATCCGCTCATACCTCACCGGCAGAACCCAAAGAATCAGACTACCACCCTTCCTCTCCGAACCCACGAAAATCAACTGCGGAGTGCCCCAAGGATCATCGCTCAGCCCCACGCTCTTCAACATCTACATGGTCCCCCTCGACGCCATCGTCAGAAAGCACGGACTCAGCATAGTATCCTACGCCGACGACACCCAGCTCATCCTCTCCCTCACCAAGGACCCAATCACCACCAGACTCAACTTCCAGGAAGGAATGAAGGACGTCGCATCCTGGATGAGCAGAATCTGCCTGAAGCTCAACTCGGAGAAGACAGAAGTCCTTGTCCTCAGACCCTCCCCCTCGGCATGGGACAACACCTGGTGGCCTACCGCCCTCGGCAGCCCCCCACACCCACGAACCACGCCCGAAATCTCGGCATCGTACTCGACTCCTCCCTCTCTATGACCCGACAGGTCAACGCCGTTGCCTCCAGCTGCTTCAACACCCTCCGAATCCTCCGAAACACCTTCAAGTGGATCCCCCACGAATCAAGGAAGGCCGTCACCCACACGCTCATCACCAGCAGACTGGACTACGGAAACGCCCTCTACGCCGGGATCAACAAGTCTCTTATCCGCAAGCTCCAGACCATACAGAACACCGCAGCCAGACTCATCCTCGACATTCCTCGACACAAGCACACCAACCAACACCTATGGAACCTCCACTGGCTCCTCGTTGAGAAGAGAGTCACTTTCAAGATACTCACCCACGCCTACAAATGCATCCACAACACCGGACCCCAATACGACAACAAGAGAATCTCCCTCCACATACCCAAGAGAAACCTCCGATCCGCCGACCTCGCCGAAATCCCGCGCATCCGCAGAGCCAGAACAGGTGGAAGAACCTTCTCCTACATCGCAGCCAAGACCTGGAACGAGCTCCCGCTCAACATCAGACGCGCCCCCTCCCTGGACATCTTCAGGAAGACGCTCAAGACCTGGCTCTTCGACTGAACGGAGCTGCTTACCCCCCCAGCGCCTTGAGACCCTCAGTGGTGAGTAGCGTGCTTACAATTCCCCTGATTGATTGATTTTTTCAGGTCGAGCCTACCAGCCTGCACAGCAGTCGAGTGGAAAAAGATGAATTATCAGTTTACCAAGAATTTGCGGTGGAATTAAAGTTCAGCCATTGCTTGCCATTAGTTAGCCTTAGTGTTGCTCTCATTTGCTTACTTATTATTTTGTAGCTGGCCTTGTCCATCTTGTGTATGTCCTTCCCCTGGAGAACAGCCTCTTTAATAGTGTCCTTCCAATGCTCAATGTTAGGGAACTACTTTTTTTCTTTTTTCATAAGCGTTCCGTGTGAGTGCATGTGTTTTCCAGTTGCCTCCCTCATGTGCTTCTCCTGCTGTCTTTCTGTAATTGTGCTTTAAAAATGATACTTTTGAGCAACTTATTTTTATTTATTATTTATTTAATCCACATTTTGGATCGGTAGATAAAATAATGCACCAGTGTCTTTTTGAAAGTGCGCTCTTGTAGGATGCATACATCATCATACATAATTGCGCCTTTTTTAATTTCCCCTGTTGTTCATGATTAGCAGCATCTGCATTTTTACTGATGCTGTGGAGCATGAACAAACAGGCATTGGCAGAGCCAATAGTCTGAGGCAAGACTTTACTTTTGCTGAAGTAGTCCCCATCGGTCTGAGCGTGCCATGCTCTCCAGCATCATTGCTTGCATTGCACATAACCGCTCCCCAGAGGGCCTGCGTGCGAGGCTTAATTTTGGGGCTGGATATGGACTACTTTGTCTGTCGTATTCCACTTCCTGGTGTTGATGCAGACGTAATGTGACAAAATGCTGTCACTCATGATGACTGATATTCCATCCACTGAATGGCTGCCCTGTGGGCTGATCGAAAATGTCAATGATAGTTCTTACAAAGCATTGCTGAAGGTGGCTGTCCAGTTACCTACACTATGTATGGTAGTGGGTTGGCAGATTCAAAAATTGAATGACACTTTCAGCAGGCAGTGGCTGAAAGGGACTAACCCATAGCCCCTCAGTGTATTCTATTTATTAATATTTTTTATTATAGTTGATTATTTAGATAAGTTCTGGCAGACAGCTAAAGCTGTCTCTAGTCTAGACCTAAACAAGACTCCCAGACATGTCTGCTTTCTGTAGTTTCTGTACCTTCACTTTCCTCCAGTCCTTCAGCGGCGAGGTAGCCTCTGAGGGGTTATGGGTGTAAGACATGTTTCCTTTCTGTAGGTTCTGTACCTTCACTTTCCTCCAGTCCCTCAACAGCAAAGTAGCTTCTGAGGGGTTATGGGTAGTTTCTGTACCTTCACTTTCCTCCAGTCCTTCAGCGCTGAGGTAGTTTCTGAGGGGTATGGGTGTAAGACATGTTTACTTTCTGTAGTATCTGTACCTTCTCTTTCCTCCAGTCCTTCAGCGGCGAGGTAGTTTCTGAGGGGTATGGGTGTAAGAAATGTTTACTTTCTGTAGTATCTGTACCTTCTCTTTCCTCCAGTCCTTCAGCAGCGAGGTAGCCTCTGAGGGGTTATGGGTGTAAGACAGGTTTACTTTCTGGAGTTTCAGCACCTTCACTTACCTCCAGTCCTTTAGCGGCGGTAGCCTTTGAGGGGTTATGGGAGTAAGACATGTTTACTTTCTGTAGTTTCTGCACCTTCATTTTCCTCCAGTCCTTCAGCAGTGAGGTGCTTCTGAAGGGTTATGGGTGTAAGACATGTTTACTTTCTGTAGTATCTGTACCTTCTCTTTCCTCCAGTCCTTCAGCGGCGAAGTAGTTTCTGAGGGGTATGGGTGTAAGAAATGTTTACTTTCTGTAGTATCTGTACCTTCTCTTTCCTCCAGTCCTTCAGCGGTGAGGTAGCTTCTGACGGGTTATTGTTGTGACAAAGGATCATCCCCGTTATGCCTCCAGGAGTCAGAGGTGTGATTTCACTTACACTGCCCCTGGCAGTTGGGTGAAAGGGCGTGCATACATTTAGCAGAGTCTGTCTCCTTGCAAGCATTCAGGTTAGGTAGCATCTTCCAAGCCAGTGCTCGCTGCAGCAGCCTCAGAACTGGCCACTTTGTGAATACAGACACTGTACAACTGTTCGGGCTCTTGTTGTTCCCTTAGCAAACCAGCCCCAGAAGAGCACAAGCCAACGAAATTACAACAGGCATCATTAATTACAGTTTGTAACACAAGCCTCAGGAAATATTATTTCATCAGATGTTTTTTCATAATTTGCTAGGTTGCAGGGTACAGTCCTAGCAGGCCGAGGAATTTGTAAATGGTGCCTTGGATGTAAACGTGCACCACAGCAATATGATGTTTGTTCCTTCCTAATTATTGCTATTTAAGACACCGGCATATATGTCTCTAGACAGTGTTGCCATTGCATCATTTTATTACTTTATTGACAAATACTTAATGTGCTTCTATTGCTTTGCAGATATCTTCCAAAAACTGTCTGCTGTTAAAGACCAAAGAGAGTGGGTGATTGCAAGTGAGGCACACAAGGTAGGTTACCTGCAACAATACTAGGTGCATACCTTCGTGGCTGGGAATGTATAGTATGAATAAGACTTCTAATGTAAAGTGTGATGGTGTGCACAAAGGATTGCCGAATGAGTGCTTCAGTTTAGGGGCCTCATTAGTCTGCGTGTGGTAGTACTATCACTGGCGGTAATTGGTACCTACTCCAGAGGCTAAGTATCATCCATTACAGAAGAAGGACATATCGCCTATCTGTAAAATCCACTCTGCTGGGATAACACACGCTTAAAATCCACTCTGCTGGATACCACGTGGTTAAAATCCACTCTGCTGGGATACCGCACACTTAAAATCCACTCTGCTGGATACCACGTGGTTAAAATCCACTCTGCTGGGATACCGCACACTTAAAATCCACTCTGCTGGGATACCGAATGATTAAAACCCATTCTGCTAGGATAACACACGCTTAAAATCCACTCTGCTGGATACCACGTGCTTAAAATCCACTCTGCTGGATACCGCGTGGTTAAAATCCACTCTGCTGGGATACCACACACTTAAAATCCACTCTGCTGGGATACCGCATGGTTAAAACCCATTCTGCTAGGATACCACACGCTTAAAATCCACTCTGCTGAGCTACCACATGCTTAAAATCCACTCTGCTGGGATACCACGTGGTTAAAATCCACTCTGCTGGGATACCATATGTTTAAAATCCATTCTGCTGGGATAACACACACTTAAAATCCAATCTGCTGGGATACCACATGCTTAAAATCCACTCTGCTGGATACCACATGGTTAAAATCCACTCTGCTGGGATACCACACACTTAAAATCCACTCTGCTGGGATACCATATGTTTAAAATCCATTCTGCTGGGATACCACACACTTAAAATCCACTCTGCTGGGAAACCATATGTTTAAAATCCATTTTGCTGGGATACCACATGGTTAAAACCCACTCTGCTAGGATACCACTTGCTTAAAATCCACTCTGCTGTAACACAACGTGGTTAAAATCCACTCTGCTAGGGTACCACATGCTTAAAATCCACTCCGCTGGGATACCACATGCTTAAAATCCACTCTGCTGGGATACTACACACTTAAAATCCACTCTGCTGGGATACCACATGCTTAAAATCCACTCTGCTGGGATACCATGCACTTAAAATCCACTCTGCTGGGATACCACATGCTTAAAATCCACTCTGAGGGGATACCACGTGTTTAAAATACACTCTGCTGGGACAACACGTGGTTAAAATTCACTCTGCTGGGATACCACCCGCTTAAAATCAACTCTGCTGGGCTACCACGCGGTTAAAATCCACTCTGCTGGGACATCAAGTGGTTAAAATCCACTCCGCTGGGATACCACACGCTTAAAATCCACTCTGCTGGGATACCACTTGCTTAAAATCCACTCTGCGGGATACCACATGCTTAAAATACACTCTGCTGGGACAACACATGGTTAAACGTCACTCTGCTGGGATACCACACGCTTAAAATCAACTCTGCTGGGATACCACGCGATTAAAATCCACTCTGCTGGGACATCAAGTGGTTAAAATCCACTCTGCTGGGAAACCACACGCTTAAAATCCACTCTGCTGGGATACCTCAAGCTTAAAATCCTCTCTGCTGGGATAAGCTCAGAGCTGGTATTAAAATGGGTAAAACCGATAACCATCTCATCAAACTTAGGTTTCCCCCAGCAGTGATAATTGGAGTTTTATTTATATACCACTGGTGACAGTGCTTAAGTGCACTTCCATTATGAGTTAACCTGACAGAGCGTTGAGCTCATCGAATCTGTAATTTAATGGCAGCAGTGATTTTCATGCCATGAGGGTAAACATTTTTTGCTGGGGGAATGTTTTTTCATCCAGTGCTGAGTGTAATCAAGACACCCAGAAACGTTGACCATCCTCTCTTGTCTGTTCTCCAGGTGGATTTGAATCTGGATGTAATCCATCTATATTTGAACATTTGAGAGTGCTTCTGGTATTGATCAAGCCAACCAGCTTTAAATATTCCGATGACTTTGCGAAATGTCAACTTAGTTTTGGCCCTAGTCATATGACCCCCTGCATTAGAAGAACTGATCGATCTATACTAGTATCCAATACCTGGCTAAAATCCTCTCCCCGCACTAGAGTGGCTGGATATCTAGCCAATTCAATTGTCTGACTGTCCCATACATGTATGTATGTATGTATGTATGTATGTATGTATGTATGTATGTATGTATGCATGTGGTATTTCTATAATGCTAACCTTGCCAAAAGGGAGTGGAGCGCTGTACAAGGTCAGGGACAAGCATAAAGTCAGCAAGTGAATGATGGAGCTGCAGTAAAAGATGCAACTGGTTTTGAAGATGCTGCGGCCAGCAATGGGAGCCCATGAATGTCCAACAGGATGGAGGTAATGAGGCTGTAGTAACAGATGCAACTGGTTTTGAAGATGCTGCGGCCGGCAGTGGGAGCCCATGGAGGTCCATCAGGATGGGGTGATGAGGCTGCAGTAAATGATGCAGCTGGTTTTGAAGATGCTGCGGCCGGCAGTGGGAGTCCATGGAGGTCCATCAGGATGGGGGTGATGAGGCTGCAGAAAATGATGCAGCTGGTTTTGAAGATGCTGCGGCCGGCAGTGGGAGTCCATGGAGGTCCATCAGGATGGGGGTGATGAGGCTGCAGTAAATGATGCAGCTGGTTTTGAAGATGCTGCGGCCGGCAATGGGAGCCCATGGAGGTCCATCAGGATGGGGGTGATGAGGCTGCAGTAAGTGATGCAGCTGGTTTTAAAGATGCTACGGCCGGCAGTGGGAGCCCATGGAGTTCCATCAGGATGGGGGTTATGAGGTTGCAGTAAATGATGCAGCTGGTTTTGAAGATGCTGCGGCCGGGAATGGGAGCCCATGGAGTTCCATCAGGATGGGGTGGTGAGGATGCAGTAAATGATGCAGCTGGTTTTGAAGATGCTGCGGCCGGCAATTGGAGCCCATGGAGGTCCATCAGGATGGGGGTGATAAGGCTGCAGTAAGGGAAGCAGCTGGTTTTAAAGATGCTGCGGCCGGCAATGGGAGCCCATGGAGTTCCATCAGGGTGGGGGTGATGAGGTTGCAGTAAATGATGCAGCTGGTTTTGAAGATGCTGCGGCCGGCAATGGGAGCCCATGGAGTTCCATCAGGATGAGAGTGGTGAGGATGCAGTAAATGATGCAGCTGGTTTTGAAGATGCTGCGGCCGGCAATGGGAGCTCATGGAGTTCCATCAGGATGGGGGTGATGAGGTTGCAGTAAATGATACAGCTGGTTTTGAAGATGCTGCGGCCGGCAGTGGGAGCCCATGAAGGTCCATCGGGATGGGGGTGATGAGGCTGTAGTAAATGATGCAGCTGGTTTTGAAGCTGCTGCGGCCGGCAATGGGAGCCCATGGAGGTCCATCAGGATGGGGGTGATGAGGCTGCAGTAAGTGATGTAGCTGGTTTTAAAGATGCTGCGGCCAGCAATGGGAGCCCATGGAGTTCCATCAGGATGGGGGTTATGAGGTTGCAGTAATTGATGCAGCTGGTTTTGAAGATGCTGCGGCCAGGAATGGGAGCCCATGGAGTTCCATCAGGATGGGGGTGGTGAGGATACAGTAAATGATGCAGCTGGTTTTGAAGATGCTGTGGCCGGCAATGGGAGCTCATGGAGTTCCATCAGGATGGGGGTGATGAGGTTGCAGTAAATGATGCAGCTGGTTTTGAAGATGCTGCGGGTGGCAATGGGAGCCCATGGAGGTCCATGAAGATGGGGGTGATGAGGCTGCAGTAAATTATGCAGCTGGTTTTGAAGATGCTGCGACCGGCAATGGGAGCCCATGGAGGTCCATCAGGATGGGAGTGATGAGGCTGCAGTAAATGATGCAGCTGGTTTTGAAGATGCTGTGGCAAGCAATGGGAGCCCATGGAGGTCCATCAGGATGGGGGTGATGAGGCTGCAGTAAGTGATGCAGCTGGTTTTGAAGATGCTGCAGCCGGCAATGGGAACCCATGGAGTTCCATCAGGATGTGGGTGATGAGGCTGCAGTAAATGATGCAGCTGGTTTTTTAAAGATGCTGCCGCCGGCAATGGAACCCCATGAAGGTCCATCAGGATTGGGGTAATGAGGCTGCAGTAAATGATGCAGCTGGTTTTGAAGATGCTGCGGCCGGCAATGGGAGCCCATGGAGTTCCATCAGGATGGGGGTGATGAGGCTGCAGTAAATGATGCATCTGGTTTTGAAGATGCTGCCGCCGGCAATGGGAACCCATGGATGTCCAACAGGATGGGGGTAATGAGACTGCAGTAAATGATGCAACTGGTTTTGAAGATGCTGCTGCCGGCAATGGGAGCCCATGGAGGTCCATCAGGAGGGGGGTGATGAGGCTGTAGTAAATGATGCGGCTGGTTCTGAAGATGCTGCGGCCGGCAATGGGAGCCCTTGGAGGTCCATCAGGAGGGGGGTAATGAGGCTGTAGTAAATGATGAGGCTGGTTTTGAAGATGCTGCGGCCGGCAATGGGAGCCCATGGAGGTCCATCAGGAGGGGGGTGATGAGGCTGCAGTAAATGATGCAGCTGGTTTTGAAGATGCTGCCGCCGGCAATGGGAGCCCATGGATGTCCAACAGGAGGGGGGTAATGAGGCTGCAGTAAATGATGCAGCTGGTTTTGAAGATGCTGCGGCCGGCAATGGGAGCCCATGGATGTCCAACAGGAGGGGGGTAATGAGGCTGTAGTAAATGATGCAGCTGGCTTTGAAGATGCTGCGGCCGGCAATGGGAGCGCATGAAGTTCCTTCAGAATGGGGGGGATGTGACCATATTAGTTGAGGCCTCAGATGAGATGTGCTGTGCATGCAGGATGCCCTTCAGGGCTGCCAGGGACAATCAGAAAGAGCTCAGCTGACAAAGATGTCAAGGTTCAACACAGGAGCTGCTGCTATCTTAATATGGGACGTCTGAGTTGTTACACAGAAATACTCATGGGCAAAGTTCATGAGTAATCTTTATATATTCAATAGATCTCCCACCGACAAAGAATATTCAAGAAAAGAGAGGAACAGCTCAAGTCTGCCAGGGCCGTGGAGCCTATTAATACTCCAGACGGCCGTTTGTATAATTCGTTATCGCTTAGCTAGCCAGAGGAGATGTAGAGCGTTGCATGGCCTTTCTGAGGGACCAGCAGAGAAGCAAGCAGCAGAAGACCAAAAGGTAGAGATGAGATCTGCTAAGCAAGCCCTTTTTTCAGGTCTGCACCTCAGTTGAGTGCACAACTCATTAACCTCCAACCTGTGCTTAGTTTGTAAAACAGTAAGTGCCAGTGCCCAAAGCCCTGTTCAGACACTCTTTTCAGTGGCGCCACCCACTAGTGCACTTACTGCCAGCACAGTTCAGTCAGTGTGTTTGAGCCCTCAATGAACGATAAAATACATTATATAAACAATCCTGAAAAAATGTAAATTTGTTTTATACCTTAACATTGATTTTTCTACATTGCTTGGTATCTCTTACGCCCATTTATGGCACACAGTGCTGGAAAGTAACAATTTGCCCCACTCACAGTCATTACAATTCAACACTCATGTCTGCTCCACCTCTACCGTTTGTTCCTTTACAGTTGCATAGCCTGCAGTTGTCTCATGACTTTACTCGTTTTTAACTAGCTTGCTTTGGACCTTTTAATGTTTTTGTTCAATGTATTGGTCTAACTCTCCTGCATGTGTTTTCTCTGACAAAGGCTTTGCAGTTTTATCCCAGCAGCCAGTGATGAGCCGGGGATCTGGCCTCTTTAGGACTGGAAAAGATCATTGTGGGGCCTACCCATTCTGCTGGGCATACATTGGACCTTATCTTGAAAAATTCCCCCTGTATATATTCTGAACCTCCTTGCCCAGTTGTGTGGTCTGATCATTCTGTGATTAATTTTCAGATTACCGGCACTCAGGCAGCCTTCACCCCCACTAAATCCACCCATAATTTTAGGAGACAATGGCACAAAATTACTCAATATACCTTCGAGAAAAAAATGAATGCCCCCTACAATTGGAGAACTTGGAGATATTAATATAAGGTTAAATGAATTTCATGGAGCTTTAAAATTAGCCACGGACACCCTTGCGACTCAAAAACAACATCATTCAAACACCCAGTGACGGCACGCAGCCTAGTATTCACCTGAGCTGCGCAGGAAGAAGGCTAATTGTAAAAAATTGGAGAAGTCTTGGCGACAATTGCACAATCTGAAAGAGAAGGAAACTTATAAAAATGCCATAGCACTTTATTATAAGAATATTAAAAAAACATGGAAAGCTTACATCACCTCCAGAATAAGTCAGGCAGGTAACTCTACCAAAGAATTGTATAAAGTCCTTAAATCTTTCACCAACCTGACCGCCTGTATTAATCATATCTCTCCCTCCCAAACATTATATGACGATATAGTCAACTATTTTGAAGAAAAGATTAATAAATATATGACAAATTTTCCAGAGATACTGACACTTTGGATGGTTCTGTTTTACACCCTACATCCTTCATGGAGAAGGGTGCTCGGTTAGAAAGTCTTTCCCCCTCTACAGGTACACGTAGTGAAGGAGATGCTGAAAGCAGTTAAATCTTGTTCCCCTTGGATATCATGCCAGTTAAACTCGTTGCTCTATTAGCTACGCAACTAGCCCCCTCCTTCTGTGCGATATTAAATATATCTTTGAATGTGAATGGAAGGCCACACAAGTGCTTCCGATCTGTAAGAAGGTGAATGTACCTGCATCGGACTTGGCTAATTATCTTCCAATTTCATTTCTTCCGCTGATGAGTAAACTTCTGGAAGGATATATTAATGTAAAGCTCATGGAATACATAGAATCACAAGGCTGCCTAGATTCAGCACAGTCCGGTTTTAGACCAAAGCATAGCACTAAATCAACTCTTATAGCTGTTACGGACTACATCAAACTTTCCCTAGACAACAATCAGGCTGTGCTACCGGTGTTGTTGGATTTGTCCGCAGTCACACCATAAGCTACTTCAAAGACTGAAGGAGATTGGGATCTGTGGACTTGCTCTAAAATGGTTTTCTAGTTTTTAGGTCTCGAGCCTAGCGTTGCACTGCGCGAGACATTTAGTAGGTGAAAAACGGGGATTCAGCACTGACCTAGGAATCGCACACGCACTCGCCTTTTGTGCTACCCCATTGGCCTTTTCGTGCGTCTTTTTATAAAAGACTGCACGCAATTGGCCAAAGGCGGGCGCATTGCTCTGCCCATGGCCTATTGGTGTCTATTACGCGCTTGGTGCGCGTAATAGACACCAATAGGCCATGGGAGGAGCAATGCTCCTCCCATGGCCTTTTGGTGTCTATTACGCGCTTGGTGCGCGTAATAGACAGCAATAGGCCATGTGGTTTCAATTATCGTGCCCAGACACGGGCGTGATAATTGAAATCACATGCTTAGCTGTGGCGCGCGTGCGCGCACCACTTGCAGGCTTCTTTGTTTTTTATTACTTGTTCCAGATAGTATCTGAAATAAGTTTCGCAGCTGCTTTTAAAAGTGTTGAAGTATTATGCATTGCACTATGTTCACTATGTTCACACAGTATAAAAATGTGTGCCCCATCTTTAGGCCGCTCCTCGGACTTCTGTGAGGCAGAACTCCCGTATTTTCTGCTGACTGTCTTTGGCGTGGATGTACGGAGGAATGTTTGATTACAGTGTAACAGGTTTGGTGGCGAACTCCACATAAATGTGCACCACGCATGCAAAATGTTCCTTTGGGCATTCAGTTCAGCTACTTGCAGCGGTGGAGGGCTCTGCTCTTCGATGTACTTCCTGACAGACTGCTAAATTTGAAGTGCCTGTCGGGCACAGGTTGCTCTTTTGAAACTTTCTTAGATTTTTCACTGAGGAACAGTGCCGATGCCAACAATGAGAATAGCACTGATGATCCCAATGGGACTAGTGCCGATGCCAACAATGAGAATAGCACTGATAACCATGGGACTAGTGCCCATGACAACAATGAGAATAGCACTGATGATCCCAATGGGACTAGTGCTGATGCCAACAATGAGAATAGCACTGATAACCATGGGACTAGTGCCCATGACAACAATGAGAATAGCGCGGATGATACCAATGGGACTAGTGCCGATGCCAACAATGAGAATAGCGCTGATGATACCAATGGGACTAGTGCCGATGCCAACAATGAGAATAGCGCTGATGATACCAAAGGGACTAGTGCCGATGCCAACAATGAGAATAGCACTGATGATACCAATGGGACTAGTGCCGATGCCAACAATGAGAATAGCGATGATGATACCAATGGGACTAGTGCCGATGCCAACAATGAGAATAGCACTGATGATAAAAATGGGACTAGTGCCGACGCAAACAATGAGAATAGCACTGATGATAACAATGAAACTAGTGCCCATGACAACAATGAGAATAGCACTGATGATAACAATGGGACTAGTGCCCATGACAACAATGAGAATAGCACTGATGATAACAATGGGACTAGTGCCCATGACAACAATGAGAATAGCACTGATAACCATGGGACTAGTGCCCATGACAACAATGAGAATAGCGCTGATGATACCAATGGGACTAGTGCTCCTGACAACAATAAGAATAGCGCTGATGATAACAGGACTAGTGCAGATGGCAAAACTGCATGATTAAGAGACTGTTACTCAGGGTCCACACTGCTCATTCATAGGAGACACTGTCCTGGACTCACATGCCTCTCATCAGTGTGCACACTGGTCTTTAACCATATTCCTCCAACAGATTCTAGCACATTATTACAGGTTAATATGTTCCTTGTGAGGCCTCCTGACTCCTGCCATTGGGATTTAAGTTCTGCCACTATGTTGATTATAATTCCAGTGCTGGAGCATTGTGCTTTTGGTTACACGAAGCCATCTCGTGCTTTACCTGTACTTGTTTGTTTTTGTGAGTAACGTTAAAGGAGCCAGTATGCGCTGTGGAAAGGGCTTTTCGGTAACAACAAGCATTTGCAATGTAATAGGTCTCGCATTTACGTGAGTTTGACCTATTGGCATTGTAAATGACAATGGCTTTTATTTATGTTTCAAAAACCAAAACATAAATAAAAGGCAATGTCATTTACAATAAAAATAGCTCAAACTCTCGCAAATGCGAGACCTATTGCATTGCAAATGCTTGTTTAAATCAGCACACACAAACCATTAACCTGGGACCTCTCCGTTCCCGCAACATGGAGCTCAAGAAGGGGGTACCACATGGCTCTTGTCTTAGCCCTACCCTGTTCAATGTGTATGTGGCTCCTCTTGCTAAGATTATTAGAGACTTTGGGTTTACTCCCTTTTCTTACGCAGATGACACCCAACTTCTTTTATCATTTGACAATAGCACGGCCTCTACCAAATCCCACTTTGCAAAAGGTATGCGAGCGATTTCTGACTGGATGACTTAAAACTTTCTCCAGCTAAATGCCGATAAAACGGAGATTATACTATTCGGTAATGCTCAACACTGTGGTCTTCAGAATGGTGGCTACCAGAGCTAGGTAGAGCCCCGGTCCCTAAATCGGTGGCTAAAAACTTGGGTGTCCGTTTGGACCATTCTCTCACCATGAGAGATCAGGTGATGGCTACCCTCTGGTACTTGTTTCCATATGTTGAGTCTCTTACGTAGAGCATTCCATCTCCTTCCTCTATCCGTACGAAAGACTTTGATTCAGGCCTTGGTGATTAGTCGTTTAACTTTAGACTATTGCAATGCGCTTTTAGTGGCCGCAAATGAATCTTTACTGAATAAACTTCAGGTGATTCAGAACACTGCGGCCTGTTTGGTTCTTAATATGCCACCCAGAACAGCCTCTCTCCCTCTTTTGCGACGCCTTCACTGGCTACCCATACGCTAAAGAATCAAGTTCAAGATCTACTGTTTTATACATAAAGCACTTAATGGCAGGGATCCTAGCTATTTAACTGAAAAACATATCTGTTATCAGCCGAGCAGACTTCTACGCTCAGGGGAGAAAGCTCTTCTTGTTACCCCCATTGTAGGAAATCTTGAGCAGGGGGCAAAGCTTTTTCCTACCTTGCTCCACGATATTGGAATCTATTGCCTCTACACCTACGAAAGTGTTCTGATCTCTTCCTTTTCAGGAAACTTCTGAAGACAGAACTCTTCTGTAACTGATTTTCCTCATCTGGTATTTCTGCTCCCTTAGCGCGGAGATACCCCTTAGGGGGTGATTCCGGCGCTTTACAAATTCCTTCATTCATTCATTTATCACTCAGTGAAACCATTTTGCTTCTGTGGGTTCAGATTGTTTGTCTCACACCAGTGCTCTGCCCTCTCTCCCCTCATCTACTTTCACATCACATCACATCACCCTCCTGCTGGTGTGCTTTGGGCTTTGATAGCATCTGTGACAAGTTGATTGTGAGGACCTTGTGTTTCACCTTTGCTCTGACTTCATCATCACCAGTAGTTTCTACTTACAGAAAGGACAGCGATGACAGATGTTTGCCCGTCTCTCATTGGTTCTGCCAGGCTCCGGCTGGGTTCCAAGGAGGCTGTCATCAGTGATGGGGTGGGCCTCTTTACCCCGAGGGCACTCACTCATTTGTCACATGTTGCGGCCCCTGAATCTGAGGTTCCTGCTGCTGTAACAACTCAGTCTGATGTCTCTTGTCCTCTGGCCACTGACACTGAACCGCTGGTACTACCAACATGAGACAAAGCAGCTCAGCAGACCTTGGGTTGATGTAAACATATTAAACCTTTATTTTACATTAACAACCACAGGCGTTTAACACAATATTGATGCCATACTGATAAAAACGTGGATAATTCTATTTATATTTCTTCTGTGCTCTGGGTGTGTGGTCAGTATTATCAATACATACTGCTACCACTTAGAGCTTAATCGCTTAAAGGCACTGTTTGTAGACGTGTAGTATCACTTTATCTTGACACCTACTCTCTCATTCAGTCACTCAACCAAAAACTCTCCACCGAGCCACCCACTCACTCATATGAACACTTGCAACTGCCTCATCACAAACCTGTTTTTCCACTTGCTTACTCCTCACACTTGCTCACTCAATCACACCTACCAGTTCACCCACTCACTTATCCACTGACTCACTATCTCACTGCCTGACTCACCCATCCACCCACTCAGCAAACTAACCACTCGCACAGTTGTGCCCCCGTGCCAAGAACATCTTCTAAAAGTATTTGATATCACAAAGTGTGATATTTGCGTGTATTCTAATATATAATCTGTTTCCTCCCCAGACTCTGGTGAAGCTGCTGGCAGCCAGGGACAACAATGTCCTGCTGGGAGCCCTCCTAGCTCTCACCAGCTTGGCAGAAAGGTGAGCTCATGGTACTGTGCTTTGCTGTTCTTTTAATTTAGGTACGAGGCCAATCCGGTGTCATTATCAGCTCTCTGCGCTGCTTTACTAGAGAGCAGTACGTGAAATGTGGGCTATGGTTCTAGAAAACGTGTTCGAGGACACATTTATTATTTTTCCTGTGCCAAAAAGAAGAATGTCTTTTTTATAGTTCTGTTTACCTGTGGTCCAAGACATAGAGAAGCTGATGGATCACGTGGCAACGTCAAGTCACTTCCTCTGCCAAAGTGTTCTGGATGCTCTGGGATGACATGGCCACATCGCTTTTAAGCTGGTTTCTGCCTGTATTTCTACAGAAACCTCACTGTTACTGACTCAACGTACATCACCTTACATACACCACACATCTTCAGGGGACATTTTGAACAGGACGCTGTGTTTGCGTAGAATCAGGTTGCCTGGGGCACGCCTTTTAATAAAGGCCCTGATCTGTACCTCACTTAAAGAATCTTTAAACTTCAAAAATCAATTGTAGGAAAATCACCTTTTCTGTAGGGTCACCCCAGACTTTTCACTTTTTTCTTGAACCCTATTTCTTCTGGCTTTAGGACTCTTTGTGCTTTACCTCTGCTAAACAGTAGTAAAGAGGCTGTGCTCCTCCACTAAAGTGCATGTTGTATATTGTAAGTCCCTAGTTGGGCTATTAAACATTCATATAAGACTATTGTAATTGGTACATAAAGTGCACTTATGGCATGGGAAAGTAAATGTCATACGTGGGCTGCAGTGTGTATTTACACCATCCACATATGTGACAAAAATAAATTTCTACCAGGATTACTGCTGTCCTCTTGCTAGGCTGCAGGTTAAATGTACTGTAGTGATCCATGGCAGGGGAAAATGAATTTGCCCTTTTATGAAAAGCCTATTTTTATATATTCATAAGTTAACTCTAAAGTGTGCCTTGTAAACCCACAGTGTAGACTGCTAATATATAAATTTAGGGCTGACTACAAATAGGGATTTGTGTGCCCTCACAGTGAAATAGAACCCGAACATTAATTCACATGTAGGCCTGGCTAGACTGTTCTCTAATAGGCCTCAGTTAGAAATGGACTAGAAAAATGCTTCAGAGATAGTTCCTGCTTAGTTTTAATTCACTTTTGCAGATGTTTGTTAACTTAAGCAGAAATTAACTTTGTAAAAATGTACTTTAGGTTGCCTGAGCCAGAAATGGCTTAAAACCAGTTTTGCCACTCATCGCACCTCTAGAGATGGAATACACATCAGTGGCTGGGAAAGTTAACGATTCTGGCTCAGAGGACAATGGCTTAACTCTGGGCACACAAAGGTCAATGGGTGACCACGTACCAGGAATTAGCTATCTGGGAGTGAACAAAGGTTCCAAGAAGGCCCAGCTGACTAGGACTAGACCCTTCAGGTGCACTGGCTGGAGAGAGACATTGGGCCCAGAAGCCTGGTTTGAGGACCTAGCAGCTACAGAACTGACCAGAAGAAGCTTTCTCATCAGTTGCAGACTAATGGCCTAATTTAGCATTTGAAGGGGGGTTGCGGATAGGAGGACATTAACTCTGCCATTCTACATTCCATCAAATTTAGAGATGACCTCTGGCCTAGCAGTCATCTCTGTATGTTGAAAGGAACAGCCGACTCTGTGGTTCCTTTTATTGTACAAACAGTTTGGTGGACAGCTGCCATCAGTTTTGATGGCCATTCACCAAACTTTTCAAATGTTTTTGTTTAAATGAAACAAACTCCCAAAGTATGAGTTTGTTTTAGAAAAAGAAAAAAACCTCATGATCCCTACACCCTGGAAGTTTTTCGAAGGGTGTGGGGCCATTGTTTTTTCCCCATCCTTGTGATGTACTGGAAAAAAGACATTACATTGTCCATCCTATATAGAGTGGACAATGTCCTTCCTCTGATGACTTCTACTCCATTGGAGGACATTTTCTGTCGCAGGAGCCAATGAAGGCTCCATAGACAAAAAATGTAAGGACCACACATCTCTAAATGAGGCAGAAAGACTAAGGCTTTGGTGGATAGGGTACTGGGATGCGTTTGCGATGGAGTACCCTGTTCGCCAAACTCTAATCGGGCCCTAATTCTAAAGGTAAAACCTTTGAAAGGGACAAACCTCTAGGTATATCTGCCTCCTCTCCATAGTGGTAATCCTGAAATTGCTCTTAGGTCCGAATCCACCTTGCCCATTTGTTTTTCCATAGTGCTTGACTTTTTCTAGGTGCTTTTTTGACATTAAAACCTTTTACTATTCATGTCTCTACTCCTCTTAACCTGTTTAGATAATCTTGGTGTCCTTTTGCGCTTTACATTATTCTCTAGTTTTCTAAATTGGCTTAGGAATTTTATTTTGTTGTGCTCTTTACTTTCAAATTGTTGGTACTGCTTGCATTTAGCATGCATGTTTCTGGAGATTGCTGGCAGTTTGTACCATGCCTGCCAGGGATTGAGCAGAGATTCTATCAGAACTGCTTTTTGATTTAACCAGAGAGGGTTTATTGATTTGACAGGGGTACCCCCCTCGTAGATTAACAACCTCATTCCTGGCAGCAGTTTTTAGATTCAAAATATTATCCAAACAGCTCAATTCTTCAGCATGTAGAATATAAGTAAAAAACACTACCTGAGAAGAAGGTGCTGTTTACCTTGCATGGCATGGAAATCAGAAGTAATTTCCCTTTGCTAGTGCTCGGCCCAGGGTTCATCATCACACATGTCGTTCTTTACCGCATGAGCAACATGCACTTGATGGTACCGCACTTGCTCATAGTGCTGGCGTGAACCTCTATTACACATGCCCATTCTACATTTAAATACATCACCACCATGTTGTACCCTCGAGCATTAAGATTCTTCTTATAGTTTAGGGGGGAACATGCAAATACACCTCTCCACAACAGAGTAAGTCCATTGCTAATCACAGACCTCACTTCATAAAAAAGTACTCCAGTTAAGCCTTAAAGTAAGTCCAGTACTGCACATGGCCACTCATGGGCACTACAACACACTCCCATAAAACATAATAGAGACACAGCATGAAAAAATCACACCATAGGAAATAATGCTAAATAAAGTAAATTATCTCAGATATTTAATCACACACACACACACGTATGTGTGTGCTAAAATTTATATTCCATTTTAAATTATTTTTTAGTTAAATAAATTAGCATTTAAATTGTTTATAAATAATTAAATAATACTTGTAAACATTCAATAATGAATTGAAATTAATTAAACAAATATGTTTCAATACAATGTAATATCTAGTTGAATACAAAAATGATATTGAGGGTGGAATATTTTGAAAATATTTTAAATGGGTGCACATTTAATTAATATATTTTATTTATTAAACATTTAATTTGATGAGTTGATGTGCCATTACGTTAACCATTTTTAGTTCTAGAATAATAACAATTTAAAGTTAGCTTCAATTTTTTTAAAGAATTGATCACTTTATTTTCCCCCAATACTCTACCGTAGGGGGCACTCCACCTTGGTGACAGAGACCCCGCCTATGTGTGAAAATTCACTATTAGTAACTTTATATTTGTAAACCCTGTTCTAGCAGCCTCCACCCCATTTTGAGGACATGGAAACATGTAAGTGAGCATCTAGTAGTAAATTTACACTCAGAAATGGTGAATGGCAAAAAAGTGTAAAGCTACTATTAAGTGCAGTGGTAAGTTTACACATGAATAGGGCCCAAAATGTATAATTCACATGATCTGCAAAGCATTAGTGGACTTTTGTGTGTTTTCAGCATGGTTGTTAAATGGGGTATTACTTGTTGAAACAGAAATTAAGGTGATATATTCAGTTTCGGCTCGAAAGAACAATACCTTTTAACTAGTTATGTTGTTACCAGGTCAGTTTTCTTACAATTAAGGTTAAATCAGATCGATAGATGCTCTGATGTTAGTATTAATTGAGTATTTAATTAGATATTTACAGGCTTTTTTGGATCTTGAAACAGCAGAGTTGTTTCCCATGTAAAGTCAATCTGTCAAACAGTGTTTTTCTCATGTCATTTCCGTTGCAGAATTTGACCTTTCCGCTGTGGTAATGTGTGAATGTGAATTTATTAGTACAGTTGCTCTAAAAACGTATTTTGGAGCCACATTTATTTTAGCTGCGCTGCCATAGTACAATGATCTGTCTATCTATCTGTCTTTATTTATTTTACACAATGGCAGCGTAGTTATGTTTCAGCTGCACATTTTTATTGAAAAGGCATTTTTTTATTTACCTATATCATCTGACCCTCAGGGATGCATCTGAATGAAATTTGGCAATTGCGTGGCTAATTTTCGGGCAAGGGAAAAAGGTTAGAAGTGGGTGAAAAAATATGTTCTTTCTAATTTTTGCTCCGATAGCAAATTTAGCACCCCTCTGCAGCCAAAACTGCTGAACAGAGTTACATCAAACTTGGCATGGAAGTAGAACTTTACTTGGGACGTGTGCTTGTATTGTTTTGTTGTGTATCCATTTAGTGGTTTTTGAGATATAGGCATTTAAAAATGTTGCCAAGTGGACTTTAAAGGGTTAACACTTTTTTATACTGAGTCTGTTTTAACCGCGGAGGATTCAAACGTGATTTGCAGATATCTGCAAATCCAAAAGTGCAACAAAAAAAACCAAGGGAATTAGATTGGATAAGGGAGCCTTTCATTCACCCCGCATGGATCTACTGTCCTAGAGTTGGAATTACAGATCTGAGTGCTCTGATTGAAGAGAGATGTTTATTTTGTGCCCACCATTTCAGGACATGGGGCACAGTCCCAGCGTCCTGAAAAAAACACAATTACAAAGACCAACTAATGAGGCCGGATGAGCCTACCGTGATCACCAGGTCATAGTGGATGGACCCAAAACGGGTGCCGCCCATGGTTTCAATAAAAAAACACTACATATTACCTGAGTTGCTAGGCCTACAAATCCTTTCTAGGTTGAGCCTAGCGCAGCGCGCATGCGCTGCTCTAGGAGAGGGCCTCTTGGAATCACACCAGACTTTCGCTAAACTTGTGCGTGTGGCTTTTTATTTTCCACACATTCTATTGGCCTTTGCGTGTGGCTTTCAAAAATGAAAGCACGCAATTGGCCAAAGGCGGGTGCATGTCCCACCTTTTCTGTAAATGTTCACTCTCACGGCCTCCAGCTGTCGGGAGCGAGCAGCGTTGCGCAGGGTGCCAGCTGCATTCCTTTGTGGATCATTAAACACAGCGCGGTCATGCGCAGCTGGAACCGGACAACTTGTTTTACATGCGTTGGGTGCTTCGCAGGCAGGAGCAATGGAATGCGGGTTGTTGTTTTGCTGTATTGTTTTACGTACCGCGGGTTGCATGCGTTGGGTGCTTCGCAGGCAGGAGCAATGGAATGCGGGTTGCTGTTTCGCTGTATTGTTTTACGTACCGCGGGTTGATGCTGACCCAGGTGGCAGTAGAATTTGATGCTCGCCTTTGAAGTGCTCTGCACAGTGTTGAATGACGCTAACGCGGGGGTGGTGGAATGCGTTTCCCACTTTCATGTGACTGAACACTCCTCTCACTCATTCCGAATATCGGTATTCTGATTCCAGTAGCGCGAGGTATGTGTGCTGCGCAGTTCACCCAAACACGTGCGTTGGGTCAGGATTGTGCAGCTCCGACAGCTGACAGCCTGAGGGGTCAGATCACTTACCACGCACCAGTCCGCCACTCCACCAGTGTTAATATAGAAACGGTTTATTTTTTGAAGTATTTTTTAGCACAACTTAACCTGGTAGTTTTCTGTGCACTGTGCATTTAGTCAAGAGAATACAGCACGGCAAACTGAGAGCAGCCACAGCACCGGGTTCCAGAGCTCCTCGTTCTAGAGTGCATTGAGGCTTCTCAAGCCACAAGTGGTGGGATATTCTTGACAAGAATTCCTCTTATCTTTCAGGTGCTATTACTCTTCGTTTTGGCTCTGCTAACCTGGAGTTTCCAAAGCTCCAGTCCTCATCTGTCCGCTGTCCACTTTAAGGTTCTCTTCCCGTAGAGATCGGCGCCGCCCTTCTCACCTACGACACACCCACTCCCCAGCAGCTCACCTCGTTGGCACTTTGTTTTAATCCCCAAAATCAGTGATCTTTCAAGGCATTCCGCTCTTAAGTCTCCAGTCCTGCCAAGTGTCACACATCTCGCGGTAAACTAACGCATTTTAAGTTATGTTACCGCATTGCCGCATGTAAAACTATTGTCACGCAAGTCAGCTTACTTAAAAGCTGAGTGTATCACCGGTTTTCATGGTTCGTAGAGTCCGATATTTCGAATGGTTAAACTTTAAAGAAACACAAAGCAGGCAGTGCACAGCAGCCAATGCGAGTTCTGCTGTGCTTTGATGGTACCAGGCTGGTTCACCCTGATTGGACGGTGTTTTGCTTGTGTTACGTAACTTACGTAGGTAGGCTGACCTGACTACATCGCCCGGCACATGCGTGCAGCCGTATGGCCTGCCCACACAGTGAAGTTACATTTACTACTCAGCAGTCTGTGCAGCATTAGTGCTGCTAAAAGAAGTTAATCAGTCAACTGCCTCGTGTTGAAAGACAGGGACCGAAAGGATTCAGTCGGATCATGCAGGATGTTAAGTTTCAAATCTCTGCTGCAGCCAGTGCGGGCCACCAGGAATTGCAGCCGCCGGAGTTAAATTAAAGGACAGGGAGTCCTCCTCAACACGTGCTGTCTTCCCATTCTGGGGGTGGGGCAGAAGCAGGAGTGTTCTCTGGAGGCTGTGTCCGGTCACAGTAAGATAGACATCGTGCCACGCCATGCACTCACTCTTCAAATGTGGCAAGTATTTCACATTTGATTAATGATCAGTTTTTAGATAAAAGTGTCAAAATTTTGCGCTATAATGTAGTGCTCCCATCACTTGTAAATCTTTGTCTAAAAAATGAGACATTCAAGTTTGAAATGATCGATCCTGTGTTGATTTATTACAATTTGGGCTAAAATGAGATTCTGGTTTAAACAAAAAACCAATCTTATTCCCAGTTCGCACCTTCGCTTCCACTGTTACAGAGGCCAAAGGAGCTGTAATCAGCTACTAGTTTTTTTGAAACAGAGATAAGGTTGACTGAGATTCGAAGTTGTTCCGTTACGCAGATGTAAAAAAAATGTTGATTAGTAGAAGAGACACAGCATACATGGGGCAAAATAAGCTGGGAGGCAGTGTAGTATTCTCCCTAATTAATCCGGTCGGAAGAGGCAGAGTAATGCTTAACCGTGAATGATCTACACCTTGAAACATGTTGAAAATTCTGACCCTTGTCTGAAAAAAGCATGCTGTTCCATCAGAGCTAGATTTACAAATTCACAGTATGGTATACAGAGAGCAGCGTCAGAATCATCTAGGTCACTGTGCTAGCCTGCCCTCTCCACAGACTGCAGCTACAGTGTACAGGCCGAGCAGCGGAAGTTATTTCCCCAGCACTGACTGCATTGTTAAGTTAAAGAGAACGTGGGGTTTCTTTCTGGGGAGAGACAGATTTGTCCCGTGCAAGTTGACTCACCAGTAGCGCAGAGGGTTAATGTGCCTGCTGCAAAGAACGTGCATCATGCATATCACAGAACCTAATGCTAAAAGGGATTAGTTTGGGTAGAAATGTATTTTTATTAGCAAAGCCAACCCCAGCTAGTGGTATGTTTTAAATCATCAGTTTGTGCTCCTCCAGATCAAACATTTAAAATATACTGCACAGTTATACAATTGTTTTACTGTACGATCAGTTTGCAAGGTTACTAGGTGAGTGCCCTTCGATTTCAGCTGCTTCAACATCTTACAGTTTTTTGTTGCATCTATATATATATGCTTCCCTCATCTTCATAGCTTGATTTTGCTTGTGAGAAAGTGTCACTCATAGTCGTTGAATGTCACTCATAATTACACCAAAATTATGAAAATGTCACACATAGGCATTCTGAAACCTTGGCAGCTATGAGTCTCTGCGCCAATTTGCAGAGGTTCCTGTTTTCAAACAATGAACAATTTCGTGCGAATGGTGGGTGCTCCTTGGCCCTGTTGAGCTTGCCAAGAACATTGTTTTTCATTCGCCCATTGCAGGCTGCCTGCAGAGCGGCGTTTACATTTCATTAAATACCCCTCCGCCCCTCCCCTGCCGTTAGCAGCCAGGCATAAAAGTTCATACCTGCTCTCATAAACCAGGGCTGCTTGTGTTTCTTGGTACATGTTAAAATATGGCGCACATTATTATTACAACAGTTCTCGCTCCGCGCGCGCTCTCTCTCTCTCTGATCTGGCTGTGGAGCGAGGCACAGTGCACAGTGCTTATCCTCAATGTGTATCTGCGTAAATCACTGTCAATTCTAGCGTAAACTTAAAGTGAGGTGAGGGGCTCGAAAACACATGTATTATACACCCTGCTATTCTTAGACCGTGCAGTACAGAATTGCCTAACAGCAGGGGTGAACCCGCTCCGCAGCACGCCTGCCGTCCACCTTGCAATTGTATCCAATGCTTTCTATATTTTTACACCATCGAACCACAGGAAAGCTCAGGCTCCCCCTGCATGTCTCCTCCCCTCTCCCAGTGCTCCCCAGCCCGCACATTGTGCTCCAACGCCTCTCCCCCCCCCCCCCCCTGCGCCTCCTACCCAGTTAGCAGCCGGGTTGACAGATTGGGCTACATCACCCACAATTCGGCGATATTTTCCTTGACTTAATTATGCAAAAAAAAATAAAAGTTGGGCCGGCAGCCACATTTTGGGCTACAATGACAATCCACGCAGTGTACGTCCAAGTCACACAAATATCCCTTGCAGCCATATTGCAGCCCGGGGGTTGCTTCGCCACGCCCCTCTTCCAGTGTTTGCCTCCCCACAGTAACACCGCAGTCATACATCCTTTGATCCACCGCCTATAAGGGTGTTGCTGTTCTTAAATTCACCTTTAGCCTGCCCCCATAAACCTGCAGACCTGCCCATTCGTTCCTTTGACCCAATTGTGCTCACTGCTTTGCGTGCCAGCACTTGGAAAGCCCCGCCCTAAACCTTTTTGCCCTTTATTGTTTCAAGCTCACCCCCTACTTCCATCTTTTTACCTGCCTGCAACTTCTACAACCACCACTAACCACTAATTAACAAAGGAGGCCTCCCACTGCCTGACGCCACGTGTGTTCTTATCTTCCCCCCAGTAGTCAGCTGTTCGTCGCTAACCCAGCCCTTTCGCATTCACAGACATTTGTTTGCCTGGGGGCCCCGGAGCTCTGCGCCACCCCAGCTAATTCAAAGGTAATTAAGTTAAAGGGGGAGTGCCTTTCTGGTGTTTAACTTTCAGCACCAAGGCAGCAGCAGCGTGTGTAACAGGAGCTGCTAAAAGGTGCGAGAAAGCTACAACTTCGTCCAGTAATGCTCAATAAGGTTTCTGCTATTCCACATGGTAATGCATGCACGTGCCTACAAAATAATGTGGACAGTCTTCTTTATTATAATTTTTTAACAGGCTACACAGCGGCCACACTGCTCCACAACATAGCTTAATAAAAACAAAGGGAAAGCCAAAACCTCTGGCTAACCAATAAGGTCCCAAAGGCGAGACCTATTGGCTATGCCAATGCTTGTTGGAATTTGTGGTACACCAACACCTAAAACGGTTCTTGTACTGCCAACCCAGCGCAAGCGTCACCAAACTTTGCCTCAGCATTCAGGAGGTTCATAGTCATGGTTGTGAGCCACAGACCACAGAGGGAAAGGCATGAAGCAGAGAAGCTGGCCATGGTTTTACGGTGCCCGGGCATGAAGCAGAGAAGCTGGCCATGGTTTTACGGTGCCCGGGCATGAAGCAGAGAAGCTGGCCATGGTTTTACGGTGCCCGGGCATGAAGCAGAGAAGCTGGCCATGGTTTTACGGTGCCCGGGCATGAAGCTTGCCCTGGATTTGCAGTTTCAAACCAGGATCCACGGTTCAAAAAAAAAAAGAAAGTCAGTTATGGTATTTAGTGCACACACTGCACCCCGTAACTTGCGTAGCCTACCATGTAGAAAACATAAAACAACCTTTTCAAAATGGCACAGGAAAAAAAAGGATTTACTATCAAGGGCCAAACATGGCAGGTGATGTGATTTATGGCGTGCGCAGTATGCATTGCATACCATAACAAGTAAATTTGGGTGGTTTTGCGCATCTGAACCATTTTTAACTCTGGCTTTTTCAGTGACTATTATATACATACAGACATATATATGTTTATTATGTGTAGTGGGAGGTTGAGGTTACAAAAGTGTGGAAACCAAAACGAGTGAGAAAGCTTTGAACTCAGAAAGCATTATGAAAAATTGACTAAATGATTTAAAAAAATCTCAATGATAAGCTTGTAATTTATTGATCATGTTGTAATTTTCAGTTGTTTCTGACTATTTTAAACCCTTAGTCCCCAATGTAGGGAGAAGATAAGTGAGCTCTCTATCGTGGAAAATCTCATGATGATTCTGCATGAATATGACCTGCTGTCTAAGAGGTACTGTCCACGAGATTGAAAAAGGAGCAATATTATAAAAGCATGTTGTCATTGATAAAAGCAATTCAATAACTAAGTCGTACATATGAAAGGCTTCTTAACCACACTCATCATCAAACTTAATCTTTATGAGCGTGCTCCTTCTGCCTAGCGATAAGCTAAAATCAGGAAAGGGTACCTCCAAATTACCCATCTCAATGAACAGTCCTCCTCTGAGGACTTTCCTCTGGTCTATAACATATGTGTACTAGATACTGTGTTGTGTCCTCCTACTATTAACCTTTCTGGATCTTTATTTCTGTAACTCACCAAGGGATAAGTTGAGTTTGTGGCATCATGCTAACATCTTTTAACATTTCCAAGTTCAGATATGTGCTTTGTTCTACATAAAAAGGAGAGGAGATGGTCTCAAAATTAAGTCCGGCCAACCTCTCTTTCTGATTATTGACTCTAGGATGCGAAATGGATGACAAATAAGTATAAAGCACTGAAAATATATGCCAGTGTAATAGAAATATCAGGTCAATGCCTGTCGAGTATCACGTTTTTAATGAAAGACGAACAGGCGACATAGTAAGAGCATTCAAAAAAAGTAGAAGCAAGGAGCAAATATGAGCAGCCGCCCATACAGGTCCTAAGCGGATGAACTGAGAGCTGATGGTGGTTCCTGACTGAAGATTGCAAACAGAATTGTGATGCAGGTTTGGGTACAGAAAACGTTTCTTCTCTTCACTGGTTGAGCCCTCTCTGGAAGGAGTGGAGAACTCACTAGATGTCCCAGTGAACAGTGTTTAGGGCCTTAAATTCTATCACCTTCTAAACCGGAAACCAGTTCAAGCAAGTCAGTGAAGGTCACTGTGATCAAACCGACAGTCGCCGTGCAGCAGGCATCCTTCAGTTCTTTTCTCACCAGTTGAACTTTTTCCACAAGGCGATTCAATATTTCCAAGGTATAAACATCTGCCATGATCAAGCTGAGAGACAATGGCAGCAACAGCTGAGGAACAAGGGAAGTATCTTTATAAGAACACAGAAGTGGCATAAACAAGACTTTGATATATCTTTAACCTGTGCCACTAGTGAAACCTTCCTAACCATGTTAAATCAAAGAATATGAACATCTTTGCATGGGAGTGGCACATGTGCCCATAGTTAAAGGCCAGAAAGTGGAACCCAATATGTCTGCCCCCAGTCTCGTCAAAGTTCATTTTGAGCCAGTGGTCCTCCATCCATTCCTGGGCCTCCATCATACTACGCAGGAAATTCTTAGCCACAACATATGCAGGCCTCTCTCCCCCGCCATGAGCTTGAGGGAGATCTGGGTCTCGGCAACCGGCATGTGGAACCACAGTCATGGGACAAATGAGGAAGGCCAGCTTCTTGACATAGATCTTGAATAAGCTAAGGGATAGTGAAGAGCTCTGAGACACCACTTGTGATAAGCTGAAAGGATGAAGAAAGTTGTGGCACAGAGATGAACTGTTGATGCTCAGATAAACATTTATTGGCAAAGCCAGCTGATCTAGCTTTAATGAGTTTATGCATGCAAACAGCATGATGTCTGCATGTTTTAGTCCATTAAAGTCAAGCCTCTTGGCTTTTTCATTGCTCGTATCACATGTACTCCTGACATCTAGCCCACTTAATTAGGGCCTTCAGTCTCTGTTACCTGATGGATGCTTCTAAAAGTTCATGATACAATGAACAGGATTTCATCATGCCTCCAGAAAATTGAGTGTTAGATGCTCACAAATTGACATTGCTACTTTGGTCAAAAAGATGGAGTCCTGCTTTTGAGAAACAGAGCTACTCCACAAAGAATAATTGAGTGAGATGTAGTATTGTGATCAAAAAACGGCTGATGCTATCTTTGCAGGCTAGGTTATTTACTTTTTGTCTGTGATGAGATTTTCTTTTATACATACAGATACTTGTTTATTAAACTTTTATCAGTTTTAATCCGCTGGATTACTTGATGTGTTCTCTCTAATCTGGTTAATTTCTTTTGGGAAAGTAATTGGGGTCTTTTTCAATTGTCTACGCCCTCTGCTTATTGCACTTTCTCCTACCTTTTTATACTGGGCATTACAACAGTTGTAAGAAGATTGGCGGCTGCTCCGAGGCGGCTGAGCAAGTGTCATATTGCTCCTTCTTGTACACGCCAACGATTGCGCTCTAGTTGTTTTTGTGGGTGGGCACTGCAACTTCTGCACTCTGCCTATTTTATGAGACGTGAGATGAAGACACGCACCAGCATGCCACAATGCAACTCAAGCAACCCACCTGCACACTCTCTCCGAGTGCAGGTGGAAAAGGCTTCCCAAACTAATACCAGGCCCCATACAGTCACTCCACAGGAGCCTGGAATACCTGCTCATAACATGATAGTTTCTCCCGCTGACATCCCTTGCAGGGCTCGTGATGATACTTTGCTCATGACAGGGATGCCAACAGTTTCCCCACTTAGAGAGGGAACTATGGCTCAAACTATGGTAGGCCTATCCGCCTCTACCTCTGGCAGAACAGTTGGTTCCCCTAAAGCTGGTTCACCCATGTGGGTAAAAGCAATATTAAAGTGATTTAAAAAAAATACTTGTTTACTGGTAAAAACAGTACTGCAGTGAGATTGTATCCTTGAATTAGAGCTTTACTTGCCCTTTCTTTTTTACTGAAACTTGCAAACTTCGAAAATGGGTGGGCATTGTGGTGATAGTTTTTAAAGATAATTTTTCATTTTCAGCTTTTGATCCACCTATATTCACAAATGGCATATTGATGCTAAATATCATTGAAATATCTCCCACTGTCTCCCTGATGTGGGGTTTTATATCGACCTCTTGGTCATGACTCTAATTTTGTTTTATCCTTAATTGAAGTGTTTGCACTCATATCCTTCAACCTGCCAATTTTCTTCTTGTAGGAGACTTTAATATGTTGAGTGAGGACAATAACTCTATAGAAACTAGGGAATTCCCAGAAGGTTTCTTGACACTTGGCCTTCATCAACTAGTTAAAGGCCCTACCCATAAGGCAGAGCATACCCGGGATGTGTCTCTTACTACCTTTGAAAATATTGAAGTGACAAAGGAGGTTCCCATTCCATAGCCAGAGCACTACTATGGCCCTTTTTATATACAGTACATTTATATTCATAAGAAGTGCTGTAAGAAAAACTAACATTTAAGAATATTTTGGGATAAAATTACTAACACCTTCCTTCAGAGGCATTGAAGGATAAGGAATGTCTGCTTGAGGATGGAATTCATCCACTGTCCATAGTTTTAATAGCTGGGTCTCTGCTGATCTTGGTTGGTTTAAAACCTTGATTTAATAATACATTTAAAGCTCTTACAAAAATCTGTAAAAAGGTAGAAAGAGATCAACAAAAAAAACAATTTTGCAAATAGAATTACTAGTGTGCCATGCCCAGCAGAGAGGTCTTTGGGTTAATCAGATAGCTAGCATTTCCTTGCTGTGAAAGTAGAGAAACTCTGTCTTCTCAATTCATTTCTCAACAACTTTCAGATTCTTTTCAAGAACAAATTGAAACAATTAGCTCCACTGTTAACTCCCAGCCAGAGGCATCACTTATTGTCAATCACCTGGCCTCGATCTCTTCTACTAGTGCTTTCATGCACTTTAACATAGTTACTCTGGAGGATGTAATCAAGCCTATTGGGAAAATAATCTTGAGATCCCTTGTGGATCCTTGCAGGATGAAATTCATTCACTCGTTTAGTGAGATCCTAGAAGTGAAACTCATCAAACTGCAGTGGTGGCTGCTGCCAATATGCAGTGGAGGGGCGGGAGGGCAGCGACGGCATCGGGGGGCAGGTTGAATTGAAAAAAAAAATGGAACATACCTGATCCTGCACCCGCTTCGCACCTCTCCTCCGTTTTCCTGCTGCAGCTGCTTCTGACAGTACCTGGGACAGACTCCCCAACCAATCCAGACGCTGCTTTAATACTATGAGAGCAGTGCCAGGATTGTCCTGAGCGTGCTGGTTTGACGCTCCGCTCAGGCACAGGGAGTCTGTGCCATTTCTCTTCTAAAGTCGTGGTTGAGAAACCTAACTGCGCATGTCTGTTTGGCCAGCCTAAGACGGCCGGCCAAACAGACATGCGTACTTAGAAGTGCACAACCACTCCCTGTGACTGCAGCTCCACCCCCGCCCCGCCCTACACACGCTGGCTCGGCCAGCAGCTGAAAAATAAAGCAATAGTAAAATAGTTTTATTTTTCAGCTGCTGGCTCTGAGCCAGTGGGGCGAAGCTCCTCCGCCAATATGGAGGAGCTGCCGCTGTCAAACTGATAAATGTCTTTTAGGACAGGTCAAGTACCTTGTGCTTGGAAACAAGCCACTGTTGTCCCCCTTTCTCAAAAAGAAGATTGGAGACCCTATAGCTCCTGCTAACTATAGATCTACTTCACAGTTGGTATTTGTCCACAAAGATATGGAAAGCTTAGTCAACCTTTAACTACTAACAGTCGCGGCTCCTGGAGTGCTGCGGGGCAGCGGGGCGGGGGAGGGGCAGGGTGGAGGGTAGTAAACTCCGGCATACGGCCAAACGGAGGTAAGTACAGGAAAAAAAACTAATTACATTGCGCGCGCAATGTAATTCGTTTTATTTATTTATTTATGTACTTACCTGTTATTCAGCGCCAAGATGCCCCGTTGCTGGGGTGAACGTGCGCTTTACAAATACACATGTTATGTTATGTTATGCTGGAGTTTACTACCCCCCACCGTGCCCCTCCCCCGCCCCACCGCCCCGCAGCACTCCCTCCAGGAGCTGCGACTGACTACTAAGCGATTTGGAAAAAAACATCTGCTAGACCCAACGCAATGAAAAATTTCCTAGCTGACGAGAAGGAAAGTTTCAATTCTATTAAGGACTAGGAGGCGAGGATTATGCATATCTTCCTTCACTTTATTTGCATAGCAGTTTTAAAGATCATTAAACAAAAAACCAGTAAAACATTACAGACTACACATCACATGAACCATTGTGGAGCAGTCTCCATGGTAACCATAGTCCAATCATATAACAGTCCATAATATATACTCGTGTGACATTCCTTCCGCTTCCTCTTTCTTCACTGCTCGTCAGTTAAGTGACATTCCTAGCATTCTTCTCTTATCTGACGGGTTTTCTTGTATTTGTGTAGCGGGTTTTGCCCTGTGATAATATTTACTGCTTTGTTGTCATTGCGCAGCAGGCTTTCGCCCGAGCGCTTTCCCCCGCAATCGCGGACCTCCCGGTCTGCGCACGTGCGCTGTGGAGACTCTGTTAGGCGCGCATAGCCCGGGCGAGGCAGCTCCGTGGAGCGCTCCCACTGGCACTCTGCGCGCGTGTAGGGATTAGGACTCTGAGCCTGTGGCCGGTCCTATCAGTCCTATCCAACCCTCGCTGCTTTGACACCGCAACGCGGTGATTCCTGCATTCCTCACACGATCACGATCGATCGGTGACAGCAGCGCCATCTGGTGATGACTGCCATAATTGCACCCAGTATTTTCTGACAGCTTTCTGAGGCAGTTTTTAAATAAGCTGCTAGAGCACAGGCGAGGGGGCTGCCCACTAAATATAAAGGGCGTTTCTTTGTGCTCACACCCTCATTATGGAGATGTCTTCATCTGAAGACCATTTTTACTCCTCATTCCAGGAGGCTGAGGAGGAATGGCCCCCCCCCCCCATCGCCTTCCACCGGCAGTAGACCAGGCTCTGTCGCTGGCTCCCCTTAGGGATCAGGTGGATAGGCTGGCAAAAAGCATCCCAGGGGTATTCAGCGACCCTGACCATGCGGAGGCGGGTCCCAGTGACTCTCAGGTGGGGAATAAAAGGGCCACGAAGCGTAACGCGGGGCACTTGGAAGGGTTTGATAAACTCAGGGAAACCTTCCTAAAAAGTGCGCGAATGCTAAAACATGCACCCTGCCGGGAGGAGGAGGAGCCCGGAGAAAATTGCGACACGGTCGCCCCAAATTCTGACCCCGATGGCGGTCTTCCCTTTGAGGGGGAGGGTGTATCGGAGGGAGATTTCTCCTCCGATGAGGATACGGATTCGGGTCGCCCCTGGCGTCCAGGTTCCCACTCCTCTGAGTCCCCGGAAGGGGACGGGGGCCACTCAGACATGTTTGACCCTACTCAGATTTACCACCCTAGGTCGGCAGAGTGGATCCCTGATGCCAAAGTGGCGGATTATGTGGCGGGGAAAATCCGTCAGCCCCTAGAGAAGGAAGTCAGGACAAGGATGAGGGGAGAATGCCCCAGGCCCTCGCTTAAAGGAAAGGTGGCTCACACACCAGAGATAGATGAGAAACTATGCACATTTTTTTTCAAAATACATGAGGGATCCCAAAAACGGAATAGATAGATCCTGGAGAAATTGCCAGGACAAGCTCCTGGACGTGGTTGGTCCCTTGACCCAAATCATACAACTAGCGGAACGTTCGAAAGCGTCTGGATCCCCTTTGTCTACGGACATAGTTGCTGGTTGGGCACAAAGGGCGATATGCCTCCTCGGCAACGCGAATTGAGCCCTGGCAGCCGAACGAAGAAGGTCTCTCCTTATAAAGATTGACCCCAAATTAGGGGACCTAGCTACCTTTTTTGTTTAATGATCTTTAAAACTGCTATGCAAATAAAGTGAAGGAAGATATGCATAATCCTCGCCTCCGTCCTGACATAGAATCATGTATTAGACCACCACATTCCATGGAATCAGTATTGACGGCTGTGTTGAATGATCCCTATCTGTCCATTGATGAATGCAATTCTGAGGGCCAGATTACGAGTGGGTCGGTTAATTCCGACCCATGTGTAAACCCGTTTACGCATGGGTCAGAATTACGAGTTTGAAGGTATTTAATGCATCCTTAAATTTTGGAAGGTCAAACCTGCTGAAATTTAACTGGGGAAAAGCCTATGGCATTTACCGTTTCATGCAAATTTTGGTGCGTTAAACACTAATCCACATGTTATTTCCCAGAAACTCTTAATAGGTGTTATTTATCGCACCCAATAGATACCATTCCTCATGGTATCGTTTATCATGTGTGTTAAATAACACCTAAACTTGTAATCAGGTCCTGAGTTCCTTATCCTAGTGGATCTTTCAGACACTTCTAGTATTGTCTCCCATCTGATGCTCCTGCTTAGGTAGCAGGAGATGGGTTTGGAGGGCAGTGTCCTAGGCTGGTTTAGATATTTTCTACAGGACAGGTCTCAGTTTCTACATCTTAGAGGATTTAAATCTTCCTACAAAAAAATGCACTCTGGGATGCCACAGGGCCCATCAGTTTACCCAAAGCTTATATATGAGACCTCGTGCGTCACAGATTTGTTCCTATTGGTCACCTTTTATGGATACGCAGCTGACACTCAATTGTTAGACTGGGAAGTGTTGAGGAACAAACCTGCTGCAAAGTTCAAAACTCTATGACAGCAATGGCAGAATGGATGAAACAGATTTAACTCTGGCTTACTACTGATGAGACGGAAGTAATAGTAGTTGGCAATGGACTAAGTAGCTGTGCCAACAACCGATGGGCAGATAATATAGGAGGACTAACATGAATATTTTTGATAATAAACATATATTAGTTCCACAGATTACTAAAGTCATGTCATCTTGCTCCAGGATCTCAAACACTTTAAGAAAAATTCTGCCTCCGCTGCATTCTGATTGCAAGAAAACAACTGTTCAAGTTGTAATTATGTTTTGCCTGGATTATGGCAATTAATTCCCTGTACATGGGTCTACCCAACTATTTATTAGTCAGACTTCAAGTAATCCAGAAAATGGCAACCTGACTTATTTTAGGCCATCATAGGAAGGATTTTACTAGCCCCCTCTTTTCAAGCTGCAGTAGCTTCCTGTTCAAACACGTTTGATTTTTAACAGCCTTTAGAATGCTCATCATGTATTTTGTCGAAAAAAATGCAAAAATAAATTCCTTCTTGCAATTTAAGTTTCTGATGGATACATCTGCCTGTGGATTCCTCACCTTTTGAATTATCCCAATGCACAGCTTTCCACTGAAACTCTTCTCCTCAGCTCTCCCACGTCGACGAGGACATCACAATGGAACGGCTCTGCACGCGACTCCACGTGACATCATCGGAGCCATAAGAAGACCTCGTCGGTGTTCTGATGTCGTTCCCTTTTTTCCGCGCTGTCGACGTGTAATGGTTTTTCTCAAGGCTCTCCATTTCTGGGTGTTTGTTTGTTGTGGATTGTCATGACTTTGTAGCATTGAGGATGGCTACTCAAAGAAAATCTGGTTTCAAGCCATGCAGGGAATGTGGGGGCCAGATGTCTATCACTGACCCCTCATTAAGGCTATTTATGGTCTCTTTCGTCGGACCACGACGTTGAGGAGTGCTCTTCGTGCAGGTGCATGAATCCTAAAGTGCTGAAGGAGAGGGAGGCCAAATTATTCATGACCAAGGCCAAGAAGCAGAAAAGGGGTCATAGAAGGTCGAGGTCCCGTTCCAAGTCGCCGACTCCGCATACTTCGAGGTCATCGAAGAAGCACAAGAAAAAGCCGATGCCATGGGTCTCGGCATCGTATGTCAAAGGATGCTACCCAGAAGTCGGTGTCCCCATGTCCCAGGTGTCATCAAAAAGAGGAGATCTCTTCATCTCCTTCTCCTGAGGGGACTCCGGCCCCATCTCCGGCTTCGAGAGCGGTAACTTCACCGGCTCCGAGAGAAGCAACGACTCCACAGTTGCCGAAGCCGACCACTCCACCTCTGGCTCCAGGGTCTTCGGTGCGCAGCCTGAACTGAATGTGCTGCCTCCTCAAGCTGCTTCAAAGCCTACAGTGCTGGATCCGGTGTATCCTGCTTTCCCGACTCTGGGTACCGATCCGTTGCATTTTTTAAATGCGATGTTTGGCTTGTTTGCCAGACCGGCAAACCCTACTGGTGTGCCTGTTGGCCCCATGGGTCCGCTGGCATTTTCCCTGGAAGGTTTACCAGTTCATTTCCTTCAAGCAGCTCTTATGCTTTTTATGCTGATGGCTCCAGGGAGTTGGCCTCTTCCGATGCTGAGATTTTTTGATGCCGGTACAATCTTTGGATGGGCGAGTGCCACTGGATGGATCTTCCCCGGCGCCATCTGGTTCTGAACCAGTGCCGACTCGACCTTGACCGGTGTTAACTACTGTTCCGGTAGACCTCCCTTCAACACTGATCCCGAAGTCTCTGGCGCCACGTCTGGCACCACCGACGCCTGTTCCGAGGATGAGGTTTCGGAGAGAGGCACAAAGATTATTAGAAGAAGAAGAATACCAGGAAGAGTATGGAGAGGCTGAGGAAGGGGAGATTGTGGATCATTATCCGGATTTTGAAGGTTTACAGGAGGCTAGTGGCCTGGATACCTCTCCTGAATGGGAGCTCTGATCTCCAAAAGGTCTCCCGATGCAGGAGGTGACCACTTATCACGCCGTGATCAGGAAGGCAGCGGATCTGATGGAATTTCCCCTTCCCACAGCGGGATTAAAATCTAATATCCTGACGGAGATACTCCATTTTCCTTCCTCTATCTCAGTGTTAGAAGGTGGTTCTGACCATCTGAGCCGCCTGGATTTTTCGCTTTTGAACACCTAGTTGTTGAGCTTTTACTGTGGGAGAGCCTCATAAGTTGGGACTCACCCACAGTGAACTCATGATGAAAGGGACTGCATGTGTATTTTACTGGTGTCCCCCTGGCGCAAGGAGGCCGCTGCGCTGCTGCCAGAGTAAGGGGCACTGGGCTGGTTACATGCAAACACGTGTGTACATGCGTGTGCACAAGTGTAAGGGCTGCGCAGGGGAGACTCCTGGCGTGCGCAGCACAGGAGCAGCTACAAAGTGAATGGTGTGGCAGGACTTATGCAGAACTGGGTGGTGACATGGAATGTGCTTTCTACAATGGGAAGAAACATTTGAGGGAAAGTCAGTGTGCTTTACTGTTTTTATTCCATTATTCTCTTATGAGGATGGGGAGCACATGGGCTAGTTTTACTTTCCTAGGGCCTACAAATTCCAGACACGCACCAAAGTCCACTGTAACTTATGTGAGAAGAAGTATTCTGCAGAGTCCAAAGTCATATTAGTACTGCTTTTGGGTCATCCAGAAATGTTATATTTCTCTGAGTCAGCTCATAACCAGGGCCTGGCTGGGGCTGACCCGGCCAGGCTGAATTAATGACCTTCCTCCCCCAGCCAGCCCTGGACAACAAGCATTCCAAGGGCAAAGGCCTCCACTCCAAGAAGAGAAGATGGGTGGAGCTACAGGCTCATCCATCAGCAGCTGTCACCTGGTGCCAGGCACCAAGCTGCTCTGGACAGAAGGCAGCGAGGGGGGAAGGGGCTCTCAGAGACCATGTGGCATGAGACCCCTGGACGACGCCATTTTGAACAAACCCAGAGGCCTGGGCAGGAAGGCGGGAGCAGGGGCAGAGAAGTGATCTGTCGCTGTGTGATAGGGCCAGCAGAGACTTCCTGCCAGCCCCCTCCCCAAGTCTTTTAAAAGAGTTTGCACAGGAAGAGGAGCTCTCTCTGGGGTGTGGTCTGCTGAGGCAGAGGGTGCTGGAGCCTGGCGCCATGGGCAGTTGATAGGAGGAACCCCCTGACTGTCCCAGGATCCTGAATAGTGCCAGGAGAGGAGTCCAGGACCAGTGAGCAGGAGCCGGGGCCTCTGCGCAAGGAGAAGAGAGGCCCAGGAGGAGAGCCAGGTGAAAGGCTGGCGCAGGGAGCCAGTGAAAACAGCTCCCTGCTGAAGTTCACCCTGTTGGAGGCGAGGAGGGTGGCGAAAAGTGCTCCAGATGGGTAGAGCTGGCCATCAGGAGCGAGAGGAGGCCAGAATGGTGCAGATCGGACCCCTGGGGGCTGAGATATGCCCCCCAGAAAGTAGACGACCTTTGACCTCTGGCTGGACCGACGACGCAGCGCGTGGGGCTCCGCTGCCGGTCTCCAAGATGCCCCCGGGGTGGGTCAGGTCCCGGGGGCTGCCCCCACGTGAAGCAAAGTCGGGGAGCACCGTTGTGCTCCCCGTGAAGTGTCCCCAAAGGGGTGCCAGGAGCCCACCCTGGCCCACGGCGAAAGCGGAAGCCGGGGAGCGCCGTCGCGCTCCCCGTGAAGGTGGTGAAAAGGGGCCCGGGATCCCAACTCCGGGCCCCGCAGAAGGCGGGGGGTGCCGTCGTGCCCCCCGCGAAGACGAAAGGCGGGGAGCGCCGTTGCGCTCCCCATGAAGGGGCCCAACTGGGGTGCCAGGAGCCCACCCTGGCCCCCGGTGACAACGGAGTGCGGGGAGCGCCGTCGCGCCGCCCCGCAATGACGTCCATGGGGCCCGGGATCCCAACGCCCGGAAGTAAAGCCGGGGAGCACCGTCGCGCTCCCCGTGAAGGTGTACCTGTGGGGGGCCCGGGACCCCATCCCCGGGCCCCGAAGTGCAGGCGAGGTGGGGGGGAGTGCCGTCGCACTCCCCCGCAGTAGCGGAAAGGCGGGGGGACCCGCTGGAGCGGGGAAGCCGCCTCGCGTCTGCCTGCCGGAGCGGGCAGATCAGAACAGGAGGGCCGGCTCCCGTGGCAGCACTCGAGTGTGCTGGCCCGTCGGGGAGCCGGCAGGAGCCGCCGGGGGTGGGCTCCCCAACATTGCCCCCAACAGAAGGAGAAGCGAGGGGCCCGGGTGGGACCGGGCCCCCGAAACGGCCAGAGCAGCCGGGGGTGGGCTCCCTGAGCTGTAGCACTCACCTGGGGGTCCGGGTGGGACCGGGCCCCCCCCACAGGGAGCAGACACGGCCGAAGGCATACATCGCGCCTCTCCCCGACGCAGCGGGAGAGCCGCTGCTATAATATTCACGGTGCCGGAGCACCTCGCCCCATAATGCTTTGCAGGACCGAGCTGGCCTGCAGGAAAACGCCTGGTTTTCTGTGTGTGGTGGCCCCAGGAGGACGGGGTCACCACGACATGTGTGCCAAGGTGCCGGGGGAGCTGCAGGAGCAACGCAGTCTCCCCCAGCACGAAAATGGAACGTCCCTCCCTAAGTCTCATGGGGACTCAAAAGAATAACCCCTCAAGGGCTCAGCCAGGCGTCATCAGCATCCCCATGGCTGGAGCTTTTGTTCTGCAGCTGGGGCTGCCTTAGGGACTGCCTCAAGGTGTGAAGGGCTGAGTTGGGGGATGTCTGGAGAAGGGCATCCCCTGGAGATGAAGAGGTGTAATTGCACCACAAATGCATTTACCTATGTTATTTCTTTTTAGAGAGACTGGAAGTCACATGTGTTATGTGAAGTATCTGTGTAAGATGATGTCATAAGCAAAGTGGGGTTATGTTGCTGGACATTCCTGCTAGGGTGTCTGGCTGTATTTGCGTAATCCTGTGATTTTACCTGTGATGCCTTTTAGAGGCTGTGATTGCAATGCATTATAATTGTTATCCTCTATGATAAGTACCTCATTTAAAGTGATGCCCAAACATGCATTCTTGCTGCTGCGTTAGGTGAAGAACAACCCAGACTGTTAGCCCCTAAGATGTAGAGGTGTATACTATATGGTCAGTATGACATGTTCAGTCAGGGTTATGTGTCACCAGGGCAGGCGTGCCTAGTTTAAATGCTTGTTGAGATAATGGGGTGGGTCGCCACTGGGATGGTGCCAGTGCGCAGGGCCCTCGCTCCAGGTTATGTTTGACTAACTGCATTAGGGGGCAAGATGATGTGCATACATGGGAGTGGTGGTATTAGACCCCACCCCCCTTTGGGAGGGGTGGAAATGTTATGCAATCTCACAAAGTAATTCCAACAGCTTATGTATATTTGTAAATTGTTGCATAGTATTAAGTAGTGTGTGTGTTTAATAAATGTACTCTTACTTTTATAAAGCCAAGTACAGACTGTACAATCAATTATTGAGTGTTATTTCTGCGCACCTGTAACGGCGATTACTAGCCCACACCACCTCCCTTGAGTAAGCCTTAGACTGCTCTGCAACGCTACCCTCTGAGAGTCAGGCGCTGCACTAGGATGTTTGGTTCCCAGTGAAGGACAAATGTGACATGTTCATAGTCCTGGGCACACGCAGTGAGGGTATTGGTAATGTGATACGCAGTATAGAAGCGTTATTCAAAAGCAACGGTCAACATCAGTATTTATCCAAATAGATGTTATTTATTTCAACAACAACTGTGTTGAATATAGTACATCAGCCTAGTAAACCAGCTCGACACGTGTTTCGTCACCGGGTACAGTCCCGTGACTCATCAGGGCTGGGAAGGATACAAAGAATAAAATTAAGTAATAAATACGGACAACTGATAAACAAAATGGGGCCTAGTCTGTGCCAGACGAGTAATTCGAATGGAGCGGGATCACCCGAAGTGACTATTGGGAACATAAACAGCTAAATGTGACCCATGTGGTCATAAGTGACACTCGTGTAGGTGCCGCTGCCCATGGGACACGGGCGAAAGCGCGGGAAAGCATCTCAGCATATTGTGACCGGTGTGATAGTGCCGCTCTCATGTGAAACATCAAACATGAGGAAAAGCGCGAAAAACTGTAACATTGTATAAGTGTTCAGTGCTAGAAAAAGCATTGAGTAGTAGTTGGAGCTAAAGGTGAAGAAAGGAAATGTAAGGAATAAGAAGGCCTGATATGAAGGGGAAAGAAGAAACGGGTAAAAGGATCTGCACTAAGGAACTGCTAGACAAGTACTGAAGAGAGGAGGGGAGGAAAAGAGGGGACTCAAGGATCAGTGGGAAGAGGATCAGAAGTCGTGACGAGGAAATGAGGGAAAGAGAAATAAGGTGAGCGGGTGGGTGAAGAATCCGAAGAAGGGGGAAGCTACTGGATGGGTTCTAACGATAGGCGGAGAGAAACCTCAAGACGAGATTGGAAGGTGTGGGTAGTGGTAAAGGTGACAGGGGAAAAGAAACAAGGTGAAAGCTTACCAAAGAACAGGAAAGGTTTACGACGACCCGTGGGGGTAGAGTCGAAACCGAGAGTAATTATAACGTAGCCCGGTAGTGGGGAAGGCGAGGTGTTGGTAACAAGGGTGCAGCGTGGAAGGAAACTGCTGGGGAAAAGGAAGGAATGAGCATGACACAACTGGAACAATGGTAAATGCTGGTGGGCTAGAGCAAGGGTAGAGTATGAGAGACTTACCAAGTTGGGGTCTCCCTGGGCTGTCGCACGTACGACGCAGGGGCGGGTACGCCTCGGCAGTATTGAGAAGCAAAATCTAGAGTAACGTGGAAGGCTGTCCAGTGGCCGGCTCGTTGGGAGGTGCACTAAGCCAGGTAGGCGGGGTGCGAGGGTCAGGCTGGGGAAAAGAACGGGGAGGGGAGGTATGAGGAACACGATACATAGGCGAGGAGAAAGGTGAATGAAGGAGAGGAAAAGAAAAACTTACCCGGGTGCGGGAATTGGAGAGGACTCAAGAGGTGTGCAGGGCAGGGTATTGGAACGCCTATTGGGAAAACAGAGGAAGGGGACACTGCTGTGGTAAGCAATTCGGGGAGTGCTGGGGTTGAGGAGCCGGGTGGAACCGCCACGACTCTTACCTGGGGTCCGGATCGGAGAACAGCGAGGGCGCACTGGAGCCGAGAAAACTGAGTGAGACAGGAAGGTGGGAGGGGAGCTATAACGGGAATGGAGGTGAAAGACTAGAGCGGGAACAATGGGAGATCCGACCTGGCGGTGGCCATGTTGGAAAACTCGGGGAAAGGGCGGAAGTAATGCGCATGAGCGGGGACGAGACACTATCTGTAAGGCACCCGCTGCCTCGAGAAACTAGCATGGTAATTAGGGCGAAAGACGAAGAGTATAGTCAGAGGTACGTGACAGAGTACAGACATATCTCAAAGTCAGTCAATTGTGAACAGATATGACACTGAAAGGATAATGTATGTTACAAAATTACAGTAGGGACATGTGAAAGGATATAAAGAGGGGAGATCCTGACACCGAGTATTATGTATGTTATGTCAAAGAAAAGACATATCTCGAAGGCAGTCAATTACGAACAGTTATGACAATGAAAGGATAATGTGTATATCATAAATACATTAGGTACATGTGAAATGATATAAAGAGGAGAGAACCTTAGACCGAGTATCAAGATCGTTAGGTTAAATAGGACAGACATGAGAAATGCGGTAACGCAGATCAACTATATCATAAACCTGAATCGTAGGAAGCTTAGTCAGTGGGGAGATATAGAAACAACACGGAAGTATGGTTAAGGGGAAATACAGGGGGTTGGACATGCAGACAAAGATAGGCACACATTATGAGATACTGAGAAGAAGATGCCACATAAATAGTGTGGAGAGTGGACATACCAACATCTACTGATTATATGGGAAGAAAACAGATGTCATGACAAAATAATGGCACAAATTAAAGATCCAAGAGAGCAAATTTTGTCATAATAATCATTCACCCAGGAAGTAATGTAACTCGTGATCAGTGTTCAGTCCATGTTGTACTGTTCGCAGACGCATGATCCAAGTGGCTTCCAGGCGTCTGAGTCTGAGTTCTCTGTTGCCACCTCTTACATTGGTGGCTGCCATGTCAAATCCAAAAAAGGAAATCCGTTTTTAGGGCCCTGGTTGGGACAAGTAGCAGCATGGATCGCCATGGGATATCTAGTGTCTAGATTGTTGAGAGCTCTGACGTGTTCTCCAATACGGTCTTTGAGTGGTCTGATGGTGCTTCCGATGTACCAAAGTTTGCAGGTGCATTCAAGTATATAGACCACAAATTTTGTGTTGCAGTTGATGTTATGTTGAATTTGATACTGATTTTTGTTCACGGCCGTGAAATTTCTGATTCCATGCTGGGCTAGTTTGCAGACACCGCAGTGACCACACTTGAAGAAGCCGAGATTATGAGTCGTTAGCCAAGTGGGCCTGGTGTTAGGGCCAGGGATGCTGGGGCTGAGTCTGGTTTTCAGGGTCCTGCCTCTCCTGTATGTGATTTGTGGTTTAGGTGGTACAATCCCTATAAGTGTGTTATCTGCAAGTAGTACATTCCAATGTTTGTTTAGGCTCTTCTTCATAGCTAACCCCATGTCGCTGTAGTCAGTGATAAGTCGAACAGGTTGGTCTTGATCAGTGATTGTCCGTCTAGTGTGTAAAGTGTCTTCTCTTTTAATGTTCCTGATTCTTTTCTCTGCAGAGCTGATGGTACGGGCACTATAACCTCTGTTTCTGAATCTTTGTTTCATATTAGTAAGGCACTTTTGAAATTCTGGTTCCTCACTGCAGTTTCTCCTGGCTCTCATGAATTCTCCGTACGGAATTGCCTTTATTTGGTGTGGGGGATGTGAGCTGTCTGCATGCAAGATGGCATTGCCCTGAAACCAGACTCAGCCCCAGCATCCCTGGCCCTAACACCAGGCCCACTTGGCTAACGACTCATAATCTCGGCTTCTTCAAGTGTGGTCACTGCGGTGTCTGCAAACTAGCCCAGCATGGAATCAGAAATTTCACGGCCGTGAACAAAAATCAGTATCAAATTCAACATAACATCAACTGCAACACAAAATTTGTGGTCTATATACTTGAATGCACCTGCAAACTTTGGTACATCGGAAGCACCATCAGACCACTCAAAGACCGTATTGGAGAACACGTCAGAGCTCTCAACAATCTAGACACTAGATATCCCATGGCGATCCATGCTGCTACTTGTCCCAACCAGGGCCCTAAAAACGGATTTCCTTTTGGATTTGACATGGCAGCCACCAATGTAAGAGGTGGCAACAGAGAACTCAGACTCAGACGCCTGGAAGCCACTTGGATCATGCGTCTGCGAACAGTACAACATGGACTGAACACTGATCACGAGTTACATTACTTCCTGGGTGAATGATTATTATGACAAAATTTGCTCTCTTGGATCTTTAATTTGTGCCATTATTTTGTCATGACATCTGTTTTCTTCCCATATAATCAGTAGATGTTGGTATGTCCACTCTCCACACTATTTATGTGGCATCTTCTTCTCAGTATCTCATAATGTGTGCCTATCTTTGTCTGCATGTCCAACCCCCTGTATTTCCCCTTAACCATACTTCCGTGTTGTTTCTATATCTCCCCACTGACTAAGCTTCCTACGATTCAGGTTTATGATATAGTTGATCTGCGTTACCGCATTTCTCATGTCTGTCCTATTTAACCTAACGATCTTGATACTCGGTCTAAGGTTCTCTCCTCTTTATATCATTTCACATGTACCTAATGTATTTATGATATACACATTATCCTTTCATTGTCATAACTGTTCGTAATTGACTGCCTTCGAGATATGTCTTTTCTTTGACATAACATACATAATACTCGGTGTCAGGATCTCCCTCTTTATATCCTTTCACATGTCCCTACTGTAATTTTGTAACATACATTATCCTTTCAGTGTCATATCTGTTCACAATTGACTGCCTTTGAGATATGTCTGTACTCTGTCACGTACCTCTGACTATACTCTTCGTCTTTCGCCCTAATTACCATGCTAGTTTCTCGAGGCAGCGGGTGCCTTACAGATAGTGTCTCGTCCCCCGCTCATGCGCATTACTTCCGCCCTTTCCCCGAGTTTTCCAACATGGCCACCGCCAGGTCGGATCTCCCATTGTTCCCGCTCTAGTCTTTCACCTCCATTCCCGTTATAGCTCCCCTCCCACCTTCCTGTCTCACTCAGTTTTCTCGGCTCCAGTGCGCCCTCGCTGTTCTCCGATCCGGACCCCAGGTAAGAGTCGTGGCGGTTCCACCCGGCTCCTCAACCCCAGCACTCCCCGAATTGCTTACCACAGCAGTGTCCCCTTCCTCTGTTTTCCCAATAGGCGTTCCAATACCCTGCCCTGCACACCTCTTGAGTCCTCTCCAATTCCCGCACCCGGGGTAAGTTTTTCTTTTCCTCTCCTTCATTCACCTTTCTCCTCGCCTATGTATCGTGTTCCTCATACCTCCCCTCCTCGTTCTTTTCCCCAGCCTGACCCTCGCACCCCGCCTACCTGGCTTAGTGCACCTCCCAACGAGCCGGCCACTGGACAGCCTTCCACGTTACTCTAGATTTTGCTTCTCAATACTGCCGAGGCGTACCCGCCCCTGCGTCGTACGCGCGACAGCCCAGGGAGACCCCAACTCGGTAAGACTCTCATACTCTACCCTTGCTCTAGCCCACCAGCATTTACCATTGTTCCAGTTGTGTCATGCTCATTCCTTCCTTTTCCCCAGCAGTTTCCTTCCACGCTGCACCCTTGTTACCAACACCTCGCCTTCCCCACTACCGGGCTACGTTATAATTACTCTCGGTTTCGACTCTACCCCCACGGGTCGTCGTAAACCTTTCCTGTTCTTTGGTAAGCTTTCACCTTGTTTCTTTTCCCCTGTCACCTTTACCACTACCCACACCTTCCAATCTCGTCTTGAGGTTTCTCTCCGCCTATCGTTAGAACCCATCCAGTAGCTTCCCCTTCTTCGGATTCTTCACCCACCCGCTCACCTTATTTCTCTTTCCCTCATTTCCTCGTCACGACTTCTGATCCTCTTCCCACTGATCCTTGAGTCCCCTCTTTTCCTCCCCCTCCTCTCTTCAGTACTTGTCTAGCAGTTCCTTAGTGCAGATCCTTTTACCCGTTTCTTCTTTCCCCTTCATATCAGGCCTTCTTATTCCTTACATTTCCTTTCTTCACCTTTAGCTCCAACTACTACTCAATGCTTTTTCTAGCACTGAACACTTATACAATGTTACAGTTTTTCCGCGCTTTTCCTCATGTTTGATGTTTCACATGAGAGCGGCACTATCACACCGGTCACAATATGCTGAGATGCTTTCCCGCGCTTTCGCCCGTGTCCCATGGGCAGCGGCACCTACACGAGTGTCACTTATGACCACATGGGTCACATTTAGCTGTTTATGTTCCCAATAGTCACTTCGGGTGATCCCGCTCCATTCGAATTACTCGTCTGGCACAGACTAGGCCCCATTTTGTTTATCAGTTTTCCGTATTTATTACTTAATTTTATTCTTTGTATCCTTCCCAGCCCTGATGAGTCACGGGACTGTACCCGGTGACGAAACACGTGTCGGCTGGTTTACTAGGCTGATGTACTATATTCAACACAGTTGTTGTTGAAATAAATAACATCTATTTGGATAAATACTGATGTTGACCGTTGCTTTTGAATAACGCTTCTATACTGCGTATCACATTACCAATACCCTCACTGCGTGTGCCCAGGACTATGCTCATGTTATAATTTGTGGATCTCATGACCCACAGATTCCCCAGGGGTTATCGGGTTATTCCCCTGATCTGGCAGCACCGCACTACCAAAGGTTCATTAATAGCACACGCAATTGCCTGAGCGCCATTTTCCTGACTAAACACAAAAACCCCCATTCTAAACCTCCATTTCACGTCTCAGGAAAGGCAGCCGCAGCGTCTAACTTTAGTACACTCAGTCTCTTAGTTTAGAGTATGGATAGAGACAAGGTCGCGTCAGAGCTATTTGAGAATCTATCTAAAGGGATCACCAATACCTCTGCATCAACAAGCAATCACCCCACAAGCAGAGAAGGTCTAAGAGAGAAATTTCTGAAACTAGAAAGACTCAAAAAAACAGAAAACTCTAGGTGGTGGGATAGTGCCACACTCAAACAATACCTGAGACTGAACAGAGTTCCTAGGGGACTCCGTTCACAGATTTTCCCTACATTTGACGACTTAGACGATGACCTTTTAGGTAAATGGGAAGAAACTTTGAACTCTAACTCAAACACCCTTATTAACATTCTGATTGAGAACGCGGAAAGAAAAGTAGCCAAATTACAAATCGAGATCACCAATCTCGAGAAAGAAATAGCAGATTTAAACTTAGAAGAAGCCACAAGTAAAAACTACGTCATCTTAAATGACATTCTTATAAAACACCAAAACGAAATAAAAGATAGAAAAACACGTCAACTGAAAAGGGACGAAGCTGACTACAGAGAAGGACGAGTTTATACCTTTGCCAGAAAATACGATAAACTTGTCAACACCACAGGACAGGGCGAGAGACACATCAGAACAGAAACTGCCTCACTCTCATCCAGCTCCACATCACTAAACACTATCGCCACTAGCGATAGTGAGGGAGAAAACCAGGGCAGCAATTCTAACAAAATACCTCCAACTACATCTTCTTTTTTAAAGGAGGTACAGGCCATAAGGAGAGAGAACAGAACGCTACAAAGACATACCACACAAGACAGAAGACCCGCAGGGGCCAAAGGGCAGGACATAGAAGATTACAAAAAGAAACTAAGATCCGGGAACGAGAAGGACAAGTAGATCCAGATAATTTAGGCATACAAGTCGTCAATCTCTCCTCCCAGAACCTCAATAATAGCATGATATCTTTGCTTAGCAAAGGCCTGAGCTTTAACCCGCACGAACAGGGAGACACCTGCAGACACAAAGTTGACCTGTTCAAGTTTATCAGGGGCATTAAAATCAAAAAACATTTTAATGGTATTCCGCCCACCTTAAGAAGAGGTAGTAAGATTTGCTCAGACAATACGTCAGGAGCACAGAGCATAAGCGACATCGAGGCCACTCACCTTCTGCTCTCACTCACTGACCTGGACGATATACCCACCAACATGGAGAATCTCCTCCAAGAATTAGACATAGAAGATGATCTCAGCCTGCACAGTGGTTTTAAACCCAAATCCAAGTGGACACCCATGCTCCCAGGGGGCAATGCAGTTGACACATTCTATAACTTAGTGTTAAATGATATGGACAGACATGAAACCAGAATAGCAAAGACCAGACATAGGATTAAAGACAATCTCTGCAGAGAAGAAAGAGTAGCTCTCAAACAACTCACGTCCGACAGAGATATCATAATTAAAGAAGCGGACAAAGGGGGCAATGTAGTCATTATGAATAGATCAGACTATCATGCCGAAATCATGTCCCAACTAGGTGACATTTCCTGCTATGAGCAGCTTCCCTACAACCCAATAGCCCCCTTGTCACCACTATCAACAAACACCTATCTCAATGGCACGCGCAAGGTCTCATTGATGACCAAGAACTATTATATCTAAGAGTCCACAGACCGACGTTCCCCTGTCTATACACCGTGCCCAAGATACACAAGACGACTCCCTTTCCCCGGGGAGACCTATTGTGTCAGGCATTGGTGGACCCACTGAGAGAATAGCACAATATGTTGACCTCTTTCTTGGTACTCTGGTTATGAATCAGCCATCATACATCCAGGACACCAAACACATTCTCAGTATCTTAGCAGATGTCCAATGGCATCCGGATATGATCCTGGCCACCCTGGATGTAGTCTCTCTGTATACCACCATCGAACCTACTCTAGGGCTCAAGGCTGTCACCAGCATACTTAACAATAGACCAGCCAACTTATGGCAACATACCCAGATGCTAGTTGCTATGATGGACATCATATTAAACAACAACTTCTTCATCTATGACGGTACATGGTATAAACAGAACAAAGGAGTGGCTATGGGCTCAAAATTTTCACCCTCGTTTGCGAATCTGTACATGGGTGTCCTGGAATCTAAATGGATTTGGGGCACAGAAGGGGCACAATGGATTGACTCCATAATATACTGGGGCCGCTACATAGATGACTGCTTACTCCTTTGGTCAGGGTCACAACTTGAACTCGACAAATTCTGTGCACACCTTAACCGTAACGACATGAACATGAAATTCACAGGTAATTCCAGTGCCACAAACATCACATTTCTTGATGTGGAAATCTACATCAAGTCCAACACCATAGAAAGTCGCCTATATAGAAAAGAAACATCATGCAATGCCATCTTGCATGCAGACAGCTCACATCCCCCACACCAAATAAAGGCAATTCCGTACGGAGAATTCATGAGAGCCAGGAGAAACTGCAGTGAGGAACCAGAATTTCAAAAGTGCCTTACTAATATGAAACAAAGATTCAGAAACAGAGGTTATAGTGCCCGTACCATCAGCTCTGCAGAGAAAAGAATCAGGAACATTAAAAGAGAAGACACTTTACACACTAGACGGACAATCACTGATCAAGACCAACCTGTTCGACTTATCACTGACTACAGCGACATGGGGTTAGCTATGAAGAAGAGCCTAAACAAACATTGGAATGTACTACTTGCAGATAACACACTTATAGGGATTGTACCACCTAAACCACAAATCACATACAGGAGAGGCAGGACCCTGAAAACCAGACTCAGCCCCAGCATCCCTGGCCCTAACACCAGGCCCACTTGGCTAACGACTCATAATCTCGGCTTCTTCAAGTGTGGTCACTGCGGTGTCTGCAAACTAGCCCAGCATGGAATCAGAAATTTCACGGCCGTGAACAAAAATCAGTATCAAATTCAACATAACATCAACTGCAACACAAAATTTGTGGTCTATATACTTGAATGCACCTGCAAACTTTGGTACATCGGAAGCACCATCAGACCACTCAAAGACCGTATTGGAGAACACGTCAGAGCTCTCAACAATCTAGACACTAGATATCCCATGGCGATCCATGCTGCTACTTGTCCCAACCAGGGCCCTAAAAAACGGATTTCCTTTTTGGATTTGACATGGCAGCCACCAATGTAAGAGGTGGCAACAGAGAACTCAGACTCAGACGCCTGGAAGCCACTTGGATCATGCGTCTGCGAACAGTACAACATGGACTGAACACTGATCACGAGTTACATTACTTCCTGGGTGAATGATTATTATGACAAAATTTGCTCTCTTGGATCTTTAATTTGTGCCATTATTTTGTCATGACATCTGTTTTCTTCCCATATAATCAGTAGATGTTGGTATGTCCACTCTCCACACTATTTATGTGGCATCTTCTTCTCAGTATCTCATAATGTGTGCCTATCTTTGTCTGCATGTCCAACCCCTGTATTTCCCCCTTAACCATACTTCCGTGTTGTTTCTATATCTCCCCACTGACTAAGCTTCCTACGATTCAGGTTTATGATATAGTTGATCTGCGTTACCGCATTTCTCATGTCTGTCCTATTTAACCTAACGATCTTGATACTCGGTCTAAGGTTCTCTCCTCTTTATATCATTTCACATGTACCTAATGTATTTATGATATACACATTATCCTTTCATTGTCATAACTGTTCGTAATTGACTGCCTTCGAGATATGTCTTTTCTTTGACATAACATACATAATACTCGGTGTCAGGATCTCCCTCTTTATATCCTTTCACATGTCCCTACTGTAATTTTGTAACATACATTATCCTTTCAGTGTCATATCTGTTCACAATTGACTGCCTTTGAGATATGTCTGTACTCTGTCACGTACCTCTGACTATACTCTTCGTCTTTCGCCCTAATTACCATGCTAGTTTCTCGAGGCAGCGGGTGCCTTACAGATAGTGTCTCGTCCCCCGCTCATGCGCATTACTTCCGCCCTTTCCCCGAGTTTTCCAACATGGCCACCGCCAGGTCGGATCTCCCATTGTTCCCGCTCTAGTCTTTCACCTCCTTTCCCGTTATAGCTCCCCTCCCACCTTCCTGTCTCACTCAGTTTTCTCGGCTCCAGTGCGCCCTCGCTGTTCTCCGATCCGGACCCCAGGTAAGAGTCGTGGCGGTTCCACCCGGCTCCTCAACCCCAGCACTCCCCGAATTGCTTACCACAGCAGTGTCCCCTTCCTCTGTTTTCCCAATAGGCGTTCCAATACCCTGCCCTGCACACCTCTTGAGTCCTCTCCAATTCCCGCACCCGGGGTAAGTTTTTCTTTTCCTCTCCTTCATTCACCTTTCTCCTCGCCTATGTATCGTGTTCCTCATACCTCCCCTCCCCGTTCTTTTCCCCAGCCTGACCCTCGCACCCCGCCTACCTGGCTTAGTGCACCTCCCAACGAGCCGGCCACTGGACAGCCTTCCACGTTACTCTAGATTTTGCTTCTCAATACTGCCGAGGCGTACCCGCCCCTGCGTCGTACGTGCGACAGCCCAGGGAGACCCCAACTCGGTAAGACTCTCATACTCTACCCTTGCTCTAGCCCACCAGCATTTACCATTGTTCCAGTTGTGTCATGCTCATTCCTTCCTTTTCCCCAGCAGTTTCCTTCCACGCTGCACCCTTGTTACCAACACCTCGCCTTCCCCACTACCGGGCTACGTTATAATTACTCTCGGTTTCGACTCTACCCCCACGGGTCGTCGTAAACCTTTCCTGTTCTTTGGTAAGCTTTCACCTTGTTTCTTTTCCCCTGTCACCTTTACCACTACCCACACCTTCCAATCTCGTCTTGAGGTTTCTCTCCGCCTATCGTTAGAACCCATCCAGTAGCTTCCCCTTCTTCGGATTCTTCACCCACCCGCTCACCTTATTTCTCTTTCCCTCATTTCCTCGTCACGACTTCTGATCCTCTTCCCACTGATCCTTGAGTCCCCTCTTTTCCTCCCCCTCCTCTCTTCAGTACTTGTCTAGCAGTTCCTTAGTGCAGATCCTTTTACCCGTTTCTTCTTTCCCCTTCATATCAGGCCTTCTTATTCCTTACATTTCCTTTCTTCACCTTTAGCTCCAACTACTACTCAATGCTTTTTCTAGCACTGAACACTTATACAATGTTACAGTTTTTCCGCGCTTTTCCTCATGTTTGATGTTTCACATGAGAGCGGCACTATCACACCGGTCACAATATGCTGAGATGCTTTCCCGCGCTTTCGCCCGTGTCCCATGGGCAGCGGCACCTACACGAGTGTCACTTATGACCACATGGGTCACATTTAGCTGTTTATGTTCCCAATAGTCACTTCGGGTGATCCCGCTCCATTCGAATTACTCGTCTGGCACAGACTAGGCCCCATTTTGTTTATCAGTTTTCCGTATTTATTACTTAATTTTATTCTTTGTATCCTTCCCAGCCCTGATGAGTCACGGGACTGTACCCGGTGACGAAACACGTGTCGGCTGGTTTACTAGGCTGATGTACTATATTCAACACAGTTGTTGTTGAAATAAATAACATCTATTTGGATAAATACTGATGTTGACCGTTGCTTTTGAATAACGCTTCTATACTGCGTATCACATTACCAATACCCTCACTGCGTGTGCCCAGGACTATGCTCATGTTATAATTTGTGGATCTCATGACCCACAGATTCCCCAGGGGTTATCGGGTTATTCCCCTGATCTGGCAGCACCGCACTACCAAAGGTTCATTAATAGCACACGCAATTGCCTGAGCGCCATTTTCCTGACTAAACACAAAAACCCCCATTCTAAATGTGACATGTTATTTGTGCAGGCCTCACAGATACTGCCTCGTTTTCCAACACAGAGCCTTTACTTCCTTTTAATGAGGCTTTGACAGAGCCCATTCTTGATGTCTGGCAGAAGCCGATGTCTGCTCCAGCGGTGTGCAGGACTGTGGCAAGGAGGTACAAGGTGGCTCCAGGGATCCTGCTTTTCTGCCCCCCCATCCTTTGCTGGAAAGCTTTGTCGTCTAAGCTTTGTGCTCCTCGAGGCAGTCTGTAGGTTCCTTCCCATCTACACCTGCAGATAGGGAGTCGAAACGCATGGAGCAATCTGCGAAGAAGCTGTTCTCGTCAGGCAGTATGGCCCTCAAGTCAACTAATGCCACATACCTTTTGGGTCGCTACATCCACGCCCTTATGGACTCTGCTAGGGAGGTGGCCCCAAAATTGCCTGAGGAAGTACAAGGCCATTTCCCGGAGGTACTGTCGGATGCCCAAGCTATGGGCCGCCAGGTGATACAGTCTGGTCTGGACACTGCCGATTCGGTTGCCAGAGCGATGGGATCGTCTGTGGCTACTAAGAGTCACCCTTGGTTGCAGGGTTCAGGGTTCTCTCCTGATGTCCAAGCCACTTTGTTGGATCTGACATTCGATGGATGTCGCCTGTTTGGGGCCAAAGCGGACTCGGCGCTGCAGCGCTTTAAAGACAGTAGAGCCACAGCAAGGTCTCTCGGACTTCAATCTCAGCCCAGGGGCTTGGGACAATTTTGCAAGTTTTGTGGCTTTGGGAGGAACTTGTCCTTTCATTCCAGACAGCAGAAGCAGCAACAGCAGGCAAATCATTTGTACAGATCCTACAGGGGAAAGGGCAGAGGTTGTCTGCGAAGTGCTGCCCGACACAGGTCTCCTCCTCCTCGTCTGCCCCTCCAACTAGTGCAGCAGGGAAGCAGCCCTAGCTCCACCATCCTAGAGCATGCTTGTCCCGTGGGAGGATGGGTGTCCCACTTTCTACAATATTGGAGGTCTGTTACTAAAGATCCCTGGGCGTTGAACATTGTAGAGAATGAGTATGCCCTACCCTTCCGGGAGTTCCCCCCTCCTTTCCCTCCCTGCCAGGGTTCGTGCTCGGAAGACCTCCAGCAGGAGGTTCTGTTATTACTGCAAAAAGGTGAGATCGAGATGGTTCTGGAGCAGGAAAAAGGTCAAGGATGCTACTCCCGGTACTTCCTGATTCCCAAAAAGGGTGGTCGCTTGAAGCCGATCCTAGACCTCATGGTTTTGAATTTTTACCTCAAACAGGAGAAATTCAAAATGTTGACCCTGGCCTGGCCCTGGTTCTTTGGGGCTGCAGAAGGAAGACTGGATGGTGTCAATTGATTTTCAGGATGCGTATTTTCACATTCCATCCTGAAGTCGCATCGGAAGTATCTCCATTTTACGGTAGGGTCTCAACACTACCAGTTTGCGGTCCTTCCGTTCGGTCTTACTTCCGCACCTCGAGTCTTCACAAAGGTGATGGCGGTGGTGGCAGCTCATCTCAGAAGGTTGGGGGTTCCTGTTTCCCCCATCTGGATGACTGGCTGCTCAAAACAAAGTCGCCAGAGATGGTGCTGCATCATCTGCAAGTAACAACACAGCTGTTGTTCAACTTGGGGTTTTTGATAAATGTACCCAAATCTCACCTGGTGCCCTCTCAGTGCAACCTTTTCATAGGGACAGTACTGGACACTACTGTAAGTCGTGCCTTCCCGCCTCTACAGAGGATTCAAGACATCCAGGTTATGATTCAACCTTTTCAGAATGGAGAGGCTGTTACAGTCCTGAAGGTCTTGCGCTTGCTCGGTCTGTTCGCTTCCTACATACTGTTGGTCAACCATGCACGCTGGCATATGAGGTCCCACCAGTGGTGCCTCCACAGGCAGTGGTTTCAACATAACGGAGATCTCGAAGAGGTAGTCAGGATCTCCAGAGACACTGCAGCGGAACTGTTATGATGGAGTGTTCCAGGCAACCTTTCTCAAGGGAAGCCGTTTTAACCTCCCTCTCCAGTGGCCACAGTGATAACGGATGCCTCAACTCTAGGGTGGGGAGCTCATCTGGGGGATCTGGAGGTCAAAGGCCTCTGGTCTCCAGAGGAAAGATTGTTTCACATAAATCTTCTGGAATTGCGGGCGATACGTTTGGCTCTCAAGGCCTTTATTCCCTAGGCCCTGACAGACAACACTACCGCGATGTGGTACATCAACTAACAGGGAGGAGCAGGGTCGTATCTTCTCTGCAGAGAGGCTCTGCGACTCTGGTCCTGGGCTCAGGACCATCAGATTTGCGTGATCGCGAATCATCTGGCCGGAGAACTGAATGTGCGTGTGGACAGTCTCAGTCGGCAGTATTTTGCCGATCACGAGTGGCGTCTCCATCCCGAGGTGGTCCTTCACATTTTCAGGATGTGGGGGTTTCCTCAATTGGACCTGTTTGCCACTCACGAAAATGCACACTGCCTGTCGTTCTGCAGTCTCCAATATCCGACGCGGGGAGTATTGGGTGACACGTTTCAGTTAGATTGGGGCTCACAGCTTCTTTATGCGTTTCCTCTCATACCCTTAATTCCTCAAGTTCTGAGGAAGATTCGCCAAGACTGGGCCCAAGTCATATTGATCGCCCTGCATTGGCTGCGAAGGTTGTGGTACACAGACCTCCTTTACCTCTTATCGCACCCTCCACTCCGTCTCCCTCTCAGGGCAGACCTCCTCTCGCAGGGGCAGGTTCTACACCCCCACCTCCAGAGCATGCACCTTCATGCCTGGAGATTGAACAGGGCTACCTGAGTTCTTTCTCTCTCCCACCGGATGTGGTAGATCTTATTTTATCGGCCAGGAGACACTCCAACAAATCTGTCTATTCTGGTAGATGGGCCATGTTTGTTAAATGGTATTGAGAGAGATCGATTGATCCTTTGCAGGCCCATTTGTCTGACATTCTGAATTTCTCTCTTTCCCTAGCACAACAGGGTTGTGCAGTAGCTACTGTTAAGGGCTACTTGTCTGCCTTGTCGGCTTTTCTCTGTTGACCAGATCAACCCTTGTTGTTTAAATCTCCCTTAGTTATGAGATTAATTAAAGGTCTCACAAATAGGTTTCCTCCCACTCCTTTTATCTTGCCTCAGTGGGATTTAAATTTGGTTCTCACTTTCTTGATAGGTTCACCTTTTTAGCCATTGCATAGTTGTCCCATAAGGTTCCTAGTGGTTAAAACGATATTTTTGGTTGCAATCACTTCCTCTAGGTCCTAAGATGGTCACTCCTTCCCACCTAGGGCAGTCCATCACCTTACCCACTTTCTACCCTCCCCCTCAACCTTCTGAGGAGGAGGAGAGTCTTCATCGCCTGGAACCCAAAAGGGCGGTTAGCTTTTACCTGGATAGAACCAATGACTTCAGGTTGGACGATCAACCCTTCATCAGATATGTGGGCAAGATGAATGCCTAAGCTGACCACAAAAGAACGCTGTCCAGGTGGATCATCCTCTGTATCAAGAGCTGCTACTCCTTGGCCAAGAAGGAGCCACCTGAAGGTATTCAAGCTCATTCACCATAGCTAAGCCTTCTTCTTCTTCGGCTTTAGCTAGAGGTGTCCCTGTGGTAGACATCTGCAAGGCAGCAACTTGTGCCTCCCTCTACACTTTTGCGAAGCACTATTGCTTGGATTCGGAGGTGAGGAGGGATGGCCATTTTGCACATTCTGTGCTGCAGGAATTTTTTGGTATAGGCAGGCAGGCACCCTCTGCTGGGAGCGGGGCTGGTTGGGGATTCAATTCAAAAGGTGAGGAATCCACAAGCAGATGTACCCATCAGAAGAACAAGTTACTTACCTTCGGTAACGTTTTCTCTGGTGGATACAGTATCTGCCTGTGGATTCCTCACTGACCCACCCGCCTCCCCATTGCCTGTCTGCTTATACGGAAAAAATTATCAATGTATTTCTTATGTGATTTATTGTTGGAATCGTGATGCTTGGCACTAGGAAATGTCTATGATGAGGATTTTCCAGTTTTGGCTGTGTTTGTATACTGTGTCTACAAAATGTTTCACCTGTTCGCCTTTAAGGCACGGAAAAAAATGGGTGAAACTGACGTCAGCACGCCAACAGGTCTTCTTATGGCTCTGATGATGTCACGTGGAGTCGCGTGCGGAGTCGTTTTATTGTGACGTCCTCCTCGATGTGGGAGAGCTAAGGAGAAAAGTTCATGTGGAATGCTGCGCATTGGGATAATTCAAAAGGTGAGGAATCCACAGGCAGATACTGTATCCACCAGAAAAAGCGTTACCAAAGGTAAGTAACTTGTTCTTCAAGTCAATGTTGTAATTAAAGATCTTTAAAACTCGGAAAGTCCAATCAGGTGGCAAAGCATTCATCTACTGGAATCAACTCCTGCAGTGAATTAAGGAAGAGGTTCACCACTTAGAACTTGGAAGTTGTAGAAACCACTGTTGTTCAAACCTTCTTAAGACATAGTTGTTCTCTATTCGGGGGTCTTTTATGTTCTTCGTTTTGTTTTGGGTCCATTTTTATTTAGTCTTTCACCAGTGCCGGGATGCACCTCAAAGTTGTAGTCTGTGCTTAATAAATATTATACCATCATCATCATCATCATCATCATCAAAGATGTGATTTTAAATGTGTTTGAGCTCTTTCATTGAGTTATTAAGGCTCAGCCAGGTATGTGATTGATTGGTTAGCTCAGTCATTTTTTGTATTTCACTGGATCAGTCTAAATTCTAAGCCTAAATTATACTGACACCGAAAACATAATCATTTTACCCTTCTACCATAAATACAGTTTGAGCTGCCACACCCACTTGAGAAGGAATAAAGAGACTTTGGCCTTGGACATATGAAAGTTAAAGCAGTCCTTTACGATCAGCGGGACAAGGAAACCTTTATTATATTTGACTGTTCAGTAAATAGATATATTATTGCTGGGGTTTTCCTAAAAGGTAGATATCACAGTTTATCTAGTACATTCATTATCATTACAGCTGCTTTATGGAATTAATTTCTGCTTTGTTCAGTACGTGCACTTAATTAAGGTAAGAGCAGAGAACATACACCTGTGTTAAGCGCTGCCTCCAACTGTATCATGCTTAGGAGAAGGAATTAGGCTTTTCCTATAAATTGTGTATTGTTTGCTCAGTGTATGTGGTGAGAGCACATCACACATCCGTATGCCCACAAAATCATGCAAGTGTTTTTCTTCAAACAAGCGAAAGAGATTTTTTTTCTTAAAGTAGGGGGTGGCCGCAATCAACCCAAGGGGGGTGAAAGTAACAAGGAGGGTGTGGGTGGAGGGAGGAGAAGTAACTGGAGAGCAAGCCACATGAAGTGGGCGGGGAGGAGCACACGGGCAAGCAGGGCCGGACTGGCCGTGGCGGGCACCAGGCGTTTCCTCGGTGGGCCGCCAGGGTGGGGGCCAGTTTTGGACCCCTGAGGGGCCGCTTTTGTTACCGGAGGCCAGTTTTGTAGCATAGCTGCAATATTGGGCCCCTGTAACAAAAGCAGTGCAGTGTTTTCCACGCATGCAAGTTGCCGCCCCCCTCAGCCCTCCCCCCTTGACCCCCTCTCGCCGGTCCGACTGAATTGCCATGGCCGGTTTGCGTTCCCAGTCCGGCCCTGCGGGCGAGCAGGCAATGGGGTGACAGGGCTGTGGAGGCAAAGCAACAGCTGAGATAAGAGGGCGCAAGTTGGGGGTAAGCAGTGTGGAGCATGGGAGTGGGAAGGAGAAGCCACAGGCAAGAGAGCAATGTGTGGTGCGCGGGGAGAAGCACACCGGCAGAAAGCAATGGGGGAATACACGAAGGCAATTGCAATATGGAGGGGTAGCAGCACATGAACGACTGAGAGCAACACATAGTGAAGAGGGAGAAAAGTACACAAGGGAGATATCCGGAAAAACAAGCACCCTCATGGAGTGCTTAGCCAAAAGAAAAAATGTAATGCTTGAAAAGCAAGCAGTGGAAGCATGGAAGTCAGCAAAATAAAATGATGAGGCAGTGCTCCATGGGAGGGAGAAGCACAAGAATGACAAGCTGGGACATGAATAAGTAAGTAATGGACAGTACTAACACTCCCCAGCACTCGTCATAGATCTGTGAAAAAACACGCTAAGTAGTGCATAAACAGTAGGCACAAATTTCACAAAGATGACAGATACTCTCTGTTTCTTCTTTTGTTCCTCTTTTAATTCAGTAGGTCTCCAAAATGACACAGCCAATTGACACAGCCGATACGTGTTTCGTCGCATACATGGGAATTGTTCCGCGACTTTTTCAAGGCTGTATAAATACAAACATAATAGCACAACTCAAGTCATGACTTGTGTGTCATACGTATACATGAATTCAATCTCGATAGCGAGAATTATCAAAAATGCAAACCGAAGGCATGCACAAGATGGAATACGTATACCAACTGAACCGTTATATCCAAAGTGGCACAGAAAAGGTCGCTATAAACTGAAAAGGAGGACGGAAAAGTCCGAGGCGACGTGAGAACGGTGAATGACTAATAAAGATGAATAAAGAACAATACCGTGCATCTCGATACCCAATAAAACATGCAAACCCTTGTGGTTGCAATTCGGTGAAGAAAGAAGTGCCTACAAGAGAGTTCCCTATATAGCCCCAATCAAACTGTGTGTCATAGATACCTAAGTCTTCTCAGTATAAATCCCTGCATGGATAAATATACGAAAATCCAATGAGTATAATCATCCAAACAAGAAGACTGAAAGGGAGTGAACGCAATAATGACTAAAGTACCTACTATTTCCGTGTGAGGCAATAGTGTAGTTTGAACTAAAGGGCGTTGGTTCTGATTTGATTGTATTTAGGCACCAGTAGTGCAGACTTTAGATTCTGTATTCACTGATATGATATATATCGAGGGGGTCATGTGAATAAGTTATTCTGGTATGATTTTCCTACAGTGTTCACACCGGAGTTTTTCAGAATCACTGGATCAATAGGAATTTTACTTAGGACGCTTGAAAATACAGACACCCTCTGTGGGTTGGAATTATCACCACGGAAATAGTAGGTACTTTAGTCATTATTGCGTTCACTCCTTTCAGTCTTCTTGTTTGGATGATTATACTCATTGGATTTTCGTATATTTATCCATACAGGGATTTATACTGAGAAGACTTAGGTATCTATGACACACAGTTTGATTGGGGCTATATAGGGAACTCTCTTGTAGGCACTTCTTTTCTTCACCGAATTGCAACCACAAGGGTTTGCATGTTTTATTGGGTATCGAGATGCACGGTATTGTTCTTTTATTCATCTTTATTAGTCATTCACCGTTCTCACGTCGCCTCGGGCTTTTCCGTCCTCCTTTTTCAGTTTATAGCGACCTTTTCTGTGCCACTTTGGATATAACGGTTCAGTTGGTATACGTATTCCATCTTGTGCATGCCTTCGGTTTGCATTTTTGATAATTCTCGCTATCGAGATTGAATTCATGTATACGTATGACACACAAGTCATGACTTGAGTTGTGCTATTATGTTTGTATTTATACAGCCTTGAAAAGTCGCGGAACAATTCCCATGTACGCGACGAAACACGTGTCGGCTGTGTCAATTGGCTGTGTCATTTTGGAGACCTACTGAATTAAAAGAGGAACAAAAAGAAGAAACAGAGAGTATCTGTCATCTTTGTGAAATTTGTGCCTACTGTTTATGCACTACTTAGCGTGTTTTTTTCACAGATCTATGACGAGTGCTGGGGAGTGTTAGTACGTTTATGGGCTTAGGCTTCAAATTAGGGAGGTTTGTGGTTCTCCTCACCCTGCCGCACCGCCACCCCAATAGAGAACTTAAGGTTTACTGTTACGTGTATTACTCCTGAGAGGCGTCAGCAGACCTAAAAATTACCACTTTGCGATCTATCTCACGTGCAACTAGGTGGCTGCCCGGGGACGCAATGACTTCTGCAATGAAAGGATAAATAGAGATAGAGAGGCGGAGGACCTCTTTAATAATATTACTAGTAATCTAGCTACAACGTCATCAGCACAAGGTGGACAATCCTCGAGGCAAGAGGGCCTGAGGGAAAAATTTATAAAATTAGAAAGACTCAGAAAAACGAGATGTCCAGATGGTGGGATGCCGCCACACTCAAACAATATATACGGGTCAAAAGGATTCCTAGGGGTTTAAGATCCCAGATAATCCCCACCTATGAGGATCTTGACACAGATTTATTAATAGACTGGGAGAAAGAACTTACAGATAACTCCAATCGGCTTATGGGAATTGTGAGAGGAAAGTTATCCAACTGCAGAAAGACATAGACCAAATAGAAATTGAGATAAAAACCTTAATCTACCAGATGTTGCCGAAAAGAATTATGCCATCTTAAATGATATTATACAACGCCATGTCTCAGATATCAAACAACGTAAGACCAGAAAGCTCAAGAGGGACGAACGTGACTATTCCTGTGGCAGGATTTTCACGTTCGCCAGCAAATACGACCACTTAGTACCGAAGGACAGTCAACAAGGTATTGGTGATGGTAAATCCATCAGTTCTAGTACGACTTCCTTGGACACAGTACATACCAGTGGCAGTGAGTCAGAGAAAGGAGGATCGGTGTCTGGTTCTTCAATTAATGAGAGTAGTTTTTACAGGAAGTCAGGAGAATAAAACGAGGGAACAGAGAGAACAGACGACAGGTTCAAAAAGAAAAACAAGGAGGGGAAAGAGAGGGAGCGCAGGGCGAGGAACGTCCAGGGGTCAAGACCAGATCCTGGAACCAGAAGAAATGAATAATGTAAATGTTGTTAATCTAACAGATAGATGTTTATCAACTGATGTTGTATCTGTGTTAACAAAGGTATGAATTTCTGTCCAAATAGTATTGGCAATGTCTTTGATGTGAAGATAGACCTTTTCAAATTTGTCAGAAAAATGAAAATAAAAACACTTTGAGATGAATAATTTTGGAAATAAAGATTTGCAGAGAAATATTGGGGTTATGGCGTCCTAGTGAACATTCGATTCAAGAAATATTAGACACTAGACTCTTACTTTCGTTGACAGATTGTGAGGATGAAGTTATAACATCAGATATGATCATGAGAGATCTAAATATAACCAATGATTTTGGCATTACAAGTAACCTGAGAGAGAAGTCTAAATGGACACCAACACTTTTTTCAGGTAACAACATTGATATTTTTCACAGACTAGTTACTGCAGACTTGGACAGATATGAGGACAGAAAAACTGTATCTAAAATCAAGAAAGACAATTTGACATTTAAGGAACGGGATGCCCTTTCAGAACTTAGAAATGACAGAGACATTACTATACGGGAGGCTGACAAAGGAGGGAATATTGTGATCATGCGGAGCCTAGATTATGATCAAGAAATACTTTCCCAATTACAGAATACAGAGTGCTATGAGCCGCTGCCTAATAACCCTATATGGACATTAACTGACCATATCAACAGGCACTTGAAACAGTGGCATGGGCAAGGCTTACTTGATGACAATGAACTGACATATCTTAGGGTTGACCCACCAAGGTACCCCTGGCATTTACACCCTCCCCAAAGTACATAAAGCGCTTCCATTCCCACCTGGCAGACCCATCATTTCGGGTAATGAGGGTCCGACCGAGAGGATATCGGAATACGTTGACACCTTCTTGAAACCTATGGTGATCAACTTACCATCATACATTAGGGATACTAAACATATCCTGGGGATAATGGCTGATCTGAATTGGGAGGAGAATATGATTATGGTGACTCTGGACGTGACAGCATTGTACACTAGCATCAGGAGGGACATTGGTCTAGTTGCCATCAGAAAGATTCTTAGCAGCAGATCAGCTAGTGCATGGAGTCACACTGAAATGTTGATTGAGATGATCGAGCTCATCTTGGATAACAATGTCTTTTTATTTAAGGAGAGATGGTACAGACAGAAACAAGGGGTTGCCATGGGCTCCAGATTTTCTCCCTCGTACGCGAACCTTTTCATGGGTTGGTTCGAGGAGATGAGGATCTGGGGCCAGATGGGATCCGAATGGAATGACTCCATATTATATTGGGGTAGATATATTGATGACTGTCTGATGATATGGACGGGGTCATCTGAGAAATTGACGGATTATTTTCAATACCTAAATGACAATGAGTACAATATACATTTTACTTTTGAGTACAGCAAGGTTAAAATCTCCTTTCTAGATGTTGAGTTCTACATAAGAGAGAATCAGATTCATAGCAGATTATATCGCAAAGAAACAGCTTGTAATTCATTACTGCACGCATCTAGTGCACATCCCACGCACCAGGTTAGATCCATTCCATATGGCGAACTTGTACGTGTGAGAAGGAACTGTAGCTATGAACCTGAGTTTGAGAAATGTAAAAAGAATGTAATGACACGTTTTAAGTGTAGAGGTTACGACAACAAGACTCTTATGAGAGCTGAGCAACGAATTGATAAAGTGAAGCGCAGTGAAACACTGAGAGAACGCACCACACCCAACAGAACAAAGGATAAGATAAGGTTGATAACTAATTACAACAACTGGTCAGGGGTTCTGATGCGTAGTCTAAACAGACACTGGCACCTCCTAAAGGCGGATAAATCGCTCAGTGATCATATTACGGACAAACCTAACATTACATACAGACGAGGAGTTTCCCTTAGGAATATACTCAGTCCGAGTTATCCTAGGACAGAGACACAAGAGAGCTGGATGAGTATACATACCAAAGGCTTCTATATTTGTGGTCATTGCAGCGCGTGTAAATGGGCTTGCAACAGAAAGACGCAATTCACAGGACCAGGGAGAAGATTTACAAGATCATCTCCAATATCAATTGCCTAACCAAATACGTTGTGTACGTTATTGAGTGTAGGTGTAAAAAGATATGTGGGTAGCACAATACGCACATTACGTGAGAGAATAGGTGAACATATGCGAGCAGTTAAACAAGGAGACATGAGATATCCCCTTGCTGCCCACATGTCACTTTGCTCAGCACAGACACAGAATAGGTTTTTGAGTTCTATGGGATTGAACAGGTGACACGACATCCTAGGGGAGGCAATAGAGAGCTTGCTTTACGCAGGAAGGAGGCAATGTGGATCCTTAAATTATGCAGCACGGAGACAGGATTGAATATTGATCAGGAATTACATTATTTTTTGGGCAGATAAAATACCATTGAATTTGTTATGTATCTGTACTCATTGTTGTGTTAAATATTCAATTTAGAGACAGAGGGAAGATGTTCTCATACACCTGACATATATACCTATTTAAGATTCCTTTTTGTATTACAGAATGTATCCATGCATTTTAACTTTAATGGAAACTTTCTTGTCTATGTCTATGAGTTAATTAATGCAATAGCAGAAATCCCTCACGAGCCGATACCAGTGCATTTAAATATTGCACTTTGTGTTACTATTATATTGATTGAAGCATTTGAATTGGTTATTGTAGATACATCTACTAGAGGAGGATGGACAAGAGGGCGGGGTTTCAGCCCCTCCATAACCAAGGTTTTTCACGAGTATGCACGCACTCATTTGATAAGGACGGTATATTTTGATCCTTGATCGATAACCACGTCACTTGGTGCATCACGTCCACCATTTGTTTCTGGAGTTTCTTATATTCTCAAATGTATATATGACATTTGGAAACCTTTTCATCAGTATTTTATTCAAACATTCGTGCATCTTACAGACTTAATTGGTGTTTTTATTATCGGGATATCGTGGCTAAGCATATTTCCTACAGACAATTGTCCCGCATTCAGTAGATATTTTCCTTGTCATCAAATTTGCTTCCTTGTAATGGATTTTAATTATAAACGGCATTTGGCCATTACAAGATGGCCGCCGATCCCATGGACCCCTTTAGTCCTTCCATTATTTTTCTGCCAAACCGGAAGTGGTTTTGGCGCCGGTTACGTGGAGGAGATGCGGCGAGGCTACTTATACTGAATTGCTTTTCAGCTCCACATGTTGTGTACTCGGCAACACGATATTGACGGCGTCCGCATATGGGGAACACAGAATAACGGTAAGAGTAAGGGAATCGAGGTGGCGCTTATTTGACGGTAATTAGTTTTAGTGATGGTAGTTTCTGGACGCTTAGATTTGACTTAGCTCTGGCAAAAGACAGGCATATGAATTGGTATGTGTATGTCCTTTGATGTTAGAACCGCACTTGAGTTAGCACATGTTTATTTCCTGATAAAGTGATATTGTCGGTTTTACTAACGGGGGCTGCGGATATGGGGGTAATAGCTTTTATTTTATTTTGATACATTTACTATTGTTCACAGATAACCTAATATGACGATTTTGAATTATTGTGAGGTCAGACCCGATGTCTGGCATTTGGGATTATTATGGTAGCGAGTGAGGCAATAGTGTAGTTTGAACTAAAAGGCGTTGGTTCTGATTTGATTGTATTTAGGCACCAGTAGTGCAGACTTTAGATTCTGTATTCACTGATATGATATATATCGAGGGGGTCATGTGAATAAGTTATTCTGGTATGATTTTCCTACAGTGTTCACACCGGAGTTTTTCAGAATCACTGGATCAATAGGAATTTTACTTAGGACGCTTGAAAATACAGACACCCTCTGTGGGTTGGAATTATCACCACGGAAATAGTAGGTACTTTAGTCATTATTGCGTTCACTCCCTTTCAGTCTTCTTGTTTGGATGATTATACTCATTGGATTTTCGTATATTTATCCATACAGGGATTTATACTGAGAAGACTTAGGTATCTATGACACACAGTTTGATTTGGGGCTATATAGGGAACTCTCTTGTAGGCACTTCTTTTCTTCACCGAATTGCAACCACAAGGGTTTGCATGTTTTATTGGGTATCGAGATGCACGGTATTGTTCTTTTATTCATCTTTATTAGTCATTCACCGTTCTCACGTCGCCTCGGGCTTTTCCGTCCTCCTTTTTCAGTTTATAGCGACCTTTTCTGTGCCACTTTGGATATAACGGTTCAGTTGGTATACGTATTCCATCTTGTGCATGCCTTCGGTTTGCATTTTTGATAATTCTCGCTATTGAGATTGAATTCATGTATACATATGACACACAAGTCATGACTTGAGTTGTGCTATTATGTTTGTATTTATACAGCCTTGAAAAAGTCACGGAACAATTCCCATGTACGCGACTGAAACACGTGTCGGCTGTGTCAATTGGCTGTGTCATTTTGGAGACCTACTGAATTAAAAGAGGAACAAAAAGAAGAAACAGAGAGTATCTGTCATCTTTGTGAAATTTGTGCCTACTGTTTATGCACTACTTAGCGTGTTTTTTCACAGATCTATGACGAGTGCTGGGGAGTGTTAGTACGTTTATGGGCTTAGGCTTCAAATTAGGGGAGGTTTGTGGTTCTCCTCACCCTGCAGCACCGCCACCCCAATAGAGAACTTAAGGTTTACTGTTACGTGTATTACTCCTGAGAGGCGCCAGCAGACCTAAAAAATTACCACTTTGCGATCTATCTTAAGTAATGGACAGGTTTTAGGGCCCTCCATGTTCTTGATAAGCCCAGAATATGTCTCGCAACAGGCAGCGTATGTGCTATCTAGTGAGTAAGACCTAAAAATTAGGAGCTCATACCCTCGCCTGCAAACCATGCGCATTACCCCAGCAAACTAATCAGCTTGTCTGTGACTATGGTGTCGTGTAGTTCCTATAAGACCTATATAGGATCTGCACGTTTAGACAACATACACTAAAGGATTGGTGTTACACAAAAAAGGGGCCACGGGTCCGGAACAAGAGGAGGATATTAAACTGTCTGGACGTGCTCTACTATACAAAGACTAGGGGTTTCCCTTTTCAGGACGATTCCCCTCACACACCAGAGGTGTCATGCTTCATCATAGGGAGCCTCCTCACATGATAGACCTAGTCTTCACGTGGGCTACAACCCCTCTCTACGAGGGAGGAGCTCAGGGATGTTTTTATTGAGTAAGACTGGGTGTACTAAACCCCTATGTGGTGTGGAAAAGGATAAATGGAGTGCAGTGCTGTGGGGTGAAAGTTAAAACTAGCTAACGGGTTTAGCTATAAGTAACTTTATTCGGCTACCAGATGCCAGGATTAAAACCAATGAGAAACTTAAAACACAAATGCCAAAATTAAAGACAGATGTGTCATTCGACCAACATGTTTCAGCCAGAGAGACCTAGATAGTGTCGCGGCCTTCTTCAGGGTCAGATTGTACGCTACTGCAATTCAATAAATAATACTCCGTGAAAAACATGTGAAAAAACACGTGAGTAAATCAATAGTAAAATACTGAACCAGTGATATTATTGTTCAGTATATTCTGGATGCAACCTAAGATAAAAACATAAAATATGTTATCAATGGTTGCATACATTATGTATGAAGAGCATGAACCAAACAGAATCTATAATACTCCACCGCAATATTTAGCACGCAAAACATATTTAATTAAAGTATAAAGAACGTGTGACTCACCACTGTCGGTTGCTGAGTTCACTCCGTCTGTCCTGGCATATTAGCCATACGGTACGTGCACCATAACCTACCAAGGAAAGGTATATGGTATTAAAAACAAGAGATCCCAAGAAAGGGATTCAAAGATAGAGGAAAAAAGGGGGGGGGGGGGGGGGGCGACTCAAAAAAGAGATAGGCTAAACATATATGTCAATTCTTTGAGCAAAGGGCTAATAGTAATTGAATTATATACCCCAATGAGAGTAAAGGCTGAGAACAAAGGCAGGGAACAGCAATGTACCAAACTCCGCTAGTGGCTGTGCACGAAAAGAGTAAAATAAAATAAAATAAAATACAATTCAATGCTAGCCCTAAAAAGGAATAGAAATCTAAGCATGAAGAGCCAGGGGATGTAACACAGAATATATTACTACATCATGCACTGGCACAGAAAACTTAATATGAAGACACAACCAGTGTCAAAATGAGAAAGAAAAAGAAAAGAATGAAAATGCCCCTACGCCTGGCGCGATGTGGCAAAGACACTACACCTATCATAAAACGTAAAGTATGTGGAGCCTCCGATTACTAAATGAAAAATGCACGCTATAAAAAGGGGTCGAAGAAAACAATAATGGCACTGAAGGAAGTATTGCGAGGGCAAAACACGCAAGCGTGCTCGCACTTTCTAAGTGCTCAAAGAATGAAAATGCCCCTTACGCATGGCGCGATGTGGCAAAGACACTACACCTATCATAAAACATAAAGTATGTGAAGCCTCCAATTACTAAATGTAAAATGAATTACACGCTAGAAAAAGGGGTCGAAGAAAACAATAATGGCACTAAAGGAAGTAAATGCGAGGGCAAAACACGAAGCGTGCTCGCACTTCCTAAGTGCTCAAAGTATGTTCATATGAGCCCTTGCCACAATAGTTATAGTTATAAGAGGGCTCATAACAAAATGGAGTGAAAGCCAGCCAAAAATTAACAAAAACATAATGCGTATTGAGGCAAGGGACCGCAATTGCTCAAAACATAACTGGTGCTGGGGAAGCATCTATGCCCATTGCATACTGCAAAAGGTAGTCGTGAGTACGCGCCTACCAATAAGGAAAGACTTCGGAAATCCGAAGAGCGTGACAGTTAGTAACGCGAACAAAATGTTGATAATGCATTCAGTGCTCGCGCAGAACGATGCTTACAGCATGCTAGGGTAGCGCTTACCACCAAAGTTGTGGCTGGAACCCAAGGAACAGAGCGGCACACGTCCACGGGAACAGGAAACAGCCGAGACAAGCGTGCAGCATATTTAAATAGATGCAGTCAACTGCTGTGTCATCTAAAAAGGACCCAGCGCTCATGGGTAATGTAGTTAATACCCCGAACAAAACCAAAAATGATAGGAAAACAACGGGCAAATGACTAATGCTCGTAAAAAGCGAGCAATACCAGACATATTTGAAATTGCAGACCGGTTGCTTACTGAATACTCATAAGATGCAATCATGAGACAAACAAAGACACAGTACTCCAGAAGGAATACAGTGAAAATGAAACTTAGACAAAGGAAACCGAGAAAAAGGAATTAGATACAAATTACGCTTAGATGAAAATGTATACTTAAAGATGGAAAGATGCCCACCTAAAGCTCAGAAGCATGAGAGGCATAGCAACCACTATTATGGGTAAGCAGTCCATTTTAAAGAGGACCAAAGTAGAGGGAGCATTGAAAAAGACAATAAAAACTAAAAAAGCCTACCTAATGATTAGGAAGAGAGGCCTCTAGATGAAAATTAATAGAACTAGAATAGCTGCGCTGCTATGAAAGAAAAAGTTCAAGAGAGTGACAGCCACGGAATTTCGTGCGTTGAGGCCCGTTACCGAGGTCCCCAACCTATAAACCCATCTTTGCTCAAGTCGAAGAAGCTTTGTCGTAAGATTCGGAGTATTCGCATTAAAGTTAGGTTTGTCAAGGACCGTCCAACTCAACGAGTCCGGTCCATGGTTCTTATCAAAGAAATGTTTAGTCATTTTAGTGATTTGTTTGGCGCATCTTATCGTACTTTTATGTTCTTGGATTCTGATGCGCACTTTCCTGGTGGTCATACCTATATATCTCAAGCAACAAGGGCAAGTGATAAGGTAAACCACCCGCTCACTATTACAGTTAGTATGTTGTTTCAACACCCATGGTCTAGAGGTGCCTATGTCTATGTCCTTGGTGATTTGAGTTTGAGCACAAACTGTACAAGAACCACACGGATAATGTCCCTGGACAGGTGGTAAATTCCAGAGTGTGTTAGGTCTTTTTGCTTCAGGAGGAGTTGGTCTAGTGTGGATTAACCTATCTTTCAAATTACGTCCTCTCTTAAATGCAAAAAGTGGTTTCTCCAAAGTGAGTTGACCTTTGTTCAGAATATCCCAATTGTGTAGTATTGATTTCTTGACCACATTGGACATGGAGCTAAAGGTGTTAACAAAAACCAATTTAGAAGATGCGGATTTGGCAGGATGTGGTTCCAGAAGGGCCTCACGGTTGGTATTGAAGGCTCTCTTGGCTGATTTTTTTACCAACTTCGCAGGATAGTGCCTATCAAGTAAATTGCTTCTCAATTTTGCAGCATGCAATTTGTAGTTCTCAGATGTAGAGCAATTGCGACGGAGTCGCAGGAACTGTCCATATGGTAAGTTATCCCGCAAGGATTTGGGATGATGACTCTCATATTGGAGAAGTGCATTTCGGGCCATAGGTTTTTGAAAAAGTTCTGTTTCGAGAACCCCTCTGACGGATAAATTTCGAGGTCAAGGAAAGCCAATTTCTCCTTACTGAATTCACAGGTAAATCGGAGATGTACATTTTGGTTATTAAGCCAATTATGGAAAGCGTTAATAGTCACTTCATCCCCTCGCCAGATGACCAAAATATCATCTATATACCTCCTCCATAGCAGAATTTGCGCACGGAAAGGGTTCTGTCTGTCCAGGACAACACCTTCTTCGAACTCATGCATATAGAGGTTCGCTAAGCTCGGAGCGAAGGTGCTGCCCATGGAAGTTCCAGAGATCTGTAGGTATAGCTGGGACTCAAACTGGAAAAATTCTCCTTCATAGCTAGTCGTGCACACTTCATTATGAAGGGAATAGGTGTCATCGTGTCAAGTGGATGGTCTCGCAATAGGTTTTCAATTGTCTGTAGAGTCTGATCCTGAGGTATACATGTGTACAGGGACTCCACGTCAAACGAAACTAAATAATCAGTTTCTGTATTGAATGCCATATTATCCAATAGTCGGAGTACATCAGTCGTATCTTTCAAGTACGTAGGCATTTGACTAACCAAAGGGTGAAGAAAGAAGTCAACGAATTGAGACAGCGGCTCCAAAATTGAACCAATCCCGGAGATGATGGGTCTACCCGGGGAGGCCTCTGTGGTTTATGGATTTTAGGTAAGACATAGAAATAGGGTACCGTCGGTGTCTTGGTGCAGAGAAATTCAGCCTCCCCGTGTTATCCACTCGTTCTCAAGTGCTTCTGTAATTAGAATGGAAATAGTTTCCATAATCCTTACTGTGGGATCATGATCCAATCGTCGATATGAAGAAACATCACTAAGCTGTCTCAAGCATTCGGTTCTATAGGTGTCAGTATCTAGCAGGACAGTGGCTCCCCCCTTGTCCGCAGCTTTAATTGTGATGGTTGCATCCTTGGTTAAAGAAAGAAGCGCTGCCATTTCTTTTGAAGAAAAATTGTTGTAGGTCCTAGGTTGAGTAGCCAGACCCGTCGTGAGGTCTTTGAGAACAGCCTTCTCAAATGTTGCTACCTCAGATGGCACCATGCCGATAGAAGGATTAAATTTCGACTTTGGTCGTAGATTCGTATTGGTTGGCTGTGAGCTGTCTGTCTGCGGATCTTTGTCTGCAAATAGAAAGTGAAGCCTCACTTTCCTGAAAAACTGGTGAGTCTCTTGATGGATTAGAAAAGGATCACCTTTATTTGTAGGTACAAAACCCAAGCCCCGATTGAGTACTACAATTTCTTCTGGTGTAAGTACTCGCTTGCTGAGGTTAACAATCAAACTGGATCCCTGCTTGGGCCTGCTTGTTGATTGTTCTTGGTCATGCTCCTCGTGTTCCGTTGTTCGATTGGGGAGCTCCAATGTACCTGCTGTTGGGGGCGCCGACGGCCCCTTGATCGGCCTCGGCCTGGCCCTAAAAAAGGCTGGTAGTATCCTACTTGAGGATGCTGCTGGAAATTCATCAACGGACCCGGTGGACCTCCATGAAAAGGGAAGGTGGGATAACTCCAGGGATTTGGAGGCCACCATTGGTTGTTCGGTGTTCCACCACGGGGCCCACGCCAGGTTCTCTGATTACGCTGTTGGAAACTCTGATCAGTATTCCCTTGGTTAGAGTCCGAGTCACTGGAGGAGTCCTCTCTTTCAGAGGAGGAATAATTGGATCCGTATCGTCTGCCAGACCTGTGGAATACAGGGGGTTTGAAGGAGCTATCAGTGTAAGGATACACTTTTTCCATCACAAATTTCGCTAGGTCCTTCTTGAATTTCGTGATCTTATTTATTAGAAGTGTTTCTTTATATTCTTTGGTTGTCTTATTATTTTCATCCATGGTCTTTTTATAGACTGTTGCCCCAATAATGACTTTGATCTCAGCCTCCAGTGTCTGAATTTGTACCAAAACTTTCTCTGCTTCCTTTTAGCCGTACTGATAATCAAGATGAGCCAGTCCTCGTACATCGCCATGCGATGAGGGACCAGTCTTTCAAGAAGGAGAGATTATCTAGAAATAGTCTTGGAATATTCGTTACTATGAGTCCTGTGGGGGCACAATTGCCCCGAAGATATTCAGTCATAATGGACCCATGTGTTGTTGTCCTAATATAGAGGCGTTTGAGATTTGTCAATTTCTGCCACTCATCTGAAGTAGACGTAGTCTGAGTGAGTTGTGTATCTAAGATACTCGGTGTGATAAGTATCTCAGATAATACGTCATCATTATAGGTAAGTCCTGTACGTTCAGCCATTATGGAGAGTCGCTAAGTGTAAAGTGTTGAAAAAGAAGGGAAAAGGAAATAGCCCAGCAGCTGAGCCGCTGCGCTAAACAATGAATACACTTGGGGGCTAGAGGAGATTTAAGGACCTGCGTGAACCAACTCCCCACCAAATTAATGTTACACAAAAAGGGGCCACGGGTCCGGAACAAGAGGAGGATATTAAACTGTCTGGACGTGCTCTACTATACAAAGACTAGGGTTTCCTTTCAGGACGATTCCCCTCACACACCAGAGGTGTCATGCTTCATCATAGGGGAGCCTCCTCACATGATAGACCTAGTCTTCACGTGGGCTACAACCCCTCTCTACGAGGGAGGAGCTCAGTGATGTTTTTATTGAGTAAGGCTGGGTGTTCTAAACCCCTATGTGGCGTGGAAAAGGATAAATGGAGTGCAGTGCTGTGAGGTGAAAGTTAAAACTAGCTAACGGGTTTAGCTATAAGTAACTTTATTCGGCTACCCGATGCCAGGATTAAAACCAATGAGAAACTTAAAACACAAATGCCAAAATTAAAGACAGATGTGTCATTCGACCAACATGTTTCAGCCAGAGAGACCTAGATAGTGTCGCGGCCTTCTTCAGGGTCACATTGTACGCTACTGCAATTCAATAAATAATACTCCGTGAAAAAACATGTGAAAAAACACGTGAGTAAATCAATAGTAAAATACTGAACCAGTGATATTATTGTTCAGTATATTCTGGATGCAACCTAAGATAAAAACATAAAATATGTTATCAATGGTTGCATACATTATGTATGAAGAGCATGAACCAAACAGAATCTATAATACTCCACCGCAATATTTAGCACGCAAAACATATTTAATTAAAGTATAAAGAACGTGTGACTCACCACTGTCGGTTGCTGAGTTCACTCCGTCTGTCCTGGCATATTAGCCATACGGTACGTGCACCATAACCTACCAAGGAAAGGTATATGGTATTAAAAACAAGAGATCCCAAGAAAGGGATTCAAAGATAGAGGAAAAAAGGAGGGGGGGCGACTCAAAAAAGAGATAGGCTAAACATATATGTCAATTCTTTGAGCAAAGGGCTAATAGTAATTGAATTATATACCCCAATGAGAGTAAAGGCTGAGAACAAAGGCAGGGAACAGCAATGTACCAAACTCCGCTAGTGGCTGTGCACGAAAAGAGTAAAATAAAATAAAATAAAATACAATTCAATGCTAGCCCTAAAAGGAATAGAAATCTAAGCATGAAGAGCCAGGGATGTAACACAGAATATATTACTACATCATGCACTGGCACAGAAAACTTAATATGAAGACACAACCAGTGTCAAAATGAGAAAGAAAAAGAAAAGAATGAAAATGCCCCTTACGCCTGGCGCGATGTGGCAAAGACACTACACCTATCATAAAACGTAAAGTATGTGGAGCCTCCGATTACTAAATGAAAAATGCACGCTATAAAAAGGGGTCGAAGAAAACAATAATGGCACTGAAGGAAGTATTGCGAGGGCAAAACACGCAAAGCGTGCTCGCACTTTCTAAGTGCTCAAAGAATGAAAATGCCCCTTACGCATGGCGCGATGTGGCAAAGACACTACACCTATCGTAAAACATAAAGTATGTGAAGCCTCCAATTACTAAATGTAAAATGAATTACACGCTAGAAAAAGGGGTCGAAGAAAACAATAATGGCACTAAAGGAAGTAAATGCGAGGGCAAAACACGAAGCGTGCTCACACTTCCTAAGTGCTCAAAGTATGTTCATATGAGCCCTAGCCACAATAGTTATAGTTATAAGAGGGCTCATAACAAAATGGAGTGTAAGCCAGCCAAAAATTAACAAAAACATAAAAACCAACGCGCTACAAATGCGTATTGAGGCAAGGGACCGCAATTGCTCAAAACATAACTGGTGCTGGGGAAGCATCTATGCCCATTGCATACTGCAAAAGGTAGTCGTGAGTACGCGCCTACCAATAAGGAAAGACTTCGGAATCCGAAGAGCGTGACAGTTAGTAACGCGAACAAAATGTTGATAATGCATTCAGTGCTCGCGCAGAACGATGCTTACAGCATGCTAGGGTAGCCCTTACCACCAAAGTTGTGGCTGGAACCCAAGGAACAGAGCGGCACACGTCCACGGGAACAGGAAACAGCCGAGACAAGCGCGCAGCATATTTAAATAGATGCAGTCGACTGCTGTGTCGTCATCTAAAAAGGACCCAGCGCTCATGGGTAATGTAGTTAATACCCCGAACAAAACCAAAAATGATAGGAAAACAACGGGCAAATGACTAATGCTCGTAAAAAGCGAGCATATAGCAAAGAAATAATACTTCTAAGGGCATAAAGTAAAACATAATGTGTTCGAAAATACGGACCGATTGCTTAATAATACTCGTGAAATATAAACAAACGGAAACGCAATACTCATAAAAAATACAGTAAAATTAAAGAATATTTGGCAAAGAAGCCCGGGAAAGTAAAAATAAATTATAAATCACACTTAAAGAAGGTGTCTGATTGAAGATTGAAAAGAGCCCACCTAAGGCTCCACAGAGGAAAACCGGGGAGGTAAATGGTTCATCAACCAGGAAATACCAGACATATTTGAAATTGCAGACCGGTTGCTTAGTGAATACTCATAAGATGCAAACATGAGACAAACAAAGACACAGTACTCCAGAAGGAATACAGTGAAAATGAAACTTAGACAAAGGAAACCGAGAAAAAGGAATTAGATACAAATTACGCTTAGATGAAAATGTATACTTAAAGATGGAAAGATGCCCACCTAAAGCTCAGAAGCATGAGAGGCATAGCAACCACTATTATGGGTAAGCAGTCCATTTTAAAGAGGACCAAAGTAGAGGGAGCATTGAAAAAGACAATAAAAAAACTAAAAAAGCCTACCTAATGATTAGGAAGAGAGGCCTCTAGATGAAAATTAATAGAACCAGAATAGCTGCGCTGCTATGAAAGAAAAAGTTCAAGAGAGTGACAGCCACGGAATTTCGTCGTTGAGGCCCGTTACCGAGGTCCCCAACCTATAAACCCATCTTTGCTCAAGTCGAAGAAGCTTTGTCGTAAGATTCGGAGTATTCGCATTAAAGTTAGGTTTGTCAAGGACCGTCCAACTCAACGAGTCCGGTCCTTGGTTCTTATCAAAGAAATGTTTAGTCATTTTAGTGATTTGTTTGGCGCATCTTATCGTACTTTTATGTTCTTGGATTCTGATGCGCACTTTCCTGGTGGTCATACCTATATATCTCAAGCCACAAGGGCAAGTGATAAGGTAAACCACCCGCTCACTATTACAGTTAGTATGTTGTTTCAACACCCATGGTCTAGAGGTGCCTATGTCTATGTCCTTGGTGATTTGAGTTTGAGCACAAACTGTACAAGAACCACACGGATAATGTCCCTGGACAGGTGGTAAATTCCAGAGTGTGTTAGGTCTTGTTGCTTCAGGAGGAGTTGGTCTAGTGTGGATTAACCTATCTTTCAAATTACGTCCTCTCTTAAATGCAAAAAGTGGTTTCTCCAAAGTGAGTTGACCTTTGTTCAGAATATCCCAATTGTGTAGTATTGATTTCTTGACCACATTGGACATGGAGCTAAAGGTGTTAACAAAACCAATTTAGAAGATGCGGATTTGGCAGGATGTGGTTCCAGAAGGGCCTCACGGTTGGTATTGAAGGCTCTCTTGGCTGATTTTTTTACCAACTTCGCAGGATAGTGCTTATCAAGTAAATTGCTTCTCAATTTTGCAGCATGCAATTTGTAGTTCTCAGATGTAGAGCAATTGCGACGGAGTCGCAGGAACTGTCCATATGGTAAGTTATCCCGCAAGGATTTGGGATGATGACTCTCATATTGGAGAAGTGCATTTCGGGCCATAGGTTTTTGAAAAAGTTCTGTTTCGAGAACCCCCTCTGACGGATACATTTCGAGGTCAAGGAAAGCCAATTTCTCCTTACTGAATTCACAGGTAAATCGGAGATGTACATTTTGGTTATTAAGCCAATTATGGAAAGCGTTAATAGTCACTTCATCCCCTCGCCAGATGACCAAAATATCATCTATATACCTCCTCCATAGCAGAATTTGCGCACGGAAAGGGTTCTGTCTGTCCAGGACAACACCTTCTTCGAACTCATGCATATAGAGGTTCGCTAAGCTCGGAGCGAAGGTGCTGCCCATGGAAGTTCCAGAGATCTGTAGGTATAGCTGGGACTCAAACTGGAAAAAATTCTCCTTCATAGCTAGTCGTGCACACTTCATTATGAAGGGAATAGGTGTCATCGTGTCAAGTGGATGGTCTCGCAATAGGTTTTCAATTGTCTGTAGAGTCTGATCCTGAGGTATACATGTGTACAGGGACTCCACGTCAAACGAAACTAAATAATCAGTTTCTGTATTGAATGCCATATTATCCAATAGTCGGAGTACATCAGTCGTATCTTTCAAGTACGTAGGCATTTGACTAACCAAAGGGTGAAGAAAGAAGTCAACGAATTGAGACAGCGGCTCCAAAATTGAACCAATCCCGGAGATGATGGGTCTACCCGGGGGAGGCCTCTGTGGTTTATGGATTTTAGGTAAGACATAGAAATAGGGTACCGTCGGTGTCTTGGTGCAGAGAAATTCAGCCTCCCCCGTGTTATCCACTCGTTCTCAAGTGCTTCTGTAATTAGAATGGAAATAGTTTCCATAATCCTTACTGTGGGATCATGATCCAATCGTCGATATGAAGAAACATCACTAAGCTGTCTCAAGCATTCGGTTCTATAGGTGTCAGTATCTAGCAGGACAGTGGCTCCCCTTGTCCGCAGCTTTAATTGTGATGGTTGCATCCTTGGTTAAAGAAAGAAGCGCTGCCATTTCTTTTGAAGAAAAATTGTTGTAGGTCCTAGGTTGAGTAGCCAGACCCGTCGTGAGGTCTTTGAGAACAGCCTTCTCAAATGTTGCTACCTCAGATGGCACCATGCCGATAGAAGGATTAAATTTCGACTTTGGTCGTAGATTCGTATTGGTTGGCTGTGAGCTGTCTGTCTGCGGATCTTTGTCTGCAAATAGAAAGTGAAGCCTCACTTTCCTGAAAAACTGGTGAGTCTCTTGATGGATTAGAAAAGGATCACCTTTATTTGTAGGTACAAAACCCAAGCCCCGATTGAGTACTACAATTTCTTCTGGTGTAAGTACTCGCTTGCTGAGGTTAACAATCAAACTGGATCCCTGCTTGGGCCTGCTTGTTGATTGTTCTTGGTCATGCTCCTCGTGTTCCGTTGTTCGATTGGGGAGCTTCAATGTACCTGCTGTTGGGGGCGCCGACGGCCCCTTGATCGGCTCTCGGCCTGGCCCTAAAAAGGCTGGTAGTATCCTACTTGAGGATGCTGCTGGAAATTCATCAACGGACCCGGTGGACCTCCATGAAAAGGGAAGGTGGGATAACTCCAGGGATTTGGAGGCCACCATTGGTTGTTTGGTGTTCCACCACGGGGCCCACGCCAGGTTCTCTGATTACGCTGTTGGAAACTCTGATCAGTATTCCCTTGGTTAGAGTCCGAGTCACTGGAGGAGTCCTCTCTTTCAGAGGAGGAATAATTGGATCCGTATCGTCTGCCAGACCTGTGGAATACAGGGGGTTTGAAGGAGCTATCAGTGTAAGGATACACTTTTTCCATCACAAATTTCGCTAGGTCCTTCTTGAATTTCGTGATCTTATTTATTAGAAGTGTTTCTTTATATTCTTTGGTTGTCTTATTATTTTCATCCATGGTCTTTTTATAGACTGTTGCCCCAATAATGACTTTGATCTCAGCCTCCAGTGTCTGAATTTGTACCAAAACTTTCTCTGCTTCCTTTTAGCCGTACTGATAATCAAGATGAGCCAGTCCCTCGTACATCGCCATGCGATGAGGGACCAGTCTTTCAAGAAGGAGAAATTATCTAGAAATAGTCTTGGAATATTCGTTACTATGAGTCCTGTGGGGGCACAATTGCCCCGAAGATATTCAGTCATAATGGACCCATGTGTTGTTGTCCTAATATAGAGGCGTTTGAGATTTGTCAATTTCTGCCACTCATCTGAAGTAGACGTAGTCTGAGTGAGTTGTGTATCTAAGATACTCGGTGTGATAAGTATCTCAGATAATACGTCATCATTATAGGTAAGTCCTGTACGTTCAGCCATTATGGAGAGTCGCTAAGTGTAAAGTGTTGAAAAAGAAGGGAAAAAGGAAATAGCCCGCAGCTGAGCCGCTGCGCTAAACAATGAATACACTTGGGGGCTAGAGGAGATTTAAGGACCTGCGTCAACCAACTCCCCACCAAATTAATGTTACACAAAAAAGGGGCCACGGGTCCGGAACAAGAGGAGGATATTAAACTGTCTGGACGTGCTCTACTATACAAAGACTAGGGGTTTCCCTTTTCAGGACGATTCCCCTCACACACCAGAGGTGTCATGCTTCATCATAGGGGAGCCTCCTCACATGATAGACCTAGTCTTCACGTGGGCTACAACCCCCTCTCTACGAGGGAGGAGCTCAGTGATGTTTTTATTGAGTAAGGCTGGGTGTACTAAACCCCTATGTGGTGTGGAAAAGGATAAATGGAGTGCAGTGCTGTGAGGTGAAAGTTAAAACTAGCTAACGGGTTTAGCTATAAGTAACTTTATTCGGCTACCCGATGCCAGGATTAAAACCAATGAGAAACTTAAAACACAAATGCCAAAATTAAAGACAGATGTGTCATTCGACCAACATGTTTCAGCCAGAGAGACCTAGATAGTGTCGCGGCCTTCTTCAGGGTCAGATTGTACGCTACTGCAATTCAATAAATAATACTCCGTGAAAAAACATGTGAAAAAACACGTGAGTAAATCAATAGTAAAATACTGAACCAGTGATATTATTGTTCAGTATATTCTGGATGCAACCTAAGATAAAAACATAAAATATGTTATCAATGGTTGCATACATTATGTATGAAGAGCATGAACCAAACAGAATCTATAATACTCCACCGCAATATTTAGCACGCAAAACATATTTAATTAAAGTATAAAGAACGTGTGACTCACCACTGTCGGTTGCTGAGTTCACTCCGTCTGTCCTGGCATATTAGCCATACTGGTACGTGCACCATAACCTACCAAGGAAAGGTATATGGTATTAAAAACAAGAGATCCCAAGAAAGGGATTCAAAGATAGAGGAAAAAAGGGGGGGGCGACTCATAAAAGAGATAGGCTAAACATATATGTCAATTCTTTGAGCAAAGGGCTAATAGTAATTGAATTATATACCCCAATGAGAGTAAAGGCTGAGAACAAAGGCAGGGAACAGCAATGTACCAAACTCCGCTAGTGGCTGTGCACGAAAAGAGTAAAATAAAATAAAATAAAATACAATTCAATGCTAGCCCTAAAAAGGAATAGAAATCTAAGCATGAAGAGCCAGGGGATGTAACACAGAATATATTACTACATCATGCACTGGCACAGAAAACTTAATATGAAGACACAACCAGTGTCAAAATGAGAAAGAAAAAGAAAAAGAATGAAAATGCCCCTTACGCATGGCGCGATGTGGCAAATACACTACACCTATCATAAAACGTAAAGTATGTGGAGCCTCCGATTACTAAATGAAAAATGCACGCTATAAAAAGGGGTCGAAGAAAACAATAATGGCACTGAAGGAAGTATTGCGAGGGCAAAACACGCAAAGCGTGCTCGCACTTTCTAAGTGCTCAAAGAATGAAAATGCCCCTTACGCATGGCGCGATGTGGCAAAGACACTACACCTATCATAAAACATAAAGTATGTGAAGCCTCCAATTACTAAATGTAAAATGAATTACACGCTAGAAAAAGGGGTCGAAGAAAACAATAATGGCACTAAAGGAAGTAAATGCGAGGGCAAAACACGAAGCGTGCTCGCACTTCCTAAGTGCTCAAAGTATGTTCATATGAGCCCTAGCCACAATAGTTATAGTTATAAGAGGGCTCATAACAAAATGGAGTGTAAGCCAGCCAAAAATTAACAAAAACATAAAAACCAACGCGCTACAAATGCGTATTGAGGCAAGGGACCGCAATTGCTCAAAACATAACTGGTGCTGGGGAAGCATCTATGCCCATTGCATACTGCAAAAGGTAGTCGTGAGTACGCGCCTACCAATAAGGAAAGACTTCGGAAATCCGAAGAGCGCGACAGTTAGTAACGCGAACAAAATGTTGATAATGCATTCAGTGCTCGCGCAGAACGATGCTTACAGCATGCTAGGGTAGCGCTTACCACCAAAGTTGTGGCTGGAACCCAAGGAACAGAGCGGCACACGTCCACGGGAACAGGAAACAGCCGAGACAAGCGCGCAGCATATTTAAATAGATGCAGTCGACTGCTGTGTCGTCATCTAAAAAGGACCCAGCGCTCATGGGTAATGTAGTTAATACCCCGAACAAAACCAAAAATGATAGGAAAACAACGGGCAATGACTAATGCTCGTAAAAGCGAGCATATAGCAAAGAAATAATACTTCTAAGGGCATAAAGTAAAACATAATGTGTTCGAAAATACGGACCGATTGCTTAATAATACTCGTGAAATATAAACAAACGGAAACGCAATACTCATAAAAAATACAGTAAAATTAAAGAATATTTGGCAAAGAAGCCCGGGAAAGTAAAAATAAATTATAAATCACACTTAAAGAAGGTGTCTGATTGAAGATTGAAAAGAGCCCACCTAAGGCTCCACAGAGGAAAACCGGGGAGGTAAATGGTTCATCAACCAGGAAATACCAGACATATTTGAAATTGCAGAACGGTTGCTTAGTGAATACTCATAAGATGCAATCTCATCTCCTGCATAATAACTATGTATAAAGTTCATTCCCGACGTCATCCTAAGTCTGACACTGGCACAGCAAGGTAGAACCCCCGGGGAGACCTATGGGTATATATACATCACATCTTGCTAAGATAGACAGAGGAGATCGAGACTTCCCGGCCGACACACTGACCAGAGATGCTGAGGTTCCTGCATTCAGACACTCGAGCTCGCAGTGGTCTAACATCCCTCGCGGGGTGTCCAACTCTAGACCAGGACGGGGTCCCATAGTCTCTCACTTCAGGTAATGGGGTTGACTATATCCTAGAGGGATTCTTGGCTTAACACCCATACACATGCTAGGTACATGTGGGTACATCTAGTTAGGAAGGCATCGTAGGAGTACGCAGCTTTTATCATGTGTTTTATATACTTGTATGTATTCATGATTATTGTACGATGGTGGAACTATACCATCCATTTACCTTTAAAGTACTGCTAATCATTTATATCTTATACTGTCTAATGGTTGTTGCAGCTCATATATTATACACCAGATTAACGACTGTTCAATAAATTCTTATTGAAAACGCCCAGCCTTTTTATTCTGCGTATCTCTCTGAGACAGACTAAGTAAACACGAGTGATTGAGCGAAAGGTAGTATATTGTTTCCACGGTCCTGAGGGATCAGGGTTGTCATGTTCGATCATTGCCGAGAACTATTCTCTCCTTGGAAAAAGGAGATTCTAGTGGCACTGTGAGCTAGTTGGTACAAGAGGCCAATATACCCGGTGGGGGTGTCCGAAATCAGTCTGACACCAGTCCCACAGTGTATGTTGTCTAAACGTGCAGATCCTGTATATTTTTTATAGGAGCTACACGACATGGTGCCGCCAACGTTGGTTGGGTACTTATTTAACAGTAGAATCTGAGTAGTTCAGTTGTGCTATTTCTCAGAAATCCCTACTCAGAAACCTCCAGAGACGTCTGGAGTGGGTGGGCAAAACTCCGCCACAGCTGAGTTGGCGAAAATTCCTATTTATTGGCTGTTGGTTAATCAAGCTTGAAGGACACAGTGTTCCTAAAAATTGTGCAAAACACCTGATCTTAGTTGCCTTGAAAAACTCTTCCTTATTTTTTAAAATAATTACTGAGGAAGAGGATAGAGTTGTGCAAAATATAAATCTCTCAGCAGATGAGGAAACTGCAGGTGCAATTCACATTGCAGAAAATGTTAGAAATGCAGTCACCCTGTAACGGCTTGCGCATGGTTTAACACCTAGGGGTGGCGTAGTAGCTTTCGTGATTGAGGCACACGAATCATACAGAACAGAGGTATTTTATTCGTGGGCTACATTCCCAGCAGCAAATGCAAGAACAAAAACATTTAATTTCTACACAGAAGATGAACCACCAGTGGAATATTGTCCGTATGAGGACATTGAAGTTCCGCTTACATACCAGGAACACTTGTACTGGTTTAAAGGCGCCCTCCCCCATACAAGAAGTAGAGTAAGACTCGGTCGGCTCGGAAGAGAGGGAGCAACATGGCCAATATTAGCGGCCTACACACCACATCCTGACATTGAAACAAGACTTACTCATTCTTCACAAAAAATTAATAAAACTTTACAGAAACATGACGCAATTCGTCATGAGGACACTTACAGTCCAGCCGGCAACGGTTACAACAAATACAACTGCAGTTCAAAATACAGCAACTAAAATTACACCACAAACTTTACACGCAGTAATGGGTAAAATGCCCACAAAACGTGAACAAATGCCATTTTGGATAGCTAAAAAATAACACAGCTAGAAGCAGTATTTCCGAATACTAGCCCGTATGAAAAACACAGAATGCTGACAATCTTCTTGCCCATGGGTATAACACCATAGATAGAGGATTGTACCTCTTGGGGTACAGTTTTTGCTGCCATATATACCAGAACTCATGGTATCCCGTCATTAGCAGTAATACCAGATGTATAAAGACAAATACAAAATGAGTGCGGAGCAGAGCCTGATCTGAACTTAGGAATGAAATTACTAGGTAATTATGCCCAGGTATCAGCCATAATATTAGCAAATATTAAAGGAGAGGCAGCATCAGTGGCTATCCGCCAACGCCTAAGGGAGTTCAGTCCTTTACAACAGGAGCACAAACTACCTAAAATAATTGAAACTGCATATGCAGAATTAGGCAGGGACAGTTTGGGTGGAAAAGCATTAAAAACACAACTGATGAGTAGTCCCGAAAAGGAGACCTTCAAGCAGTCACCTGCTTCATCAAAAAAGAAGTGGGACAATAACAAAAAACAAAAAGTTAAAGAAAACAGATCTCAATCCAAAGGTAGATCTCCTCCACAGGAGCCCTACGAAAGGAGGTATAACCTAAGGAATAGGGACAATATTAGGAAACCTGCCAGGTTCAGGATACTGATACACGTTCCTCTCATTCCTTTCAGGGTTCAACGAAAAACTCCGAGAGAGAAGGACGGTCAGACAGACAAGAAGAGCGTACAAAGTCCAGAGACAAGCAAAACGCTCAAGAATATACTTCCAAAAAAGAAGACAGACCAAAACAAAACCACAGTTCAAAAAGAAGAAGGTTGCAGGTCTAAAGATCAGACATGCCCAGAATTCTGAGGACTCGACTACTGAACGGGGACTGGGCTCTGATGATGCTAGACAGTGTGACAGAGGTAACAATAGCTCACCAGATTCTGATGGAATTTCTGGTGACTGCGGACTTGAATGATTATATCACGGTGGAAACACCTGATACTAGGGTAAGTGTCCCACATAAATTATATGAAATAACACTCCAAATGGAGGGGGACAAATGTAGGACAGTAGAGGTCAATTTTGGGAGAACCTGACGTTTGGATATGACATTTTGTTAGCTGAACAAGATTGGCTGCCAGCATTCGTCATGGATTGCCCTAGGGGAGAAACGGTAATATTACCAGCATTTTCCGACCATGTTCCCAAATATCTAAAATATACATATGCGTGGGAGTGGGTGGTAGCCCAAGCCCCAGCATTATACAAAAACCATGTTGGATGGGATGAGGATTCAACCCACCACATAATTCCATTAAAAAATACTCCAACTGCACAAAGGCAGTATCCAATAAAGCAAGAAGCTAAAACACAGGTCAGGGAGATCTTAGATCAACTTGAATACCAAAGAGTGATTGAAACTTGCACCTCTCAAATTAATAACCCTTTGTTTCCCGTATCAAAACCGGACAATTCATACCGTCTAGTTTTGGATTACAGACATTTAAATACTTGCACTAAAACATTCGCAGTACAAAATGCACACAGTGCCGCATTAATGAATAACATTGTGCGCAAAAAATAAAAAACAACATTGGATATCTCAAATGGATTTTTTTGCCAAAATATAGCGCCCGAGAGCAGATATTTGACAGCATTCTCAGCGCTAGAGTCTCAGTGTCAATTTTGTCGACTCCCCCAGGGGTATGAGAACAGCCCAGGGTTATTTTCAGCCAGAGTAACTGCATTACTTCAAAATTTAGATGAAGAGGCATTGTCCTATGTGGATGATATTTATCTAACGGATGATGACCTGGAGGAACACTTGAACCGAGTGAATACCATAATTTTGGGATTTGCCGCTGAGGGTTACAAATTCAACTTTAAAAAATCAAAAATAGCCCATCTTAATGTCCTATTTCTAGGATATGAGCTTTCAAGTGAAGGGAAAGGCATAGTAGCTAACTTTTTAGAAAAATGTGTGCTGCTCCAACCTTCAAAATCATTGAGAAATTTACAATCAATCCTGGGATTCCTGAATTTTGGCAGAACATACATTTTGGATTACGCAGAAAGAGTAAAACCTTGGTACGATTTAATAAAACCTGACTTTTCAGTGAAAAACTGGACACAGGAACACACACTCTTTGTTCCATACAAGCTGACATGATAGCTTCCAAACACTTACAGACACGCGTAAATGTACACAACCTGGTGATCCGTGTAGTTGCGGGTCAATCAGGGTACACCTATCTAACATATAATGAAGGTGAGACAGTACCAATAGCATACAAATCACATTTGTACACAAATGCTGAGATGCGCTTTGCATCAACTGAAAAAATTCTAACAGCTGTACAGACTGCTGTAGTTAGAGAAAGAGCCCTGGCTCAAGGGACACGTATAATAGTCGTTACCCCAGTTCCAGCCTTAGAGGCTGCGACAAAGGCAAGCGTTCCCAACGCTAAAGCCTTACATCCAAGATGGATACAATGGGCTAATTCTCTTACTGCAACATATGTAGAATACAGGTACGACCCAAGATTAAAAACACAAGCATTCCTGCAATACGAACAAAAATATCCTCTACCAAATAAAATAATGCCCCTAGATCAGTATGAATATATAATTTACACTGATGGTTCTGCTCAACCGGCCATAGGGAGTAAACAGCAATACAGCGCCGCGTGTGCTATCGTTAAAGGACGCATGCAGGATGGAAAGTTTCATCCGAGCTGTACAAAAACACAGTCTCTAGGAGACTGCACGGCACAGCTGGTAGAATTAAAAGCGCTATTACTGGCACTGGTAAATACAGATAGAGAATTCCCCACACTAATCATGTGATTCCTTTTACTGTGTGCAGTCATACAATGAATACGTACATCACTGGAGACAGAATGGGTTTAAAGATGCAAAGGGTGGCACAATTAAGCACAAAACGCTATGGGAACAGGTAGTGGAGTTGAAAAACGAACTACCAAGGGCTCACGTGATACACACACTGAGTCATCAACGTGATGGCGTTCACGTTGAAGGGAATTCATTGGCTGTCGAAGCCGCAAAAGGGTCTGTACGCACGGCTTCTGTAGCTGCAATAACTCGTTCAAAAACGAGAATAGATGGTGAGATTATGGTTGCGATTATTGCCACACATAATAATTCAGCAGTACCGAAAAGATTTCCACTCAAGTACTCCTACAAGTTAGATGCAAACAACGTTCCATTCGCTCAGATTCCTGGAGTGGGGGATAGAGTAATACCAAATATGGATCGAAGGTTAGGTTTAATTCTAGCAGCACACGAGGGTATAGGATCTGCACACGCAGGAGTTATAGCGACTGTTTCTCTACTAAAACAGCGCTACTGGTGGCCTGGATTAACAAAGCAAACTAAGGACTATGTCTTGAAATGCGACATCTGCCAGCAGATGAAAGGCTCCACCGTAACACGTCTAGAGCAGACACCATTACTAATATCAGACGAACCGCTCACGTGTGTTTATTTGGACCACTGCGGCCCCTTACAAAGTGATGGGGCTTACAAGTATATCATGGTTGCAGTGGATTTCCTGCTGTAGGTTCCTATGGGTGTGGCCCCAGCGCTCGGCTGACGCTCGAACTGTTATAAAAGATTTGCGAGTCTTTATAGGGACAAAAGCAATTGGCACATTACATTCTGACCGTGGCCCCGCGTTTAGCTCTAGGGCTTACAAGGAAGCCATGGGAAGTCTGGGTGTAGCATTGCGGTACTCCTCTCCGTACCATCCCGAGAGAAATTTGGTCATGGAGAGGAAAAACCGGGACTTAAAGCAGTCTTTAACAGCTAGAGTATTAGGCTCGGGTGGAAATTGGGTGAAACATCTGGATGGAGTTCAAAGGGCATTAAATAATCAGCCAAGAAGTTCTCTAGGGGGTGTCACTCCTTATGAGGTCCTATTTGGGACGAGAATGTGGGTACCTGATCTTGATTGTGAAGGCACAGTGGCGGATGAAAACCTTTTGACATCCATAAACGTTTGGCTGTTTTACAGGACCTAAATGAATCCAGGGCACTATAGAGTAATGTCCAGGTGAAAAGAACCGCCACTGGGGAAGCAAAGTATGTCACGGCAAGATCTGTATTGATCCCTAAAGTTGGGGATCTGGTCAGAGAGAAAATAGCGGACAATAAAGAATTTGGGCCATCAAACAGAAAGCCTGTACCTGTCCTGGCAGTTGAAGGAACAAGAACAGTACTTCTGCTGCCTCTTGCTGGTAAAAAGGAGAAAAGATTTGTCTCAATTGACCTAATCAAACCACACTATATGGCCGATACTGAGTAGTAGGCCGCATAGACTGCGGAGTAACAGACACCCTCCTCTCGCAACTTAACAAGAAGTCCAAACAGAAAGACTGATCACGTTTGAAGAGTCACCTGCACGGAATGATAGACTATGGAAAGACAAATTTCAATTCGACCAAGCACGGATATCTACGTCAACATGCCCAAACAAGAGCAAGCTACAGTTTCCACAAAACCTGCGGAATCACCGAAAATTGATTGAACTGCATCTGGCTATTTCATTTACTTTTTCATTGGATCCAAGTGATCCTGAAACGATGCCTGCCCAAAAAACTCGCCAACGAATTAAAGATTTTCAGAATTTTCCTAAAAAGACTTACCTGGTATCACCTTGGGTGGAACTCTGAGTAACTACCGGGATACTTTTCTTTCTTTTCTGGATAGGCTTAGTGACTATCTTTAGTATGCTTATAAATGGAACTTATCTCCGAGAAAGCTCTGGAGCACAAAAAGTGAATGTGATTCTGAAACCACATCTATCATCAAATCGTGAAAAAAGAGACCTATCATCTGTGAACATTACAGCAGTTCCTATACCTGACGGTATAGTGTGGGACAAGGTTGATTGTGATATATTTGGCCCGACCGAACTTTCAAAAATACCACATTTATTTAAAATTTCATTAAGTGATATCATTACCTCCAGTACATTTTCCAATGATCGGGATTATGAAACTGTAAATAATATGTTGTCTGATTTGGAAAAAACTGCTGCTTTTTCTAATAATGAAATGTTGGAAGACACATCAGACTTTGAAACAATGTATTGCTATCAACATTATGGTCATCACTTTCTGCATAAATCTGCTAATCCCAGAAATGTTTTCACATACCACCAGTGGGAAAATTGCCCGACACCGCCGAAAAGCAGTTCAAAAACATTTGCACAAAAGTTTCCATACTTTTCAGGGTTCAACATGTCTGACCCAGCCTCATATTACTATAAGGTTGCACCAACACCAGCACAGAAAAATATGTTGGCAAACACCAATCAGATCTACTCTGCTTCCTTTATTGCCCATTTGTCTGAACTAGATTTCGATTTATGGAAAGACACCATAGACTTAAAATCTGTCTGGGGTACTAGAGACTGGCAGGTCCAGGGAACAGAGGCACTATTTAGATCCATGTTATGTACAGAGACAACACCCAGGGGTAGTGACATCATACTGTGTTGGGAAGTTATGCCTCGATTGGCTAAAGACCTCAACACTCACACATGTGAAACAACACTTATCCTTACTTACAGAGGATGTGGACCTACGGGATTTTTTATTAGGTCCTAGGAAGCCACGTCACAAACGTTTCTATTATGCTGTCTACAATGAGATTTGGAAAATGTCACAACAAGAGGCTGCGGAAAGACTACGAGAAATAGATCGTATAAATCTAGAGAAAGCTCTAGCAGTGGTCGATAATGGGTTAACGACACTAACCTCCAGGGTATATTCCCTGGGCAACATTGTATCTTCTGCTATTGATGTACTAGGACAGAATTTGTCCATATTACAACACGGGCAATCACAATTGCGTTCTATTATGTTATTAAGCTGGACGCTGCAATCTTTGCGCGCAGGCTATGTGCCTTGGCGTTTCATAAACAGCACGTCTCTGTTTTCTTCGTACAATCTGACAGAAAAACAGATAGAAATGGCACAGAGGGGAGCAAAGTATGCAATGCTGTGTATTGAAAAACTGGACAGATTAGCTTTTACAGTGGCAGAGTCACCGTCCACGGAATGGTTAATCCATGGCCACATAACTCTTCCGGTCACTACCTTTCAATTCCAATATTGCCTTGAACAAATGCAGGCAGGCAGATATGAAGAAATGGGTAGGGAATTCATCAAGGAATCCTAGGAATTACCATACAGATTTCAATCCCGGAGTGGGGAAAAAGAAGTGTTTCTAAGCAGTACTAACTGCGAGAATACTTTAAGTGGATCGCTCGTATGCCAGGATATAATGCTTCATGGGGCCTGTAACGGTTCAGTAGCAAATTTATCCTGACATTTAAAGGGTGCCCCGGCTGCCGTGATCACTCCAGTGTTCAGACTACTCTCAAATGGGAGTTACTTGATGCTGAACGATCAAGGTTGCTGTGGGATGCTTCCGGGCATCGCATATCTGGTAACCGTGAGTTCCAGGGTTACTTGCTGTATGCAAGTATTGTTTCCACCAACACATACAGTCAGGGAGGCGCAGTTATGGCCTGCACTAAATGTTTCATTAATACAGTTTGATGCTTTGAGCAGGATGAAAGCCATGCTTATACAGAAATCCGTGCCCTTAACCTCCGCTCGAAGACTTTTGATCTTCAAGTCGCAAGGTCTTCGGCAGAGATACAGGCACTTATACGTACAAATTGCCCCTTCCATTTCGCAGAAATGGTGAATCGTATCTTTAACATGTCTGATACGACAGGCATCGTCCACCTATTTAAGACCATAGGTTCTGGACTATTAAGCACCTTTCAGACGGTCCTCGGAGTTATACCAAACTTTATTCACTCCGTATTCGGAAGCATATTTGGAGGGCTGCCGCTGATCCTGTTTCTAATAGCAGGTATCCCGATTGTCATTTTTCTGCTAGGCAATGGACGTCCCAGTCACCAAGGAGATGGAAACAGTACTCCTGGAGCGAAAATACCGTGATCGCATGGTACAACATCTAGGCACACCTCGCCTAAGGGAACTAAGTGCATCTTGGTTCTTGTCATTTAGACCAGTCTGGTTGGACTGAGTCCTACCTGTTCTCTGATGCCTGTTCTGCGGAGAAGAATGCATGTTGGAAATCTGTCTGACACTTCCATCATGTGCTCAAATGGACTTTGATGCTCTACTGGACCCGATAGCGGCCCATGTTCTGCAGTGTCCCCAGTGTATTCCAATGTTGATGGCGGCATTCTTAGAGCCTTCCAATTGGGGTCTTATCTATTGTATTGTAAAATGTCATCTAATGTAGCCCCTTTCAGTGATGTAAAATTACCCTCGGCCTGTGATGGTGTAGGAATCCGAGGTGTGTTCAAATCCTTGTTCTTGGCTATTCCAAGGCAGGAAGTCTGTTGCACAGTATCTGCTGAGGAATGAGGCATGCTCTAAATAGTACTTCTGTTCTCTGGACTTGCCAGTCTCTAGAAACCTAGACTGATTTAAGTCTATAGTGTCTTTCCATTAGTCAAAACCCTGTTCAGACAGTTGGGTAATAAAGGAAGCAGAGTAAATCTGTTTGGTGTTCGTCAACATATTCTTCTGTGCAGGTGTAGGTGCAACCTTATAGTAATATGAGGTCGGGTATGAAATATGAAACCCTGAAAAATATGAACATTTGTGTGCAAAGGTTTTTTAACTACTTTTCGGTGGTGTAGGGCAACGTTCCCATTGGTGGGATGTGAAAAAATTTCTAGGGGTACTGGATTTGTGTAAAAAATTATGACCATAATGTTGATATCAATACATTGTAAAAGAAACAATTGGACGGAATGCTGGACAATGCAAACATTCACCCCCAGTCACAAGGATCTGGGTTTAATCCATCATTCTTTTGCTCACCACACCACCCCAGTTTGGACCCAGCCATATGCAAATCAGTCTTGACCCTGTTCCTTATGGGAACAGTCCAGCCCAAACTGCCAAGCCAGGTCCTTCCTGGACCGGAAACAAGCATCCTGGGACCGGTTTCAGGGCATCACCCTTCCTCAGCCAGGCTAGCTTGAATCCAGTGGTGTAGTGAGCACGGGACCCACGTCTGGGCATACCCTTCCCACTTAGGGCGACATTTGAAAAAGAAACAATTGATGGACGGAATGCTGGACAATGCAAACATTCACCCCCAGTCACAAGGATCTGGGTTTAATCCATCATTCTTTTGCTCACCACACCACCCCAGTTTGGACCCAGCCATATGCAAATCAGTCTTGACCCTGTTCCGTGTGGGAACAGTCCAGCCCGAACTGCCAAGCTGGGGTGGCAAAGTGAGCTAAAGAACGATGATGGATTGAACCCAGATCTGTGACTGGGGGTGAGTGTCTGAAAAGTTTCAGCGCTCCGTCCATCATCTCCTTGTGTTTGCTTTGTTCGCCCTAAGTTGGCAGGGTATGACCAGACGTGGGTCCCTTGCTCACTTTGCCACTGGATTCAAGCTAGCCTGGCTGATGAGGGCTGTTAGCCTGAAACCGGTCCCAGGATGCTTTTTTCCGGTCCAGGGAAGACATGGCTTGGCAGTTCGGGCTGGACTTTTCCCATGAGGCACAGGGTCAAGACTGATTTGCATATAGCTATGTCTGAACTGGGGTGGCAAAGTGAGCTAAAGAACGATGATGGATTGAACCCAGATCTGTGACTGGGGGTGAGTGTCTGAAAAGTTTCAGCGCTCCGTCCATCATCTCCTTGTGTTTGCTTTGTTCGCCCTAAGTTGGCAGGGTATGCCCAGACGTGGGTCCCTTGCTCACTTTGCCACTGGATTCAAGCTAGCCTGGCTGATGAGGGCTGTTAGCCCGAAACCGGTCCCAGGATGCTTGTTTCCGGTCCAGGGAAGACATGGCTTGGCAGTTCGGGCTGGACTGTTCCCATGAGGCACAGGGTCAAGACTGATTTGCATATAACTATGTCTGAACTGGGGTGGCAAAGTGAGCTAAAGAACGATGATGGATTCAACCCAGATCTGTGACTGGGGGGAGTGTCTGAAAAGTTTCAGCGCTCCGTCCATCATCTCCTTGTGTTTGCTTTGTTCGCCCTAAGTTGGCAGGGTATGCCCAGACGTGGGTCCCTTGCTCACTTTGCCACTGGATTCAAACTAGCCTGGCTGATGAGGGCTGTTAGCCCAAAACCGGTCCCAGGATGCTTGTTTCCGGTCCAGGGAAGACATGGCTTGGCAGTTCGGGCTGGACTGTTCCCATGAGGCACAGGGTCAAGACTGATTTGCATATAGCTATGTCTGAACTGGGGTGGCAAAGTGAGCTAAAGAACGATGATGGATTCAACCCAGATCTGTGACTGGGGGTGAGTGTCTGAAAAGTTTCAGCGCTCCGTCCATCATCTCCTTGTGTTTGCAACAATACATTGTGTCAAAGTCTGATGTGTCTTCTAACATTTCATCGCTGGAAAATGCGGCAGAGTGTTCTAAATCAGACAACATATTATTTACTGTTTCAAAATCCCAATCATCGGAAAATGTACTGGAGGTAATGACATAATTTAAGGAAATTTTAAATAAATGTGGTATTTTTAAAAGGTCTGTCGGTCCGAATGTATCATAATCAACCTTGCCCCATACTATACCATCGGGTATAGGAACTGCTGTAATGTTCACTGACGACAAGTCTCTTTGTTCAGGATGTGATGAAACATGAGGTTTTAGGAGCAAGTTCACTTTTGATGCTGCAGAGCTTTGGCGAAGGTATGTTCCATTAACAAGTAAGCAGAAAACCGTTACTAAGCCTAACCAGAAGAGAAAGAAAAGTATCCCGGTGATTATCCAAAGTTCTACCCAAGGTGACACCAGGTAAGTCTTTTTAAGAAAAATTTAGAAGTCTTTGATTTGTTGTTTACGAGATATTGGGGCTGATGTTGTTTCAGGTTCACTCGGATCCAATGAAAAGGTATCAAAGTCGATGAAATAGCCAGATGCAGTTCGATCTATTTTTTGTTGCTCCGCAGGTTGTGTTGCACTTGTGGATGGCTCTTGTTGAGGCATGTTTATGTAGAGATCAGTGTTTGGTCGTATTGAAATTTGTCTTTCATTTTGATTTTGAATTCCTTGTTCAAGGGGAACGAGTTCCATGGCATTGTTGCTTAGTCCATCATTCCGTACAGGAGGCTCTTCGAACGTGATGAGCCTTTCCGTCTGAACCTCCTGTATGGTAGCGAGAGAAGGGCGTCGGCTACTCATGAGCCCACAAGGCCTACTATTCAGTATCGGCCACATAGTGTGGTTTGATCAGATCTATGGAGCCAAATCTTTTTTCCGGCAAGAGGCAGCAGAAGTACAGTTCTTGTTCCTGCAACGGCCAGGACAGGTACAGGCTTTCTGTATGATGGCCCAAATTCTTTTTTGTCCACTATTTTTTCTCTGACCAGATCCCCAACTTTAGGAATCCAGACAGGTCTTGCCGTGACTGACTTGACTTCCCTGGTGGCGGTCCACTTTACCTGCACATTGCTTTGCATGTCTCTGGCTTTGTTCAGATCCTGTAAGACACCCAAACATTTATTGATGTCAAAAGGTTTTTCATCCGCCACTGTGCCTTCACAATCTAGATCAGGTACCCACATTCTCGTCCCAAATAGGACCTCATAGGGAGTGACACCCCCTAGAGAACTTCTTGGCATGTTGTTCAAGGCCCTCTGTACCCCATATAAATGATTGACCCAACTGCCACCCGCGCCTAATACTCTTGCTGGTAAAGATTGCTTTAAGTCCCGGTTTTTCCTCTCCACAACCAAATTTCCCTCGGGATGGTATGGAGAGGAGTACCGCAATGCTACACCCAGACTTCCCATGGCTTCCTTGTAAGCCCTAGAGCTAAACGTGGGGCCAGGGTCAGAATGTAATGTGCCAACTGCGTATGTCCCTATAAAGACTGGCAAATCTTTGATAACAGTTCGAGCGTCAGCCGAGCACTGAGGCCATACCCATAGGAATCTCGAGCAGGAATCCACTGCAACCATGATGTACTTGTAAGCCCCATCAGATTGTAAGGGGCCGCAGTGGTCCAAATAGACACACCCGAGTGGTCTGTCTGATATCAGCAAAGGTGTCTGCCTGGAGATGTTATGGTGGAGCCCTTCATCTGTTGACAGATGTCGCACTTTAAGACATAATCTTTGGTCTGCTTCGTTAACCCTGGCCACCAGTAGCGTTCTTTCAGTAAAGAAACTGTCGCTGTAACTCCTGCATGTGAAGAACCTAGACCCTCGTGTGCAGCTAATATTAAGCCTAATCTGTGATCCATGTTTGGTATTACCCTATCCCCCACTCTAGGAATCTGAGCAAATGGAACGTTATTTGCATCTAACTTGTAGGAGTACTTGAGTGAAAAACCTCTCGCCAGTGCCTTATTGTCTTTGCGTGAAGCAATGACAGCTACCATTATCTGTCCGTCTATTCTAGTTTTTGAACGAGTGATTGCAGCTACGGACGCAGTTCTTACTACCCCCTTTGCGGCTTCATCAGCCAATGAATTCCCTTCAATGTGAACGCCATCACGTTGATGACTCAGCGTATGTATCACGTGAGCTCTTGGTAGCTCGTTTTTCAACTCAGCTACCTGTTCCCATAGCATTTTGTGCTTAATTGTGCCACCTTTTGAGTAATTAAACCCATTTTGTCCCCAATAGGGAAGGTATTCGTTGTATGACTGGACACGGTAAAAGGAATCGCACACTAGAAGTGTGGGGAATTCTCCATCAGTATTTATCAGTGCCAGTATCAGAGCTTTTAATTCTGCCAGCTGAGCCATGCAGTCTCCTAGAGACTGCGTTTTTGTACAGCTTGACTGGAACTTTCCATCCTGCATGCAACCTTTTACAATCGCACATGCGGCACTGTATTGCTGTGTACTTCCAATGGCCGGCTGAGCAGATCCGTCAGTGTAAATTATGTATTCATACTGATCTAGAGGCATTATTTCATTAGGGGGCGGATATTCTTGTTCATATTGCAGGAATGCTTGTGTTTTCAGATTTGGATCATATCTGTATTCCACATCTGTTGCAGTGAGAGAATTAGCCCATTGTATCCATCTCAGATGTAGGGCTTTAGCATTTGGAACGCTCGCCTTTGTAGCAGCCTCTAGGGCCGGTACTGGAGTCACGACAATTGTCCGTTTCCCCTGAGCCAGTGCTCTTTCTCTCACTACAGCGGTCTGTACTGCTGTCAGAATTTTTTCGGTGGATGCAAAATGCATCTCGGCGTTTGTGTACAAGTGTGATTTGTAAGCTATGGGTACTGTTTCGCCTTCATTATATGTGAGGTAAGTGTACCCAGATTGACCCGCAACTATACGGATCACTAGGTTGCGGATATTTACACGTGTCTGTAAGTATTTAGACGCTATCATGTCAGCCTGGAGGGAACGAAGTGTTTCTGTGTGTTCCTGTGTCCATTGCCTAACTTTTAAAATCAGGTCTTATGAGATCGTAGAAAGGTTTAACCCTTTCTGCGTAATCCAAAATGTATGTTCTACCAAAATTCAGGAATCCCAGTATGGACTGTGTTTTTAATGATTTTGGAGGTTGGAGCAGCGCACACTTTTCTGAAAAGTTGGCTGCCAAGCTTTTCCCTTCACTTGAAAGCTCATATCCCAAAAATAGGACATTGAGGTGGGCTATTTTCGATTTTTTAAAGTTGAATTTGTAGCCCTCAGAGCGGAATCCCAAAATTATGGTGTTCACCCTGGTCAAGTCTTCCTCCAGGTCATCATCCATTAGATAAATATCATCTACATAGAATAATGCCTCTTCATCCAGATTCTGAAGTAACTCAGTTACCCTGGTGGAAAACAACCCCGGGCTGTTTTTATATCCCTGGGCTAATCGACAAAATTGACGCTGGGACCTAGCGCTGAGAATGCTGTTAAGTATCTGCTCTCAGACGCTATATTCTGGCAGAAAAAAACATTTGAGATATCGAGTGTGGTTTTATATTTTTTCCGCACAATGTTATTCATCAATGCGGCACTGTGTGCATTTTGTACTGCAAATGTATTTGTGCATGAATTTAGATGTCTGTAATCCAAAACTAGACGATATGTATTGTCAGGTTTCATTACGGGAAACAAAGGATTATTCATTGAAGAGGTGCAAGTTTCAATCCCCCCCTGGTATTCAAGTTGATCTAAGATCTCCCTGACCTGTTTTTTAGCTTTTTGCTTTATGGGATACTGCCTCTGTGGAGTTGGAATAGATTTTAATGGTATCACGTGGGTGGGTTGTCTCTTCATCTCATCCAACATGGTTTCGATATCGTGCTGGAGCAAGGGCTACTGCCCACTCCCGTGCATATGTATGTTTTAAGTATTGGAAAACGAGGTCGGAAAAAGCTTGCATAATTACCGTTTCTCCCTTTGGGCAATCCATAACAATAGCAGGTGGCCAATCTCTTTCAGCTAATGGAATGTCATAGCAAAAAGTTAGGTTCTCCCAAAAGAGACCTTTAATTTTTTTGGGCTTGTCCCCTTCCATCCGGAGTGTTATATCATGTAACCTATGTGGGACGATTACCCCAGTATCAGGCGTTTCCACTGTGATATGTTCATTCAACTCCGCTGTCACCAGAAATTCCATCAGGTTCTGGTGAGCTATTGTTACTTCTGCTGCACTGTCTAGCATCGTCAGAGCCCATTCCCCGTTCAGTAGTTGAGTCCTCAGAATTCTGGGCATGTCTGAGCCTGAGACCTGCTACTGTCTTCTTTTTGAATTGAGATTTTGTTTTGGTTTGTCTTATTTTTTGGAAGTATATTCTTGAGCGTGTTGCTTGTCTCTGGACTTTGTACGCTCCTCTTGTCTGTGTTCTGACCGTCCTTCCCTCTCAGAGTTTTTCGATGAACCCTGAAAGGAACGAGAGGAACGTGTATCAGTGTCCTGATACCTGTCAGGTTTTCTAATGTTATCCCTATTCCTAAGGTTATACCTCCTGTCTGAGGGCTCCTGTTGAAGAGATCTACCTCTGGATTGAGATCTATTTTCTTTATTCTTTTGTTGTTTGTTATTGTCCCATTTCTTCTTTGAAGAAGCAGGTGCTTGCTTAAAGGTATCTTTTTCAGGACCCCCCATCAGTTGAGGTTTCACTGGTTTAGCTCCCAAACTATCTCTACCTGGTTCTGCATATGCTTTTTCAATAATTTTAGGAAATTCTATCTCCTGTTGTAAAGGAGTGAAATCCCTCATGCATTGGCGTATTGCCACTGCTGCTGCGTCCACTTTAATATTTGCTAATATTATAGCTGATACCTGGGCAAAGTTACCAAGTAACTTCATCCCTAAAATCAGAGCAGGTTCTGCCCGTACTCATTCTGTATTTGTCTTAATATATCTGGTATTACTGCTAATGAAGGGATACCATGAGTCCTGGTATATATGGCAGCAAAGATTGTACCCCAAGAGGTACAATCCTCTATCGGGGGAGCTATCCCCATGGGAAAGCAAATTGTTAGCATTCTATGTTTTTCTTGTGGACCAGTGTGTGGGAATACTGCCTCTAGCTGTGTTATTTTTTGAGCTATCCAGAAAGGCATTTGTTCACTTTTAGTGGGCATTTTACCCATCACTGCGTGTAACGTTTGTGGTGTAATTTTAGTTGTAGATGTTTGGACTGGTCCTGTTGGTATAACCGGTGTTGGCTGTAGTGTGAGTGTTCTCATCACAAACTGTGTCATGTCTCTGTAAAGTCTTATGAGTTCTTTATGAAGTGTCAGTAAGTCTCCTGCTGGCATTGTGTCAATGTCAGGATGTGGTGTGTAGGCCGCTAGTACTGGCCATGTTGCTCCATCTCTTCCGAGCAGACCGAGTCTTACTCTATTTCTTGTGTGGGGGAGGGCGCCAGTATAAATGCTCCTGGTAAGTGAGCGGAATTTCAATGTCCTCGTATGGACAATATTCCATCGGTATGTCATCCTCTAAGTAGTAATGAAATGTTTTTGATCGTGCATTTGCCTGTGGGAATCTATTCCTTGAATAGAATACCTCTGTTCTATATGATTCGTGTGCCTCAATCACGAAGGTTACTTGCTCACCCCTAGATGTTAAACCGTATGCTGCTAGTTTTGGGGTGATGGCATTTCTAAAATTTTCTGAAATGTGTATTGCATCTTCTTCTTCTTGTAGTGTAGTTCCTATTTCCCTAATAGGCTCTGACCATTGGAATAATATACCCTATAGTTTTGACATAGGACTGAGGTCGGTATGTCCCTATCGGGTATATTAAACTTAATTACTTTGTGCCAGCTAGCTCAGAGGCCACTAGAAACTCCTTGAAAACAAGAAGGAGTAGTTTCTGGCAACCGCATAAACATGACAACTTTGTTTCCCTTTAGAATCGGAACAAGTCTCAGAATCGTGGAAACAATAGATAACAGTTTCACTCAGCTAATCGTGCATGCTTAGTTTCCTCAGAGTTACACAGAAAGAATAGACGGGCGTTTCAATAAAAGGATTTATTGAACAGTCTTGTTTCTCGTGTTAGAGATATGAGCTGTTATGATCACAAGACAATATGCAAGATATATAATGTACAGCGTAAGCAGTAGAAAGAAATAACACTGCGCTAGCATTATCTTTTAGCATATATTCACGTACATAAATAACATGAGCTAAAAATGCGAGTACTCATAAGATGCTTCTCTAAGCTAGTTCTACCCCAGTGTACCTAACCTAAGTGTGGTGCAAGGTAAGAAGTAGGTGGAGTATTCTATAGTATGATATACTAAGAGTCTGGTATGCCAAGAGTCTAGTATGCCAAGAGTCTAGTATGCCAAGAGTCCCTCTAGGTTCTAGTCAGCTCCATACCTTGAGAATGAGAGAGGTGGGAATCTCTTTCCGGATCTGGAACTCTAACACCCCGCGAAGGGAGTCAGAACACTGGAAGCTGGATTCTCTGCGAGCAGGGATGACAGCGTCTTCTCAGTGCGTCAGGCCGGGACACGGGCTCCTCTAAAATCGAGGTCTCCTCCTAACTTGCTTTGGCAAGGGAAGGTATATTTATACCTGGTAGGTGTCTTGGAATGTTAGCATTGACGTGAAGTCGGACAGAGGAAGACGTCAGGAATGAACCCTTAAGGTACAGCGGTTCATGCATAATAAATGAGTTCTTGGAGAAATCAATAATCCTGTGCTAGGGGAACTCCCAAGAGCTTAAGGGTCTGGTTTCTAAGAACTCGTTGTGACGTTAGGTTGGACGGATGTCGGTGACCATGCCTGTATTTGGAGTGCACGGCTAATGCCTAAATAAGGACTGGGATTCTATGCCTATATAAGGGCAATGCGAATTGTGCCTATATAAGGACATGTTTCAGGAAAGCCTATATACGGACACCTAAAGCGGAATACAACACCCACTCCACTTTCGAATGAACGATAGTACTAAATGCTAAACATGAAATGCTAAACATTAAACTGAGTACCACATGTTGCTAAAAATATTTCTAAAAGCATATTTAAAAAGAAGTTTAAAAGTAAACTGTTAAATGCAATTGGTACTGTACATTTTAAAGCATTTTTTCATTCTAAGCATATATTATAAATAAAATGCAACATGAATGAATAAACAGAAATATATACATATGACGAAATGGTTGATAAGTTTTCAAAAATCAAAGCCATTGCATATTATGGTATTAAATGACATTTTTAGACAGATAAGGTGACAATGTGTCCCTGGAAGTATTCAAAGAAGTCCGTTTTATAAGAATAGTTCTACTGTAAGCAGATTGTTTTGCCATGTGTTTTCAAAAAATAGAGAAAAAGAAAAAAGTTCAATTTTTTGGGAAGAGTTCCAAGTTTTGTTCTGTTTTGAAAATATGGAGGCCAAATTTCATTGCGTCCCTGGTACACTGAGAGCCGAATCAAAGTCAGTGTATGGGTCTGGTGTAAACATGAAATCATCTATTTCTATAGACAAAATATTGTCTACCGATGTCGGTGACATTTGGAACACCTCGTTCAGAAGGTTAATCGCACAGAGATGAGAAGCATCGCTTTCAGCATGGAATGCCGCAGCAATGTTCGCGTCCGTTGTTACCTGTGTGCCTGTTGATCCATCTCGTACCTCAGCAGCAGCAGGAAGCGTCTGTGAGATCTCAATGAATGCTGCCATCAGGATTGGTAGCCTCTGGGGACAACACAGAGCATGGGCCGTTATCGGGTCCAGCAGAGTATCGATATCCGTTGGCATGACTGATGGGAGTGTTAGACAGATGTCTAGCACGCATTCTTCACCGCAAAGTAGGCAGCGTAGAACAGGTAAGATGTAATCTTGCGAGATTGGTCTAAATGACTGAAACCATGTTGTATTAAGTTCCCGTAGACGAGGTATGCCCAAAAGTTGCACTATGCGCTCACGGCACTTCCGTTCTAGGAGAGCTTTCTCCACATCGCTGGGAGTGATGCCGGTGAATAGGCTTGCCATAGCGTAGTAGTAGGAATAAAAATAGGATTCCTGCAACAAGTGCTAGAATTAACGGTACACCACCAAACACCGAATGTGCGAAGTTTGGGATGATTCCGAGGACTGCCTGAAAAGGTGCTAACAGTCCTGAACAGATGGTCTTAAATACATGTACAATTCCGCTCGTATCAGACATGTTAAAGATACGTCCCATCATTTCTGCGAAATGTATAGGGCAGTTTGTACGAATTAAAGCCTGTATCTCAGCCGAAGTCCTTGCAATTTGCAAATCATAGATTTCTTTGGCCGAGGTCAAAGGCACGGTTTGTTGTAAAAGCATGGCTTTCATTCTGCTTAAAGTATCAAATCGTATAAAAGAAACATTCAATGAAGGCCATAGAGGCGACTCCCTGACTGTCTCTGTTTGGGGGAACAATACTTGCATACAGCAAGTAACCCTGGAGTCGACCGTTACCAAATATGGGATGCCTGGCAACATGCCACAGCAACTCTGATCATTCAACATGAGGTAACTCCTGTTAGAAAGTTGGCCAAATGTTGGCTTAATCACAGCAGCTGGTGTACCTTGCTGGTGGCAGGACAAGTTTGCCACAGAACCATTACAAGCCCCGTGTAAAGAAATGTCCTGACATATGAGTGAACCGCTTAGTGCATATTCACAGTGTGTGCCGCTTAGAAACACTTCACGATCCCCACTCCAACATCTGTATGTGTAAGGTAAATCCCAGGATGTCTTAATGTATTCTTTACCCAACCTTTCATATTTGCCTGCTTGCATTTGTTTGAGGCAATACTGAAACTGAAAAGTAGTGACAGGCAGAGTGATTTTGCCATGAATAAGCCATTCTGTAGGTGGTTTTTCTGCTACCGTGAATGGTAATTTTTCCAATTTTTCAATGCTCAGCACTGTATACTTTGCTCCCCTTTGTGCCAGTTCGATCTGTTTATCAGTTAGATTGTATTCTGTAAACAGAGACGACGTGTTGATAAAACGCCAAGGCACATAGCCCGCACGCAAAGATTGCAGCGTCCAGCTTAATAACATAATAGAACGTAACTGAGATTGGCCTTGTTGTAACATGGCTAAATCCTGTTCCAGTATGTCAATAGCAGAGGATACAATGTTGTCCAATGAATAAATTCTGGATGACAAAGTTGTTAACCCATTGTCGACCACAGAGAGAGTTTTCTCTAAGTTAATACGATCAAGTTCACATATTCTTTCTGCGGCCTCTGCCTGTGAAACCTTCCATATCTCATTATAAGCAGCATAGATGCCGGCATATATGAAACGTTTTTGACGCGGTTTTCTTGGTCCTAGCAAGAATTCCCTACGGTCTGCGTCTTCTTTAAGTAAAGATAAGTGTTGTTTCACATCCTCAAGTGTAGATTTTTGTAACCAGTCAAGGCACAATTTTCCTACACTGTATGTTGTTACTACCCCTGGATGTTGTCTTTGAACATATCGTGGGTCTGGCCTATGGATAGTAAACCCCTGTGTTTTATTCAGGAATCTTTCTTGACAGATGTTTGTGTCTGTGGGCCAGAGTAACCATTTTTTCCAATCAGGATCTGTTCTGTTGGTTTGTAGTATAGTGGCAACTGTAACCACTCCCTGTGTAGTGCTATTACTTTGCAGGTGCTGGTACAGAAGGTGTATTCATTTCTTTGATCTTGGCTAGACCAAGGCAAGACGTTTGTTGTACAGTGTCATTCAAAAACATTATTTGATGTGGGATGATACATGCTCTAAACAAAGCTTCAATCCTCTGCACTTGCCAATCATTATAACCCCAGACAGTTTTTGTGTCTATTGTGTCTTTCCAAAAGTCAAATCCTTGTCTAGACAGTTGGGTAATAAAGGCTGCAGAATAAATCTGTTTTGTATTAGTTAACATAATTTTCTGTCCTGTTTTGTTTACATTTTTATAGTAAAATGATTCTGGATCAGATGTATTGTACCCTGAAAAATATGGAAACTTATTTGCAAACGTTTTTGAACTACCTTTTGGTGGTGTAGGACAATGTTAGCATTGGTTAAATATAAACACATTTCTAGGTGTTGAAGATTTATGCAAGAAATGATGACCATAATGGTTATAACAATAAAGCTGTTCATAGTCTGATGAACCCTCTAAGTATTCATTGTTAGAGAATGCTGCAGACTTTTCTAGATCAGACATCATATCATTTACCGTCTCAAGGTCCCAATCATCAGAATAGGTACTGGAGGTAATAAAATCACTTAATGAAATTTTAAATAAATGTGGAATGTTCAAAAGTTCAGTCGGGCCGAATATGTCGAAATCGGTTTTGTCCCACACTATACCATCCTGTATAGGAACGGCTGTGATGTTCACTGCTGACAAGTCTCTTGTTTCACGATGGGATGATTTGTGTGGTTTTAGAAGTAAGTTCACATTTTTACTTTCAATGTCCAAACGGATGTATCTGCCATTTATAAGCATGCTGATAGTCATAACCAAAGCTAGCCAAAGCAGAAAGAAAAATATTCCAGAAATAATCCATAGTTCAATCCATGGTGAAACCAGATAAGTCTTTTTCAGGAAATGAAAAAGGTCTTGTACTTGTTGCTTGAAAGGTTTTGATGCTGGCGTCGTTTCAGGCTCACTGGGATCCTCAGAAAACGTATCAAAGTTAATGAAATAGTCAGAAGCAGTTCGGTCAATTGTTGGAATTGCATCAGGATTTGTTGAAATCGCTGGAACCAGTTGATCACTTGTTACGTTGGTGTAGACAGGTGTATTTGGACGAACTGTTACTTGAGTTTCAAGAGGGATGAGTTCCATAGCATTGTTGCTTAGTCCTTCATCTGTTACTGCTGAATTCTCGATGGTTATCAGGCTTTCAGTCTGTACCTCTTGGATAGTAGCGAGGGGAGTGCGTCTGCTACTAGGTCGGAGTCCACGATGCCTACTATTTAGTATTGGCCACATACTGTGGTTTGATGAGGTCGATTGACAAAACTTTTCTCCTTTTTTCCAGCAAGGGGCGGCAGAAGTACTGTTCTTGTTCCGTGGACGGCTAGGACAGGTACTGGTTGTCTGTAAGAAGGTCCAAATTCCTTCTTGTCCGCAATCTTCTCTCTGACTAGATCCCCAACTTTTGGGATCCAGACAGGCCTTGCTGAGACTGCCGGTGTTTCCCCAGTGGTGGTTGGCTTCAGGAACACGTTGCTTTGTTTCGATCTTAGTTCATTTAGATCCTGTAAAACAGCCAAACGATCTTTGATACCAAAGGGTTTATTTTCCACCACTGTGCCTTTACATTCGAGATCGGGAACCCACATTCTTGTCCCAAATAGGACCTCATATGGAGTGACCCCCCTAGAGAACGTCTTGGCAAATTATTTAATGAGCTTTGGACCCCATAAAGATGTTTGACCGACCCAAAACCCGAACCTAATACTCTAGCTGTTATAGACTGCTTTATGTCCCGGTCTTTCCTTTCCACAACAGAATATCCCTCAGGATGAAACGGAGAGGAGTACCGCAATGCAATGCCCAAACTGGCCATGGCTTCTTTGTAAGCCCGAGAGTTAAACGCAGGGCCATGGTCAGAATGTAGTGTGCCTATTGCGTATGTGCCGATAAAGACTCGCAAATCTTTTATAACAGTTCGAGCGTCAGCCGAGCGCTGAGGCCATATCCATAGGAACCTTGACTTAGTATTTGTGGGATCGCATTTGTCCATAAGGACGCCTGCGCGTAGATAGGCTAATGCTGTCTAACAATGGTGTCTGTACTGGGCAGGCTACTTCGCAGCATGGTGTCTGGTGGCGTTCTGCATCACGCTGTTTATTGCAGTCTATGCAGTCATCGATGAAGATGTGAATCTGTGTATTCATTCCAGGCCACCAGTACTTCTCTTTCAATGTTAATATTGTTTTAGAGATCCCTTGATGTGACAGACCCTCCCCCAGATGTGCTTCATAAATCAAAGCTGCTCTACGTTCCATGTTTGGAATTACCCTATCCCCCACTCCAGGCTTTCGAGCAAAAGGAACGTACTTGAGTACTTGAGTACTTGAGTGGAAACTTTTTAGGTAACGCTGCACCACTGCCTTTGCTTGTAGCATTGACAGCCAACAATATCTCACTGTCTATTCTCGTTTTTGAACGAGTGATCGCAGCTACCGAAGCCGTCTGAACAGCCCCCTTTGCGGCTTCGTCAGCCAATGAATTCCCTGCAACGTGAACGCCATCACGTTGATGACTCAGTGTGTGTATCATGTGAGCCTTTGGTAGTTCGTTTTTCAACTGAACTACTTGTTCCCAAAGTGTTTTATGCTTTATTGTGCCACTTTTTGCATCTTTGAACCCGTTTTCAAGCCAATTTTGTATATATTCATTATACGACTGAACACAGTAAAAAGAATCGCACACTATTAGTGTGGGGAATTCGCGATCTGTACTTTCAAGTGCCAGTTTGAATGCTTGTAGTTCAGCTCGCTGAGCTGTACAATCTCCTAGAGATTGAGTTTTAGTGACCATTGGTCTGAAGTTACCATCGCGCATGCGACCTTTAACGATTGCGCACGCTGCACTGTAAGCTTGCTTACTCCCTGTAGCGGGTTGTGCAGATCCGTCAGTGTAAATTATAAATTCGTACTGATCGAGAGGCAGAATTTCAGTGGGCAGAGGACATTCATGTTCATATTGCAGGAACGCTTGTGTTTTTAAATCAGGATCAAAAACATATTCAACATCTGTTGCAGCAAGAGAATTAACCCATTGTATCCATCTAGGATGTAAAGCTTTTGCATTTGGAATGCTCGCTTTTGTGACCGCCTCTAAGGCTGGTACTGGAGTTACGACAATAATGCGTTTCCCTTGGGCTAGAGCTCTTTCTTTTGCTACTGCAGTTTGAACTGCTGTCAGTATTTTTTCTGTTGAAGTGAAGCGCATTTCTCCTTGTGTATACAAATGTGATTTGTATGCTATTGGTACTTTTTCACCCTCATTAAATGTTAAATAGGTGAATCCGCATTGACCCGAAATTATTCGGATCACTAAATTGCTTTGACTTACGCGTGTTTGTAAGTGATTTGTTGCTAACATGTTAGCTTGGAGTGAACGCAGGATTTCTGTGTGTTCCTGTGTCCAATGTTTGATTGAAAAATCAGGTTTGATTAATTCGTAGAGAGGTTTAACCCTTTCTGCGTAATTTAGAATGTATGTTCTTCCAAAATTTAGGAAACCCAAAATGGATTGTAAATTTGTCAGCGTTTTTGGAGGTTGGAGCAGCGCACACTTTTCTAGAAAGTTAGCTGCCAAGCCCTTGCCTTCACTTGAAAGCTCATATCCTAGGAAAAGGACGTTGAGATGGGCAATTCTGGATTTTTTAAAGTTGAATTTATAGCCCTCTGAGGCGAAGCCCAATATAATGGTACTCACCCTGTTCAAGTGCCTATCTAGGTCATCGTCTGTCAGATAGATATCATCGACATATGACAATGCCTCATTATCATAAATTTGTAGTAACTCTGTTACCCTCGCTGAGAATAACTCCGGGCTGTTCTTGAACCCTTGTGGGAGCCTACAAAATTGACGCTGGGTCCCCATTATTGAGAAAGCTGTTAAGTACCTGCTTTCAGTTGCTATGTTTTGACAAAAGAAACCATTTGAAATATCCAATGTGGTTTTATATTTTTTACGCACAATGTTATTCATTAATGCTGCACTGCAAATGTTTTAGAACAAGTGTTCAAGTGTCTGTAATCCAAAACTAGACGATATGTATTGTCTGGTTTGGAGACAGGAAACAAAGGATTGCTCATTGAGGAGGTGCATGTTTCAATCACCCCTTGGTATTCAAGTTGATCTAAGATCTCCCTGACCTGTTTTTTAGCTTCTTGCTTTATTGGGTACTGCCTTTGTGCAGTAGGTTCATTTTTTAACTGTATTTTGTGGTGAGGTGAGTCCTCATCCCATCCTACAGGATTTTTATATAATGCTGGGGCTTGGGCAACTGCCCATTTCCTGGCATAAGTATATTTTAGGTGAATTGGAATATGGTTGGAGAAGGCAGGCATAATAATGTCCTCGCCATGTGGGCACTCCCTGACAAATTGTGGTGGCCAGTCTTTTTCTGCTAGAAGTATATCATAACCCCTTGAAAGTTTCTCCCAAAAGAGTGCTTTCACTTTTCTTGGTATGTCTCCCTCCATTCGGAGTGTTATTTCATATAACTTTTGTGGAGAACTAACCCTGGTGTCTACAGTTTCTACTGTGATGTACTCATTCAAGTCCACTATCTCCAGAAGTTCCTTCAGGTTCTGGCGAGCTATTGTGACTTCTGCTGCACTGTCCAGCATTGTCTGAGCCCATTCTCCGTTCTTGAGTTGTGTTCTCAGTATTCTCGGCATGTCTGATCTTCAGACCTGCTACTTTCTTTTTTGAGAATTGAGGTTTTGATTTATTTTTCTGAATGTGTTTGTCTTCTTTGGATTTCACGCGTTCTTCTCTATGTTCTGACCGTCCTCTTCTTTCTGATGTCTGTGACGATATCTGAAAGGTACGAGAGGAACGTGTATCAGTATCTTGATACCTGTCAGGTTTTCTTAAATTATCCCTATTCCTGAGGTTATACCTCCTTTCAGAGGGCTCCTTTTGAGGAGACCTACCTCGGGATTGAGAACGTGTCTCGTTTGAATTTAGTTTTTTAGTTTCCCACTTCTTTTTAGAAGATGTAGGAGTTTGTTTAATAGAGTCCTTCTCAGGACTTTCAGATAGTTTTGGCTTCAAAGGTTTTCCACCCAAACTATCTCTGCCTAATTCTGCATAAGATTGTTCTATTATTCTGGGTAGTTCATGTTGATGTTCTGTTACATCAAATTCCCTTAAGCGTTGGCGGATCGCCACTAATGCTGCCTCCCCTTTAATATTAGATAATATTATTGTAGAGACCTGGTCGAAGTTTTTCAGTAATTTCATACCTAAATTCAGAGCAGGCTCTGCCCCGTATTCATTTTGAATTTGTTTCAGGACATCTGGTATTACTGCAATTGATGGAACACCATGTGTTTTAGTATAGATGGCAGCAAGTGGTGCAATCTTCCAGTTGTGGTGTGATCCCCATTGGTAAACAGATTGTTAGTATTCTGTGTTTCTCATAAGGGCTAGTATTAGGAAATACTGCTTCGATTTGAGTAATTTTTTGAGCTATCCAGAATGGAATTTGCTCACGTTTTGTGGGCATTTTTACCCATGACTGCGTATAAAGTCTGTGGAGTAATTTTTAGTGTATTCCCCTGTTGAGGGATTTGATTTGGAATTGTCAATGGTGGTTGGACTGTGAAAGTCTGCATGACATATTGGACTAATTGTCTGTAAATTTTTATTAACTCTGTAAGTTGAGTAAGTAATTCCTCGTCTGACATCTCTTCAATGTCAGGATGAGGTGTGTAGCCGGCTAGAATCGGCCATGTTGCTCCTGGTCTACCTAGTGGACCGAGCCTCATAATGTTTTTGTGATGTTTTAGGGCGCCTTTAAACCAGAGCTGATGCTCCTGGTATGTGAGTGGAATTTCAATATCCTCGAAAGGAATATACTCCTCTGGTGGTTCATCTTCTTTGTAAAAGTGAAACACTTTTGTTACTGGATTTGATTCTGGGAATACTATCCATGAATAGAATACCTCTGTCTGAAAGGATTCGTGTGCCTCTATCACGAAAACTGCTCTACCCCCTCTTGGTGGTAGGCCGTGTTTTATAAGTTTTTGAGTGATGGCTCTTCTTAAGTTTGGAGCGATGTCTATAACACCCTCCTCGGTTTCATTTAAACCGGTAAAATTAAAAGCTGTTACGACTGGGTCAGCCGCAGCTACACCGTTCCCGGTGTCATTGTCCCCGTGATTGGACATTTGTTTTTTGAAAAATGCAGTACAAGTTTCAAGGAAACAAAAGATAAGGTGCACAATATTTTGGAACACTGTATCCTTCAACGTTGAACAAACCAAAATAGCTAATATATAGGGTGTTTGTCCTATTTTGCTTTGGCGGATATTTAACCCTACCCACTCCAGACGTCTTATGGAGTATGTGAGTAGGGGTCTCTGAGAGAAAAGCACGACTGAATTACTCAGTATCTAGCGTTTAATTACTGCCTTACCAAACGGTTGGGCGCCATGTAGTGTAGTTCCTATTTCCCTAATAGTCTCTGCGCATTGGAATAATATACCCTATAGTTTTGACATAGGACTGAGGTCGGTATGTCCCTATCGAGTATATTAAACTTAATTACTTTGTGCCAGCTAGCTCAGAGGCCACTAGAAACTCCTTGAAAACAAGAAGGGAGTAGTTTCTGGCAACCGCATAAACATGACAACTTTGTTTCCCTTTAGAATCGGAACACGTCTCAGAATCGTGGAAACAATAGATAACAGTTTCACTCAGCTAATCGTGCATGCTTAGTTTCCTCAGAGTTACACAGAAAGAATAGACGGGCGTTTCAATAAAAGGATTTATTGAACAGTCTTGTTTCTCGTGTTAGAGATATGAGCTGTTATGATCACAAGACAATATGCAAGATATATAATGTACAGCGTAAGCAGTAGAAAGAAATAATACTGCGCTAGCATTATCTTTTAGCATATATTCACGTACATAAATAACATGAGCTAAAAATGCGAGTACTCATAAGATGCTTCTCTAAGCTAGTTCTACCCCAGTGTACCTAACCTAAGTGTGGTGCAAGGTAAGAAGTAGGTGGAGTATTCTATAGTATGATATACTAAGAGTCTGGTATGCCAAGAGTCTAGTATGCCAAGAGTCTAGTATGCCAAGAGTCTAGTATGCCAAGAGTCTAGTATGCCAAGAGTCTAGTGTGCCAAGAGTCCCTCTAGGTTCTAGTCAGCTCCATACCTTGAGAATGAGAGAGGTGGGAATCTCTTTCCGGATCTGGAACTCTAACACCCCGCGAAGGGAGTCAGAACACTGGAAGCTGGATTCTCTGCAAGCAGGGATGACAGCGTCTTCTCAGTGCGTCAGGCCGGGACACGGGCTCCTCTAAAATCGAGGTCTCCTCCTAACTTGCTTTGGCAAGGGAAGGTATATTTATACCTGGTAGGTGTCTTGGAATGTTAGCATTGACGTGAAGTCGGACAGAGGAAGACGTCAGGAATGAACCCTTAAGGTATAGCGGTTCATGCATAATAAATGAGTTCTTGGAGAAATCAATAATCCTGTGCTAGGGGAACTCCCAAGAGCTTAAGGGTCTGGTTTCTAAGAACTCGTTGTGACGTTAGGTTGGACGGATGTCGGTGACCATGCCTGTATTTGGAGTGCACGGCTAATGCCTAAATAAGGACTGGGATTCTATGCCTATATAAGGGCAATGCGAATTGTGCCTATATAAGGACATGTTTCAGGAAAGCCTATATACGGACACCTAAAGCGGAATACAACATTCTCCTGAGAGGTTTAATGCAATCACAGGATCTTCCTGTACAGTCATTGGTTAAGTAAGAAAGTAGGGAACTTTGATAAGGTTTTATGCACAATAGGAACAATATGTCCTTCAAGCTTGTTTTGCTAACAGCCAATACGTAGGATTTTGCGTATTCAGCTGTGGCGGATTTTGTACCCTCCCACTCCAGACGTCTCTGGTGAATTGTGAGTAGGGTTCTCTGAGAATAGCACAACTGAACTACTCAGACTCGACTGTTAAATAAGTACCCAACCAACGTTGGCGGCGCCATGTCGTGTAGTTCCTATAAGACCTATATAGGATACGGGCAAACCTCGCTCTCAGCCCTCCCCCCGACCCATCCAACACCGACGACGCTGCCTGCAACCTCAGACGATGGATAGACGACTGCGCCAACACCCTCGCCCCGCTGAAAAAACTCACCTACAGCGACACCACCAAAAGAGCCAGCTGGTTCACCCCGGAACTCCTAGCTTCCAAGCTTACCTGCCGGAAACTTGAGAAGAAATGGCACAGTGATAAGACACCGGACAGCCACGCAGCCCATAAAGACGCCATCCGTAACCACCACCACCTCATCAGGTCCGCCAAGAGAATCTCCTTCAAAGACCGCCTCGACAACAACGCACACAACAGCAAGGAGCTCTTCAACATCGTGAAGGAACTCTCCAACCCCAGCTCCAACACCAACGACATCCCGCCGTCGCAAGCCCTGTGCGATTCCCTCGCCACCTTCTTCCACCGCAAGATCGCCGACATCCACGACAGCTTCAGCACCCAGACAGCCCCCACCAAGATAGATACTCCAGACCCGCCGCACACCATCGACCATGACCCCCTGCCAGCCTGGGCCAGCGTGAACATCGATGACACCATCAAGACCATGGGCACAATACACTCCGGCTCCCCGTCAGACCCTTTCCCGCACCACATCTTCAACAAAGCCAGCAGCTCCATCGCACCCCACCTGTGCAACGTGATCAATCTCTCCTTCGAGACCGCGACCTTCCCAGAGAGCTGGAAACACGCAGAGATCAACGCCCTACTCAAAAAACCCAAGGCGGACCCAAGAGACCTCAAGAACTTCCGGCCCATCTCCCTGCTTCCGTTCCCAGCCAAGGTCATCGAGAAGATCGTCAACAAACAGCTAACCCGATACCTAGAAGAAAACAGCATCCTGGACCCATCCCAATCGGGGTTCCGCAGCAACCACAGCACTGAGACTGCCCTCATCGCCGCCACCGACGACATCAGGACCCTGCTGGACAACGGTGAGACCGCAGCCCTCATCCTGCTGGACGTCTCCGCCGCCTTCGACACTGTCTGCCACCGCACTCTACGCGCACGCCTCCACGACGCAGAGATCCGAGACAAGGCCCTGGAATGGACCACCTCCTTCCTCGATGGCAGAACCCAGAGAGTCCGCCTCCCACCTTTCTGATCCGAAGCCTCCGAGATCATCTGCGGCGTACCCCAGGGATCTTCCCTCAGCCCAACACTGTTCAACATCTGCATGGCCCGCTCGCACGCATCGCCAGACAGCACGACCTCAACATCATCTCCTACGCCGACGACACTCAACTGATCCTCCCCCTCACCAAGGACCCCCTCGCCGCCAAAGCCAATCTCCATGAAGGAATGAAGGCCGTCGCCGATTGGATGAAGATCAGCCGACTAAAGCTGAACACGGACAAGACGGAGGTCCTCATCCTCGGCTCCAACCCCTCAGCCTGGGACGACTCCTGGTGGCCAACAACGCTGGGAGCAGCCCCGACACCCACCGACCACGCACGCAACCTGGGAGCCATCCTCGACTCAACGCTCTCCATGGCCAAGCAAGTCAACGCAGTCTCCTCCTCCTGCTTCAACACCCTCCGCATGCTTCGCAAGATCTACAGGTGGATCCCGACAGACACAAGAGGAACAGTCACCCAGGCCCTCGTCAGTAGCAGACTTGACTATGGGAACGCCCTCTACGCGGGAGCCCCGGCCAAGCTCATCAAGCGACTGCAACGCATACAAAACGCCTCCGCACGCCTGATCCTCGACGTACCACGCCACAGCCACATCACCCCCCACCTGAGGAACCTGCACTGGCTCCCCATCGACAGGAGGATCACCTTCAAACTCCTCATCCACGCACACAAGGCACTCCACAAAACTGGCCCAGCCTACCTCAACAGACGACTCTTCTTCTACGTCCCCAACCGCCAGCTCCGCTCCGCCGACCTCTTCCTCGCCACCGTCCCTCGCATTCGAAGAACAACCACCGGCGGCAGATCCTTCTCACACCTCGCCGCCAAGACCTGGAACACCCTTCCACTAAGCCTACGACAGACCCAAGACCTGCTGACCTTCAGGAGGCTACTCAAGACCTGGCTGTTCGACCAGTAGCAGCACCCCCCCCCCTTCCCTCTCCCCAGCGCCTTGAGACCCTCGCGGGTAAGTAGTTCGCTCTACAAATTCTATGATTGATTGATTGATTGTGCATTTAGACAACATACACTATAGGATTGGTGCCAGACTTATTCTGAGCACCCCCACCGGGTATGATAGCCTGTATACAAGCTAGCTCACAGTGCCACTAGAAACTCCTCTTACCAAGGAGATAATAGTTCTTGGCAACCATCAAACATGACAACCCTGACCCCTCAGGACCATGGAAACAGTGTACTACTTTTCGTTCAGTCACTCGTGCTCACTTAGTCTCAGAGAGATACACAGAATAAACGGTATGGACGTTTTTCAATAAGCATATATTGAACAGTCGTTATTCTAGTGTAAAATAGGTGTGCTGAAACAACCACTAGACAGTAACAGATATAAATGATTAGAAGCACTAAGAAAGTGAAAGGATGGTAGATTTCTACCATTTTGTTATAACCATGAATACAGGCAAGTATATAAAATACATGACAATAAAATGCGTACTCCTACGATGCTACCCTAAGTAGATGTACTTAAGTGTACCTAGCATGTATGTAGGTGTCAAGCCAAGAATCCCTCTAGGATAAAATCAACCCGCATTACCTGAAGTGAGAAACTGTGGGACCCCGTCCTGGTCTCGGGTTGGACACCCCGCAAGGGATGTCAGACCACTGCGAGCTGGAGTATCTGCATGCAGGAACCTCAGCGTCTCGCATCAGTGTGTCTGTATGGAAGTCCTGATCGCCTCTGTCTCTCTCAGCAAGATGTGATGTTTATATACCCAAAGGTCTCCCCGGGGGTTCTACCTTGTTGTGCCAGTGTCAGACTTAGGATGGCGTCGGGAATTAACTGTATACATAGTTATTATGAAGGAGATGAGAGTCCTGCCGTGTTTCCAAGAATCCTCATGCATAATGTATGAGGCTGCTACTAGGGGAATCCTGCGTTCTGTGTGCAGTGTCGTACCTAGGTAAAAGGTCAGTCCCCAAGATCCGTTGTGTGTGTAATGTAGGGGAGAATATAGGTGATGTTACCTGAGCCTATATTAGGGTACCTATATGGAATATAACAATGGGGCGCCTAGTATAAAGGGATCAAGGGGGGAGTCTTTCCCAACCTTGCATTGCACTTATTACCAGCAATTATTTAGTTTGATCTTTCTCCTCACTAAAGGGCAGAGAAAAAGGCAATGGCCACCAACTACTTTCTTACCACCCTCGGCGATTTTCCTGCCATTCTCTGCCCCTGGATAAACTTCATTATGTTCCCTATAGTGAGGGTGACAGGGTTTCCTCTGCCATCGAGCCCGTCAGAAAGAACTGCATCACACTCTCATGGGCCTTCTTTGTCCCTGGGGTGAGAACTGCATTGATAGAGTCTGGCAACATGGAATACCAAGCTTCTCTAGCTTCACCAAGGTAACAGTCTTCAGCTTGCTGGCATCCAGGAGGAGGGCCCTGAATGATGTCATCTTAAAGAGAAGCAAGGTAGGCAAGCCAGCACCAGGCCCTTTGATAGCCTTAGTACGAAAGAGCACTGCGCGCTCTGAGTGTTGATTGCTGAAACTATGGACATGCATTCAGACCAAAATACTATCTTGCGTGCCCTAGTATGCCGCCCCACAAACACTTTTAAGGACACTACCACTGGGAAGAGGTCTGGGAATGCCATGTTCTGGTTAGGTCCCTCTCATGCCTCTTTACCAATTGGTTAATCCTCTGTACACCATACTGTTTAGTATAGCCCCCAAAGCCCCCGCTGTGTCTGTGTGTAGGGACAGTGTGTGAGTTGAGGTGGCAGTCAATGGCCATATCAGGGTCCCATTGAATTAATTCAGACTTTGATCCCAGGTCTCCATGTCCTCCCTTATTTCCAGAGAGAGCCTGGTATGTCAAGGGAACATGTCGTCTATTTAGCTGAAGGTGCATCAGTTGCAGGAGGCTCCATGATCACTATCATGACCAAGGCCACCTTACACCGACTACAAATCTTAGTGGGCCTGGAGAACTTTGCACTGTGGGTGATTCCCAAGGTTTCCCTTTCTCTGGGAACTTTACAAAGGCTATGTCTGTATTAAAAGCCACTTGGCTTTTAATACAGACATAGCCTTTGTAAAGTTCCCAGAGAAAGGGAAACCTTTGGGAATCACCCACAGTGCAAAGTTCTCCAGGCCCACTAAGATTTGTAGTCGGTGTAAGGTGGCCTTGGTCATGATAGTGATCATGGAGCCTCCTGCAACTGATGCACCTTCAGCTAAATAGACGACATGTTCCCTTGACATCCTAGGAAGGAGATCTTGGTAGTAGGCCCTCAAGAGCTTGGGGACCCATGAACAAGAAACCATCTATGTAGTGAACAATATCTTTGGACCGTAGCTGCCCAATCAAGGAAAGAGCTAGATACTCAAAATCGGCACATACAATGTAGCACCCCACACGTATCCCCGTATAGTCTGCCCTCAAATCTGGAACCCAGGAACCTGAAGTCCTTGGAGTGAACTGGGAGCAGTCTGAAGGCAGATTCTGTGTCAGATTTTTGCCATCAATACCTCTTTCCCTAACTTCTGCAGCTTCTCTGTGGCATGATCAAAAGATGTATATTTTACTGTGCATTGTCCTGCATACAGCCCGTCATTCACAGATGCCCCAGCGGGATAGGATAGACTGTGAATAAGGTGATTCTTCCCTGGCTGCTTCTTTGGGACTATCTACTAAGGGGTGAGTTGTAGAAGGGCCCGCCTTCCTGCCAAGGCTAAGTTCCTTCTTTTGCTACTTGAGGGGCACACTGGGCTTACTTCTGAATCTTTTCGATGACCGTGCTGGAGACTGCTCTTGAAGGAATGCAGAAACCATCCTGAAAGCTATAATAGAGCCTGTGGGCATTTTACACAGAGCATTATCTGCCCAATAAGTGAGTTAGGACGTGGGGCCTAATAGGAGAATGGGCTTTCTGTAGACTAGCCTCCCTAAAGGTTAGGGGGCCAGAATTACAACCATAGCATTTTGCGACTCGTAAATTGCGCCAAATTGAAAGTCGCAATTTGCGAGTTGCAAAATGCTATGTACAACAGTGTCTGACACACTGTTTGCGATTCCCAATGGGGTCGCACATTGCATGCCTCATGAATATTAATGAGGCTGTCTCAATTTGCGACCCCGTTGGGAATGGCTAGCACTCCCAGGGATGGTGGCCTGCTGGGCTCAGCAGACCACCATGTCTGGGACTGCTTTTAAATAAAGCAGTTTTTTTTTTAATGCAGCCCGTTTTCCTTAAAGGATAACGGGATGCATTTAAAAAATTAAAATGAAAAACTTTTCCATTTCATTTTTTAAGGGCAGGCAGTGGTCCCTGGGACCACTGCCTGCCCTTAAAAATGTTTATGCATGCATTCCCAAAGGGGAAGGTGTCCTCTGGGGACCCCTTCCCTTTTGCGAGTGCTTTACCACCCTTCTGAGAAGGGTGGTAAACTGCGAGTGTTTTGCGACCGCAATTGCGGTGGCAAAACATTCATACATAGCTTTTGGATTCGCTATTAGGAAGGGACCGCCTTGGAACGCGCCTTCCTAATAGCGAGTCGCTACCCCTATTTTTCGCAAAATAGGGTTCGGATATGGGCCACATGTTTTTTGCGGTCGCAAACGGGCCTAAAACCCCTTTGCGACCGTAAAAAACGATTGTACATCTGGCCCAGGGTTTTGTGGCTGTTGTCCCTTGCATTGTTTCTTGAAGCACTCAGACTCTGTGTTGGCCTGGAGATCCACAGAAAGAGCAGGCATGTTTGAATCTGCAGGAGGCCCCCTTGGAGTTGGCTTTCTTGTACTATTGCCAACAGGCGAACCTCCTTTTGCCTTGATCCTGAGAGGTACAAGAGGAATGCCCACCTCTGGACACCCTGGAGCCAGCGTGCAGCTCTGAATACCAAAAGTTAACTTCTCTTTGGTCCCAAGGAACCTCAGGGTTGTTAGCCTTCATTTGCCTACATTTAGTGCCATACAAGAGAAAGGCATTGCCTGGAAAATCAGCGGGTTATGAACCTTTTTCACATATAATTTAAGCATATATAGTGAAAATTGTCCCCCAGTTCACGATGGGCTTGTCTATCCAAACTTTCTTTGCTTTAACCTCCCCATCCTTTCTTATCTTAACATTTTATTCAGTCATCTCCGAGTTTACTAAAGTGAAAACACCCAAAAAATTCCCCTTCCAAAACTTTTCCTTCATTTCCATCAGCAGGTGCCACGTTAGGGACATTGTGGCAGATAACGTTGGAGAGCCACTGCCAAGCAAAATCCGGCACGGTGATCCAGAGGAAAAAGGCACCACAGGTGTGGAGCTCATTGTGGTTTGGGGGGGATAGAATGGGGGGTTGAGCACTTGTTTTTTGGGTGTTTGATGGCTTGGCCTGACCTGATGATTCTAATGTGTTCTGTGTTATGGGTGGCCTGCTGGGGGGGGGGGTGTACAATCGATCCCTACGATCTCCCCTGAGTGATCACCTGGCTCACCTCACCTCGCCTCTGGGCTTGCAATCGGGCTGTCCATGTGGATGCTCCCCCCATATAGACTGGGCAGAGTTTTTAAAGGTCCCCCGTTGCTGGCTTGTGGCTGAATCGTCCCTGAGATAGTTTAACTAACTGCTTGTTACACAGTGACAGCAGCTTATTAAGTGGCCATGTACTGTGACACTTTGAATCCCTTCAGACTTTCCCATTCACATCCACATTTACTTGAATCCACCCTGTGAATGGGGTGCTTGTATGTTCGGCTGCCCATGTTCCCAATGTCTCTGTTGGCAACACTCCAAAACTGATGGCTGTGTACTGCTATGATTGGCTCACGTGTTGCCGTGTCCACCCCTCCTGCTGGGCAGAAACTCACCTCACTTTGACGATCCCTTGATAGGAGATTCATTGTGCCTCAAAAGAGGCATTTGCACAGGATCTGGAAGCTGAATGTGGAAGCGGGCTAGTGTTATCTATGCTCCATTAGGGTTTTTTTTGTACTGGATGGAAGGAATCATTTCGTGGGGGTTCGGAGTCTTTTTGGAGAAGCTAGTCCATGCTATGCACTTGTGTGCTTCCAGTACCTTCTTGACCATTTGAATTTGATCCACTTTCTCCATGATGGTAGGTGAGGGGTGGGGTTGGAGTCGGTGCTCTTCCTGGGTCCGGGCCACCCTCATTCCGGGGGTATACTAAAAACACATGAAAGCCAAGTGTGAGAAAAGACATGGATTCAAAAACATGGACGAATTAGTAACTTTCCGAAAACAGAGCACACCAATAGCAGCAGAGGGTTGCATGTGCCGAACATGCCTTCGCTAGGTTGTCCTCAGCTGAGGCAGGCAGAAAACAGAGGCCTGGCCTGAGCTCACACAGTTATATAAACCTGAGGCTCTGGCTCCCATGCCACCTAGCCCTTGTACCCACCCCTTCAATCAATCAAGTAGTACTTGTAAGTGCGGCTATTCACCCGAGAGGGTATCCAGGCGCTGTGCTGCAGGTTTCAGTTGAAGAGCCGGGTCTGGAGTACCTTCCTGAAGTGTGTCAGCGAGAGTGCAGTGCGGAGGTGAAGGGGGGGGGCATTCCCCCTGAAGATCTCACGGACGGTTCACCCAGAAGGACAAGCATTGGCATAGCCAATAGGTCTCGCCTTTGGGGCCTTATAAGTGTTTAGCCAGAGCTATTGACTTTGCCAATGTCTTCAAGCTGTGCTGTAGAGAAGTGTGGCTGCTGTGCAGCATGCTGAAAAGTTATAATAAAAAAGTGTCAGCAGCATTTTTGTTACTTTATATATGACCAAGAAGGCATTATGTAAAACTGAACGACCATATTAAAAAAAGTATTTACAATAAAAAATGTCCTCAGTTTTCTTTTGTTCTTGCAATGCTGGCAACTTGTTTCTGCCTATTCCAATGGTTGTTTGTTAAAGCTTTTTTTTTTGAGGGGGCATAAACAATCGGAGGGTGAAGGTTGGGAACTAGTACCTGTATTATAACACTAGCAGCGGCCAGACGCTAGGGAGAATCAACAGATGCCAGATTCCGAGAGCAGGCTGAGGTGGTGCTGAGTGATGCTGAGGTGGTAGTGGTGGTGGTGGTGGTGGTGACTGGTGCGGAGACGATGCTGAGGTGATGCTGAATGATACTCAGGTCTTGCTGAGTGATGATGATGTGGTGGTGTACTAGTGCAAAGGCGATGCTGAGTGATACTGCTGTGGTGCTGAGTGATGCTGTGGTGGTGCTGAGTGATATTGTCTTGGTGCTGAGTGATGCTGTGGTGGTGCTGAGTGATGCTGTGGTGGCGCTGAGTGATGCTGTGGTAGCCCTGAGTGATGCTGTGGTGGTGCTGAATGATGCTGTGGTGGTGCTGAATGATGCTGTGGTGGTGCTGAATGATGCTGTGGTGGTGCTGAGCGATGCTGTGGTGGCCCTGAATGATGCTGTGGCGGTGCTGAGTGATGCTGTGGCGGCGCTGAGTGATGCTGTGGCGGCGCTGAGTGATGCTGTGGCGGCGCTGAGTGATGCTGTGGCGGCGCTGAGTGATGCTGTGGCGGCACTGAGTGATGCTGTGGCGGTGCTGAGTGATGCTGTTGTGGTGCTGAGTGATGCTGTTGTGGTGCTGAGTGATGCTGTGGTGGTGCTGAGTGATATTGTTGTGGCACTGAGTGATGCTGTGGTGATGCTGTGGTAGTTCTGAGTGATGCTGTGGTGGGTGCTGAGCAGTCGCGGTCGGTGGAGGAGTGCCGGCCGGGCGGTGACGTGGGGCGGGGGAGGGGCAGGGTGGGGGGTAGCAAAGTATGGATTACGGACCTATACAGGTAAGTAAACATTTAAATCAATAAAACGAATTTCGTTGCGCGCACTGCATCGCATTTGGCGATGCAGTGCGCGCAACGAAATTCGTTTCATTGATTTAAATGTTTACTTACCTGTATAGGTCCGTAATCCATACTTTGCTACCCCCCACCCTGCCCCTCCCCCGCCCCACGTCACCGCCCGGCCGGCACTCCTCCACCGACCGCGACTGGTGCTGAGTGATGCTGTGGTGGTGCTGAGTGATGCTGTGGTGGTGCTGAGTGATGCTGTGGTGACGCTGAGTGATGCTGTGGTGGCCCTGAGTGATGCTGTGGTGGCGGTGAGTGATGCTGTCGCGGCGCTGAGCAATGCTGTGGCGGTGCTGAGCGATGCTGTGGTGGTGCTGAGCGATGCTGTGGTGGTGCTGAGCGATGCTGTGGTGGTGCTGAGCGATGCTGTGGTGGTGCTGGGTGGTGCTGTGGTGGCGCTGAGGGATGCTGTGGTGGCGCTGAGTGATGCTGTGATGGCGCTGAGTGATGCTGTGGTGGCGCTGAGTGATGCTGTGGTGGTGCTGAGTGATGCTGTGGTGGTGCTGAGTGATGCTGTGGTGGTGCTGAGTGATGCTGTGGTGGTGCTGAGTGATGCTGTTGTGGTGCTGAGTGATGCTGTGGTGGTGCAGAGTGATGCTGTGGTGGCGCCGAGTGATGCTGTGGTGGCGCAGAGTGATGCTGTGGTGGCGCCGAGTGATGCTGTGGTGGCGCAGAGTGATGCTGTGGTGGCGCAGAGTGATGCTGTGGTGGCGCCGAGTGATATTGTTGTGGCGCCGAGTGATGCTGTGGTGGCCCTGAATGATGCTGTGGTGGCCCTGAGTGATGCTGTGGTGGCCCTGAGTGATGCTGTGGTGGTGCTGAGTGATGCTGTGGTGGTGCTGAGTGATGCTGTGGTGGTGCTGAGTGATGCTGTGGTGGTGCGGAGCAATGCTGTGGTGGTGCGGAGCGATGCTGTGGTGGTGCTGAGTGAAGCTATGGTGGTGCTGAGTGATGATGTGGTGTCGCTGAGTGAAGCTATGGTGGTGCTGAGTGATGCTGTGGTGGCGCGGAGTGATGTTGTGGTGCTGCTGAGTAATGCTGTGGTCGCACTGAGTGATGCTGTTGTGGCGCTAAGTGATGCTGTGGTTGTGCTGAGTAATGCTGTGATGGCGTTGAGTGATGCTGTGATGGCGTTGAGAGATGTTGTGTTGGTGCTGAGTGATGCTGTGCTGGCTCTGATTGATGCTGTGCTGGCTCTGATTGATGCTGTGGTTGCGCTGAGTGATGCTGTGGTGATGCTGAGTGATGCTGTGGTGTTGCCGAGTGAGAGAGAGAGTGAAGATATAATGCCCAATTAGAGAGGGTGGTGAGAGAGAAAGAGAGAGAGAAAGGGTGTACATAGAATAAAGGGTGGAGCGGGATAGAGAGAGAGAAAGAAGGGGAGAGAGAGTGAATGAAGGAGTTTGAAAGAGAAACAGATAAAGGGGTGAGAGAGAGAATGAAAGGCTAAAAAACATAGAGAGGGGAGAGTTAATTAAGTAGAGAGAGAATTAGAGAGGGGAGAGAAGGAGAGAGACAATAAGAGAGTGGGGGTGTGGAGTTTAAATAGAGTGAAGAAGTGACGCGGAAAAAGTAACCTTAAATATTGCTTTGTGCTGTGCGCGAATAAATATTTTAAAAAAAACAGAGTGAGACAAAAATACTGGTAATTAGGCTGTGACTCCTAATATAAAACAAATAGCGATATAAGGTGAAATCAACCCACCGAAGCAATATTTCTAACTAGACAAAAAAAAGCTTGCATTTCAATGCTAATCGCTGTTGTTTTTCATGTGACTGTAGTCCAGGGCCGTCAGTTGGTAACGTGAGCTGCTGCTGCGATTGAAACATCAGAGTCCAGAGAGTTAATGAGCCATGACGAGGAAATGAGGAAGAGATAGGAAACCCAGATGGCAGCTGTGCACGTGCACGCCATCGTGAACGCAAGCTGGAGGCCACCAAAAGCCTGTGGGTAGCACTTTCAATAGGTCTCGCCTTTGGGACCTTATAAGTGTTTAGCCATGCAACAATTTATGTTGTTGCACCAAGGATATTGTGCTGGATAACTAAACACTTATAAGGTCCCAAAGGCGAGACCTATTGGCTATGTCAATGCTTGTTCCTCTTGCTTGTGCATTTTCAAAATGACTGCACAGACCTATGGACCATGTCGAAATCGCATTAAGAAACTACAGGGTAATTGGGTATTCCGAGATACAGCAGACCTTCCTTGATCTACAGCGCAAAATATCTAAATAAAAATTCCAACAATATATTCTTTGTGAATCTAGATTTTTTTTTTGCCTTTTAGTTAAGATTTTAGTATTTATTTTATTTCATGTGTGCAGACATGATGTGTCCGGTCTTCTTAATGTGCTTACATTCGGTTTCCAGCTGAAGACCTTAAACCCAGCCTTAATGAGATTGATGAGGCTACAAGCATATTAAAGGAAACCCAGGGGCGTATCACAGGTCATTGCAGCCCTGCACTGCAGGGGGGCAGAGGGGCTTTCAGGTGGCCCCGACACTTCAGGGGCCCCATTAAGCTCAAAGTCTGTGAATATTTGAGAGATCTTGAGACTTGGGAGCCCCTCGTCACATTCTGCAGGAGGGGGCATCATTTTGCACTACGCCACTGGGGAACCACCATCCTCTCCAAGCGCCGCAGGAAAGGCGATTTGCCATGAAAATCGAAGCTCTTCCATGAAAGCGTAGCTCTGCTGGAAAGATGGCAGTTTGTTTACCAACCTTTACCCTTGCTGACACCCAGATGCCAAGTAGATTGAGGGGGGGAAGGCCTGGTGCTTGCTCGCACTTCTTGCAGCCAGAGTAGATGGGAGGGAGAGTTGTGCAAAAGGGCATCTGGAAGACCTGCAGAGGCCGCATAGCGTGTGACACCGTGATGTGTACGGGGCGTGATTGAAAGGCCGCTCATGCGAGCAACTGCAAATACAGTCACGTTTTTGTCTAATTATTCTAAAAAAAAAGTGGCGGGGACGGAACAGCCAATATCGTAGAAAGCTTTGAACAGCATTGTTGGCATTAATCGGTTACCCATTGCTAAATCCACATGAGAGCACCACGGAGCACAGAGGTATTGTCCATGTACCTGTCTTCTAGACATGACAAAAGCAAGGGGCAGGGGAGGAACGTTAGGGGCAAATAGGGCACGGACAAGGATTCCACCGAAGACGGATCACTTTCCTTCCGACTACAGTCAACAAGCTGGTGAGCGGGAAGTGAAGATTAAATGTTTAGATGTGCCTTTTGCTGGAGACTGGCAGAAATTCACAACAAAAGTGCACCATTTTCTTTGAGCCCTCCCCTCTAATGATGCTGTCACTCAGCCTCAGGAGGTCATTGCTTTTCTTTGTCTTCCATTTCCTGTCGTCCTGGCAGGGACCCTTTCACGCTACTAAACAGCAGACATCTTTGTAAATTGTATTTATATAGCGCTTACTCCCCCTGACCAGGTATTGTAGGCACATTTCTGCGTGAACTGCCCAACGTAAGAACACTGATAACAACACATCAAGAAAAGTATTCACTAAACAATAACAATCTGCTTTCTTGTGTACAGGCTTCATACAGCACTTCTTCGGTATGCACTTATGTAAATACCAGGTGGAGCTATTACCCTAATACAATTTATGGTGCTCAGTTTATCAAACTTGGAACAGTAGATGGCTGAGGTAACCTTGCAGCGATTTAAATTCACTAGAGATCATTAGAGATGCCACATCCTTTGTTTAACTCACTGAGACATCGTGCGAGACTAGATGTCACTGTAGATGTGGTATTAATTAAAGCAGAGAGTAGTAATGTTGAAAGTGCCAAATGTCTGGACACCTTTAACAGTATTTGATTTTCCAGTACAAATGGTCTGCCTGCATTTTCTATTTCATCTGCAAACAAGCAGAGATAAGAAAGGCAGATGCGGCCGCGAAAGTGAAAGTAATGGCCAGCGATGCGGAGAAAGAGATAAGAAAGGCAGGGAGGAGAGGGGCGGAGGAGCGCTTGTCCGAGCGAGAGGAAAGCCAGATGGCGCCTCTGAGAAGGGAGGGGGTAGTGTGCACAGAGGAGCCATTAGAGAACACCCAGATGGCAGCTGCGCGCGTGCACGCCATCGTGAACGCAAGCTGGGAGCCTCTCTGGTAGCACTTCCAAAAGCCCCTTACTAAATGTCTCGCAGAGCAGCGCATGCGCGCTGGCTCAGCGAGACCTAAAAAAAACACATGGGGGAAATGAGGGCCATCCGTTTGAATGGAAATACATTTTCATAGTGCTATCAATAACTATATAGGGTGCTTTCCATAGTTCGAAGTAGGCGGGATCTGAGGGGCACGACGTGCCCATACTTTTTTAGTTTGACAAAGACAGTTTCCCTACTTCATGCTAAAAGGCATCTGTCCCGGGACAGGTGATTTCGACATCTGAGATGTCTCAGCTGACGTGGAAGAAGTCTGTGCTGTGAAACTGAGGAAGGAGCAGACACCTGAACAAGAAACAAACCTTTTTGCCTGAGTGTCTGCTGCCTGAAAGAAATGTAAATGTGTTCATTTGGTTAATCTACAAATGTAAAGGCTGCTTGGCAGGGGCGTAGTTCCAGGGGGGTGCTTGGGGTGTTGCACCCCCCTAAAAAATGTTTTCTGTAGTAAATTGTTGGATAGAAGTGCTTTTAGTAGGTAATGTGTAGTGTTTGTTGGATTTCACTTGGGATTTTTACATGCCCACACTGACAATAGCACACACACTCTCTCTCGTCTATGTTTTGAAGTCCTTAAAAAATGTTAATTAGTTTGAAAAATATTGTTTTTTAAGTTACCCTTGACAATCCCCACTCCTCTCTCTTTCTACTGCCCCTTCAGCCCCTCTCATGTCCGGCTTCACATGTAATATGTTTAATACGATGTCCCTCCGTGATTGTTGGGAAATCTGAAGCTCAAACTCCCCCACCCCCCCCACCCCCAATCATACTGACCAAGCTTCGCCCCTGCTGCTTGGAAGCTGGTATTAGCTTCAATTGATGGAGTATTTAGAAGCTTCATGAATGCAAAGCCATATTCTTTTTGAGAGGTATTGTGAGGGGACGAGCTGATCTGTGGAGTACATGCTTTTAAAGGACATTTATATAAAATATTTGCACTATTACAGTCTGTATATTACTCGGATATACCGAGAGAAAGCACTGGAATGGATCATCTCGTTCCTCGCCGGAAGAACCCAGAGAGTCCGCCTCTCCCCGTTCAGATCCGAAGCCACCGAAGTCATCTGCGGCGTTCCACAAGGATCCTCACTCAGCCCGACCCTCTTCAACGTCTACATGAGCCCCCTCGCAGCCATCGCACGCCGACACAACCTCCAACATCATCTCCTACGCCGACGACACCCAGCTGATCCTCTCCCTCACCAACGACCCCACTACCGCCAGAGCCAACCTGCACGACGGGATGAGAGACGTCGCCGACTGGATGAGGAACAGCCGCCTTAAACTGAACTCAGACAAGACGGAAGTCCTCATCCTGGGCTCATCACCCTCCGCCTGGGACGACTCCTGGTGGCCCCCGGCCCTGGGCACCGCACCCAAGCCAACGGACCACGCACGCAACCTGGGCTTCATCCTGGACTCCTCCCTATCAATGACCAAACAAGTCAACGCCGTCTCATCTTCATGCTTCAACACCCTGCGCATGCTCCGCAAGATCTTCAGATGGATCCCCACTGAAACCAGGAAGACCGTCACCCAGGCACTGCGTCACCAGCCGACTGGACTATGGGAACACCCTCTACGCCGGAACCACAGCCAAACTTCAAAAGAGACTCCAGCGCATCCAGAACGCCTCCGCACGACTCATCCTGGACATCCCCCGACACAGCCACATCACCGTACACCTGAAAGACCTGCACTGGCTCCCCGTCAGCAAGAGAATCACGTTCAGACTCCTCACCCACGCACACAAGGCCCTCCACGACCTGGGCCCAAAGTACCTCAACGACCGCATGTCCTTCTACACGCCCACACGCCAGCTACGATCAACCAGCCACGCCCTCGCCACCGTGCCACGCATCCGCAGAACCACCGCCGGAGGAAGATCCTTCTCCTACCTGGCGGCCAAGACCTGGAACTCCCTCCCCACTCACCTTCGGCGAACCCAGGACCATCTCGCCTTCAGGAAGCAGCTCAAGACCTGGCTGTTCGAGCAGTAACTACCCCCTCCCCCAGCGCCTTGAGACCCTCCCGGGTGAGTAGCGCGCTCTATAAATGCCGTGATTGATTGATTGATTGATTGATTGATCTATATTTTGTTAACACTTTTGTACCTTAAACCCAAATTGTTTTCAGACTTTGTCTCAGCCTGTGTGTAAATCAAATTTAAAATAATGACGTGCACATTCACAGTGTTTTCTGTCACAGACTTAGACTTCATGACAATAAAAACACAGAAGGCACTATTCCCCACTGCACCATCCAGAATTCAGTTCTGTGGCACTCCGGTTACAGACACCGATATTTGCAGTCATCGCATTAATCAATAGAGGTTTCAAAGCATAAAGCAGTGCATCCCTCACTGACTATTTAAATTTAAACTTAGTTTTCATTTAGGGTGTGTGTTATTTTATGAGCAGTTACTTGAAGGTGAAAGACCAACAACATAGTTATGGAATATTTTTGTTTTTTTAGCCACGCCTTTAATCCCACCCCGGCGCTCACTGACCCCGCCCCCATTGCACCGAGGATCACAGCTCCCATACTTTTTTTAATGCACTTCGACCACTGGTGCTTCCTACTACGCTTTCAGAATGCCGCTCTTTCTTGCACACCCTTGGTGGTCCCCACTACCAGACAAGCTTGCAGACAGTCAATACTTTATTGTACAAAGCATGGCATGTCTGCAGTACATTCTCTGACCGGAAATAACACAGCAATAAGATTCCTGCCCGGTTTTCGTGTATAATCCTGTACACTTCAAAGCCCTACAATAAGTTTCCTAAGGTCAGAGTGTTCCTGTTTTTCAAATACGCGTATGTCAGATGAACAAAATGAAGTATACAGCATTTAACCGTGGACCAGTAAGGAAGTAACTTGCTTCTGAATGGCCAGGCATATTTCAGAAGTAGAGCAACCAGATGAGTCTGAACCTGCCTCTGCATCTGTTTGTTTGCCTGTGTGTCAACCTGCCTGTTTGTTTACCTACCGCATCCCTGTCTCTGTGTCGATCTATCAGTGACTGTCTTTCTGCCTACCAGTGTATGTCGTTGTCTGCCTGCCTTTGTCTGCCTGCCTTTGTCTGTCTATCCATCTATCTATCTATCTATCCATCTATCTATCTATCTATCTATCTATCTATCCAGCCATCTAATATTTTTACATTAAATATTAATGTAAATTTATTTTATAGAATTAATATAAATGTAGAACAAAGTAAAAAATACCATAACACTGATAAATTAGGGCCTGATTTACAGTTCGGCGGAAAGGTTACTCCGTCACAAATGTAATAATATCCAGTCATCGGTATTACACGTGCCACAGGATATAATGCACTTTTGTGACAAAGTCAGCAGTCCACTGAACTATAAATGCGGCCCTTCGTTTAAAATAAATCTCTAGGTAATTTAACTATATTACATTATATATTATCTCCACGTACCTCTCCTGACTCGTCAATTCCTCTCATGACTACTGCTTGCTGTCATTGCTTTGATTGTTTTTCTTATGGTTATTATGTTGTACTACGGTATCCATTTGTATCTATACTTTGTGCTGATCTCTCCCATATCTTGCGAGCCCTATTTGTTTCCTTCTGGCTCTGCTCTCCGTGCATATGTAAAGCGCATGGCTCATGTTCGCGCTATATAAAACTTTTAAGATAAATAAATAAAATATTGTAGCTGCATTAAATATACTACAAAATGCAGTTTGTGACTAGGCCCCTAGATCTTCCGTTTTTAGAGAGTTCGAAAGGATTGACTCGTTAGTGATGGGAGAGAATTGCAGATGTCCCATTTTCTACTTCATACTCCCTGAACGACAGAATGAAGATACTGATTGTCACACACTTAGGCCCTGAATATTGCCTATGTGATTAATCATGAAGAGCAGGCTCAGCTGCCAATCTGATATCAAGCAATCACTTCTGACCAGTAGCAGCTGCTACCGACCAGGGGGTGTTGGGGCGAGGGGGAGGAGGAACGAGGGAGGCTGGGAATAAATAAAAAAATTAAAAAAATCACTTAGCTCTTTACCGCCGGCTGCCGCCTCTTCTTTCTCCGTCCTCCTGGCAGGAAGCACACAGCCTCCCAGAATCCCCTGATGAATCACAACACAGCCTTTGCAGCGTTGTGATTGGTTTGAGCGCCGTGGTTCAGCGCTCAGACAGGGAATGGCAGGCTGTGCGTGTTTTCCACCCAGGCTGAGTGGAGAACATGCAGAGTGCGCATGACCCTTTGGCCGTCCGAGACGGCCGGCCAAAGCGCCATGCGCACTTTAGGTGCTTCTACCACTCCTCCCCTGTGATGCGGGGAGCCCAGCTCCGCCTGCCCGGCTTCAGCTGCAAGCTGAATACAAAAATCAAAATTATAATTACAAAATTATTATTTCATTTTTTGTATTCAGCTTGCAGCTCTAAGCAGTGAGGCGACAGCTCCTTCACCTTAGCGGAGGAACCGCCACTGCTTCTGACCCAATTAGAACACAGCCTGGTAAGTACTTGGAAAAGCAGCAGAAACATTGTTTGCAACGGTCATTATTGCTTGTGGTGCCATCAGCGATATTACCAGAAGTTAAATAATAATGTTATCACACTTCATGCCGTACTACTGTTTCAACATCTGGTAATATGTAGTCTTTTCTATATAGTGCAGAGTTGAAAAACTATTCTCTAGCCTGGTTACTGGACGTTGTTCTGCTCCACACCACTGTCCTGCTCTCAAAGCGTTTGCAGACTATTTGTGTCAAAGGGAGCGGTACATTTGTTTTTAAGGTGGGATTGGAGAAGGAACAGGTCACAATTGGCCAGGGTGTAGGGCAAGGGGTGTACTCAAAGAGAAAAAGTCCCCATGTTGAAGCAAAGAATGCACACTTGCTATGCTTCTGTTTGCATAAATGTCTAGGACAGTTGTGGCGGCTGCCGGCTTTCCTGTGCTCTAAGGCAAGTAGTGAGCTAGTATTGAGGACTACTGCTCCATGATTTTTGATAACCACCATAGTTTTAATGAACATGAAACATTGCACTTGTTCCTCTCGCCAGGCTCACCGCGGAGCTGCTGCGCCTCCTCTGTGCGGAGCGCCAGGTGAAGCAGCAGGTGAAGGTGTATGAAGGCGTGCCCGTCCTGCTCAGCTTGCTGCATTCGGACCATCTCAAGCTTCTCTGGAGCGTGGTTTGGATTCTGGTGCTGATCTGTGAAGACCCCGAGATCAGTGTGGAGATCCGGATCTGGGGAGGCATCAAACAGCTTCTTCATCTACTAGAGGGGTGAGTTGTAGGACCTGAATGCCAGTATTGGGTATGAAGCAGTGGTGTGCCGCATGAAGACTGGAGCTGTGCTAGATTTGTAGGATGTCCACATGAGATACATTTATATACAATTAATATTCGTGAACTGTATGCATGGTTGGGAGTTATCCGCATGACTTGAAACCTCATGGTTTAAAACTTGATACATCAGGGACATAAGAGATAACACAATCATTTCAGATTCTATGTGGAGAAAAGTATATTTTATATCTTTAGCAATGCTAAAATATTTCATATTGTTACATTGATCACAAGTTGGTAGATCCTGCTGGGCATGCTGTTTAAATACCAGGGCTCTACATACAAGCCAATAACACATATCCTCTCAACAAACCAGCATATCAACAATTTAAAACATTAACAATTTAAATGATGCACCCACACAAGTTTTTAACAGGCATCAAAGTCATATAACCGGCTAATGGTGCCTCCTAACGTAACAACAACCAGCCTAAGCCAAGCTACAGAGAACCGTACACTCCAGTGAACCAAAAATAAAAATGGAAAAGTATTTTGGCATAAACATCCATACACGTAACACATTACATGGATCCAAGATGAGAACTAGCTGGCCAATATCTAATCTGATATAACCATTAAGCAATATATTAGTTCATTCTGCCCTTGATGTCTACTATCTACCATGGTTCATTAACAGGCAATACCAAACAAGACCAAACACAATGTCCACTGACCATCTTGACTCTGGTGAACAATAACCACATAACAATAATTGGTTCCAAGACTGCAAAAGTGCAACATGACCTGAATTGTGCAAATGTGTTAAAACATACTAGTGATATGAAATATGAATAGCATTCTAGAAAGTCCCTTTAACACCCCAGTAAATATGGTTATGGGATTTTAAGGGATGTTACTGTAATCATTCTTTCTTTGAGACAAGGGAACAAGTTAAGTTTTTTTAAAGAGATATTTCAAAGAAAAACTATTTCTGGTTTTAGAGACCATCTGTGAGATCATTGTGGCTAGACTGCCGATAGATTTGTTTTGTATTTCTGACTATATTCTGTGATGTATTTTTCTATTTAGTGATTTCTGCTGTGATGCTACTTCAGGGCTCAGGGAATGCACACCCTACACTTATGTTTAGGAGGTTGGGCAGATGCAAGCTCCATTGTCTATATACAGCTATTTCATACAGTGTTGGGGCCAAGCTCAACTTGAAACACATCTTCCAAGGGAGGTTAACATAAGTCTGTGTTTCGCTAAGAATCACGAACTTCTCAGAGGACTAAGGTGCTCTTTCGTCTTTCTGATCATTACTCTTATTCATTTAGAGGGCATAGCCGATTAATTCCAGAATTCACACCTAGTACAACTGCATCCCACTCTTTGACAGTTGTATGTCATATGTACCATGCAGCTCCATGTGATAAAAGCAGGAAGACATTGATTGTCATTCTTTGTGGATCTAATTTGGCTTCTTGCACTTCACTTTACCTCGCCATGCCCTGGTTTCCCTTGTCCATGTTTACATGCTGTCTACCTACTAGCATCATCATGGCGCAGTGCATTTCCTCTTATGGGAGAAACAACTTCCCTGCAATTACAGGCCTGATTCCCTACCTTCATGATCCACTAATCAATATATGTTTGGCCTGCGGATGGTCTCCTGGCAAAAATGTAAAGTTTGGAGCATCGGGGAGGGCTCACAGGCATTCAAGTTTCCCAAGTATGGCAGTGGGACAAATCAAGGAAAATGTGTGCTGCCTCCTTCATATGGTGTCTAAAAGTCCTGGAACGATGAACACAAAGTTTGAAAACCAGTCAGGTTCTTAAGAGTAACCCTGACCGACAAAGACTGTAGTAGGTTTTTGTTTTCCTTGTAGGACAAAATAGATTGATGAATACCTTAAAATGACATACTCAAATTCTTGGGTAGTCATTCCATATTTCCCTTGTCAGTCAGTCTACCAAAGAAATGTTTTAACACTGTCTTACATGTGGGGTAGAATATTTTTCAGGGAGACCTCTGAGGGCAAAAGAAAATTGTACTAAAAAGATATGAAAGACTCAGATGGACTAAGTTGTTTGTGTCCATCACGAAGATGCCTCAATAAGAACCAAGACAAATTCCCATGATGAAGGGAGTAACTAACTTTGCGGCATGCTGTGTCTTAGAACACCATCAGATATGGGTCAGTACACCCTAACAAATTGTAGCTAGGGAATCTTGGGAAGGATTACAGGCTACGCTGACAGTAGGGTATGAAGAGGACATCTCAGATGAGAGGAATAGCAGAGCATGATGCAGGCAGTCATTCTGACCTACACTGTTAGCCACAGCTCTTAGCCACTGGGCCGTTGTCCCAGCTTCGACCAGAGCAGTGAGTTCAGGAGTAGGCTTCCTCTCTTGAATTGTTTAGCGGCTCAGTCACTATACATTGTCAGCTCTCAACGTTAAGCAAACCGGATGGCAAGATAACATTTGTTATCGCACAAACAGTGTACATTTGTAAGATTCAATTATTCAGTTGAAACTATGTTGGATGCCTTGTAGCCATTTACCTCTTCATATGACCTTTAACTATGTTTCTCCCTTTGTAAAAGGTATTTTCAATAAGGGATGCAATTTTAGAACTGTAAGCGCTGAAGAGGAGTCACAGTGAAGCGCAGTGATAATGACAATGCTTCCTCTTAGGAGTCTATGGTTTTTACATATTTATATATATGTACATAATTTTCATCTAGTTCGCACCAACTCCAAAGATAAATTTAACCTAACATATTGCCAAATAACACACTATTTTCACCTAGTCACAATGAATTCCTCTTGCATTCACCAAGTCCTTACAGGATATAAATCTAACCTAATGTGACAAATAAAACACATACATTTGATTTTGTTATTGTGAACTAAACAAACGCTAATATTTAATATTGTTTTGAGAAATTGTAAGTGCATCCAGTGTTTCAGTAATGTGTGGAAGTAATCATTTGTGATGAGTTTGTCAGTCTCTCGCCTCACCTGGGAGGAATTCTGGCCTACTAGTTTTTTTTTAAAACTGCTTAATCTCGTTGATATTTTAGGGTATTTCTTTAAGCACTGCTCTCTTTAGTTCCGCTACAGCCTTTTCAGGTGGGTTGAGATCTGGGATTTGCCTTACCCATTCCAACATCATCATTCCTTTCTTCATACTGGTGTGTTTTGGATAACTACCCTGTTGTCTGATTCTCTCTTGGTTAAGCTTTGGCTGTTTAACAAATGTTCTTACGTTTTCTTGTAAAATCCACTGCTTTTCACAAATTCCTGCAAGCCACGTGTCCCACTGTGTTACCCTGCAGACTAACAAATGGCAAACTTAGCACCTCAGTTGGATAGCTTCACACCAGAAGCGTGGAAATCACCATACTGGAAACCGAACAATGCAAAACTCAGCAAACCAGGAGAGACTTGCTCTCTCCATCTTTGCTCCTAGTATCAGGAACAGCACCCCCATCTGCTTCACGTCTGCCCAAACCCCACAGCCATTCAGAAAGGAGTTGCAGACCTACCTCTTAAGAGAAAAACATCTCCACATATTAGGACTTGCCACCAAGAATCATCCTTCTTCACTGTAAACAATCCTTATGATGTCTTGGGGCTCCCACCCATGTCATTGCTCTGCTGCTCCCTAGTGACGTCAGTGCAAACACATACATCCTACCCCAAGTACTTCATACTCGATACACTATAAAATGTTTGTTTTGTAATATGTAATTAATAAGTTGCCTCATCAATGAAAAGGGTTGATTTATGGTAGCATAGCAATGAATGTTAGCTATGATTAAGACAGTTATTGTTTATTATCGATTAAGGCAGTTATTGGTTCTAACACACACGGTGCGGTTGCTGCACACTAAGCGTTGTCTTGCAGTGCATGTAGCAGAATGTGAATTAACATCTAAGGGCCCGATTACGAGTTGGGCAGTGTGGAGGGGCGTCCCAGTATCACCACGTTTGAAATGACAGATTCTAACCAGTAATTCTTCCCCTCACTGTCTAATTACAGTTATTTTATCCAGAATAAGGAATGACATTCAGGCTGCAGGATAAAAGAGTGCATGTGGATTCCCATACTGTGTTGACTAATGGGCCATTTTCCGCTCTCATTTCCCACCTGGCTTGAGCATGTGTTCACTGGGAGCAGTGGGATTGCTGAAGATGAGGCATCAAGGAATCAGGGGCAGGGGAAGCAGGTGCGGGACATGGTGGAGCCATTGAAAGTCATCCGAATTCCATGCAGTGTGAAATGTGAAGACAATTCTTGGAACAGCATTATACATACTCAGGACAGAAGATCTCTTCACATTTCAATTGCCTCTTGCATCCTTCCAATGTTTGCAATGTCGCATCTTCATCCGTGAAGGCTCTGCAAACATTTTACAAAATATATGGGGGGCACCTCTCTGAAGTCCTCTAATCACTCATGATTTGGCAGTGGGGGTGTGAGAAGCTCTGTTACCGTCCAAGAGGAATTGTTGAGGTTGTGTTTAGGGTCAGTGTCAAGTTGTCTTAGTCCTTTGCAATCAGAGTGGAACTGGGATGGACCTCAGTAAAGTATTAAGTGAGTAGATCATCTCCGAACTGTGAAGAACGTTGTCCTTGAAAGGGGAGCACCCCTTAGGTGGGATGGATTTCGAACACCAGTGGGACCACGATAAGAGCTTCTCTGCTTTGGGATCCTCCCAGCCCTTGAGTAATAAAGGTTACAAAAGCACAATATGCTTTTTCAGGTGCGATCTAATAGCTATTTAAACGATTGTACCTTATAAAGAGCAAGTCCAGAACTTTAGAAAATGAATAGGATGTACTCGAGAGTACTGCTGCCATGGTTGATTATTTGAGACTTAAAAGGATTGAATCTTCTGCCTGGATTTGAAAACAGGAGCTGCGGTTTATGGGAAGTAAATCCTACTACAAATCACGGTGTTTGGGCAAAATATCGTGTGAACAAAATATTATGTCAAGAATATCAAGGACAAGAATATCATGAAGGTAAGTTTCTATAGGTACGTAAGGTTTTACTATATGTATTTCCACACAGATGTACCTTGGCAATATATATATCTTATGTAGATCTACGTAGATCTGAAGTTAAGAATAGTAAATCTATACTTACCTACTTGTACTTACCTTCTCAATATTTTGATCCACAATATTTTTGACAGAATATTCTGTCCACATGATATTTTTGTCCTCGATGTCCTGTCAGCGATCCCAAATCACAGGAGCAAAGAAAGCGCGTTCACCGTTTGTGCACCTCACAAAGGGGAATCGGGTGCAACGTTCACCCCTGCTATTGAGCGAGCCCTACACTAACGCAAATTAAAGGGTGAGCAATTTGCACTCACATTTTGCAGCCCCATCGTGATCAGGGCCATGGTGATTTTAAGATTCTGTGGGCTAAATTCAAGAAAGGAGCCATCTAATAAAAACATAAAAGGGGAGCAGCAATTAAAAAAAAAAAAAACTATTTAGGAGAGTGCAACTTATGTGAAAGGAAGTATTATATTTGACTCTCTCATTATACCATTTAAAATGTCAACACATCTACAATGTACAATGTCAAGACACTTCCGCCTGATCTGGGAGGCACTAATAGGTTGAATACATCTGCTGGAGATTATGACTCTTTGTTGATTGACAAATCATATTGGATGCTTGTTTGCAAGAGTTGCAAACTACTATATTTGCCTTATATGGGTATGATGGTTGTATTGATTGAAGATGTGCTCTCTAACGGAACAAAAAAGCGGTACCAGCATTCAAACATAAACTCTTCTTACAAGGTAATGAGAATGTAAGCATGTACCATATAAACAAGCATTTACATCATCTGTGTCTGTTTGTAGGGACAGAAATTTAGTCTCCGACCGGTCATCGATTGGAACCTTGTCAAGTGCAAACGCAGCGGGGAGAATCCAACAATTGCGCTTAGCTGAGAATTTGAGCCCTCGCGAGAAACAAGAAGACACCCTGTCTCTTCAAGCAGGTAACGTGACCATGAGTCTATTTCATCCCAAAGTCAAGAAATGCGTTCTGTGATGCAACCAAAAATGAACCTATTGTTCCAAAGACGTCTCATGCACTTCATTGCTGCTAACCACTGATGCAGTGTATGCCACTGAGTGTTTTTAAGCTTCCACATCTTAATAAATACTGTTCTAACATACATTATATTGTATTGTAGCATTTTAATAGCGCTTACTATGCCTATATGGGGCAGCCGTAAAGGACCCTCCAGATCTGCACACTAGGAATAGAAGAGTCCCATCTTGCTGTGGTTAAGGTTTAAACAACGTCTTCCCTTCACATAGTAAGTGCCATCCAGTCTTCCCTTTCCCAATGATCACTAAAGGTTGAAAGGAAACGGGAGGCATATGTCTGGAGCCCCCAATTGTGTTCCAATAAGCACATGCCCCCTCCCCCAGGCCTCCTGCCCTCTTTCCATGAACAGCATCAGCACACCCCCAAACACAAAGGTTAGCACAGAAACCCCTAATGAATAGGAAAAGGCATAACCCACTCTGACCTTGTACAGAGGCTATAGGCACCACCACAACATCCCATAATTGTAATTGCATTTATATAGCGCTTACTACCCTTGATGAGGCACCAAAGTGCTTTTTGGCAAGTAGCACGCTACTCTGGAACACAAAAGGATTAGTGGTGGATTAGTATAGTGAAATATGAGTTAATTTGAGCGGTGGGCGTGTGAGTGTGTTAGTTGGATTGAATAGGATAGCTGAGGGATAGAAGAGGGAAGAGTCTACAAAGTGTTATTTAGGAGATCATAGAAGCAAGATGAGGCTTTGGATGAGTAAAGGCGATATGTAGGAGAGAAGAGTCTTTAAAAAGGGATTAGGGAGATCATAGTAGTAAAATGAGGTTTGGGGTGAGCCAGGAGGGACATAGATCATCAAGTCCCAAAGAAGCTAAAACGAATCTAATCTACCCTTATTCTGTAAGACCCTAGACAGCCATCCTTTCAAATTGCACCTAGCAATCCAGATGTTTCAATGCCTGGAAATAGTGTTCTTTACTTGATCACATTCGGTGGTTAATATTAGTGTACTTTTCCATTTCTTCCTTCCGAATTGCTCCGTTGCTGGTGCAGCCTGGCACGCACTATATAGAAACTTGTAATAAATTAATAAGTAATTAAAATGCATTTCATGGGTACCTATGTGCTTCCTAATCTTATGTGTATATAATTTACGCACTGTCGAAAATATACTTTGCTGGTAATATTTCACAAAAAACGTTCTTCACATTCCCTCATTCTACTTCTGGAAAAGGATGATTTGCACGCACTTTCCCCACTCTCTACACCACATACAAAGGGTGCAGCAAAGATCTATTACAAGAAAAAGGATCCTGAAACCAGAAACAAAGATGGCACCGTCGAACTTTGCTGAAGTCTAAGAATCTTCCCTCTCCAGAAAGCCCTAAATCGACTTAACACCCACCCCTTCCAGATTCTTTCATGCTATGACTACTTCCTCTCTCATGTCACCCTCACATACTCCCCACTTCTACATCTGTAAAGGTTGTATTTTTATAAGCAAAGGAGCTGTGCTGTTCGAATACAATAAATACATACAATAAATAAAATTGAAAATTGCATGGAAATTGAAGATTCGGTATTTAAAGTTGGCATTCTTCTTTTTTTTATCTTCTGTCGGGCTGGCCCGACAGTGCAGTTGAATGAATGAATGAATGAGGTAGCATTTATAAAGCGCCTGGTTACCCAAGGGCATCCCAGCGCTGAATAGTGATGCATATTCAGACTTCGAGCATATCAAGGGAAGAGGAAAGTTTTCAGTTGCTTTCGGAAGTTCAAGTAGTTTGACTGTAGACGAATGTGAGGGGGGAGGTGGTTCCATAGCTTAGCTGTATTGTACGAGAAGAGGCGACCTCCACTTCGGGTTCGTTTTATTTTTGGGACTGCCATCAGATGCTTATTTTCGGATCTCAAAGCTCTATTGGGCCGGTAGGGTTGAATCATGGAACGAATCATTGGAGATCCTTCTCCGGAGAGTGCTTTATGTGCAATGCACATAGCCTTAAACTGGACTCTCTCCTGGATTGGGAGCCAGTGCAAGGTGGCCAGAGCAGGTTTAGCCGAAAGGCGTTTAGGGATGTTCAGGAGCAGACAAGCTGCGCAGTTCTGCACGGTCTGTAATATTTTGGTCGTGGAGTGTGGAGCTCCTAAGTATAGGGCATTGGCATAATCGAGCTGTGACAGAATCAATGCCTGAACTAGCAGCCTTCTGGCCGTAAAAGGTAACAAGGGAAGGATCTTCCTAATCATCCTCAGGAGACCATAGCAACTGGATGCTACTTTCCGGGCTTGTTCCTTAAAATCTAGGTTGCAGTCGAGCCACACACCCAAGCTCTTGATCTGCTTTTTCGGAGCAGGGGGTAGGCTCAAGCAGCTAGGCCAGAATGGATCTATGTTAGGAGGGGCAGAATTACCAAGGAGCATGAGCTCAGTCTTTGCCCCATTAAGCTTCAGACATGAGCTGTCCATCCCTCTGGAAACTTTTTCGAGGCAAGAAGCTATGCCAGGGCCAGAATTATCCTGTTTATTAAGGGAGACGACCAACTGAGTGTCGTCGGCATAGGTAACAATCTGTACTCCAAACGAAGTAACTATTTCTGCCAAAGAGCTCATATAAATATTAAATAAGGTAGGGCTCAGGGCAGATCCCTGGGGGACCCCGCATGTAAGGGGCAATTGCTTTGAAACGATTTCATCTTCAAAGACTGTGAAGAATCTATTTTCCAGGAAAGACTGCAGCCATTTCAGCGCTATTCCAGTCACTCCCACATCCCTGAGTCTTTGAATCATCAGTGAATGATTCACCGTGTCGAAGGCTGCGCTGAGATCTAACAGAATAAGTGCAGCGCAGCCTCCGCCGTCTAGGATTTTTCTAGATTCTTCTACTACCGACAGGAGTGCAGTCTCCGTACCCTGCTGTGATCTGAATCCTGTCTGCGTAGGGAGGAGACAGTTGTTGTTTTCCAGGAATGCAGAGAGAGCTAAATTCACGTGCTTCTCAGCTATTTTACTTATTCCAGGCAACAGAGATATTGGTCAATAATTCGCCCACTCCTCTGGGTCCAAGTTGGATTTTTTTTAAAGTGCTTTGACCATAGCCTGTTTCCATATCGGGGGCACAATTACCGTCAGAAGGGAGGCATTGATCAAATCCAGTATGACCGGAGATACGGTCTCAACGATCCTATTTAGGATGGTGGGGGGGGCGGGATCTGTGGGAGAGCCAGATTTTAGATGACTCAGAATCCTCCGAAGAGAGGGTAAGTCCAAGGCGGGGAATTCCTCCAACAAGTCCTGTTCATTTATTGTGTCTGTTGGTAATACCATTTGTTGGGCTATTGTCTGAGGAAAGGACATATAGATATTTTGTATCTTAGCAGAAAAAAATTCTGCTATTTGGTTACACCGAAGTTGGGCGTTGTCTGAGATAGGGAGGAGGGCAGGGGGGGTCAAGAGTGATTTTGCAATGCGAAAAAGTTCCCGAGGGGAGTTTGCAGCCGATGCGATTTTATCTTGGTAATAGCAGGATTGAGCAGATTTTATTTCGTTTTATAAAGTTTTATAGCTTCCCTGTATTTAACTTTATTGGTTGGTGAGAAGTCCTTTCTCCATCTTCTTTCAAATATTGTACATACTTGTTTGAGCTTCCGAAGTTTAGGGGAATACCAGGGGTTTCTATTGGCTCCTACTTTTACGTGGATCTCTTTTTTTGGAAGAACATTGTTGAGTGAGGACTCAAGCCATTTATTAAAATTGTCATTTGCAATAATAGGGTTTGGGTGAGATATTGGTGTGGTGTTCTTCAAATTTGTCACCCATGACTCCAACGGGAGTTTTGACCACGTGCGGGCCAGCTTTTTAGTTCCGACCGCTGGTGTAATAGTGTCCTGCAGAACCCAGGTAAATGGGAGTAAAAAATGGTCCGACCAAGGCAATGGAATAGGCTTAGTAACCAGAAGATTCTGGATGTTAGAGAATATGGGGTCCAGCAGGTGGTTTTTAGAGTGGGTTGGGCTAACCACTTTTTGATTGAGCGGAAAGGCCGCCAACCCATCTACCAGTTCTAACGTGGTTGTAAGTTGGGTGTCGTCGAAATGCATATTAAAGTCTCCCAATAATGTGAAATTGGGTAGGGGACTGGCGAGGTTGGCTACAATGTCAGGCAAATTCTGACAGAATTGGACAAACGGGCCTGGGGGACGATATAATAAAATGCCTGATTGCAATGGAGATACTTTCGCAGTCGGGTATGGGGTTTGTAGTGATGCGGCCCTTAAATTCACTCTTATGAATAATGGCAATACCCCCTCCCCGGCCCGAATCTCGGTCAAGCCTCTGGATTACATAGCTAGGGAGGAGCGCCTGAACAATGGCGTGGTCCGCCTCTTTATTCAACCATGTTTCTGTTAAGAATACTACATCCGGTTTCTCATCTTCTAAAATTAGGTGGATTTCAAATGCATGCTTGGGGAGGGAGCGGCAGTTAAGTAAAAACATTTTGAGCTCCTTCTTATCAGGTATGGTATCAGGGATTTGGGGGGTAGGACTAAGTTTAAAACCACAGCAGGGACACTGAATGATGGTACTATCAGGTAACATGGAGTGCATACACTTACTTCTGAGCACTCCTCTGTGAAAGTTGAGCTGCTCAGCGGTATAATGGTACTTTCCGCTAATTGAACCAGCAGGGCTCCTGGTCTCCTTGTCGCCAGATCCTATGTAGTCAGCTCTCTGACATCATGATCCAAACATGAAACCTGCCAAAGATGGGGCAGGCAGTGGCGTAACTTTAGTTCCCACAGCCCATGTGGTGCGGGGGGGCCCGAGCTCGAGGGGCTCTCCTTCGGCACTGTGCACGGGCAGCGGGCCCCTGGCCTGAGAGCTCCTGATTGGATCGGGGGTGCCCTCCGCGTACTTTACTGGGAGGCCCCCCCTTAAGTTATGTTACGCCACTGGGGGCAGGGGAGTACTTGTCGAACCAAATAAGGCCGAACCCTCATTGATGGCCGGTCACTGGCCTAAGCCCTCCCCGTCGGTCTCATGAGACAGGAGTTGACCCCATATTTTCATGTAACCAGCCTGCCAGTCATTGAGTTTGTATGTCACCCGTTTATGTCCTGCCATGATCACCAGTTCCCCACACCTTCAGCGATAGTGGGTGGGGTCTGAGTCTTCTATTTTAACAGTACACATAGGTTTTCCACCCTCAGAGGCGTGGCGGTCCCCTCCGCCAATGCATTATGACCACGTGCACTAAAATAGCGAAGCCATATCCACAAGCAGATTGTACCTCCTCGTGCACTGCAGAACAGTAATGGGATAATGATGGACAGGACAAGAGCATGTGTAAAATGTCCCCCCCCTGGTTAGCAGCCGCGGCCCGTGCAGGTAAGAGCGGTGGGGCCGGGTGGGGCCGAGTAGGGGGGAATTTTGACAGACGAGGGAAAATTAATTATTTATTTAATTTCCCCTTGTGGTCGTCTGTGGAATCCTCCCCCCCCCCCCACCAGGCCCCACCGCCCCACTGCTCTTATCTTCACAGGCTGCGGCTGCTGGTTAGCCACATCTCCAGCAGGTTGTGTCAGGTCTCAAGTAAAATCTATAACAGGAATGTGGCATTCACTCCCATTCCTAAATAATTTTGATTAAGCAAAGTTTCAACCTGACTTCCCTAAAGACCACTCTGTGATGTCCCTAGACCATTAGCCCTTTCCTTATTTTTTATTTTTTTTTGTAGTTTTATATAGCGTGAACTCTGAGCACTTTACATGAGCACCTATTACATTACACAAGGACACATATATTTTTTTTTTTTTAGGCAATGGGAAATTAAGTGATTTGCCCAAAATCACAGGATGTTGAGCTGACGCAGAGACTCGAACCTGGTTCCCCAGCTCCATAGTCAGCAGCTCTGCCTGTTACGCCACATCTCTTATCTGTAAAGTCAGTCAAGATCCTCTCCTGCCATTGTGCTTGGAACAATTCAGCAGTAGGAACTGAGAATTTGTGGATTAGCAATGGTCCCATAAAGTCCAGGGAGGGCTATTGTTTTTTAAAATCTTTTGAATTATCTGGCACAGTTTTTATGTAGAAATATATTTTCTAAACACCGAACAGGGTATAGTCTCTTTTCTGAAATACTTATGATCCCCATCTTGGTATGATTTCTCTTAATGCAAAACAAAAATCATTGCAATGTGGCAACTTTGCTTGTGTATGCAATAGTGGTAGCAGTTTTGGAAAGGTTTTCCTTCCTTTATTAAAAATGATTCCAAGATCCTACTTACAGCTGCGTCACGCCATACACCACCACATAGCGGAAGGGGAATCCGTCCCGGAGTACTCCCCCCTTGAAGACCGCCTTCTACTTGATCCCATGATAGACAAGGCAACATCTCTAACGTATAAAATAATCATGAATAATCTTCCGGACCCCTTCGCCTCCCTAAGGGCGAACTGGGAGACTGATCTGGGACTGATAGAGGATGATTGGCAGGAAGCAATCCAGAGCCCACGGGAAATCGCCATTAGGGCACGCTTCCGGCTGGTCCAACTGAGGGTACTCCACAGGTCATACACCACCCGGACGTTATATCATAAACTAGGCTGGGCAGACACAGAACTTTGCATTAGGGGCTGTGGTGGGGCAGGCACTTTCTTTCATATAATCTGGGAATGCCCTGAAATACAACGATACTGGACTCGAATCACCCGAGTGATGTCGGAAGTCCTCGGAACACAAATTCCCCTTGACGCTTGCTGGCACTTGCTGGGCATCACAGGCGAAACTTGCTGCCCGCCTCATGTAAAACTTGGCTGGCTTTAGCCTCAGGCGTGGCAAAGCGCAATATAGCTAGACTATGGGGTGCACAGGAAATAGGGATGCTCAATGCGTGGAAATGAGACCTGGACTGGTGTTGCCTGGCTGAAAAAACTGTCTACCAGAGCAGGGGATGCCCCAAAAAGTGGGAGAAAATTTGGAGTGCATGGGACACGTATAGATCCTTAACACACACTGACACCGCCGAAGGGGACTGATGGTTTACGCATAGCAAATAGTTGAGAGAGGAGTAGATTTTTCCCTCATACCCATGGAACGCAATACTGTACCCCCGACCTGCACTACTAATGTTGTATAACATGTTATTCACTATGCAATGATGGGATATTTACATGTTTGTTCTTTCAATAAAAAGAATTAAAAAAAATATATATATATTCCAAGATGGCTGCCTGCATACGTACATGTGTGGTGGTCATCTTGCAATGGCTTTTCTTTTCATTTAAGAAAAGTCATTCTAAGGTGGCTACTGCACATGCTCGCGCATGTATGGCAGCCTCTTGGAGGTGGAGGGACAAGGATTGTCAAAGCGAAAATGTTTGTGCCCATCAAGGGCAAGACTTTTTGTGTTTGTCAGTGTTTGTTTTCTTTATGACCCGATTGCAGAAAGAGATGTACACCAGGGCCCATATTAAATATAGGGTGCACTGTGCCATTTTGCGCCACGGTGCACCTTTCAAAAGTTGCGCCTCGCAGTGAGTGTGATAGTGCGTTCTATTATCATGAATACACTGCCCCAGTGGCAGCTGCGAACTCGGGTTTCCCTGGGCACAGCGCATTCAGCGAGAGATGGAGCTGCTGCTTACAAGCCGCTCTGTGTTTAACAGTGCAGGCGGCATCTGCATGCACTTTAAAAAGGGGACATAGATCCCTCTGAAGGTGGGTGCAGTAAATGACTGCGGGGTGGGGGGGCGCAACTTTTCCCTCTACCGAATGCTGCACAAGTGGGCGCATTGCACAGTGCGCCACATCTTTGTGGCGCACTGTCAGTGTGCTTCTTAAGTTCCTACTTGCTTCTGCACCTGTAATAGGGTGCTGGTGCAGAGGAAAATGAATTCCCTCATTTGCATGCGGCCACACCCCAAGCAAATCAGGGAACACCCTCTCAAGAGGCTCTATATATGCACCAGCTCTATTAGTGTTACAGAAGGGGATGCACAAGCATCTGCGGCTCCTTCTATAATACTGTAGTGCCTGGAACACACAAAAAACGATGCATACGCCTGGTGCACCCCTGGGACACTGCATGTAATACAGCCCCTAGAAGGATCATACTTTCGGGCCTCTCTGCTGGTGAATACATTGAAGAGGAAGGCATAGCCACTGTTGGTAGCTTATCCAATGAATCCCTATGTAATGCTAAATCATCATCTATCTTCATTCTTTAGGAATCTCTCCCCTACTTTAGGAGAGAATTTGCATGCAAAGTGCATGGGGACTAGGTGTAATGCTGGGTGTGTCTGCAGAGTACTGCATGGTGCCTGCAGGCTCATTCAAAGGCTGCCATAGCTCAAGTGCCAAAGAAGCTGGGAGATGCAATGTATCCTGTTTGTCAGGAAGGAAGGAGGAGGTCACTGGTAACGCCTGAGCCAGACCTGCATGAATGAAAGGCCTTCCAAGTGTGTGATTGGGTGAAGGCCTGCAGCGTCTGATCGGAGTGCGCGAGAGATGCAAAAGCTCCGGAGAGCCAGATTAGAGCTGTTAGTGCAGGAGAGACTCTAAATGCTTTGTCAGCCGAGTAATCCTGCAGGGCTCCAACTCGACAGCCCCTACCATGGGGGTCTTGGGAAGGAAGAACTAGAGAAGGAGACCCCAGACATGGGTGTTTTCCCCTGAACCTAGACAGCACCATCAAGATCCCAAGAGCTAGATGGCCCAGTTCTAAGGTAGTGTTGAGCCGCCAAAATTAAGATTTTCCTTGGCCACCCTGAACCCAGGATCATCTTCTTGAGTCACTGAGATGCGTATGAGGAAGAGGAGTCGGGGGAAGCCCCAAACCAAGCGTTTGAGTTTGGTGCATGGTTTATACAGTAATAAAGAATTTCCATTTGTTTAAAAACATGTTGCTTTTGTTGAAGTTCATGTACAGAATATGCATTTTCTTTAAGGAAGGGTATATACTGTTCTTCCCATTGGCATCTTCTATGCTTTGTGTGGATCTCTTTGGCGCTGTCCAATGATCCCAAATCCGCTTATTACAATAAACTTTGTTGGAATGTTTAATTTGTTCTGCCCAATCAAGATCCAATCCAGAGTGAGGAATTCCAGTTCGACTAGCAGATCTCAGAGCTCAATCCGGAAGTGCAAGCCATGCTGTCGACAAGTCAATAGTTTCAACAGGGATGAAATAGTGAGGTACCCACACTGGACAACAGCCTCCAAGGACGAGTCTACATCTAAGTGGCTTACGATTCAGCAGTCATGCTGACATGGTGCATGGAGCCAGGAGACTGCAGTCTGGGGGCTTTTCTATGCGAGAGACTGATGCCTCCAGAAGATATGGTGTGAGGCAGGACATTGAAGTGCTGTGGACTGTTGGAGCAGAGCTTAGAAGTTAGTTCAGCTTCAGTGGTTGAGCGCCTCTAAAGAAGGACCTGCTGCACCTAAGCAGAGTGCCTGAGAGATTGCTGAGGGTTTGCTTGACATGTCACTGGAGCTTCCTGTGGACAGTATGTCCAATGAAGGAACATCCTTCTGTTATAAACAGCAAGAACCACAGACCATGTGCCAAGAATTTTCCAGCACAGGCTGAGCAACTACTTGAGTGTACAACTACTGAATTGAAACGTGAGGAAAAGGAACCGATGGAAGTTTTATTGCCAGATAGTCTAAAGTTTTTAAAGCATCTGCAGAGCGGCCATTAGCCTGACAAGGTTAATAGCTTGCATGCCTGTGGGACTAAGTAAAACTTCAAATTCCTAAATGCAAAGTGCTCCTGGTTAAAAAGCCTGGACCCACCGAAGGTGTCAGTTAAACAAGATATGGCCCCTTCACAGCCACCTCATGGTTGTAGCACCGCCCGCACACATACAGGTTGCAACAAAAACTACTCCGATTCTATGTTCCCTGTCTTCACATATGGACGATTTTCCCAATACACTGGTTAATATCTCTGTATGTTCCCTGTCTTCACATGGAAAAACACTCAAATATGCACATTTATTGATTTAGTTACATTGTTTTTGAGCAAACATTTGGACCTGCAAAAATCAATCTGTTTTTTTCCTGCTCAAATAAGTTTACTCTTCGGAAGCCAGCCGTATTCCACCACCGCTCAGGACGTACAGGATTCACGTGCACTGCTTGTAAGGAGCTGACATCTTCCTGTACAGAAGCATCATGTCCTGAGAGGGCAGGGCAGTACAATGAAGAGCTGCTGCATGCCCCCAGCATCCCTTCCTGCCAGTGATGTCATAAGTGATGTCACTGACCATGTCATGAGTGATGTATTATATGAAGTCCTAAGCAGTGCATTGCGGGGAAGTAAGTTATAGTTAGCTCAGGTAGCTATAACTGCTGAATTTCTATGGTTTTGTACGAGTGAAATGTGAGTCTCACTATAACTCAGTTAATTTCCAAGTTTTTAAATTCTATTTCCTAACTACTACGTTCTTGTTATCTTTGTTTTTTTCAATGAATTTCTCAGGTTTTTAAAATATTATTTCCTAACTATAACGTCCCTGTAACCTTTAGTTTTTTCAATGAATTTCGAAGGTTTTTAAAATTTTATTTCCTAGCTGTAACCTTACAGAATGGGTGTGTGCGTGGCTGTATAGGTCGGTGAGTGGGTATGCGAGTGGCTGTATGGGTCTGTGACTGGGTGTGTGAGTGGCTGTATGGGTGTATGAGTGGGTGTGTGAGTAGGTGTGTGGGTTTGTGAGTGGGTGTGTGAGTGGTTGTATGGATCTGTGAGTGGGTGTGTGAGTAGCTGTGTGGGTGTGTGATTGGGTTTGTGAGTGGCTGTATGGGTCTATACAGTGGGTGGAGAAAGAGGTCAGGGCCTTCGATGAGTTCTCCGTAGTCCCACTCTGTGGGACTTACTGGTGGTAACAGCAGGGGTTCTTGGCCCCCAAAGACCCTCAGCATCCAAGAGGAATTCATCCCCCAAGGAGTAGGGTAGGCACTAGGAGGCACGTTTACAGAGTGGTGGACAAAGGAGGCGGGGCCTCGATGAGCTCTCAGCAATCCCACTGTGTGGGACTTTTCTGGTGGTAACAGGAGCAGTTCTTGGCCCCCAAGGACCCTCAGCATCCAAGGGGACTTCATCCTCCAATGAGTAGTGCATCAGGAGGCGCGTTTTCAGAGTAGTGGCAAAGGGGGCGGGGCCTCCAACGAGTTCTCATCAATTCCGCTGTGTGTGACTTATGGTGGTAACAGGAGGGGCCCCAAGGACCCTCAGCATCCAAGAGGACTTCATACCTTAAAGAGTAGTGCACCAGGAGGCATTTTTGCAGAATGGCGGAAAAAGGTGGCAGGGCTTCCGACGAGCTCGGGCGTGTCATCTTATTCCTCTTGGAGGATGAAGCCCCAGGGAGGTGGTGTTCCGCGGGGCTCTTAAGAGCCTTCAGAGGGGGTCTGCGTGGCCCCCTCCAATAAAAATAGCTATTGGCCTGTCCTGGGGCCAAGATTGGCCATGGGGAGGGAGGGCGCGTGTGCACCCTGCCCATCTTATATATATTATTAAGCCTCTGGGACCTGGAACACCCGGGGGGCTAAAGTGTAAACAAGCACAGGAGACCTTGCTTTTTTTATGTTTACTGTAAATTTTTGCGATTTCGTGGCAAGTTTTAAAAAAAAAAAAAGATTTTTTTAACCCTGACGGAGTCCCTCTGGGAACCCAAGACCAAGGATAGAGGGCTAGGGTATTCGTACCCTGCCCCCATTTCTTTTGTGTTTTTTTTTGGGAGTCAGCTAAAGCAGAGTCCCAAGATGGCTGACAGCACTACCTGGTTGAAGTGCTGGCAGCCAATCAGAGCTCTGCAAAAGCTTTCATTATTCGCGAAGTCATCGCAGCCACCGATATACATATTTGTATTTCCTTTAATTTCTCGACAAGTACTGAACAGATTTACATCTGCGTAACCAAATCTACCTTTCTGCCAAACTTGGTGTAATTTTGTCCAGTGGTTTGGGCTTCAGGTTCGACTAAAGGTCCTATGGGAATTAACATGGGAAAACACTCTTTTTTTACCCTCCTTTTTTTCAGCCCCCGCTTGACACATCACCCCGAAACATTTCATGCGCAACAAGATGCACCGGAGCACTTTTTTGGGAAACGTTTGCGAAAATTCGCCAAATGGCGCCAAAGATATAGGCAAGCCAACAACGCTTTTTCTATGGAAACATGGTCCTAACTATAACTACCTATTGCCGACCGCCCTACGTTTTATATATACATATATATATATATCCAAAATCGACCCCTCCTTGTAAGAGACCATAGGACACAGCGGGGAGCTTTACGGGAGTTCCTTTATTAACAGCTTGTGTGGCATGATGCATTTCGGCTTGTGTAAGCCTTCCTCAGATGCTGCAGCTTGACGAGGTTGCTCCAACCCCCTCCCTTATATTTCTGTGGCCCTCCCAATGGCGGAAGGTCAGCTGGCTCAACTAGATTAGTTGCAGCTGCAGTCTGGTGTTGGGGACTGCAGCTCCCAGAATGCAATGTTCCGGTGAATGTAAATTGTGGAGCCAAACTAATGTCCGTCAATGGCCGCTGCAATACCAACTAAGGGAGGGGGTTTAATGTTGTGGCGAAACCCCGTAATTAAGTCCAGGACTCCCTCGAGTCCCCAACATTCTACCCCAACATGCAAAGTCAAACCGGGCCGTGAAGCGGTGATACAGTGATCCCTCTTCCCCGTGAAGTCAGGGGCTGTCACTGACAGAGGCCACTTGCCTGGCCTGATCTTGATGCGGTCCTGCGGTGTCCGATACCTCGGAGAAAACTTGCCAGTATGCCACAGGACACTTGGAGAACGGGTCCTCTCAACGCGCACTGGCAAGCGCGTAAAATATCCAAAATCGACCCCTCTTTGTAAGAGACCAGAGGACACAGCGGGCAGCTTTACGGGAGTTCCTTTATTAACAGCTTGTGTGGCATGATGCATTTCGGCTTGAAACATTTCATGCGCAACAAGATGCACCGGAGCACTTTTTTGGAAACGTTTGTGAAAATTCGCCAAATGGCGCCAAAGATATAGGCAAGCCAACAACGCTTTGTCTATGGAAACATGGTCCTAACTATAACTACCTATTGCCGACCGCCCTAGGTTTGATATATATATATATGCATATATATATATATATATATATATATATATATATATATATATATATATATATATTATATATATATATATATATATCTACATATACACACACACACACATTTAAGGTTTTAGGGTTGGGTAGGGGTTTTAGTTTTATGTTTAGGGTTGGGTATGGGTATAGGGTGGTAAAGGTATTTTAGAGTTTAGGGATGGGTAGGTCTATAGGTTGGTAAATGTCTTTTTAGGGTTTAAGGGTGGGTAAGAGCATTGGGTGGTAAGGGTATTTTTAGGGTTTAGGGGTGGTTAAGGAAATTGGTTGGTAAGGGTATTTTTAGCGTTTTGGGGACGGGTAAGGGTTTTGGGTGGTAAGGGTATTTTTAGGGTTTAGGGGTGGGTAAAGGTATTGGGTGGAATGGGTGTTTTTAGGATTTAGGGGTGGGTATGGGTGGTAAAAGTGTTTTTAGGGTTTAGGGCTGGGTAAGGGTATTTGGGTGATAAAGGTATTGTTATGGTTTAGGAGTGGGTAAAGTAATTGGGTGGAAAGGGTAAGGATCGCCCTTTGACCCCTGCCCGCACCACATCTTCAACAGAGCCGGCACCTCCATCGCCCCCGAACTTTGCCGCACCATCAACTGCGGAAAAAGTAACAGTATATCCTATGGTTGGCAAACACTGAGAGAACTCTTACTCATTCAACCATCTAAATCACACACATTCAATCATGGGGGACACAGTAACAATTGAAAAAGCAGTGTGCCAGCACAGAAGAAAAGAATTGGAAATTGTTAGACCCGGGATCCCTGGTTGGCTGAGGTAGGCACCTCAGGCCAAATAGGGACCTGCAGTTCCACGTCAGGGAAAGGAAGGTCACCTTCTGAGATAGCCCCCGCTCACCCCCTCGGTAGCTTGGCACGAGCAGCCAGGCTTATCTTCAAGGCAAATGTGTAAAGTATTTGCAACCACGTTCACAGCAACCCAATGATGACACCACAAATAGACTCAACACGAGTTTTATAAAAACGAGTATACATTTTATATAAAAAGATATACGATAAGACCACACAATATAAATCCAACATATGCGTATTTGTAATATTCGTCCTGGCCGGTTGTTAGGCCAGCCAGCCCTTTAAGTTCTAACGATATCAATGAGCACTTCTAAACATTTCACTGTAATCCTAATACCATGTTATGCAGTTCGTAATGCTAGAATCAGGCACTTGTGTAATGTAGAAATAATGCAATGCGTAACGCGTCAATCAAGCACTTTGCAATGTAAGAATAATGCAATGCGTAACGCAACAATCAAGTACTTTGCAATGTAAAAATAATGCAATGCGTAATACAACCACCAGGTACGTCGTTATGCAGAAATAAGGCAATGCATAATACACTAATCAAGTAGTTCGTTATGCAGGAATAATGCAATGCGTAATACGCTAATCAGGTAGTTCGTTATACAGGAACAATGGAATGCGTCCTACGACAATCAGGTAGTTCGTTATTCAGAAATGATGCAATGTGTAATACGACAATCAAGTAGTTCGTTATTCAGAAATCAGCTAATGCTTAATACACTCCGGCACCGATCATGGTGCCTTAGGCGGTCTCTCCGCCACTCCGTCTGACTCACAGTCAGCCTCTGTCACAGTTGCCCCCAACACGGGCATGGTGTAACAAACAAGCAGCTCCGCACTCCGGCCCCAGTACTGCCACTCCTTTGGCAACACGGGCCGCGATACGAGCCGAAGCAGAGGCTCGTGCTGCTGAAATGAGAGAGAGGCCGAGAGCGTCTCCCTCCGAGCCCGCACCCCGCCCCAGGAGTCGACACGCGTTACCTGGGGGGCGCTAACCCACTCTCCTCTCCTCTTCCAACGACTTGGTCCTCAGATGCAATCTTTGTGAATGGGCAACGGCGGACTCGGGCCGGCGGCTCAGCTCCTCCGAGGCTGCCGGTCCGGGCCGCTACTGCTACGAAGATCTCAGGCTGCCACAGGGCACACGCACACAGCGTTGCTGAGACTCCCTTGAGCTTCGGGTGCACGATCACCGGGCACTCCACACGACGGTCTCAGGCTGCACGCAGAACACATGCACAGCGTCGCTGAGAGTCACTTTAACTTCGGGTGCACATTAACAAGGCAATCCTCGCGAAGGTCTCACGCTGCACAAAGCACACGCACACAGCGTCGAGGAGACTCACTTGGATTCCGGGTGTGCACGATAACAAGGCAATCCTCACGAAGGTCTCCCGCTGCACAAAGCACACGCACACAGCGTCGAGGAGGCTCACTTGGATTCCGGTGCACACGATAATTGGACAATCCTCACAAAAGGTTCAGGCTGCACGAAGCACACGCACACAGCGTCGCTGATCCTCGCTTGGACTCCACGTGCACACGATCACAGGGCACTTCTTACGAGGGTCTCAGGCTGCACGAAGCACACGTACACAGCATCGCTGAGACTCTCCTGGAAACTTTTGTGTTCCTGAGTTTCCGCAACAGGGAGCCAGCTCACCTCGGGCCCTTGGGGATAAGTTACTTCCGGACACAGCAAAGTCCGTTCAAGCAGGGGGACACAGCACACAGCAAAGTCCCTTCAGCCTTTCCTTGGTTAAAACAGCAAACTGCAGGCCAGCCCCAGAACACACAGCAAGGGTCAGTCCTATCCTTCAGTATATTCAGTTGTTTCTTCCTTGGCAAAGGTTCCTCTTGACCACGAAGTAGCCACCAGTCTTGTTGAATCTTGATCAAGCCATTCTCCAAAGTTCAGGGGCTTCAGCTCTCATAGTTATACCCCTCAATGGCTTTGAAGTCTTTGTGTTCAGGGGGCACTGAGCCCTGTTCAAACCAGTTCTGGGTGCCTCCCTGCCAGTGACACCTCTATTCCTTTGATAGTGGGGGTCTGGATCCTCAATCACTCAGCAGGGGCTGGAGCCATTGGTTTATGGCTGCAGCCCAGGCCTCTTCACCTCTAGGGGCTACTCCTCCCCCCTACACTCCAGATGCAGGTCGCCTGTTGCTGTCTCACCTCCTCCCCTGGGTCAAGACATTCCCCAGATCCTATCAGTTTGAAATCCAGACAGTCAATCCACAACCAGGCAGAGACACACAGAAATGTTAGAGCACAAAAACTCAGCCACTTCTAAAAGAGTGGCTTCTAAACACACAATGCAAAAACCACCTTCATAAAAAGATGTGTTATACACTGTGAGTTCAGGCATACTAAACGTCACCTCTCCATCTTAAGCCTTTGGGAAGATAGGCTGGAAAACATATTACACAGCCTCCCCATTCTTTCCTATGGGCAAGATGGCCTTTCAACAGTGAAAAACGAAATGGATATTATTTCACTGTCAGGACATGGTACACACCTTAGTACATGTCCTACCTTTCACATGCACTGCACCCTGCCCAGGGGGTACCTTGGGCCTACCATAGGGGTGTCTGATGTGCATAGAAAGGGAAGGGTAAGGTCTGGCAAGTGGGTGCACTTGCCAGAACACAACATGGCAGTTAGCAAACTGCGCGCAGGCACTGCAGAGACAGGCCTGAGTTCCCTTTTCAAAGCTACTTGTGTGGGTGGCACAAATAGTGCTGCAGGCCCACTAGTAGCATTTGCATTACCAGCCCTGGCACACATAGTGCACTTTACTAGGGACTTTACTAGTAAGGCAAACATACCAATCATGGACAACCAATTACCATTACACTTTACACAGGGAGCACTTGCACTTTGACACTGTTTAGCAGTGGCAAAGTGTCCAAAGCATCTAAGTTGGCAACACAATGTCAGGAAAAATGTCTAGGGGAAAAGCAAAAAGTTTAGGGAACTTTAGCCAAAAGGGCCAAGTCCCACAGAAATATTATGTATCAATTTATTAAAAACATATAAAACAATTGTGGCAGGTTAAAAAACAGTTAATCATATATAGTTCATATTGTTCAAAATCAAAAAACATCACACCGTGAATAGACAAATGAACAAACTCAATAACAAAAACAAGCATTTGCAATGCAATAGGTCTCGCATTTACGCGAGTTTGAGCTATTGGCATTGTAAATGACAATGCCTTTATTTATGTTTTGGTTTTTTAAATATAAATAAAATGCATTGTCATTTACAATGCCAATAGCTTAATCTCGCGTAAATGCGAGACCTATTGCATTGCAAATGCTTGTTAAACAGGGCACTGTCTCAGACTTTGCTGGAGTTCTATTAATTATGTACAGTTACCAAATACCCACAGTTGTTCAAGGCATTTATAGCTGAATATTGTCTGCGCTAGACTTGCAGCTGAGCATATTAATATTTGGTAACTTGGACAAACTTACTTTTTGAAGCTGAACTTTAATATTGTACTTGTCAACCTAGTGATCTCTCGTCTAAGAAGCACTCAAGAAAAGTGTTTGTAATAAACGTGTGTGTGCAGTAGCAAGTCAGTGTGCTTGGAGACAAGTTTATTTATAGTAAAATAAATTCCCATTGATACCCATCCCCACCTACTCAATTTCAGAGGACACCAGGTTTACTGAAGTGGTGGTGGAGTCTGTAATAAGCAAACACATATATGTAATGACACAAGAGTCCCTGGCAGCACTTTCGGCTGTCCATGATCCAACGTTCAGAAAGAAACTTCAGAAAAACACCACGCTTGTGGTGCCTCCATTGCCATCAACGAATGGCATTTCCAAAAGGAAAAAAAAAAATGTAAAACCAGGGCGCACAAAAAACATACAAAATGTATGAAACAATTGAATCTAAAGATATCATTAGGAGTCATCTCGGCCGCATTATACCGAGGGCCCCAGGGGAAGCAATGGGTCTTAGCCCCCACTTGTTGGAACTCCTGAAACACTATGTATGGCTGCAGATGCTTGCAAGACCCCTTCGGTAATATGGATTGTGAATGTGCACATTCTTCACCCAAAAGAACCCAAGGGGACATTTTCTCATGTGCATGGGGGCATTTGATGCACATAAGGGAATGCCTTTGTTACTGCACCTGGGCCAGATTACAGATGGTGGAGCTAAGCCAAGAAAGATGGCAGTCAGTATGTGCACTGATTGTGCTGAACATAGTAAACCTGCTCCACATAGAAAATGACGTATGCCGAAGAGAGGAGATGTGGCCCAGTGGCTACAGAAGGCAGCTTAGGAACTGGGATAACTACGTTCGAACCCTATCCGAGACATGTAAGTGTAACGTGTGGCCTCATAGTCCTGCTGCTTAAAGTTCTCAAAAACTATCTATGTGCGTTCTTCAAAATGTCAATGGTAGCAAAAGTGACATCACACGCACCTTGACCGCCCCACACTGATATCACAGGGTTGACTCAGTGTCCTTTCAAAACCCTCTTTGCTGTTGAGAGTCCAGAGGAACAGCAAAGATTTGAAACTACTTAAAGTAGCCGAGCTGGTAGAGCCCTGGGTTCTTACTTTACATTCTGCTTCCTTCATGACTTCTGAATTCAAGTTAATGAGGTTCTGCAACCAACAGGGGAAATCTCTATATTTAATCAAGGTATTTTTTGAACGTGGTTAAATCTATGGGTAGGGGTGAGCAAAGTATTACTGAGCACAAAATCCTTGCACAGACCTCAGATATTGGTCCACCTTTGGTTCATACCATTTCCTGCTTTTCCAGCTCTACATCTTCATGCAGTTACCCCAGTGAAACTTGCAATAGAGTCACCATTTTCTCACGTTTGTTTCTTGAAGCAACTTTAAAAAGAAGAAAAAGTTATAATCACTATCTGAAATCTAGAAACTTCACAAACTATAGTTAGTAATCCTAGTATTCATGAGAATGATGGGACGGTTGCGAGTAAAAATGTACAATTTCTCAAACTCCTACCTGAGTGCAAGGCCCAGATTTCCTAAACATTAGCGCGGCCGCTCATGCTATGCAAAAAAAGGGCTATGCAATCCACAGCGGTACATTCGACAGCTTTGATCAGCTTTTATGTGTAAAAGGATGTTTACACTGAAAGTGATGCAACCACAGCGCTGTAACAGCATTTCGTTGTGTGACGTGAACCCCCATTATTCCATGCAAGCTGGTTTAAGAAGTGCAGGGACCGTGCAAAATCTCCTGGGACTCAACATAGAGCCAGACCTATTACAGCAGTGCAAACTGACTTTGTGTAGGATTCTGGTCCCAAAGGAATCCTGAAGCAAGCAATGGACATACTGAAGATCGAGTGATAGTTCCGATGCGTAACATGTCATTTTTATGACATTTCACGTTTCAGTTGGCTTATCCTTGGTCAGTTATCTGGATGCTGAAATTTATTCTGGAGGGTCTGGTTCGGAAACAAATCGCATTTAAGATACAATTCACTTTCCTTTCCACGAGGGCACGACAGGCACTGAGCTAAGACAGCCTTCTTCGACCGAGCATGGCCAATAGCATCATTGGCGCTAGACTCCTAGCAAATATGGCACTGCACTATATGCTCCCCTTTGTACAATGCAGTGCTGTGTATTTTCATGCAGAGTTGTGTTGCCCAAGTGTTCACCTATGAAGGATGATCTTCATGAGATCTTCATTTAATGAATCTGCATTGGAGACTTCACATCTAAACGTCTGGGACTACAACAAAGACGAAACCAACATTCTGTGCAAAATATCTCTTTGGTTATGAAACTATGGAGGGCTTTAGCATCCAGTGCTCCCAAATAGGTACCCTTCACAGGTAGCAAATCCACAGCCTGCATTCCTTGAAGAATCTGGCAGCAAATCAGTTTGCTTCAGTCAAGCATGGACACATGCTCACACATAGAACAAGCAGTCCAGGCGCAACAGAACTGTTTAAAGACACCTTAAGCTCCTACCTGAACTCCAACAACGGAGGCGACATCGCGGGGCGCACTCCATGCCTCCGGTGCAGATGACGGCGAAACCGGAAGTCAGGCAGCCTTCGTTGGGACGTGGGCGGGGCCTGCCAAAGAAACAGGAAGGAACCGCCGGAGAGGACGTCCGGAACCCTGCAGGCTCCATGCTGAAGTCCCGGCCCCATCAGAGGGACCGGGCGAAGAGCGAGGCAGACTGCATGGCACCAGAGGCAAGACGGGGCTCCCGAGTGGTGAGGAGAGCCCTGCGGCATGCCGAGGAGATGGCCAGTGAACCTGCAGACCGAGGAGAGACGCCCTCCTGAACCAGCCGGTGAGTGAGGGCTTGGCTGGGTGCATTGCCGGCACCCATTGTTTTAGCGGACCCGCTAGACAGCGGGCCGCTCCATCATGGGGGCAATTTTGTAGACCTGCTGAGCCCCGGTGAGACATGTAAGGCGCACGCTGAAGGACACGCCATGAGCGTGCACATCGGCTGTCTGAAAGAGACGCCGTGAGCGTGCACATGGCCTGTCCGGGCGCCGTGAGATGTGCACGTGTATGGTGCGAGCAGGAGTTGTGACAACGCCGCGAGCCGTACGCGTGCACATCTCCTGTCTTGCCATACGCGTGCACATGTCCTGTCCCGCATCGCTAAAAAGTCGACAACAATAGATCTCGCCTACGCGAGCAGCGCATGGCGCTGCATCGCTAGGCGAGACCTAACAATACAGACGAGAGTATTAAAAGACACTACACTTTGTCTTAAAGGGACCATATCCGTATGAAGTAACGTTGGGGCTGGACCCTGATGTACAAAGGACAATCAGTATCTAGTGTGGCAGCCCACTGCGCGGATTATGATGCTAGTGCGTCGACGCGTTTCGATGGTATTATCTTGAATTAAACCATCATTATCAAGACTAAAGATATTACTCTCTGATGGTATATCTACAATTAAAAACATACAATTATTACACATAACCAATAACCATAAAAGACAATGATATGCAATACAAACAAGACATTTCAATCACATGATTAATCTGTTATATTGTTAAAACATAATTCTAAAAATTACAAAAAGTCACTGACAATGTTCGTGACATCACTGCTTTGACAATTACCTCCGATTCCCTCCATAAATCTCACAATGACACATCAACATGCTCATTCGTCAGTTCACACTCGGTTCCACCCAATTGGCAGAACACCAAAGACACATACGCAAGTGGACCATATCTCACCTTAAGAATAACTTGACCAAGGTGCAGTGATCACTTCTATTCTCGAGCTCCTTGTAGGGGATATAAAATGCTTCTCCCAACATCAGAATTTAGCATTAAAAACCTGAATGGAGACCAAACATTGTGTCTAAGATCCTACATATTGCATATTATTATACCGCCTATGTCCTCATATGGTATTAGAGGCCACAATCACTTGTTAATATAATCCTATTTCACCTTGTGTAAAGGATCAAGCGGAGTGCAGATTGGGCAACAGCCAACCTCACTGCTCTTATTCCGTCATGGAGTCCAAAACAAGGGGATATTACACTGTTTACAAGGCAACTACCAAAAAGTCAATTATTGGCAAAGTGATATGAATATCAACATACCTTTAACACCAATAGTGGATAACAACCAATGTTGGTATAATGCTTCCTGCTCAGGCTTGAATATTGTGGCACAGGATTCCTATATACCCTTCATTTAATAGGGTCTGTAAAAATTATTAAAAACAGGACTCAGTTAATTAAAAAATACCCTTCACTTGATAGGGCCTAAAAAAAGATTTTGTATGTGTTCAAGACAGGACTCCATTACTCAAGAAAATAGTCCTATCTGAAAGTGCTCCTATACAAACCCACATTATAAACTTTCAATTGCTGCCAAATGGCTAATATGTAATACAATACGAAGATTCTCAACCGGAGAATTAGTAGAGACACCCTACCCGCATATTAAGCAGAAAAATATGGACTCAGGACTATAGCCACAGCCTTAGCCCAAGACCACTCATATAGGGTAAAAGATCTCTAAGAACAAGTCTAAGCTCCACTCAGGGCAAAAGTGATCTGATTTTTAATTGAGCCTCAATAAATACCCTTTGTCCTCTGGTATGGCGGCGCCGCTCCGCGTCCGTCCAATATCGTTTATCTATAAACGACAAGCAAGCGTACCGCTCGGCGTTTTATGCGCTCTAACGCAATGAATCTAGGTCAAGAGGCGGGTCCACCAGTGCTTCGACCACACCCCCAGGAGGAGTATTTCCTTAGCGCGAGGCGGTTTGCGAAACCAGAAATAGTTCGGCCATCTTGGAATAGGTTAAAATAGTACCTACATAGATCGAGGAGCTTTGCCCGGGCTCGCATCGTAGGACACTGGCAGGTACCAATTACATTTTTTTATTATTAGCGGCTTCTATAATAGTCTAACAGACCGGTGCTATTATTTCGACCTTCTTGGTGCAAGGCGGCCCGCATTACTAGAAGCGGTTCCGCCATCTTGGAGGGGTCATAAATCGTACCTACATGAATCGAGGGGCTAAACCCAAGCCCACACCAAGGGCACTTCAAATGGGTACCCTATAATTATGAAACTGAACGGTGCTGCTATTTCAACCACCTTAGTGTGAGGCACCCTGCATTACTAGAAGCGGTTCCGCCATCCTCGAGGGGTCATGAATCGTACCTACACAAATCGGGTGGCTAGACCTAAGATCACACCAAGGGCACTTGCAAATGGGTACCCTTAATACAATGACAAAAATAGGCATGACAAAAATTAGCATTTTGCAAACACAGGAGTGAATATGAATAAAACGTCTTAATTTTGATTTTTTTTACAATTATTATCACGTACTAATGTCACTCCTTCATAACAGCACTACACCTACTGGCTAATACAACCGTGCTGAGGATTAAAAACACATACTCATATTGTCAACAGATACAGCACCCAGAGCACAGCATCAACCTCTTAGCTAGTAACAGTCATTTAACTGCTTTGGGTTGCAAACTGCTATTTCCAGCACTACTCTAGGAATAACCTATCTTCTATCAGTAATGTTCTTATTCAGTCCGAGGGTATCTGGAATACTAATAGGCAACGGTTAATGATTCTGATGCACTGATCTATTCACACAATCAATGCCATCCAATCTTCCCTAGAGTTTAACCCTTTCTGAACTGTCCCAAGTTTGCAAATATACCATTGCGCTCTTATTTTCATTTTTTTGTCTAAATCACCACCTTGAATGTTCCCTTTGATTTTTTCCAGAATGTACCATTTAAACTCACTAAAGTCATGATTAGCTTGGGCATAATGGTCTGTGAGTGGAGCATTCTCTTTCTTTGTTCTCAGTGCAGATTTATGCTCAAGAAGTCTTAATCTAAGCTCACTCATCAACTGCTCCATAAACTCCGCCACATACCCAGAAGACTGAAAACACGCAGAGATCAACCCCTTGCTGAAGAAACCCTCTGCCGGCCTGAAAGACCTCAAGAACTTCAGACCCATCTCTCTGCTCCTCTTTCCAGCCAAGGTCATCAAGAAGGCAATCAACGCCCAACTTTACGAGTTCATCGAGGCGAACCACATCCTGGACTGCTCTCAATCCGGCTTCCGAAGCAATCACAGTACGGAGACCCCCCTCCTCGCCGCCACAGACAACGTCCGGACCCTCCTTGACCGAGGCAAAACTGCAGCCCTCATCCTCCTGGAAATCTTGGCCGCCTTTGACACCGTCTTCCACCGCACCCTATGTACAAGACTCCATGACGCTGGCATCTGCGAAAATGCCCTGCAATGGATCCGATCCTTCATCACCTGCCGAAAACAGAGAGTCAGGCAACCACTGTTCCCCCTGGAACCCACAGAAATCAGCTGCGGGGTGCCTCAGGGCTCCTCCCTGAGCAACACTCTCTTCCACATCTACACAGCCCCACTTGCAGCCATCGTCAGGAAGAACGGACTCATCATCGTCTCCTAAGCCGTCGCCAAGAGCAACTCCACAACGGGATGAAAGCTGTCGCCACCTGGATGAAGGACAGCTGCCTCAAGCTAAACTAAGAGAAGACCGAAGTCCTCATACTGGGCTCCACCCCCTCTGCTTGGGACGACTCCTGGTGGCCCACAGATCTTGGACCTCCCCCCATATTCACGGACCACGCACGGAATCTCAGCATCATCTTGGACTCCTCGCTCAACATGAACCGCCAGATGAACACCGTCTCATCATCCTGCTTCCACACGCTACGCCTACTCCAAAAGATCTTCAAGTGGATCTCCACCATGTCCAGAAAGTCGGTTACCCATGCACTTATCAGCAGCAGACTCGACTACGGCAATGCACTCCAAGCCGGCATCACCCAGAAACTCCTCAAGAAACTGCAAAACATCCAGAACGTCTCCGCTAGACTCATCCTCAACATCCCTCACTGCAGCCACATCACCAGTTACCTGAGCGACCTACCTCCACTGAATCACCTTCAAGCTCCTCACATACGCCTACAAAGTACTACACAACACGGGACCTGTGTACCTAAACCACTGTCTCTTATTCCACGCACCCACCAGAGACCTCCGCTCTGCCCAACTGGCCCTGGCTGCCGTTCCACATATCTGCAAGACTACAGCCGGGGGAAGATCCTTCTCCTACCTTGCAGCAAATACCTGGAACACCCTGCCTCTGTCCCTAAGGCAATCACGTCACTGCCCCAATTCAGGGAGGACCTCAAGACCTGAATCTTCGACTGAATCACAGTGCCTTGCGACATATCTGCAGTCCCTCCCCTCCACCCCCCTGCGCCTTGAGACCCTTACAGGTGAGTAGTCGTGCTTTACAAGCCACTTGATTGATTGATACCTACCTTACATAGACTTTCCATGTGTTTTAAAGGCATGCGTGGTAAAGGCATATGCATGGTAGCAAAATGTATGTTAACGGCATGCATGGTTTTTGGCAGCATTGTAATGTCATACTACCATCTGCCATCTGCCCTTTTAATACTTGGTATGTTCAGAAATTGAAATGATATGATAGTGAAAGAAGAATGGGATTTTGCACTATGCTAACTCCTTTTGAGCACCAAGTAGTAGCAACTGAATATTTGTTGATGCTGAGGTCTGCAGGAGAACATTAGACACATACACTAGCATTAATATTGTTGATGTTGACATAGCAGAACAGATCAAATTAAGTTGCCTTCTGGAATTTGAGAAGCAAATATTATTCTTTGCCAGCTCAATGGTGCTAGTTTTGCCAGTGACAGAAAGATAAACAGATGGATTACACCTGCCATAGCTACTAATGTCGTCCAGCCTACTGAGCTGATCTTAGTGCCTTGGCTTATTACACTGTTTACACCCTTGATATAAAGTAAGTATTCGGTGCTGAAATAAGCAAGGCCATGGGATCATTTAAGTGGGATAGGTTAATGGGCCTGGAAGGAGGCAAAACATATACAGAATTGGACCAATAACAGACAGGCCCAGAGGATAGGCGAGGTTGGAGAGAGGATGACCAGAAGAATAGGTCTGCTAGGGAACAGTGGCGGGTGGGAGGAAGACGTTGAGCTGGAGGGAATTTTCAAAGGGATAATTTACACACTGAAGTAGAGTTGGGACTGAGAGAGAGTGGTGAGTCAGGGGCAGGATTGAATTGTGTGTGTCCCAGACAAAGAAAAAGATCAGAGTCAGAAGAGGGTTAAAGATTGACGCGGGCCATGGGAAGCTTTGAGGAGCTGACCAGCTTGTTTGTCGAGAACAGACATAGGTATATGTAATAAATGAATGCATTTATATAAAATTAACATAACTACTACAGAACATGTTGGAAGTTAAATATGTACAAGTACAGTATAGATTTAAGTAGAGACATTTTTATTCGGGCAGCAAAGAGTGTAGGAAAAAGCTTCTGCGTACATCCTGGAGGCATCGGTTAAACAAAAGAAGTATTAAGTCTTTCCAGAAGAACAAAAGGCGCTAATAACCCTGAGTGCGGCCAGGAGGAAGGTCCACATTTCGGGAGTGCAACCAGAGAAAGATTGAGCTGTGAGGTTGTTATTGTGCAAGATATTTGAGATAGACAATGCATTAGGTTCTGTGCACAGCACAGGACATTTTGTAGATGCATCTAATACTTGACCTGGAGGCATTGAAGCGTGATAAGAACAGGGGGAAACAGTTAGACTGTTTGCATGGGCTCTTATGCAAGAAAGGAAAATGGGTCCCCATATCCTCTGATTTGGCTGTCAAAGACAGTCACAATTTGGGTGCACACCCCGTGGACTGATGTGCCACAGCCCCTCAAAATAATAATGCCACCGCATATAAGGCAACGTTGACAGTCGCTAAATGTACTTTAGTTAAACAGCGAGGACCCATGGTCTAATCTTGGAAGACTAATGACTGCAGAACTATACTGAAATTTTGTTCCTGAATGTATGGTTCTATCCTATATGTAACAGTCTCTGGAATTGCACATTTTTGAAAATATTATATGTGTCATTGTGTAGATTAAGTCTCTTTTCAAGTATGAATCCTAGGAATTTTGTGGTTTGATGATAGCTGGTTTGCAGTCACCAATGTTAAAAGTTTAAAGCTTATATGTATCTGGGATTTCTATTGCGTTAACCTAGCTGTACAGAGTCATCAAAGAACAGCAGTACTCTCACAGATTGGGGGTGGGGTAATTGAATTGAAATTCTATTTTCATAGACTTGAGTTTAAGATAATACAGAGAGTAAAAATGTTCCTGGTTTTTATGTCCTTTGTTTGAAGTAAACCCACTGTTCTAATAATGTAACATTTACAAACCAAGGGGACTAATTTTGAGTTTGACAGGCGGAGGATACTCCGTCAGGATGGCGGAGGACACCATCACCCTCCCCCCACCCCCGAGTGACCTCTCCCTGCCAAATCTAGAGTTGTCCTCCAGCCCAGTGGACAACTCTCAACACTGACAAGAATTGGCCTGTCAGTGTTGTAATTGGCCTGTCAGTGTTGTAATTGGCCTGTCAGTGTTGTAATTGGCCTGTCAGTGTTGTAATTGGCCTGTCAGTGTTGTAATTGGCCTGTCAGTGTTGTAATTGGCCTGTCAGTGTTGTAAATGTTTGACAGATGGCTCCGTCAAACATGGCGGCTCTCTGACAAATTTACTCAACGTTTTACATCTTTCAAAAACATAGGGCCAGATGTACGACCTGCCAATTAGCGAGTCGCAAATTGCGGCGCATTTGGGACTCGCAATTTGCGACTCGCTAATTGGAATGCACAACAGTGTCTCAGACACTGTTTGCGATTCCTAATGGGGTCACAAATTGCATGCCTCATTAATATTAATGAGGCAGGCGCAATTTGCGACCCCTTTAGGAATGGCTAGCACTCAGAGGGATGGTGGCCTGCTGGGGTCAGCAGACCACCATGTCTGTGACTGCTTTTTTAATAAAGCAGTTTTTTTTTCAAATGCAGCCCGTTTTCCTTAAAGGAAAACGGGATGCATTTAAAAAAGAAAAATTAAACTTTTCAGTTTAATTTTTTTAGGGGTAGGCAGTGGTCTCTGGGACCACTGCCTGCTCTTAAAAATATTTTCCCACATACTCACAAAGGGCAAGGGGTCCCTGGGGACCCTTCCCCTTGCGAGTGGTTTACCACCTACTTGAAGTAGGTGGTAAACTGCGAGTGTTTTGCGGCCGCAAATGCGGCCGCAAAACATTAGTACATAGCATGTTGACTCGCTATTAGGAAGGGACGCCCCTTCCTAATAGCAAGAGTCGCAAATGCTATTTTGCGAGTCAGTGACTCGCAAAATAGCATTTGTACATGCCAGGACCCTTTTTTGTGTCCGCAAACGGGAGGATCTCCCGTGTGCGGACGCAAAAAAGGGTCGTACATCTGGTCCATACTCTCAAAGCAGGAGTTTGTTATGAAAAATGTAACCCTAATGGCCCTCACACCATGGGAGTTTTCTCCCTTGGTGTGGAGGTTATTAGTTATTTATTGAATTTTTACTGTCCCTCACTGCCAGGTTTTACCTGACATTAATGAACAGAAATAAAACCCATCCAACTGCCCAATCTAAATAGGGTGGGTGGTCGATGCCTAACCTCCGACAGCCTGTACTCCGTTGGGCCATCGGAGGGGTATGTATTAGACGGAGCAGGAGTAGGCTCTGTCGTCATCATACTTTCAGTCCACCTGCCTCTAAACGAGGACAGTGGACCAATGGTTTGGCGAAGAGGGTACTTCGTCTCGTCTGCGACGGACTACCCTCTGCGCCAAGCAGTAAATCCGGGTCCAAATTAGTACCTAGGAGCCTGATGAGTAAGACATAAATAATATGCTGTGGGTGGGCAGAAAAGCCATTCATTGTACTATTGGGACTGTCGCTACGTGATATTTGAATATTTAGTCGTGTGTGTGTGCATAATCTTGAATTTATTTCTGCTTCTTTCTCTCCAGCCTGCTGTGCTGCTCTAACTGAACTGGTCCTCAATGATACGAATGCCCACCAAATAGTCCAGGTACAGTGGACCATGTCTCAATTAGAAAAGCTACACACAAATATATTTGTTATTCTTTGTAGTAGTTACGAGGATATGGCTATTGAAATGAATTGCTTGTTATGCTTTCCAAATGCAATCAAAATAATTTACTTCTAAAACAGCCCAATTTCCTGCAGAAAATTTACTCTATTAGAGTGTTTTATATGAAAAACTGTAGAGTTATGTATCTGAATCACTATTTTTCGAAATATTACAATATGTTGTAGATAAAGTATAAAATATGGCAAAATGTAACTTGAAATCAGTTGACACATCACTCTTGCTTTCACCACTATATGTAAAAGATCCATTAAAAGAAAAAGCTTATCAGCAAAGCAGTTTATCAGAAGAATCCTAAACCCATGGCATTCCTTACCTTGTGCGGGAATCAGGGGCGTGGGGGTGCTGAAAGTAAACCGAGTGTCAGAGATGGCTGGTGCTTTTTAAAAGTAGTGGGGTGTAAATACACAGCCTGAATTAGCATCAGCGAGCTAGATTGACTTTCTTGAGGAGGGTCTGTGAGGAACGGTTCTCACCGAGGAAAATTTGAAAAACAATTGTACCAACTACTGTCTGTATTTTATCACAATTTTCATAAAAGTTACTAAAATTCCATAAGTTTTGAGAAGGCACTCATTAACTGTTTAAGTACTTCATGGTGTGCCAAGAAAGCCAATCACCACTCCTCTAGGCCCTCCAGGAGTTATGAAGTTCCTACTGCCACAAAAAATGTTGCGAAAGGGTGGACAAAAAGGTCCATTTTGCAGCATAAATTAAAAATGTCTAAAAAGCCATAGGTTAGAGACAGTTAAGAAATCAATTTCACTTGCCCTATCATTTTAAAGCATCTATCTAAACTTTATTTTATTTTTAATCATGATCCTTCACAGTAGAGTCTTATCCATATGTTATGACTAACGAACTCTTTGGAAGGGGCAGGGTGGAAATTAAAAAAAACACACTAAGCATGCATTTCCCACAGAACGCAGCAGAGGTGCCTCAATGTTCAGCAGATCAGGGTCCTGGATTTGAGAACTTGGTGTGTTTCATAGGTGGGATGGGCTTGAAACACGTCCTGGCCGAAGCTGCAACTTATTAAATAATTAGGCCTCCATGTTGGAACTCTTTGTGGCCTTCACAATACAGAGAACCTTCTCACGTGTGCCTGATTCGATGAGTGAATACACAGACAAGAATCTTTCGTGCCATGTTCTAACTAAGGATTGACATGGTGCAGGATATGTACTTGAACTGTGGTTGTATTTCCTATTTGTTTAACACATTTATATTTTTCATGGCAGGAAAATGGTGTTTACACAGTTGGGAAGTTAATTTTACCAAATAAAAATAAGAACTCTGCAAAAGACAAAGTCAAGTTGTTACAGGTAAGAACTATTGTGTAAACTATATTGTGAACAATTGAAAACTATGTTATTTCAAATTTTAGTTAATTTCATATATTAGTCCCATTGTGAAATCTCTGACAATAACTGTACGATATTTTCTATATATTAAGCTAACACGCCTTCCTTGCATACCTGGCGGATGTGATCATGGCTCCATCTCCAAACGAATGAGTAGTGCTTCAGTGACCTTTCTTAGATATGTTGCAGGCGTCTGAGCGTACATTTTACCAGGGGTTCCTATCATGTGACCAACAACTGACATTTTTTCAGAAAATTTGCATTGGTTAGTGATTCTTTTAACAGGCGTGTCCACATAAAGCCAAATGTGCCTCCTGTATTTAAGGTTGACAGATAGCGCCAGGGAAATTAAAATGTTTCACTCTTAATAACTTTGACATCCCCTGAGCAATTTGCCCCATACTTGGCGGAGAACAGCGTTCAAAATGAAGCCCTTGAAGATGGAGATTGATGGAAGGATTCTGAGGTAGTGCAGGGTGCTGGGGGTCTACTGATTTGTGACATTTCCAAATAAAATGAGTTTTGCTTGGGTAATATTTATCTGTGAATTAGTTCAAAAAGTGCTCAACAAAAGTGCACCAAATTTTGAACATTGGAATGCTGACAGCTCATTTGAAGACAACAGAGCTGCAGTGGGCTATTAACACTGGTTTAGGCCCACTGCTTTCAACATTACTATGTCCTAATCTCCACCCTCTAGCTCTCCCCTGACCCTGGAGGATATGTACACTGGTCAGAGGAAAGAAGGACGGGCTGTTATAATTGCTTTACCACCTGTAGTAGCGGGCTATACCGGCCATTAGAGTCCTACTTCCTTATTATAGGCTCTCACATTTGGCTTGGGCATAAAACGCTGGAGTGTCCTTTAATGGCTTTTATCGTCTTCTACAGCTATAATGTCACAGCATCCTTTCCATCACATGACATCTTTTCTCAGTTTGGTGAATTTTTGTCCACCATTTTTGACATACACGCAGTCATGGGAGTGTCCCGTTTGCATGCAGTAGTGCTGTGCATGTCTGCAGATGTTTGCAAACAACAGATACATTATTTGAAAGTCCAGAGAGTGATGCTGGTGCCAAGGCACTAGATCAGTGCATGTCTGTGAGAAAGTCGTCCTTTTTGCCCTGATCACCCCAATTTTTAAATTGGTACTGGTGGTAACTGACCCTGACTGTGCCCTGGGCTCTGCTTACCAGACCCAGACCCAGTGCTCGGCTGTAAAAGTATATGGTCTAATTAAAATTGGCATTGACAGACCCTGTAAGTCCCTAGTAGATAATAGGGCTAGTGGGATTCAACTTACCTATAAGTCCCCAGTATATAATAGGGCAAGGAGGTTTAGAGGCCCAGTAGATTTTCTGTACCAGTGTGTGCACTGCTGTCATTTTAAAAGTAACCCTGCTTTTCAGACTGTCTTTAAAATTAAATTATATGCAAATCCGACTTTGGATTTAAAGTCTCAAACTACCTTATATGTACATATAAGTCACCTCTAAGGTCTCCCCTAGGTGCCCCAGGGGTAGGGTGCCTTGTAACTATAAGCAGGGACATTTTAAAATATGTTTTAGAAGCCCTGGTGAGGGAAACACTGCCAATGTTGTTTCCCCCCATTGTAGTGAATGGCTCCTTAGGCTAACATTGTAATCTTTTATTTAAAAATAAATATTGTTAGGAGCCATGTAAATATACATCAAGATATTAAATTAATAGTTCAGATAAATCCAACAACTTGCCACTGTTGGATTTGTAATAACTATTACAGCAAACATTTTTTATTAAACTTTCTTTTCTTTGAGCCAAAGTCCAGCTTTCCATCTGCTGTCTCCTGATTGGCCAGCCTGCTCCGAGGCTGTGCCAGTGCTGCCTGATGAGGTGTGAAGTGTCCTGTTAGAGGACACAATAGGTTTTCTGTGGGCCGAGAAGTACAAGCTGCAGAGCAGATGGCAGGAAGGGGGTGGATGGTAGCCAAACTGGTCTTCAAAGCAAGATGTCACTTTAAGACAGCACAGGCCCACCCCCACATCTTGTTTTTTCAGCCACACAGGTGCCTCTGTAATTAGATTAGGGAGAAGGTTGGAAAACTAGCCACACCAGTAGATTGGGTTACCCTTATACAGCTCCTCTGGAGAGACTTTCTCCATGTTGGATTTTGAAAGAATGATGCTTACTGGGACAGGGATATGCCACACTTTGGAGGAAGTGGTCATACACCTGGGTGGCACCCTGCATCCCATAGGTCAGGGTGCCCCCCTGCCTGATGCCCAAAACAATGGAAAAATATGGAAGAGCTGCATAGATCCTCAGATCTGCTGCCTGAAGAAACAAGAAGGACTGCCCTGCTGACTCCCTGGCCTGCACCAAGAGGACTGCACTCACCAAGACTGCACTTGCTGCACTCTGTGGGACTCAGCACCAGAAGACTTTGCCTGACTAAAAGTCTAAGGAGTATACTCCCTGCAAGCTACAGGTTAACAGAGCCCACCTGCATCATCTCCACCAAGATTCCCCACCCTGGAGTGCGTCCAGTGGAATTTTAAGGATTTAGCCAGGTGCATTGTGGGAATTGTAGTCCAGACATCCCAGCGACCATCTAGGAGATTCCAGACCTTTGGATTGGAGTTTTGGACACTTTAATACTGCAAGGAGACCTTCTGGAAAGACCTCCAGAAGTTTGGAGAACCGCGGTCTGGCCTGGATTTCTGGTTCATCCCGCTGAAAAGCTCCGGAGCTCCAGACTTCTAGGATTTGACCTGGACCTTGCAGTAAGTCAAGCCAACAAACCTGCACCGAATCTGGCCTGATGGAGAGCCTTGCATGACATCGAGGGAAAAAGCTCCAGAAAAACGACTAAGCGCCCGATTACGATGCCGTCCGGAAAGCAGTCCAACCGAATCGGTTCAGGAATCGTTTCCGAATGAATCGGGTTCTGCAAGTCCAACCGAACGATTATGATGCTTCCGGACATCGTTCGGTCGTACCCGCATTGACTTCAATGAGAACCTGTGTTCCGAACGAGAACACAGACTCCCATGGACAAAAGGGGTGGTTGGGGAAAAGCTTGGGGTGCCTGCCACACTGTGCATGCATGGGAAGGGGGGACCCATGGGTACCCCGGGCCAGATTCGGAGGGCCCCGGGTGAAGGGGGGCCTGCTAATGGCTCCCAAAGACAGATTCCAACAGCCGATCGGTGTTGGCACAGCCGAAACGTAAAGGCTGTCCGAATCTGACATCCTAATCGCTCGGCTGGAAATGCAGTCCGTAGACTGCTACGATTCGGCTCAGAACGACTCGGTTACTTCCAATGCCTTTTGGAACCGAGTCGGACAGTTCGAACGCTTTCCAGCCATCGTAATCGGTCGTTGGGAAATGTGCCCGAGTCGGTCGGAAAGGCGGGTTCTGAATCAGATTAGACTGAATCAGATGCCGTTCGGAGCCTTTCCGGACGGCATCGCAATCGGGCCCTAAGTGTGAAGGTAACATTTTGACTGAGGCCTCCCGCTCAGTGTATCCAACCCGGGCTCCATTGCGGTTGGCCTCAAACTTTGACTTTGTCCCGGTCAAGCACGACTAGATGTCACAAAGTTGCGCTATCTGTTTTTAAGCACTAAAAAGTGTTTATCCTTTAAAAATGTATATCTCCGATTCCCTACATCTGGTTTTTGTCATTTTGGTGTCTATTTGTTCATAAAAATATAATCTATTTTTATAAATTGGAGTTGGATTTTTTTTGGGTGTTGTGTCTTACTTATTTAATGTATTGGTGTTTTTAAACGCTTTACACACCTGACCAGTCTCCTAAGTTACTCCTGCCTGCTTGTTTCCAGCTACCAAGGGTTGAGCAAGGGAATAAAATATTGAGACCCTAACTAAACCTTTTATTGTGTTTGCGACCTTATTAATAGTGGTAAGTCACTACTTATCACTACTAATAATCAACTTTCCAACAATGTGTGTTTTTAAAAACATAATATATGATCATGAACATTTGATGTGGTGACTGTCTAGCACCAGCACATTACAAGTATTGTATATATGCGCACACACACACAGCAAAAGTTATTTTAAATTCTAAAAAGGCACATACTCAGATCTCCACATTAAAAGGCACATTTACAAAGTCAATGTAGGCAAAGAACAGACCCTGGTGCTCTCAAATCTCGTCCCGCCCACATATAGACACACAGCAAACATTATACTGTGTTAAATAAAGAGACAAAGAAAGATGAGAGTGAGCATCAAACCAAACCCCAATTTAGTTGAAAGCAAAGATATCGACCAAAGAGACAGATCGCTGACATACTGAACTCTCTCCTTCCACAAAAGTAATGTTGGTTAAATAACAGAATACATGCTCCGATGATCACTAACATCAAAGAAAACACTTTGACAGGGTCGCCTAAAACGTGCACACTTGCCACTAATAAAATTGGGTTGTACGAGAGAGTGTACTGTAAAATCAACAAACACCAAATGAAACATTGACGTAAAGTCAATGTTGGCGAAGCCCACAGCACAAAAATACATTTGACGTGCACCAACAGCACATTCTGTTCACTACAATTGGTACTCCACATCCCTACTACCACATAGATGCACATCGATCAATGTGCCACTGTAATTGTGTGGCCACGCCTGATGAATGAATGAACAGAATTTATAGAGCGCACAGCTACTCCAGATGGAGTGTCCCGGCGCTGACAGTTCATAGATGGCTGTCCTGAGGAGGTTTTAGTTCTTAAAAAGCCAAGTCTTCAACTGTTTTTTAAAGCGAGAAAGATCTGTTGATGCTCTCAGAGCTGCCGGCAATTTGTTCCAGGCGTGAGCTCCTAAGAAGCCGAAGGACCTACCACCTCTACGCACCAGCCGTACTTTAGGGATGCAGGCCAGATAAGAAGGAGGATCTAAGTGCTCTCGCCGGTGTGTAGCGGCATGCTCTTTTCCTAAGGTAGGCGGCTCCCATGTCATGGAGGGCTTTGAAGAACATAACCAAGGCCTTGAACTTTATTCGTTCCCTCACTGGAAGCCAGTGTAAAGACTTAAGATGGGGGGTCATATGCGACCTGGGTTTTAATTTGAGAATTGCCTTTGCTGCTGCGTTTTGCACTACCTGAAGGCGTTGGAGAAGGTAGTCTGGAAGACCCAGATAAAGGACATTAGTGTAGTCCAATCTGGAGATTATCAGCGCCTGTACCACAATCTTCCTGGAATCCAGGGGGAGGAGCACCAGGAATTTCTTCAGCATTCGCATTAAGCCAAAACAGGTTCCTACTAGGGTCTGAACCTGGGACCGCATCGAAAGTTCATTATCAATGCAGACACCCAGGTTTTTTACTGAAGATTGGACAGTCTTGGGAGGGGGGAGCCCAGTGGGCCACCACTTGCTCCAGTTGTTCTTAGTGGGGTGACCGAAGAAGATAATCTCCATTTTGTTGGGGTTACACTTAAGCTGGTTCTCCTTCAGCCATCTAAAGACCTCAGTGAGGCATGATCTAATGGCTTCCCCATTGAAGTTTTCATCTTTGTTGCATGTAAAAATCAGCTGTGTATCATCAGCATAGGAAATTATTTTGGCACCCTGTGCCTCTGCCAATGATGCTAGTGGTGCCATACACAGATTAAAGAGAGTTGGGCTTAAGGAGGAGCCCTGTGGGACTCCCACCTGCATGCTAGGCATAGCTGCTGAAAAAGGGGGGTCCAAATAACCTGTCCTCTATCCTCCAAAAAGGAAGTGATCCAGGCCAATGCTCTTCCTTCAATGCCCATGTTCCTCAATCTGTCTAGGAGCCTCCCATGGGGCACTGTGTCAAAAGCCGCCGACAGATCAAGTAAGCTAAGCACTGCTCTGCCCCCATGGTCCAGCACCTCTCTGAGCTGTTCCGTTGCTTCCAGCAGGGCCGACTCAGTGCTGTAATTGGCCCTAAACTAAAGCCTGATTGCGTGTGGTGCAGAAGAGTGTGCTTCTCTGCATACTCCATGAGTACTTTATTCCTGTGTTTCTCCAAAACTTTGGAGAAAGCTGGGAGCTAAGAGATGGGCCTGTAATTAGCAGAAATTTTAGGGTCCGCGTTTAGTTTTTTCAGGAGCGGCAGAATTTTAGCCTGCTTCCAGAGTGGCCGGATAATTCCTGTTTCCAACGAGGAATAGAGGGCCAGATGTACGACCCTTTTTTGCGGCCGCAAACAGGAGAACCTCCCGTTTGCTGCCGCAAAAAAGGGTAATAGCATGTACAAATGCTATTTTGCGAGTCCCTGACTCTCAAAATAGCATTTGCGACTTTCACTATTAGGAAGGGGCGTCCCTTCCTAATAGCGAGTCAACATGCTATGTACTAGTGTTTTGCGACCGCATTTGCGGCCGCAAAACACTCGCAGTTTACCACCTACTTCAAGTAGGTAGTAAACCACTCGCAAAGGGAGTATGTTGGAAAATATTTTTTAAGAGCAGGCAGTGGTCCCGGAGACCACTGCCTGCGCTTAAAAAAATGAAACTGAAAAGTTTAATTTTTCTTTTTTTAAATGCAGCCCGTTTTCCTTTAAGGAAAACGGGCTGCATTTAAAAAAAAAGCTGCTTTATTAAAAAGCAGTCCCAGACATGGTGGTCTGCTGAGCCCAGCAGGCCACCATCCCTGGGAGGGCAGTCATTCCCAATGGGCTCGCAAATTGCGAGAGGCTCATTAATATTAATGAGCCTCGCAATTTGCGACCCCATTAGGAATCGCAAACAGTGTGAAATACACTGTTGTATATCGGAAATTGCGCCTCGCAAATTGCGACTCGCAAAAGAGTCGCAATTTGCGATGCGCAATTTTCTTGGTCGTACATCTGGCCCTGAGTACCTTATTGACCTGTACGTTTAGAGTGGCTGCAAGAGCCGGTATCAGTTTGGCTGGGCACGCATCTGTAGGTGAGCCTGACTTGAGGCCCGAAAGATACGTAAGTGAGTCTCAAGTTTAATGGCAGGGATCTGCAACAGTGGTGGGCCGTGTGAAAGTATGAGAGGGGGGGGGAGTTGAGTAATGCTTCCCACCTGAGTGTGAGGAGCGGAGGTATCTTCCCCCTTCTCCGTGGAGAATGACTTCTGGATTGTCGTAATTTTTTCATGGAAGAAACGGGCCACCTGGTTCGGGAGCTAAACCCCTCCCCTACTGTATGATATAGTACTCTTGAGCCTTCTGTTGTTCTGAATAAGGTCGTTTATTTGAACCTTTCTTCATTTTTTAAAAACTCCCAATACTCCTTGGGAGATACTTTTGCAGCCAAAGGTTTTGGTTATACAGTTACTGTCTTGAACCCAAAACAAACAAACTAAAAGAAAGGGCGAAGAGATGGCAGATAAAGCGGTCGTCGTTTTTGTCCTTCATTGTGTCTCTGGTTTCCTCTTCAGTGTTGGGGTTGTCTCCTCGAGAGGGAACAGGAAAGAAACAGAAGATAGGGTCAGGCTGCTGTCCTAACGGTATCTATTAGGGGGGGGGGATAGTGCTCCCTTCACCAGTGCCCTATTTCAGTGAGGTGTCTAATTGCGGGGATATCGGTGATTCAGGAGGAGGTGGTCCATAAACCCGCCCACCAGCCCTTAAAAGAGAAGTATGTGCTAGGCACTTGCCTGAACCCACGACCCTCCAGGGCCATGGGGAGGGGAGTCGCAGCCTCCGATTTCCTCGTTGGAGCACTGGACTCTGGCGCGTTGCTCCCCGAGCAGTTTCCTGCGGTGGGGTCTTCCTCATCTCGCTGTGTTCCCTCGGGCAGCCCCGGCGTCTCCACCTCCTTTGGCAATATGCGGGTTTACTCTTCCTTTTCTCGCTTTTCCATGTCTTCTCTGGTCGGCTTCTCCTTGTCTCTTCCTGTGTTTAGTGCCTCTTTTACGTTCCCGGCCCCGCCCACCTGATCGGAGGATGGCGGCAGTAGACTTCTGGACTCGATCTTCGCTACTAGAGCGCAACGTTCATTTCCTGGCTGGGGCAGAGTGGCCTCCATGTTGGATTTATCGGGGGATGCCTCTGTGCCGGCACTTGATCGATCACAGCCACCCACTAGAGTATCCATGCAAAACATGTCTACAGGCCTGCCCTTTCAGCCTGTGTGTGCAGTTTTAAACTGCCATTTCAACATGGCAAAATAAACCTTTTTTCAGGCCTAACCCTTCCTTTTTAATTCTTACAAATTGCCTTTATAGTAGGCCCTAACAGCCCATAGGGCAGGGTGAATGGTATTCAAAAGATAAGACATGCATAGTGCATGTTTTACATGTCCTGGCAAATGAAATACCCACAAAGTTGTTTTTCACTACTCAAGGCTAGCCTCCCATAGACCAACCCTGGTTTACCTTATTACATTTAATAGGCGCTAAATTCAGTTTGGGAAAAGCTAGAGAGATTTTAATCATAATTTAAGTTTCTCTTTAATGGTAAAGTCAGATTTAAAATTAATATTTTGGAAATGTCACTTTTAGAAAAGTGGCCTTTGTCTGCCTAAAGTATCTGGGGCCTTTCTGTTAGTGGCCAGCTGACCTTGGACTGTTGATGGCTCCACCACTGGGAAATGTGTATTAGGGCCAGCCAGGGGACAAAGGGCATGAGTGTGCAGTGTTGAGGGTCTTCCTGACAGGATGGCTGGGGTGGAACTGTGCTCTAGCCATGATTTCACTTCAAAGGGCAGCCAAGGGGCGTGCCGAGCCCTTCCTGACTTCAGAAGAAGCTTACCCTGTCACTGGCAGATGCAGCTCACAACTGGGCCTGCCTGTCTTTTGTTTTGCTAGACAAGCTGGAGCTAAACCCTGGGGAAAGAGAAGAACTGACCAGTTTTAGAATTAGACAAAGGGGTGTCCCCCACCCAGCCTTGATCTGGGCATAAAAGTGCCAACCTGAAATCAGAACACTCCTGGACCTGAGAAGATTCAGAAAAAGGACTGCCCTGCGGTCTGAAGTAGGTAGATTGGACCTGCTTGCCTTGACCCCAGGACCCTAGAAAAGACTCCAAGGATCAATTGGCTGACCTCATGTTTGAGCTACGGGGACACAACAAGCTTCCAGAGGTCTTTCCTGCTTTCCACCTGACCAGACCCAACTGGACCTGACCTGCTCCCCTCTCCCTCAAGGTCCTGGACCCTTAGCTGGAGTCAGTGTACTTCTCCATGCTTAACTGAAGATTTCATTGGCCCTGATGCAGAGCAGGGTAGAGTGACGAAGGGCCTCATATTGCAGCACCACGCGCTCTTGATCAGAGACTTTACCGGATCCAATTCAGAGCCTTGCATTGTAGCACTGCACAGCTTGTGCACCAAGAAAAGAAGATATAACTCTCAGTGGGCCAAACCTGGTCCTGTACCCAGCCCGTGTTCCATCGTGGTTGGCCTAAACCTGTGACTCTGTCCTGGTCTGGGCCGACTGATACCCGCAGTTGGTGCTTTGTGTCTTTTGGTGCTATTTTTGTAAAACCCTAAACTTTAAAAAAAAAACACAACTCTGGTTCTACTGATTGGATTTTGTCATTTTGGTGTAATTTAATTTATTAAAATGTACGCTATGTTTTAAAATCTGGTTTCGGATTATTCCTGTGTTGTGTTTTCACTCTATTACTGTGTGTATGCTGCATAAATACTTTATACATTGCCTCTTAGTTAATCTGACTGGTTTTGTGGCAACCTACCAGAGGGTTAAGCACAGGTTTATTTAGTGACTTTTGTGGGTCACCCTGACAAGGATTGTGATTATTATTTGAAGTGGGATCTCATCCCCTTCAACCAATATTTCAATTTCTTGCAGTCTATAATAACTACCATCAGCTGTGAGCTGAATAACACAGCCTTTCCTTCAACTCTTTCAGAACCCACAAGTTCCAATACTGATTTCAGTAAGTTCAGTTGGCCATGCTCTTTCCCTATAGCAGCCCAAAAATAAATACAATGCATCTTAAACAAAAAACAAATAAAACTCCACTTTTTACTTTTTTAAATGCACCACATTTTAACTTTATAGATGGGGCACTTGATTTGGGAATCTTAATTTCTGCTTGGATAAACAATACAAAATGTAAAGCCCACAAAATGTCCACTTTAGTTCTAAGAGTTTATTGTGTAGCACATATGATGTTAAATACACCTCACATGTTGAAGATGGAACAACCATTTCAAAAAATAAACGACTACCTAGCACATACAAAATACAAAACACATCCCTATACAAGTTCAAGTAATCTTTATTTCGGTTTAGCAAACCATAAAAGATACACATTAACAAATTACACATCACAATAAAAGCACTTCATTATCTTCCAAAAAGGTACCGCTAGACCAATGCATACGTTTTTAGAATTGTATTTCTAATCTAAGACCTTTGTTAATCCTTAAAAAATAAATATCAATAAAATTTTAATTTTTTTTAAGAGTATAAAAACATTGAGGAGTTGCAACAAATTTCATTATAGAATACCCGAAACCAAACATATTATTTCTGGGTTCCTTAAAGTATGTTTCCTGGTCTTTAAAATACTAATACTACAAAACAAAATATATATACCAGATGTGATGTTCCAACTGATTTTTCTTTTTTAGTACAGTATAGCTAATATAATAATACTAATAGTTTTCTTCAAGTACTAAATAAAGTGCAAGTGCAAAAACCAGTATGGTTTTGGAATAATAAGTTAAAATTTCAGACCTTCCTTTCTTCTTATTAAACTTACGCCAAACAGGTACCTACTAACACTGAAGACCACAGTTTGAGATGTGTCAGTTTTCAATAATTTTTTCTGCCTCATATAGGATCTTGTACCCAGTAACCGGCAAATGGGATTGATCCACTTTCTTCTATATTTTGTATAGGCTGGGCATAAGAACAATAAATGTACATCATTTTCTTTAGCACCTGTCTGACATAATACACAACAGTCCGAACTTTCGTCCCCATGTTTCCGAATCCATTTTGATATATTCGAATTTGTCTGTAATACACCGTATCGGAATTTCAAATATAGGGATTTTGCTAACTGTGGCTGCACCCCGTCCAAAAATGGTTCGAAACTCCAAGTTGGTTTCATAAAAAGAAACCGTGTTGTTAAAGTACCTGTGGCTGAACTATGATAAAAGCTGTCTTGAATATAGGCCCAAAAAGTTAGCTTAAGTACTTTCTTCGAAGCCATAGACAGACCAGCAGGTTCCTCCCAAAAATACTTCAGTCCTAATTTATGGAACCAAGCATGAACATGCTTCAGCCATGGCAAACCTCTACCATTTTTTAACCTTAGAATTTCCTCCAGCCCTTCCTTATAGTGGACGAGCTCTACTGTTGACCACAGTCGCACCCAGAACAATAGTGGTCGTAAAATTGCCTGGTAGTCAATACGGCGTATATTTAGGTCCATTACAATAGGTATTAGCGGTGTGCGCACTGGAAGGCATAACAATTTTCTAAAAAACGTATTTTCTCCCATCACAAACGTATTACTGCTTGAAGGTCCCCATAGTTCTGCCCCATATAGGGATGCCGATTGTGCCCTATACTTATATACCTCAAGGGCAGGGGATACCGCTTTAGACAAACTGCTCTCATGTTTCTTTACTATTGGTAGAGCATTTTGAAGTAAAATAGACTTACTTTTCTCCAATTGCGGTTTCCAAGTCATTTTGGTGTCCAAAATAATAACATCCCTATACAATTTATATTTCTTACAATAACATATAATTGTGAACACGTCTGTTTCTTATGGCATTGACCCATTGCTGACATAGTAAAACACAACTTTTTTCTCAATTTATTTACAAACCAAATAACATCTGCACACCGACAGTACTACCGCACATATCAGCCACAAAACTATATAATACAATTATTATATTGCTAAGTGTACAACAGCAGCAAAAGTAAAAAGTTAAAGGTGTACTTTGCAATATTAATTTGATCCCTGTCAGAGGTGAAGATAAATTTGCACTGAAACTATTGACAGAGTAAAAGTTCAGTTGAATCCATTTCTAAGGACAGTCTTCCTGCTTAGGAATATTTTACTTTTAAAGTCATCGCTGACAGGCTTGCTTGATTTACGAGCCAGTTCTAAATTTCAACAGCTTCTTTGATTTGGTCTCGATTCCAACATTGTACAAATGCAAATGTGGGTGAAAGAAAGCACGCCTGAGAGGCATGTGGGAGTGCAGGACCCCAAAGAAGGGTTTCTACCAATACCACCTGATGCCCACTCCTCGAGCTAGTCCTACCTGATGGCCCGCTCCTTCCAGATCGTCCAGCTAGTCCTACATGATGCCCCGCTCTTCCCAGATGCCCAGATCCTTAAGCTAGTCCTACCTGATGCTCGGCTTCTCCCAGATACCCAGCTCCTCGATGCTCAAGCTAGTCCACCTGACGCCCGGCTTCTCCCAGATACCTGGCTCCTCCCAGATACCCAGCTCCTCAAGGATCAAGCTAGTCCACCTGATGCCCGGCTCCTCCCAGATACCCACCTCCTAGAGGCTCAAACTAGTCCTACGTGATGCCCAGCTCCTCCAGCTAGTCCTACCTAATGCCCTGCTCTTCGAGCTAGTTCTACTTGCTAACCAGCTCCTCGAGCTAGTTCTACCTGATACCCAGCTTCTCCCAGATACCCAGCGGCTCGAACTAGTCCTACCTGATGCCCAGCTCTGCGAGCTAATTGTACCTGCTACCCAGCTCCTCTAGCTAGTCCTGCCTGATTCCCAGCTCCTAGTGCTAGGCCTACCTGATGTCCAGTTCCTTGAGCTAGGACTGCCTGATTTCCAGCACCTCAAGCTAGTCCTACCTGCTGCCTAGATGCTCGAGCTAGTCCTTCCAGATTCCTAGCTCCTTAAGCTAGTCTTACCTGATGCTGGCTCTTCTCAGATACCCATCCCATCCAGCTAGTCCTACCTGATGCCCTTCTCTTTGCGCTAGTTCTACCTGCTACCCTGCTCTTCGATCTAGTCCTATCTGATGCTCGGCTCCTCCAGACAACCAGCTCCTTGGGGCTCGAGCTAGACCTAGCTGATGCCCAGCTCTTTTTGCTAATTGTACCTGCTGCCCAGCTCCTCCAGCTAGTCCTGCTTGTTGCACAGATCCTCAAACTAGTCCTGCCTGATTCCCAGCTCCTCGTGCTAGGCCTACCTGATGCCCAGTTTCTTGAGCTAGGACTGCCTGATTCCCAGCACCTCGAGCTAGTCCTACCTGCTGCCTAGCTGCTCGAGCTAGTCCTACCCGATTCCTAGCTCCTTAAGCTACACTTACCTGATGTGAAGTTCCTCGAGCTAGTTCTACCTGTGCCCAGCTCTCCCAGCTAGCTTTACTTGATATCCAGGTCCTCAAGCCAGTCCTACCTATTGGCCAGTTCTTCGAGCTAGTAATGTGGGATTCCCAAACCTCAAGCTAGTCTTACCTGATGTCCAGCTCCTCAAGCTATTCTTCCAGGTTTAGCTAGACCTATCATTATTTGGCCTTATCAAAGCGACATTGCCACATGCTAGAAGTAAAAACTGGAGTTCTGCTCAGGAATTATATTAGTATTTAGTAGATAAATAGAAAAGTTTGAATTTAAATTCTTTTCTTGTGTTTAAACCACAATCAATCCACTAAATCTCTGTAAGACCTTAGATTTTTATCCTATCTTTGTCCCTAGTTGTGCTCGAAATACTCTGTCCTTTACAACCAAATGCATCCATACAGTAAGCACAGAAAGGATAGTTGTGCTTTTAGGATTAAGAACAATCATACATGAGAACTGCCCATTAGTGCTCACGTAAAGTATGTCACATGCAGTGTGTGTAAATACACAATTCCGAAATTTTTCATTTAATGAGGCATCAGGTAGAGAAATTAATTAAATCAATGTGGAGCACAAAAACTATTCAAAAAAAGAAATCTTACAATAGGTCCATCGTTTTTTATTTTTTAAAACGGATGGGACAAATGAAAAACAGTTCCTTGTGCAATTCGCCCATCAAGTACATAAAGACCAACTCTATATCACCTATGACCGCAACTAACAAGTATTTCTTAAAGTTTCGAGAGCTAATGTACGTCCAACTTTTATTTTCGGCGATCCACACAATGAAAATGTGGGTTGAAGTGGACTACTTGACTCCTGAGTAATGGACTTCTTTCAACCTGTGGGTGGAACAAACCAGAGAACCACAAAGGAAGTGTTCCACCCTGAAAGTGACTATCGACTGAAGAGTTTCAACTCAACCTGTAGGCTACTACCTTGAGAAGTCTTATTAAAATGTTTTTACTATGACAGCATTACTGGTAACCGTCTTCAGCTCCCTCAAGTTAGGACAGGAATTCAGAGGTGCAGAAGCAGGACTAAAGTATTAAATGCTAGGGCTCCAGGGCACCTCCTGTACACACTTCATTACTGACTCCAACTCCACAGTCAGATCCAACTACTGTACCTGAGCAAAGCGGGCAAAAGAATCAAAAGCCTCTTTCTCGGTGTGTGGCAATCACTGTGGCAGGGAGCTCTGCTGTGATACTCAGGGCATTGGGGAGTGGTGCAGTGCCACACAGGGTGTGCCCCTGGAATATCGAGGTAGGGATCTGAATGGCACCAAATATAGTGGGCGTAATATCGAAGGACAAAATATCGTAAAGTAAGTATACATTTTCTGTACCCAACGACATATATATGTACTTTGACGATTTATATATATATATATATATATATATATATATATATATATATATATCTTTAAGGTATATAGATGTGGAGTAAAGAATGGTGAATCTATACTTCCTCTATATGCACCTATCTTTCGATGTTTTATCTCTCGAAATTCTGTCCAAAATATAAGTGTATCTCGATATTTCTAGCCTTGATCTTCCGTAGTACAATCATATGCAGGAACATTGCTCTCTCGGTCACTAAGCAGTCCAAGGATGTAATTCCCTTGTGCGTGTACTTTATGTAAATTATGCAACTGTGTATAACCACAGTCTATTGTAACACTGAAAATTTTAACAGAATAGCCAAACGCCTCCTGGCACGCCCCGTCTATGGCAGGCTACCTAGAGGGACACAAAGCGCGTCCGCGCAGCGGGTGCGCTGAAGGTGCACCAAAGGCAAGCCCGTCTGCACCTGGATCATGCCGAGCGCAGTCCCCCTGACTGTTTCACGCCAGATCTGCAGCCTAAACTTACTTACAAGCGCAACGTACTGCTAGTGCTAAAATCCAATGTGTTGCTGAGCCCCAATTGGATCCTTTTGTCTTTGTGGCCATAGGCCATCACACGTCTTGCTTGTGGTCTAGCCTTGAGCTTTTCTGCTTCTGATTTGGGTACATCATCCAAGATTCGTGCCAGCCAACATCTGATTTTCACTATATCCAGTAACAATCTGCCCTGCATGCTCAACAATGCGAGGTCACTGGTGAAGCACAATACAGAGTCCCTTTTTTTTATGGAACCTATAATCCCTCTCTTGCCTTTATTACCGAAACTTGGGCGGACTCCTCATCCAACCCGGAGATGCTGCATGCTATTCCTGAGGGATATGCCCTCTACCGTCAGGATAGGGTGGGCAGGAGTGGGGGAGGCCTAGCACTTCTATTTAGATCCAACTCAGTGGTTTGTTGCAACTCTTTGCCATCACCCTACTGCAAGGCGTTCACCTTTAATGTGCAGTATCTAAGTCCCAGTCCTATGATGGGACTATTGTCTACCGCCCGCCTGGCCCCCGCTCAATCTGCTCTCAGGAATTTGGCAGGCTGTTAGAGGCTACCCTACACTGTGCTGGGCGATTTTAACTTTCACCCGGAGGTCCAGTCAGACAAAGACACACTAGCTTTTCTTCAGACCATGTCTTCCTTAGGTCTATCTCAACTGGTTGATGGCCCTACATACTCGGCAGGACATAGGTTAGTTGGTAATTTTACCAACAACAGTTCTCTGGGCATTACCAAGGTTCTTCCCTTAGCATGGCCCGATCACAGTGCCGTCCTATTTGTCGTTAAAGCTAGAGCGCCAGAACAACCCCCCACAGTCAGTCCTAGCACAACATCCTCTCGTGCCTGGCATAAAGTAGATTCGGACCAGTTCTCCAAATTGCTGGAGGAATCATTACTCACCCATTTGATCTGGACACACAGTATACACACTGGGTTGTCTCCACTCCCTGGTTTTCAGAAGACCTGAGGGCTCTTAAACAGAGCTTTAGGAGACAAGAGAAAAGGTGGAGATTAGAGTACAAGCACGAAGAAAAGGTAAAATACAAGAAATGCCTGGGTACCTACAAGGCTGGATTACTTAAGGAAAAAGCTTCATACTTCATCCCCAGGATTGAAGCCACAAAGAATTACCTGAAGGAACTCTTCCAGTCATTAAACTCACCACTGACTTAGCCAGGAAATCCACCAACTCCAGTCAATCTTTCTGTAATTCTTTAACAAACTTTTTTCACCACAAAATAGAAGACATTTACAACAGATTTTTTACCTTGTTTACTTCTTCCCACGGTGGCATAACCAGCCCTAGCTCCACCCCGGAGGACCATTGCTCACTTAGGGTAGCCAATCTTGCTGCTGAGTCACTTGCTTCAATACTGATGGATACCTTTCACTTAATGCTTCAGTCTGGCTCTTTTCCGACTATCTGGAAGAAAGCTGCAGTTCTCCCTCTTATAAAAAAAATCCTTCCTGGACCCTCTCGATCTTATGAGCTATCGCCCGATCTCATGTCTACCTATGCCAGCTAAGATCATAGAGCAAATAATGAACACTCAACTAGTTGAGTTTATTCAAGCCCATAGCTAATGGACACTACCCAGTTTGACGTTCGCATGGACCATAGCACGGAGACTGCCTTAATCAAAGCAACAGAGGAGATCAAGATATCCCTTGAACAGGGAGGTAGAGCAGCCCTGATCCTACTTGATCTGTCAGCGGCTTTCGATGCGTTTAACCATGGGCTGCTGATAAATTGCTTTGCTAACATCAGTATGACGGGCTCAGCTTGCTTCATGGACGAGAACAGTTGATTCGACTGGACAATTTTGTCTCACAGCCATACTCTCTTCCTTGTGGGGTCCCTCAGGGGTCCTCGCTTAGTCCCAGGCTCTTTAATGTTTATGTCACACCTTTAGCTGAGCTTATTAAATCTTTTGACTTCTCCCTTACCTCCTACGCCAATGACACTCAAATTGTCATCTCCCTGGCCAATGAGGACTCTGGCACCGGGGCCAGATTTTGTGTCTGCATGCATGCAGGCAGTCAGCACATGGATGTCTGATAGCAGTAAAAACTTAACTCAAGAAAGACTGAAGTTCTACTCTTTGGAGCTCAGTCTCTGTTCTGGACTCAAACATGGTGGCCTCAAGACCTGGACTCCCTCCCAACCCCAATCAGTAAAACACGCAAATTGGGAGTCTTAATTAACAATAAACTGACATACACTGACACAGTCAATGCCCTTACATCTGGGGCTTTCCACACCCTCAGGCTGGTAAAGAAAGTACTTCCATTTATTCCATCTCATCTTCCAAAAATGTTAGTTACCTCCCTTGTGCTATCCAAGCTGGCTCACTGTAATGGTCTTTACCTAAATGCACATCAACATGTGCTCAATAGGCTTCAAACCTTGCAGAACGCCGCTGCTCGTCTCCTGCTGAAGGTTCCTGAGCACCAGTCGGTGTCCAAGTTCATGAAGAAGCTTCATTTGTTGCCCATTAGGCAAAGAATTGCCTTCAAGGCACTTTGCATAGTATGCAAAGCACTGCACGATTTAGGGCGTGAATTCTTAAAAAACAGGTTCCGCTAGTATACGCCAAATAGGCCCTTAAGATCCGCAACTACTAAGTTCATCACTGTGCCCAGATTCAAACGAGTGGCCTGGGGTGGCTGAAGCTTTGTGTTGGGAGCAACAAAAGTCTGGAATATGCTTCCTTTGCATATCAAAGCCTTGCCCAACTTATTGGCCTTTAAGAAGGCCCTGAAGACTTGGTTATTTAGCATTGCATAAGTTCCCTTATCCTGGGGGTTCTGCTCACCGCACCTGTAGTCAGCCCCAAGACACCCTCGGGTATTAGAGTGCTTAAGAAAACCATTTAACATAACATACCATGCAAAACATCTATGCCAAGGCTGGGGGACTAACAAATACCACACCACCCTTGAGCAAAGTGAGGGAGACACAATTTACTTCCATCCACACACACGGTGGCCTGAAATACCGCCTCCACCACTGGTCATGGTGGGGGGGGGGGGATTACAAATAACTCTTCTCCATTGGGCAAGGCAGTGGACACGAAACACCTCTACTTCCCCCCTAACCCGCGAGGCAAGGTGGAAGAATTACAAATAGGGTTCATCTATCCATGGCTAAGGTGGGGGAGTGGCATCAGCATGACTAACACTACATGATTGTGTTTGGAAATATTAAAACCTAAAAGCAGTTCACTGTGAACTTTTCATTTAGCTATCGCTAAAGCTGAAAGGAGGTGGACAATAATTACAACACAAAATTTCATAAGTGCAATTGGCCACCAGATGAAGTTGATCAAATTTGAAGTGGGTCAAAATGTTTCACACATTAACATTATCTGCCACTAGGAGATATAAGTCTGGACCCAGTGTGCTCTGTATCATGAGGTATACCTTAATCAGAGTTTTGCGTACTGCTGCATTTTCTCTGAGGCTTAGGCCATGTGGCTCTTGGCTGAACATCATGTTCTCTTGACTAGGCATGTACTGTGCATGCATCCAACCAACCATATGGGGACCCACAACAGTAAGGGTTAGACAATAATGTCCTCTATGTATGTTGTGGCCAGCTCTTGATAGAGAACATATGTAGGTCAACGATGAATGGCTTTAATAGAACTGGTTCTCTTCTATCTCTAAACAGACCAAATGAAATGTTTTACACAGCATCAGCAGTGTTAGTATCATGTATGGCTTCCTTTACGTATCTTTAACTAGCATCAGGTAAAGGGGTGGGGGATTTGAAATGAGCTTCAAGGTTTGATATCAACCATTGCTAGGGTGAGTGACATCAGCTCAGATGCCAAGGACAGGTAATAAAATGCAGCTTAACAATGACCACTGATCCCTTCTACATGTGCTGTGCGTGTTCTGAAGACTGTTCTTTTCTTCACAGTGTTATGCCTTCAGAGCACTGAGATTTCTCTTCAGTATGGAAAGAAACAGGGAGCTTTTCAAAAGGTATTGTGCAGTATAAAAGAAGCAATCAAATAAAACATAAATTGACAACTTTTTGTCTCAATACATAATGTGTACTCTTGCATACTTTTAAATGTAGACTATGAACTCTGTAGTTTTGTTACAATATTGTGCAAGATGGGAATCCATAGGGACTGAAACCCATCACCAAAAACTCTAATACTTTTCTGGCAGAAGGGCTGCATGTTAAACTTCACATGAAGAACAGTATTTGCATTTTTTCCACTTGGTAGTGTAGCCAAGTCGAGTGCAAATACACTAAAGCTCAGCAATTTACCTATGAGAATGAGCTAAAGCAAAAGTCTAATGGATTCACAGAATAGTTCCGTAATAGTCAAGTTGAACAGGTAATACTAGTTTGAGCAAATATTCAAGTGTGAAAGATGGAGGCAAAAGTATAACATGTCAAAGTGTAGTAGGATGTCCAAGTAAGGGGTGAATTGGAATATTCATGTTCCATGCAAGTAGTTATGACCCCATTTTGATAGGCTGATGTTACCACATCTGTTCATGCACCTGACACTCACTACTACACTGTGCAGAGTGACCAGTGAAATGAAAAAAGGTTCTCAGATCTCGACAAACTCACTGTTTTGACGACAAACTGGTGTCTGTGTAGTTTATAGTTCCACTTTATCAGGCCACATAACAGTGATGGTGATGGATAGACCAGTCCTCCCCTCCCCCCCCCTCGCCAGCGCAATCCTTACCCTAGAATGCAGGACCTTCTCCAGCACTTGAGTGCTCATGGAAAAGCCTCAGTTGGCAGAAGGATCTCTAGTTTGAATAAAGGAGGAACAAGAGCACAATCAAGTGGCAGTGAAAAAAAGGAATAATAGTAAGATCAACAGGACAACGAAGACCCACGGGTACGAGGCTGCTGGCCCCTACACACTGCCCACATACACTCTCACAAGAGGAGAAGGCTCAATTTACAACATGCTTCTACCCGCTTGCTTTGGTCCTGACCAGCAAAGAGGATCTGCCATGATCACTGTGAGCAGAAGGAAGACTGTCCTGATATTGTCTCCTTCCCCTCCCAGAGGACTCACTCCTTTCTATCTGGTCTAGCAGGCGGCCTCACAGGAGTAAAACACAGCACTCAACCCATCACCTGAAAAGGAGAGGGAGTTAGAGAGGAATGGTGATGCAGGTTAATGAATATGCACTCAGAATTTCAGCCAAGAAACTAACAGTAAGGCCTTCACACATCACATGGTGCACGCCTCCACTGATTCTGTGTGAAGGCCTGGATCTACTTGACCCTGCCAAAGTGAATAATGACACTGAGTTGCAGACATTAACAAATTTCCCAGCAAACTGAAATACCCATTAGACTCTGCCTATTGGTTGAGGCAGAATGTTCCAGTACTGCACCATATAGTCTTGCATTCTAACCAAAGTTTTTCTAAGTGGCCCACTTTGATCTTAAGAAGCACAGATTCTAATGGTGGATGCCACACACCTGTGCCCAGCATGCATCCAGTGGCACAGTCCATTCCATGTAACTGCCACAGAGAAACTGCCCCAACAGCACTATCCACCATAATGCGTCACCAGAAGAAGTCTGGGGGAGAGTACTGGATCAGCCCACGGAACAAATGCAGATCCCACCAGCCTCGCCATAAAGCCAGCTCAGGACAGAGCACCACTAAAACCACTCCTTAAAAAAGTAGAACGCAGTTCATGGCGAAGCTCTGGTAGCAGCACTCCTAGAAGCCCCCTGATACTGGCTTCTTTGTAGACCACAAGGTATGCTTTGAACATGAAGAAACTGTACAGTGGTGGCTCATACATGGCTCCAAACACACGCTGTAGTTGCCCAGATGTGGATTGAGAGCTGCTCTTAGGAAAAGTAGCACTTGGCTCAGAGATCGCCAATGCCATTTCTCTGATTATATTGGTAGGTAGGCCATGTCTATGCTGTCTGCACCAATCTGCCACACTAAGAACCAGTAAGGGCCTTCCTAATGTTAACAACATGATGTTCTCCTCAAATTCCCCACCTCCAGAAAACTAAAGATAAATAATGGACACAAGGAGTCCATAACAAATGAAGAATTCCTCAACAGAGAGAAGACCAAAACGCTAGGCTGTTTGTTACAAATATGGATGGGCGGCCATATAATTCAATGGGTACCTGGAGGTGACATTAAACACCATCTTGTCAGGCCTGATCAGTTTCCATATAAGCCTGTGGTATTCTTACAAGATGCCAAAGCATGCACAACCTACTTAAACCCTCTACCATCATGAAAATATTAGTGCTGAATAGAACCAAATGCACCCTCCATGTGTTTGCAAAACGAAAAATTGACCTACTTTTGTGGTTGATTTATATTTTCTGTCAGTGGCTGCAGGTGTGACCTTTAAGGGTTTGCAGAACCCAAAATGATCTTTGAGTTAAATATAGTCATCTGGATTTTTACAGTATCACCCTCTTACTGAAAATGATGTGACTTCAAACTGCTTATGGTTCGGTTGTCGGGGGACAGTGACTGTGGCCAGAGTTGTGGACTATGGTTCTTTCTTTACTTATACTTTAGGTATTCTGGGTCACCTGTGTTGTAAAGTGCTTGATAAACTAAACACACTTATTTAAAACAGATAGCTGTTGTTTGAGCAAACCTGATATGTGATCTCTAGGTTTTATTTTTAATGATGAGCCCTATTTTGCATCAGCTGGAGTTCAATGAATAGTTAATTTGTGAAGGTCCTTGTGCACTGCTTCCATGTTCCCAACAGGAAATAATGCCATCTCTAAACCAAGATGTTCTAATACTTCCAGGGACATAGGGAAAAATGTTTTTCAAAGCATAGAAAAAGTAGTTGTATGCTATTGCTACCAAGTTACAGGAACAAATAAGCAAGACAAATCTTCCACAAGACTAACAATCAGGCTTCATATCATGCTTCAGCACTCTGACAGACACACTCCAAGTAGCTGACGATGCCCTCCTCCTCAGTAATAGAAGTGACCCCTCATTCCTGGTCCTGCTTGACCTCACTGCAGCCTTTGGCACAGTTGACAATCCAGCTGTGATCAACACCCTCAAAATATGCATGGCATTTTCAGACATGATCTTGAAATGGTTCACATCCGCCATTCCAACTGGTGCCAGCCTGTGCAAATCGCTCTTACAAGATGCCAGACACTCCTTGTATCATGAGTGGAGTACTTACGGCCTCCATCCTGTCTCCTATCATCTTTAACCTCTACATGGAACCCCTGATATTCGTTCTATCAGAAAATGGCATCAAGATCCATCAATAGGCGGATGTTACCTAACTCTTGCCTCTTAGGCATTGATGTTTCTCCTTCTCTGGAATTTCAAAGAACCCATAGGGCGAGGTTGAGACACCTGCATGAGATAGCATCCCAACCCCCCTCTTCGCCCCCACCGAGACAGATGACAGATACTGGACTGCCTTCTGAGACACCAACAGGCCAGATAAATACTCAAAGATGCTAAGAAATGAAGAGTCCCCTTTATTTACAACAATCACAAGATGTTTATCATGGCAGACTTCTCGCAAGAAACAAATGTGAAAAGCAATACATTCTCAGCCTTCAGTCCACAACTACGAAAATCGGACAATTCGTTCGCTGGTGCCAGCAACAAGAACCCATGCCATCCATACATCAAAATCAATGAGAACTCAATCCATGGAACCCAATGGAGGAACGGGTCAGACTAGATTTTGGACTTCCAAAGAACGACCACAGAACAGCGAGAATCCTAAGCATAATGCCAGAGATGAATCACAATCTCAACACAAGCCATGACCTTCAGATTATGGTGTGACATTTTTGAACAATCTAGGACTTATGCTCAATTGTACACTTATTAATGAGCAATGTTATACTTGCGCAACCTAGATAACCTCATGCTTTACCCCCAGCAAAGCACAATAAACCATCATAAATAGCATTTCTGGGTCTGACCTATGAAGGGAGTGTACCTCCACCTCCCCAAATAGTTTGTGGAACTGAATAATCACATGGGTTCTAAAACCCTACTTAACTGTACTAATATACTGACCTCATATCCCTTGACAGTGAATACTCCCATAGATACACAGAGCACACATATTTGATACCCCACCCAAAGACATCAACTGCTTTCAAAAGATGACACCCCATTGTGCCCAGTGACAAGGACAGCGAAACGTGTTTCACACACCTTCCATTACCATCTGCAAATTGTGTCTATAGTATGAATTACTGTATAAGGAGAAAAACAAATATGCCCTGGCTTTGCCACTCCTTGGCATGCCACGTGTCATCAACCAATGCAGGAGTTGGGCCGCTGGCGCGAATTGGGGATACACTCACTGTGGGATCAGTACCACTATGTGGCACTCCTCACCATGGAAAAGCTCATCCCCGATACTGGCATCCACCCAGGACAGTTCGTACTATACACTTCCATCACGCGCTCACTGAGAGCGCAATGGGGCGACATCCAACAGGAACCCAGAATGCACTACACAATGCAATACATTAACGATATGGGGGAAGGCCGCAGCCTGACGAGGTAGATAGCCAGCTCCTTCCACTTCCACGCTGCTACACCTCTAGCCCGGCTGTGACAACCCTGGGACGTGGACCTCGGCTGACCCTCCACCGACAAAGAATGGCAACATATTCTGGAATACCCGCTCTGGTATCCCACAATGCTCGATTCATGTTAATACAATACTATGTGTTGCATAGAGCATACCTTACCCCCCCCCCCCAGAATAATCACTATTTCCAGTGCACTGATGCCGCCTGCCCTCACTGTTACACACTTGACGCCGACCTATTGGACATGTTTTGTCTCTCCTTATGGCCAAACGCTAAATAACACGCCGATGGATATCTCCTCACCTGCCCCCCCTCCCACGGTCACCAGCTGGTCCTTCTCTCTGGAGGTCTGGGATCTAGCCGAAAGCAATACTATTTTGAGCACTGGTTTATGCAATGTAATCTGTACCTGACAAAATGCAAATAAAAAAAGAGTTAAAAGAAAATAGAAAGAGAATACTGTTGTGCATAGCCACTAAAAACCCTGACATCACACTTACACTGGGAATCCGTCTCTCCTCCTTGAAATCATCAATTTAATTGCAAGACTGACTGGCAAGGTCAAATATGCATACAATGCAGCAAAATATGGTGAAGAACAACATAAACAAACCCCTTTAAAGAAAATGGTGAAGTGATTTTGATGAGAAAACCCATACCTGCAACAGTCTTAAAGACTTTGATGGGCATGAAATGAGGTTTGTCTTTTCCAGGTTCTCAATCAGGAGAATACGATAGCTGTAGGCTCCATATATGCACCAAACAGATGTAAGGAAACCTTCTTAGCAAAACCTTCTAGAATACGTATGGAATTAGGCACATGCAAGCTAGTGGTAGGAAGTGACTGGAACATGACTATTGAACCTATTTTAGACAGATCCAGTAGACCTGATGTGAGAAAACAAGCGATCAGGGCACGCTATTGGATTTCATTTGTGATCACTCCCTAATAGACATGTGGAGACTCCTGAACCTTTGGTGGAGAGACCACACTTTTGTCTCCTGCATCTATGGCACATGCACACACTTGGAGGCCGATTTATAATTTGGTGGACAGAGATTTGGCAGTCAGGGCAACAGAGTAATTTATTCAGTTGCCTTAACTGCACCTCTGCCTACCAAATTATGAAATGACTATCAAGCCGGTGGTCATTTTTTTAAAGCATTGTGACTAACCTCTGTCACAGAGGTTTCTGTCAATGCTTTTTGCAGTTTAATGCACGGCTCCGTTAAGCATGAGGGAGCCGTACGGCAAAATGTTCTCTTTTTTCTTATTAAACAGAAGATCCAGAAGCGGGATTTTCTTTTTGAAAATAAAAAAGAAAAATCTCCCTTCACTTCGGGAGTCCTCTTCCATGGCGAGTGGAGCATTTTGTAGTTTTCACTGCCCCTTATTGCCAGGGTTTTCCTGGTGGTGTCAGGCAGGAAAACTGGCCTCTGATTCTGCCCATTTAAATTAGGCGGAATTAGAGGTCAACCTCCAACTCTGTCAGGCTGTTGGAGGGGTTTAATCACGGCTGAGACAGAGTAGCCTTCACTGTGATTAAATCAAAGGTCCATCCGCATCTAAATTGGGTGGATGGACCACAGTCTTGGTGGTATGGATACTCCATTTCCGTTGTGACGGAGTATCCATACCACCAAGCTATAAATCAGGCCCTTAGACTCCTTCCTCACTATGGTCCCAACATACTGACCATGCACCAATACAGCTGTATCTTGACCTCGAACTATCACTACAATGGAGCTAGAGACAGCGCATGAACAAATATATAGACTATCAGAGGAGAAGGAAACATTAAGATCAATTTGTGCAGATTTCCTTAAAGATAATGAGGGTTCAATACTTTCCAGCCAAATGCTATTGGTGGCCAGTAAGGCATTCACTAAAGGCCATATAATGAGAAACTCTGCAATGCGAAAATGAAAGGATGTTACAGAGCAAAAAGTAATCACTAGGGACTTCATGAAGAGATATGCACCCTCCTCTTGCCTCCAATAAGACCACAAAAAATGCAAATCACATTTGTTTCAACAGCAACCAGGTACTACTACTGGCCATGGCCAAAATTGCACTGAATACATCAGAGCACTCACTGCACAACACTTGTAGATCATAAGTCTTCTTAACCACTGACCCCCAACAAAATGCTGTGATCAGTGGTTAGGAAGACTTAACCACTGTGCTAAATGTTTGGGACTGCGCTCTAGATGTTTAGAAGCTTAATCTAAGACAGTCCTTGGACCTGTTTAAGTGTCACCTTTACATAAGGGAATTCTTACCGCAGTTTCTCTTCCCAGCCATTGTTATTTTAGTTCAGGCAATGTTAATGTTACTGTATATTAAACCTGAAAATATGTTTTCGGGGAGGCTAACAATTTATTCAAGAACTTAGTAGTAATTGCCAGAAAATCAGCAGTGTGTGTAATCCTGTTATCCTAAGATGGGTGACATCTTATGTTGTAACACATGTAGAGCTGGTAGGTCATTCACATCTTATTTGAAAAGAAAAGAACAAGGACATAACGTGCCTTATCCCTTGGGAAACTGAGAATGGATACTTCTGCCACCTGTTCAAACAGTAGTGTACGCAAGCCGTATTATCAGAAAGATGGATCTGAACAGGATGTTTATGGGACACAACTAGTCCCAACTGTAAAGGTCATCCCTTCATACTACTTGGTCAATGGAGTCCAAAACCCATTGTGGCTTTAATAAGGCCATATGAAGAAGGACTTTCTTCAGGTTGACATGCTTTGCCCTAATCAGATAGGAGAAGACACTGATCTACCCTTTCAGCTCCCTCTCTGAAGTCAGCCTGCCCCAAAACCAATACACAATCTTCATAGGCAGAGTCCTGGTTCTGGCTAAGTACTGATGCTTAAAACTAATGTCAGGGGGTGACATTTGGCTTTACAATATTTAACAAAATGATTCAGCCCCATGTGGGTAACACTTATTTAAAGATTCCTGTTTGTGTCTGCAAACCTTACCAGAACTACACAGACCATCACACAAATGAAGTCTCTAGTCCAATGAACATAGTTGTCCATATCAAGGAGCTATCAAGTTGCTGCAGAGAGACATCCTTAATGGTATGTTTAGCAAATATAAATAAGTGTAAATTTTTGTACAAAGAGTAGTACTGAATTCTCTTGTGATTTCGGTTTTTCAAAAGTACACTTTAAAAAACAGTTCTAATGCTATTGTTGTATTAACAAGATTTTTTTATTATTTAGTTAAGTTGGGTAGTTCCATAATATCTCTACACATTATTTGGAATCAACTGGGATCTTCGTTTTAAATGCTTTTGCCTTTTCCTATTATGTGGACCATTATTAGTGCAGGAGTTCCACATGCAACATACTAAATAAAGTTTTCAATTTAATTTTATGAGGTCGCATGGCAATGATACATTTAAAAAAAGTACATTAAACATTACATTAAACAGAGATGTGCAAAATAGTTTCAAATTAGTAATCTGCTTACCTTCTGTTATAAACGAAGATGAGGAGATTGGCTCCTACAAGGCCAATTTGTGATCTCCTAGCCCTTTCATGTACAAGCATGGAGGAGAGTGGGCCTTCTTTGCCCAGCCATATATTAAGTGTGCCAGATGAGATGGATCAAAATGGAAAGGTCTGCATTGTATGATAGATGTCATCGACATTAGGCATATTTGCAGATATCTTATAGATTGTTTTTTTCAATATGGGCTGCTTTGTGTTCACCTTCTTATCCTTTCTATTTTTATTAGATGACTTTAGTCCCCCGCTGATACCTTTGAAAGTTGGGGGAGATCAAGATAGCTATGTTAATGAGTGAATAGCTCAGCTAGCTTTGACTAGCAAATTCAGCTTCTATTGCCATTACTCTGACTTTTACTGTATTCCCATCACACTAGCAAGCTACTAAATACATATTTGACTCCTTAACTTATGCTCATTTACTGAGTTAAATATTTGTGTCCTGTGATAGTCATTCTTCATAAATGTGGTTCTTCCAGCTTAACAGGCTCTAAAAAAAGGTGCTTCAGAGATCACAGTGCAAAATAAAGGAGATGCTCGGCAAAAGGATTCTTGGATTTTTTTCCCCTGAGAAAATACAATAGGCACTAAGAGTGAATACATTTATTTTATGGGAGGAGACTAAAGAGGATGTGAAAAGGTAACAATGTGGATTCTTTACTCAGTCATTTTAAAAAGGCACAAACTTAAAGTGACTAAGCACAAGACTTGATGAAATCACTTAGTGACAACTCAGAAAAGTTAAATTCATTTTTAGTCTTTATACACTACCTCTGCCTCCACCTCACACACAACATTCAGGAGACTGAAGAACCAGGCTTGAGTGCCATTTTATAATACTAATAACTTGTTTTCGTAGCAAACACCTTTTGTATCTAAGAGCTGTAAAAAACAGGTGTTATTCTTCCCCAAGTTTATTTGTTTTAGAACCTCCACCTTAGAAGAATTTAAGGCTGAGTTGGCCTTGTTGTGCTTCTAACCTAAGACCTGCAGGCTACAGTAGATGTCAACCAAGGTGTTAGCTAATGAAAGCCCTAATTTGTAAGGATATTTGCAAAGAAAAATTATATAGTTTGTAGTTTCTCTCCTCTGTAAAATTAACAGAGCCTGCTAAGCAAGGACACAATGTAGGGCTGCTTTGCGAACGTTTCCCTCTCCTCCCATTCAATCATTCAGGATATCAAGCAGGTTTTTGTCTCAAATTTATATATTCAAAATGCATAGCCTGAACTGTAAGGAAATATGTGCAGAAGTTATGCATGGTCATGTGTTTGTTGCACATACAGCTATCTGGTTGGAATTTTGCATAGTAAGTATTTATATTACAAATACATTGAAGTCGATAAATTGAAAGGCATACACATTTTACAGACCTATTTTTTCTTGGACAGTCTTGATTTCCTAGTCATTTATAACTTTTGATTTCTGAGTTGCTAGTGAAGTACTCATATGTCCTTATTATAACTCAAACAGTGCATTTCAACTCTATAAAGCAACATCAGTTCTCCACTCACCAAAAATTAGAAGTTATTTTTCTGATTTGTTTTTTAGATTGTTTCCTGCTGACCTGTTTGAGATATTCATAGACATTGGCCATTATGTGCGTGAAATCAGATCTTATGAAGAGTTGGTATCCAAGTTTAATTCACTCCCAGTAAGTGCAATGCTTTCTACAATGTAACCTTATTTAGATAAACCCTGTTTTGCAAACTAATTAAAGTCTGGTTTTGTTTTAAAACCAGGAGGATGAACTAAATCAAATTTCTGAAAATATCGAGAGCATCAATCAGAATAAAGCACCAACTAAGTTTATTGGCAACTATGCCATCCTAGACCATCTTGGCAGCGGGGCATTTGGAAGCGTCTACAAAGTAAGCATTTCCATACTATATGATTCACTGCAGTTGACCCCTCCCCCCAGTCTTGCTACTATCTGTCAGTGGAGGGATGTAGCAAGGATCTAACTACAGGTAAAGTTGCTCAGTTGAAATGGGCTTGAGAGGGACGGGCGCTATAAGTGTGTCTAGGAACCGACAGTATTGAGGAATATATATGCACAGTTCCCATTGAAGCGGCCCAAAGTTTAATTGATATTGCAGAGTACAATGCTAATTACACTTAGTAATTACTTATTTTATGTAGGGCTGCAGTTTAGTGTTTGGTAACTCTTTAAACAGCTGTTGTTGCTGCTACCCAAGTCAGTGATAATCAATTTATCAATATTGGGGGAATGAAAGACTGAATAAGCCCTTCCAAAATTCAAAACAACAAACTACTGTTTGCATACAGTAGCTTGTTTAGACACCATTGAGCCTTCTCCCGGCTAACTGAAAATTAACTCAGCTGAGAGTACAGAATCTGGTTGATGTGATGTTTAGGAGCACTAATATCATCAGGAGAGTTTAACCAGTCCTGACTTCTTTAGCTTGGGATCAAAGTAGCTAGTGATGCAGATTTCTCAACCAGATGAAGAGTGCAGCATTGACAGCAGATCTACCGGGCAGAGTATTTACTTTTCCATAAGCATTACTCTAGCCTAAACCATAATCCTTGATCCTGATCATTCCTCCTCCCTCTGTAAACAGCCCCTGCCCCTTTAAACAGCCTACAAATGAGTCAGTAGCCTGGTCAACTGATTCTTGCAGTCAATCAACAACCTCAGCTGGAGCTCTATGGTGATTACTTGCCAAGCTCCCTTTGAGTTGGAAAAAGACAAAACAAATTATCTATCCTGTGCAAGACCAGGGCGAAACAGGCAATAAACGACTGTAATGTGATCCTAGTGGTCCCAAAAGTCCCTACATTTTGGTGGGTGTTAAAAAGAAAATTATACTCTACAATATGTTTTAACAGAATTCACATTTTTTTTTAAATTAAACCAAAACATCTTCAGCCCGTTGCACTCCCGGTTCGTCAGAGCCCTGCATTGGGTGTCACCTGCAGTTCCTTTGGAGCCGTCACCCAGGCAGTCATTGGCAGAGAACACAGGCTTTGCTCTCCCTATTTGCCATAAAGTATTTTACTCTTTTTTATTTGATCCTAAATAACTAAAAGCTGCCCTGTCATCCTGGATCATCTCTCAAACCTTTAATCACAAGCCTCCAATGGTTTAAGGGCACAGAAAGCAAATCATTGTTCCAAGATCATCATTGTCTGTTAACAAACAGTCCCATATCTAACCTTGACACTTTCCTGTATTTAATGATTGTATATTACTAACGACCCGTTATCTAGCATTATCGCCTACCTCTCTTAGGCAGCTCATGTAATTTGTGTGCTGGACAACTGCTATTTATCACAGATTTTGAAAGTTTGTAAATTTTGTATCTGGTTTCACCCACCATGCTTTCAAAGACTGTTTATGCCTTGTGGCGCTGCTCCTGCAACCAATAAAATCCAGAAATTAAAACAGGAGTTGTCGAAGAGCATAGGAATCACTGTTAAATAAATTTGTCTTTAGAGTAGAGAATGAAGAAACAGTGGGTAAACCTAGGAAATGCGAAAATATCAACATGGACGTCATAGATGTTGAATAAATTCTACACAACCTTGAATTTAATGTCGATATCTATCGCTCACACACTGGGTGGGTGGAAACGCAGTATGTGCGGAAGAACAGGGTTAGTATCATAATACTGAGTAAAGATCTTTTATATTGTGATATTGGGGGATTTTATGCATGTATGTTTGTAAGTAATATGTCATAAAGTGGCTATTTCTGAGATGTAAGACCTTCTGTTGTATCAGCTTCACTGTTATGAATTCTGGGAACTGTTTTAAAGCTGTGGAGCAGCATCATTTTTCAACTACCCTTCTGGGTAAGCGTTGGAGTGGATATGCATGCTAGAAACATTAAAAAGGGACTCAAGGGTGGCATGATCAATAGAGATTGATGCTCTAGTTACAAAATATTCACTGCCGCCATGGTAGATGCCGCTTGGGTAATGGGGGCATGTGGGCAGGTATCATAGCACCATCTGCAAAACCCGGATAGTAAAGAAGGCCACTGGCCCATTCAGTACCCACCTATGTCTTTTCCTTCAGGGGCGCTGGACAGAAATGTAGCCTCAGGGTGGAAAGGGATTGTGTGGTGCTATGTCTGTCCTGTCTGAGAGTGGCCTCTTGGCTCTCCTCTCTGGGGTGGCAGATGGTATATATCACCAGAGGTATTAACAGTGGCTTACCTTTGCCTCGAGCACGCCCTGATGAAAATGCAGTCATGCTCCAGTGCTGAAGCTGAGTGATGTGCTTCTTCCAGTAGAGTACATCCCCTCAGCACTGTGTATTGGGTGGTAAGAACCACTAGCACAGCAGCCACAGGGACCATCCATGAGCAACATACAGTCTCTTTGTCGCCTTTTCACACTCAGTACCTTTTTCTAATACCCCCTTATCTTTTTCTCCAGGTTAGGAAGCGTAGTGGCCAAAATCTCTTAGCAATGAAAGAGATCAACTTGCACAACCCAGCATTTGGAAAAGACAAAAAGGATCGGGACAACAGCGTGGAGAACATTGTCTCTGAGTTAACCATAATTAGGGAGCAGGTGAGTCTGCTGCTAAAACTGAAATGTCAAGCAGCCCAGCAGACTCAAATTTACTCTAGCCAAGCCTTGGAGGAAGTTACTTACCACATATGGCCAATGTAAGGGAATCACTTAGCAATCACTGGGGCAAGGAATAACGCTCCAGACACATGCCACAACACCAAAAGAAAAATATAAAAGAAAAATGGGCATATAACTTTAGACATTGAAAACACCTAGATACATTACATTGTAGAAGAAGTAATACATAAATAAATAAAATAAACATAAAAGTAATATAAAAATAGCTTTGCAACTGTATACATTAAAAACATCTATGTGATCAAATTATAACTACAAAATATAACCAATACACATGCATAGGAAACTACAAATATACATTGTTGATGAATTATTTAAAAAAAAAAAAGGGCATCACCAATCGCACATCCAACACTTTGCTACACCCTCCCAAAGACACATCATAACACATTGGATGTCCAAAACACACACTTCTACACACACACACGCACCCCCACTCCCCCACGGTGTGGACTCTATGTGTTTCCAGTAGTAATGCTTTTAGGGGTGTATTATTTTCCTCAGGTGATGTGTGTTGTGTAATCCCTATTCCTTCTTAACATAGTTTTAAATAGCACTGGCAGAAATGACCAACTACACAATGTAGAACTGTATTAGGTGGATTTATGCATACAGCATTCCCAAAAGGTTACTAGAAGTAACATTGATCATATTTTAAGTTGTACATACCCACATCCCCCAGTAGGGTTGGGGACGGGCGTTCGTGCTACTAGGTGTAAATCCCATCCTGCAGTTGCTGAATTGCTTTTAGGTGGAAATTTAGCCTCGACACTGGACAAAATTATTAGGTGCAGAAATTTCCATCTGCAGATTTACCTTTGTGAATTGGGCCCTCAATATTTGAATAATTTCTGTCCTATCCTCCACTATTGGTCTACATTTTAAGCCATAAAACAGATTTTCCAAATCTGTTGTTCCAGATATGTTGATGTGCGATTGGGATGGATGGAGTTACCCGTGGATGAACAACATAGTTAATCGTTAAACTGGAAATCCATTCTTATATATGTCCATTACTTCTGGAATTATTTGTGACACACTATTGGATATGTTTTCCAAACCCTGTGAGGTTTATGGTCAGGTTTAAAAAAACAGACTTCCTAAACAACCTGCCTGTTTCTCCCAAGTGCCAGTTTAGTCTCCTAGCATAAGAAGTGGTCACTGAGGCGGGGTTGCTGCATATGGTCTGGGATTTCCCCCAACATAAGGTATTCTGGGATAAAGTGGTGATGGCTCTGCATAAAGCAACAGGTACAATGCCTGAAAATAATAATGAGGAATAACTGGGTATTTTAACTTAGAGGAAGGGATATCCAATGAGACTTAGGTTTGTGGTTCTGGGAAGTGCACTAGCAAAGCATAGAATAGTAATTTGTTGTACCCAAGAAAGGATGCCAAGATTTGAGATGTGCAGGAAATGTTTGTTGGAGCATATGATAGCAGAAAAACTGCACATCCATGCTATGAGGGATGATGAGAAAGTCATTAATGATCTTACGGAATGGGCTGAAATGTTGAGACACATGACAGACTCACCAGGCACCAGGGCACCATGAATAGGACGCATGGTTAGAATAATAATACATGGGTGACATGTTAAAGAAATATACATGTGTAACTAATGTCCATGTCACCAAGTGCAACTTAAATCTATGAAGAAACATAATAATGTACTCTAACAGAATGGAAAATGGAAGATCAGAAGAGAGGAATGTGTTTAAGACAAGACACACATACTAGGGTCACCCAGCTGTGATGATGCAATATAGGTTGATATAAATAATTGTTCTGATGGATACATCTGCCTGTGGATTCCTCACCTTTTGAATTATCCTAATGCGCAGCATTCCACAGAAACGTTTCTCCTCAGCTCTCACACGTCGATGAGGACATCACAATGGAACGGCTCCGCACGCAACTCCGCATGTCGTCATCGGAGCCATAAGAAAACCTTGTCGGCGTGCTGACGTCAGTTCCCTTTTTTCCGCGCCGTCGACACGGAATGTTTTATTCCCAGGCTCTCCATTTCTGGGAGTTTCTCTGTTGTGGATTGTCATGACTTTGTAGAACCGAGGATGGCAACTCAAAGAAAATCTGGTTTCAAGCCATGCAGAGAATGTGGGGGCCAGATGTCCATCACTGACTCCCATGAAGACTGTTTATGGTGTCTTTCGTCGGACCACGATGTCGAGGAGTGCTTTTCGTGCAGGCGCATGAATCCTAAAGCTCTGAAGGAGAGGGAGGCCAAATTATTCATGGCCAAAGCCAAGAAGCAGAAAAGGGGTCATAGGAGGTCGAGGTCCCGTTCCAAGTCGCTGACTCCACATTCTACGAAGTCGTCGAAGAAGCATAAGAAAAACGGCGCCATGGTTCTCGGCGTCGTTTGTCGAAGGATGCAACTCTGATGTCGATGTCCCAGGCATCATCGAAGGGATGAGATCTCTCCGTCTCCTTCTCCTGAGGGGACTCCGGCCCCGTCTCCGGCTCCAAGAGCAGTTACTCCACTGGCTCCGAGAGAAGCAACGGCTCCACCGTTGCCAAAGCCGACCCTTCCACCTCTGGCTCCGGGGTCTCCGGCGTCGCTGCCGGAACTGAATGTGCTGCCTCCTCGAGCAGCTTCAGAGCCTGCAGTGCCAGATCCGATGTATCCTGCTTTCCCGAATCCGGGTACGGATCCGTCACATTTTTTAAATGCGATGTTTGGCTTGTTTGCCAGATCGGCAAACCCCACTGGTGCGCCTGTTGACCCCATGGGTCCTCTGGCATTTTCCCTGGGAGGCTTTCCACCTCATTTTCCTCTTGCACCTTTTATGCCTATGGCTCCAGGGAGTTGGCCTCTTCCGACGCCGAGAGTTTTGATGCCGTTACAATCTTTGGAGGGGCGAGTGCCACTAGATGGATCATCCCTGGCGCCATCTGGTTCTGAACTGGCGCCAACTCGACCTCAACCGGCGTCGACTACTGTTCTGGTAGATCTCCCTTCGACGTCGATCCGAAAGTCACTGGCGCCGCGTCTGTGACGCCACCAACGCCTATTCCGAGGATGAGGTCTCGGAGAGAGGCACAGAGATTATTGGAAGAAGAAGAATACCAGGAAGAGCATGGAGAGGCTGAGAAAGGAGAGATTGTGTATCCTGATCCGGAGTTTGAAGGTTTACAGGGGGCTAGTGGTCTGGATACATTTCCTGAATGGGAGCTTTCATCTCCAAAAGGTCTCCCGATGCAGGAGGTGTCCACTTATCATGCTGTTATCAGGAAGGCTGCGGATCTGTTGGAATTGCCTCTTCCCACAGCAGAGTTAAAATCTAATATCCTGATGGAGGTGCTCCATCTCCTTCATCTCAGAGCCTTTACTTCCTTTTAATGAGGCTTTGACAGAGCCCATTCTTGATGTCTGGCAGAAGTGGATGTCTGCTCCAGCGGTGTCCAGGACCGTGGCAAGGAGGTACAAGGTGGCTCCAGGGGATCCTGCTTTTCTGTCCACCTATCCTTCGCCGGAAAGCTTGGTCATCCAGGCTTTGTGCTCCTCGAGGCAGTCTGCAGGTTCCTTCCCATCTACGCCTGCAGATAGGGAGTCGAAACGCATGGAGCAATCAGCGAAGGTGTTCTCGTCGGGCAGTCTGGCCTCAAGTCAACAAATGACACATGCCTTCTGGCTCGTTACATCCACGCCCTCTTGGACTCTGCCAGGGAGGTGGTCCCAAAATTACCCAAGGGCATTTCTCAGAGGTACTGTCTGATGCCCAAGCTGCGGCCCGTCAGGTGATACAGCCTGGTCTGGACACTGCCGATTTGGTTGCCAGGGCAATGGGATCATCTGGAGGAGGCACGCTTTGTTGCGGGGTTCAGGGTTCTCTCCTGATGTCCAAGCTACTTTACTGGATCTGCCTTTCAATGGATCTCACCTGTTTGGGGCCAAAGCGGACTCGATGCTGCATCGCTTTAAAGACAGTAGGGCCACAGCAAGGTCTTTGGGACTTCAATCTCAGCCCAGGAGCTTTGGACAGTTTCATAAGTTTCGTGCCTTTGGGAGGAACTTGTCCTTTCGTGCCAGGCAGCAGCCGCAGCAGCCGCAGCAGCAGCAACAGCAACAGCAGGCAAATCCCTTGTACAGATCCTACAGGAGAATGGGCAGAGGTCGCCTGCGAGGTGCTCCTTGGCAACAGGTCTCCTCCTCCTCTTCTGCCCCTCCAACTGGTGCGGCAGGGAAGCAGCTCTAGCTCCACCATCATACAGCATGCCTGTCCCGTGGGAGGATGGGCGTCTCATTTTATACAACATTTGAGGTCTGTTACTACAGATCTCTAGGTGTTGAACATCGTAGAGAATGGGTATGCCCTACCCTTCCGGGAGTTCCCCCCCTCCTTTCCCTCCCCACCAGGGTTTGTACTCGGAAGAGCATCTTCTGCTTCTCCAGCAGGAGGTCTGTCATTGCTGCGAAAATGCGCGATCAAGATGATTCAAGAGCAGGAAGGGGGTCAAGGATGCTACTTCCGGTACTTCCTGATTCCCAAAAAGGATGGTCGCTTGAGGCTTATTCTAGACCTCAGGGTTTTGAAGTTTTACCTCAAACAGGAAAAATTCAAAATGTTGACCCTGGCTCAGGTTCTTCTTGTGCTGCAGAAAAAGACTGGATGGTGTCGATCAATTTTCAGGATGCGTATTTTCACATTTCCATCCTGAAGTCGCATCGGAAGTATCTTCGTTCTACTGTGGGGGCTCAACACTACCAGTTTGCAGTCCTTCCGCTTGGTCTCACTTCCGCACCTCGGGTCTTCACAAAGGTGATGGCAGTGGTGGCAGCACATCTCAGAAGGTCGGGGTTCATGTTTTCCCCTATCTGGACGACTGGCTGCTCAAAGCAAAGTCGCCAGAGATGGTGCTCATCATCATTTGCAAGTAACAGCACGACTGTTGTTTGATTTGAGTTTCAATAAATGTACCCAAATCTCACCTGGTGCCTCTCAGTGCAACCTGTTCATAGGGGCAGTGCTGGACACTACTGTAAGTCGTGCCTTCCTGCCTCTACAGAGGATTCAAGACATCCAGGCTATGATTCCACTTTTTCAGCATGGAGCGACAGTTCCAGTCCTGAAGGTCTTGCGCCTGCTCGGTCTGTTTGCTTCCTGCATACTGTTGGCCAAACATGCATTTTGGCATATGAGGGCCCTCCAGTGGTGCCTCAGCAGACAGTGGTTTCAACACAACTGAGACCTCGAAGAGGTGGTCAGGATTTCCAGAGACACTGCAGCGGAGCTGTAATGGTGGAGTGTTCCAGGCAACCTGTCTCAAGGGAAGCTGTTTTAATCTCCTTCTCCGGTTGATAAGGGATGCCTCCACTCTAGGGTGGGGAGCCCATCTGGGGGATCTGGAGGTCAAAGGCCTTTGGTCTCCAGAGGAAAGATTGTTTCACATAAATCTTCTGGAATTGTGGGCAATACGTTTGGCTCTCAAGGCCTTTCTTCCCTCCCTTTGCGGTCCGTCGATTCTGGTCCTTAAGGACAACACTATCGCAATGTGGTACATCAACAAACAGGGAGGAGTAGGGTCATATCTTCTTTGCAGAGAGGCTCTGCGACTCTGGTCCTGGGCTCAGGACCATCAGAATTGCGTGATCGTGAATCATCTGGCTGGAGAACTGAATGTGCATGCGTACAGTCTCAGTCTGCAGTATTCGGCCGATCACAAGTGGTGTTTCCATCCGGAGGTGGTCCTTCACATTTTCAGGATGTGGGATTTCCTCAGTTGGACCTGTTTGCCACTCACAAGAATGCGGACTGCCCGTCGTTCTTCAGTCTCTAGTATCCGATACGGGGAGCGTTGGGGGACACGTTTCTGTTAGATTGGAGCTCACAGCTTCTTTACGCGTTTCCTCCCATACACTTGATTCCTTGAGTTCTAAGGAAGATTCGCCAAGACCGGGCCCAAGTCATATTGATCACCCCGGATTGGCCACAAAGGGTGTGGTAACAGACCTCCTTTAGCTCTCATCACACCCTCCGCTCCGTCTCCCTCTCAGGGCAGATCTCCTCTCGCAGTCGCAGGGGCAGGTTCTACACCCCCACCTCCAGAGCCCGCACCTTCATGCCTGTAGATTGAACGGGGCAACCTGAGCTCTTTCTCTCTCCCACCAGATGTGGTGGATGTTATATTATCAGCCAGAAGACACTCCACCAAATCTGTCTATTCTGGTAGGTGGGCCAAGTTTTTTAAATGGTGTGGAGAGAGATCGATTGATCCTTTGCTGGCCCATTTGTCTGATGTTCTGAGTTTCTCTCTTTCCCTATCACAACAGGGTTGTGCAGTAGCTACTGTTAAGGGATACTTGTCTGCCTTGTCAGCTTTTCTCTGTTTACCAGATCAACCCTTGTTGTTTAAATCTCCCATAGTTATGAGATTCATTAAGGGTCTCACAAATATGTTTCCTCCCATTCCCTTTATCAAGCCTCAGTGGAATTTGAACTTTGTTCTCACTTTCTTGATGAGCTCACCCATTGAACCATTACATAGTTGCCCCTTAAGGTTCCTAGCATTTAAAACAATATTTTTGGTTGCAATCACTTCCACTAGGAGGGTGAGTGAGTTCCAGGCTCTTAGCTCCAAGCCTCTGTTTACATCTTTCCATGCGGATAAGATGGTTTTTAGGACCAGAGCTGCTTTCCTTGCTAAGGTGGTCACTCCTTTCCACTTAGGGCAGTCCATCAGCTTACCCACTTTCTACCCTCCCCCTCACCCTTCAGAGGAGGCGGAGAGACTTCATCGTCTGGACCCCAAGAGGGCGGTCAGCTTCTACTTGGACAGAACCAAGGACTTCAGGTTGGACGATCAACTCTTCATCGGATATATGGGCAAGATGAAGGGCAAGGCAGTCCACAAGAGAACGCTGTCCAGATGGATCATCCTCTGTATCAAGATCTGCTATGCCTTGGCCAAGAAGGAGCCTCCTGAAGGTATTCGAGCTCATTCTACCAGGGCTAAGGCTTCTTCTTCAGCTTCAGCTAGAGGTGTCCCTGTGGTAGACATCTGCAAGGCGGCAACTTGGGCCTTCCTTTACACTTTTGCGAAGCACTATTGCTTAGATTCGGAGGTGAGGAGGGACGACCATTTTGCACGTTCTGTGCTGCAGGATTTTTTAGTATAGGTAGGCAGGCACCCTCCGCCAGGAGCGGGACTGCTTGGGAATTCAATTCAAAGGTGAGGAATCCACAGGCAGATGTATCCATCAGAAGAACAAGTTACTTACCTTCAGTAACTCTTTTTCTGGTGGATACATTATCTGCCTGTGGATTCCTCACTGAGCCACCCACCTCCCCGTTGCCTGTCTGCTTATACCGAAAAATAATCAATGTGTATTTTATGTGCTTGATTGTTGGTATCATGTGATACTTGGCACTAGGAAATGTCTATGATTAAGAATTTCCAGATTTGGTTGATTTTTGTATACTATGTACACTTGTGAAAATGTTGTCGGTTCACCAGTTCAACTCGAAGGCACAGATAAAATGGGTGGAACTGACATCAGGACACCGACGAGGACTTCTTATGGCTCCGATGACGTCACGCGGAGTCGCGTGCGGAGCCGTTCCATTGTGATGTCCTCGTCGACGTGGGAGAGCTGAGGGGAAAGGTTTCCGTGTAATGCTGCGCATTGGGATAATTCAAAAGGTGAGGAATCCACAGGCAGATACTGTATCCACCAGAAAAAGTGTTAAAGAAGGTAAGTAACTTGTTCATATGTAGTAATGCTAGTTCTCTGTGATGATACTGATTACGATGCAATGCTTATAAATGTACTGAAATATACTTTAAAAATATAATAAGTGATGTAGAAATTCTGTGTTGCTCCCTAGTGCTGAGATTGTTTCATTCGGTAGGAAGCTTCGACTTGAAAATAGGGTAGTAGCCCCAAATAAGGATTGTCACTTGTTTTTATATTGTTCTGGGCCCATTTGACTTTTCAAATCAGTGATTTATTCACCTGTGATGTCTTATCCGGATGATTATGGTAGATTGATTATAGGATCACTTTATATATATATTTTAACTGATTTTGGTGGGCTACTTTTAGCTCTGAAATTAATTATTTATGAGTATGGTGTTTAGAAATATGCATCATTTATTTCATGAGAGCAAGAACATCAGGCGCAAATCTCAATTATATTGTTGAACATCCCTAAGAAAGAGGAGAGATCTACTGGGTCAGTGAGGGACAGAGTACTAACTTTTAGTTGTGGCTGTAAGAATTGTACAATTATACATTTTCACAAATGGGTTACTAGTTGCTTGACTAGGCTAGTCGGTTAATAGGACTGAGAGTATTTTATTATATTGTACTATATTGGTATTAATATGGTTTTTCCTACCTGCTTTCTAAGCCCAAAGTGTTCATTAGGTGTTTGAGTAAGACGCTCCATGTTTATGGATGCCTGGGAGAGTGTTGGGTGATGTGTATGTGGAGTATGTTTAGATGTTGAGTGTGGAGTTCAAAGGTTGTGTTGCAGTCATGTTGTGGCATGTGTATAGCAAAGATAATGCAACATATGTGGAAATTTCAGAGTGGCCGTCCACATGAATGGAGTAGGTGCTTTGGATGCAATACTTGAGTTAAAGGAAAAAGGGATGAAGGCTGTGACTAGCTACATGCATAGGCTGATCTGCTGCTCAAGCTCTACCATACATTATTCAACGGTGAGGGCTGAAGGCACAGTTCATTATCTAGAGAAAGGTAGACCTGGTTGATCAAACCAATAATTAAAATGCCGGAGAAACATCAAGTGGTTAGTTTGGATAGTCAAATATGTTAAGGTCTAACTAAAACCAGATGTTGTGGCTGGAAAGCTGTATGCTCTTTACTAGGGAGTCCAAAATCAAGGAGTGCAGTAGATTATAAAACTGAGAACCTGCATACACTGCAAAGTTCAAAGATCTGTACTGAGAGACAATTAAATAGTGTCTTTCTTCATGAACGTCAATCAATTTAATACCATTTTGATTATAGGAAAATAGATCAAGTAAAACCAAAAACATAAAACAAATCTGTAAAACATACTACCAGGAAAGTAAGGCAAAAAATATTGGGAACAAATATGTAATACTTAAGTTAAAATAACCTTTTCTTTGAATTAATAATAGAAGTGAAGCCTGCAGAATGCAGGATGCTGGCAGTGTAGCCAATAGAGTGGAATGAATTTAGCCAACATTTACTCAACCATATTGAACTGTGCTTCTTATGCTAAGTTTCACACCATTAAGAAATGGGAAATCATCAGCTTCCTTCAGATTGGGTTCTGTGCATAAATTGAGTATTTAGACGTATTCATTATATTCCAGCATACCTAACCAAATGATTAAACCTTTAAACCAATGGCATGTTTATGCCTGATAGTGTATTTGAATTTTGGAATACCCATTCTAATTTTATGATTTTACATAAGAAACAAATCTAAGGATTGCCTTTTAAATATGTTTATTTATTTTGTCTTTGCAGCTTTATCATCCGAATGTTGTGCGATATTATAGAACCTTCCTAGAAAGTAAGTTTACATCTTGTGATTTGTACCAGTGTTTGTATAATCACAACACATATAGCTGTAAAGTAAAATGACAGCATTTTTCTATAAATGAGTTTCTTCATTATTAAAGAGCAATGCTTTGAAGTCTGTAAATGATAATGATAACAATAAGATGGATCGGAAGAACCTCTCAGTGGCAACCTTCAATCATGACTGGGTACGCCTAAAAGAATGTCCAGACTCACCTGAAATCTCACTCCCATACCTCATCCAGACAAAATGATAAACACGACGACAGGCAATGATATGGGTTGGTGGGGTTATGTAGCCATTGGGGTGGGCAGTGGAGTGGAAGCTGGTGGTGGTGGCGTCTAGAGGACTTAAGACAGTTGGGAAGCCATGGACAACATTATCAGTTCTAAAGACAGCGTGCATTGCCAAACAAAATGGTCACCACCTGTCTATGAGACTGAGATAAAGCATTCCAAGATGGTGCCCGGCATGGGTTTACTTTCTTTTCCGATTAGGAGTGGCTGACTGCACTTGTCTGCTTGGCAACTGACCACGTTGGTTATTTTAGTGCTCTCCTATCTACACCAAACTTCCCTTCGATAGTACTTTTGCTGTTTTTGTCTTTCCCCTCGGGTTCACTTCCTATTAAAAGTTCTTCATCTGACTAAACCTATCACTGATGTATCTTCCTGTTTATATTGAAATACTGTTCGAGTCTCTACCTGGAGTCCACAAATCTGGCTGGCAAATCCTGGGGCTAGGCTCTTCCTGGCTTCCAGGACAATGCATGATACTAGTGCGAGGTAAGATTGTCAGACAGTGACTCTATTATTGCCTACTATGCTGACATCTTTTTAATAGATACCGTGGTTTCTCCATTTACTACCCTTTCCCCCCACCATTTCTCCTAAGTCAAATGTGCTACACTGGCCCCCAATTGCAGGTTTATTAGGCTACTGATTGACAGAGAGGATATCTACTTGCATTCCTTGAATAGCTTGTCATGACAAGGAAATACAGGATTTACCCGCTGAAATCTGCCATGGGAATATAAAATGGGTGTAATAATTATCACATAATTTGGAATTACGACTCCAGCGCAAATCCCTTTTTGTACAGGGATCTGAATTTAATCTTGAGTTTATCATCAGTGCCTAAATGTGCCTGCGTCCATCCTCAAGCCATGTTGTATATAACAGTAAATATAAAGATGTTAAGGCCTGTAGAGTAGTATCTGTAGGGGTCCCATTCTTTTTAGTGTTCCACCATCTCGACATGGCATTAATGTCAATGTAAACATTGTAATTTATTGCTGCACTAGAAAGAGTCTTTTTTTTCCATTGTACCTACCATTCCACGTTTTACAAAGGCTTCATTCTGAGACATGCTCTCCCATTAGTTCTAACCTCTAAGAAGATGATATGGGGGGATACAAAAATAATCTATGTAGACTTCAAACATTCTGATGGATACGTCTTCCAGCAGGTTCCTCACCTTATGAATATCCTCTAAGCATCAGACTGTATCCAGAATTTTTCCCGCAGAAATAGCTCAATAGTGCCTGCTGGATGGCACCTCGCAACTGCAGTCATAGCTGTGCCTACCCAGTATGTGATGAAACCAACCTACATAAGGCACCATTTGGTGTACTGTTGTAAGGTCCTGCCTTTCTTCACTTTACTGATGCGAGCCTGGAGTGTTTCTTTGATGTCAACTGAAAATATTCCTACAATTTGTGACTGCGACTAGGTCAAATGTTACCTCCTAAGATTTTGGAGTTCCAACCTTGCTGACAGTGTTGATAGATGACGTCTTTATCAGTTCCCCACAACATCAGCATGTGGTGTATAATACCTCATCATGAGCCTTTGGGCAGAGTTTTCTGCACCTCTATGAGAGAGCAAGAGGTCAAGTTGTTCTTGGCTCAAACCTTTAAGGTTATCTCTAAACAGTCTCTCTCTCCCCTCCTCATCACAAGGAGAAGTGACCCAAGCGATTGTATGCCAAATAACACAAAAATGCCATTGGAAGGAGAATTCCTGTTCTTCCTTGAGGAAACTGTCCTGCTCCAGGAATTGTTTGGAGACTCAGCAATACTTTTACCTGACACCATTTCTTCCTTCCATTTCTTCCTTCTCCTCTCTGGAGTGGACCACTTTTCTCAAAAACTTAAACTGAGTTTACTTCTCCATCTGACAATTAATTTCAGGGTGAAGCCTTTTGGAAGGATATTTCAATATCTTTAGGACTACCCCATATCCTTCTCAGCTAACCCCCAAGGTTGGACCTGTTCCTGCGGGACCAGTGATTTTGGTATCTCAAACTCCAATCTTAATGGCACCTGATTCCACAGGATCTGCCCTTGGTGCTGCTTCCGATGAAGCCCTTGTCTGTTAAGACACTGGCCCAGGTGACCTCGATGCAGATTCAGACATAGTCTCTGCCACCCTTAGAGAAGTTCTTGTCTGCCATCTTAGCCCTCAAAGTAGGCAGAAATTGTCTGAGTAGCCAGAGAAAAAGTTAGAGCCGCCGTCGAGGACCAGACCATGACAGACCCTCTTCCTAGAGCACAGAGATTTGCCCAAATAGAAGAACTTGAATTGTGATTGCCGTACATGTCTAATCAAGGCTACAGGTGTACGAAGGAAGATGATTCAGAGGCTGATACCCTCCTCCTCCTTATCTTCTTATCAGTAGCGGCTGCTACTTGGGAGTAGTGGTGTGACGGGGGTGTTAAAAGAAAGAAAAGTGGGGGTAAAAAATAAAGAAAAAAACACTTACCTTCCCGGCGGCCAGCTCTCCTGCGTCCTCTTCATCGATGTCCATGACACAACGTGGTTCGGCGCTTAGACGGGAAAGGGAGCCTGGGCATGTTCCATACCAGACTATTTAACACAGCCTGGTGAGGAACATGCAAAGTGCGCATGGCTGTTTGGCCGGCGCCAAATAGCCCGTCAAACAGTCATGCACACTTTAGAGTGTGCTGTTCGCTCCTTCCCCTGCTCTGCTGCCAGCACAGCCCCACCCCACCCTCACCTTTAAATTGCACGACAATAGTGAAAACTAAAATGATAATAACATTGTTATTATCATTTTATTTTTCTTGTAGGGCGACGCTCCTGCGCCTTAGCGGAGGAGCCACCACTGCTCCTTATAGTGATGCTGAACTCTAGCAGACCTATGCAAGACAGCCCTGGCACCCCTTACAACTGCAGAGGCTAAGTGCAACATCCTGAAGGAAATTCTGCAACCATCTTTGGTGGCTCTGGAACCGATCGCAAGCATTTAACAAAGTGATGCTGCAACTAGCAATGACTGCCAGCGGGAAAACCTTATTGGGCCCAGCAGTTCACAGGTAGATCACAGAACAGTGTTTCAAGTTCTTATCAATACGCCCTTCTCCACAGACCTTGATAGTTTAGGCATTGTCAGCCATGCTAAGCTCCCAGGGCTTTCCCCTCTGGCCCTCGCCACTGTGAGTACAAACAGCTTAATTACACATAAAAAATTCATATCAGGCATTCTAACTCTATGTGGTGCCAATGCCACATATGTTCTTGGACATCATATCCACGCCCTGTGAGAATTGGCAAGGATGGCTGTAGTAAGCCTTTCTCACCATACGAAGAAGCCCTTCTCCAATCTGGTGATCGCGGGTTTATGCCGCTAAACATTCTAAAATGTGGCCTGGTTTTAGTTGACACGATAGCTCGATCCATGGCTGCGGTGGTCACTCGCCGCAGGCATGTCTGGATGCATTCCACAGGTTCCTCAGGAAATGTCCAGGCCTCTCCAATGGACATGCCCTTAGATAACATGAGATTGTTCAGCAAGACCTCCCCAATGGACATGCCCTTAGATAACATGAGATTGTTCAGAGCAAAAGCCATATACTCCCTGAACAATATAAGCATAGCGGTGTCACACAAATTTACTTAGTCTTGCCTCCCCGGCCAAACAGTTCCACCAACAATACAGTTGTTTCTGGGGCTTTTCTAAGGGCTAAACCTCAGCACAAGTGCAACATTCTCAGCTAGTGCAGACCGCACCGCAGTTTTACTGGTTCTTTGTAGGAATGATGAACCAAAGGGACACTAACAGCTGCAGCAGCTTCTTAAGTCTCCCCTACTTTACACTGGATCTGTGGCTTCAAAACGTCTTTGATGTCTCCTCCCTTCACCACCAGCTTCTGGTAGTGGGGAGGGTCTCTCATTTTGTCACCATCTGGGACATGATCTAAAGTGATCGCTGGGTGTTCCTTACCTACAAGCGTAACACTTTTCACTTACTGCCTCCAGACTGCCCCTTCTTCTGGGTAGTGCTGTCCGGTGCATGTATCTGTTCTGGAGGTGGAAGTCTCCGTCCCGTTGCTGTAAAGAACTATAGAATTGGTAGTCTTGGTAAGAAAGGTGCATGTGATTTTACTCTTCCCAAGAAGAATGGGGGATCTCAGACCCACTCTAGACCTGAGTTCCCTAAGTGTCTTTATTCAGCAGGGCAAGCTAAAGTTGTAGTCCTTAAGGCAGATCCCCCTAAGTCTTAAAGTGCGTCATTGGAGATATTCCCTGGTGTCCAGGACGACTACTTCCATCTGTCAAACCTTTGTTGTAGGCGCTCATGTACTTCACAGTAGATTCCAGCACATTCGATTCAATGTACTACCATTTGTACTTATGGCGGCTCTGTCAGTCTTCACCAAAGTGCTGGCTGTGGTAGCTGTTTCACTCATAGTCAGGGTCAATGTATTTCCATATGTGGATGAATAGCTGAAGGGGAAGAAGGTCTCCTGTGCTGGTCCCAGACTCTCTGCACCGCACTATGAATTGTCTTCACCTCGTGGGCTTCTTTATCAATCTTCAGAAGTCTGACCTCATCCCTGCTCAGAGGCTGAGCTTCATTGGACCTGTACAATAGTCTTTTCTTTGCCTCAGGCAATCTCGGATACTCAAGATATGATTCCAATGTTTTTAAATCCGACTGCAGTCCTGGCTCGATGTGGCTTTTGCTGGTTTGCTTGATGGGCTCATGCATCCTCATGCTTCTTGTTGGATGAATGCCAAATGGCTAATGAGGGCCCGATAGTCTGCCTTGTATGACTGTAGCGCCAGCATCAGAGTCTCTTGGCTCACATCTCTCAGACCTCTGTTGGTGGATGTGCGGCTCCGTCGCTCACGGTTGGTGGTCCAGTCTGAAACATTGACTGCACATTCATGTATTGGAGCTGCAGGAACTACGTTCTGCATTAAAGGTTTTTCTCCCCTCCATCTTTCGAAAAACATAATTCCTGCCTTTTACATCAACATGCAGGGTGGTGTAAATTAATGGGTACTATGCTGGCAGGCCGTGTGTTTGGGGCAGTGAACTCTGCAATGGCAATTTCCCACGGCAGCCCTGGTGGGCACTCTGAACGTGAAGGCGGATGCTGGAGGGTTATGAATGGGAATTTCATCACGAATGACAGACATGATCTTCTCACATTTGGGGTGGGCTTTATATGGATCTCTTTGCTACAGGACTAAACAGGAAGTACCCTCTGTTCTGTTCTGTGCCCTGCACTTCCCTTCCTCTTCCGTCCACCCTTCCTAGGGGGTGCTTATCAGATCACATAGTTTACTCTATGGGTTCCCTACATTCCCTCTTCTTTGAAAGCCCTTCAGAGGGTGTGGGAGGATCAAACTCAACTAATTTGGTACACCGATCTGTTGGGCCCATCTTCCCCTCCAATTGAGAAGAGATCAGCATTTGCAGAAGATGGTGGAGTCCTCCACCTCAGTTTTCAGATGCTTTATCTACACACTGAGATTTACCAGTGCCAATTAGATGCCTTTCGCCTGCCACCAGATGTAGCAAATGTTATCTTAGCTCTTGAAAACCTGCTTCCAAGTTGGTCTATGCAGGCAACTGTTTCAAATGTATTCCTTGGTGTCCACAGGTGTAAATCCTTTCAGTAGATGCCTTTCTTAAGTTTTGCGCTCTCCTTTGCACAACAAAGACTGCAGTTGGTACCTTCAATGTGTTTCTGGCTATTCTGTCTGCTTAACTTTGTCTTTCTAGTCACCCTTTTGTATTCAGGTCAGCCTTAGTGGCACAATTTTTAAAAAGCCTGTTCTACTTATTTCCCTCCCTCGCCATTTGTTGTTCAGCAGTGGTATTTAAACATAGTGTTTTTAAACTTTCTTATGCCATTCCAGTTTCAAGTCATGCAAAGTTGTTCAGTTTGCACACTTACTCTTATAATGGGTACTTTTAGAGCAGTCTGTTTGGCCATAGGATTGATGAGTTAGAAGCCCTATCGGTCCCGCCACCATTCACTGTTTTCTATTTAGATCAGCTGATTCTCCATATTTCCCAAGAGTTGTGTCTGCCTTTCACGTGCAACTGTTTATAGGCCTACCAGCTTTTGTTTCCCCTACTTGCCCCACCACAGAAGATGAGTGATTTCACAGACTGTACCCAAGGCTGTTGCCTATGATATTGACCGTAAAATACACAAGACCGGGTGGATGATGAGTTTGTCATAGACTTCGAGTCTGACTGTCATTCGTGCATAGTCTGTGATAGCCATTGCAACTTCTACCGTACATATCAGAGGTGTTCTGTAATGTTTACTTGGCGGCCACCTGGTCTTCCCTGCATACCTTTGCCAAACATTACGTGTGACAACTCAGGTGCAGAGTAACTGTACTTTGCAATCGCTCTGTGACATTACTTCCTTCGTCAATCTGCACTTCTCAGTCCTACTTCCACAGAAGGTATTGCTTTGGGGCCCAATCAAGTTAGGTATCTGAGAGAAGTATCCATCAGAAGGAAATTAGCTTCCTTTTGGTAATATTTCTGATGGGTATATTATCTTCCTGTGGATTACTAACTGGCCTTCCTGTTCCCCTTCTGAAAGAGTACCATCTTAATAATACCCCAGTGTATATAGAGAGATTTATGCTCTTATTGTTCGCTACCATAAGCTCTACTGGTTCCTCTATTCACACCTTGCCTGGGTGTGGAAGAAAATACAAGGAATTGATGCCAGGGTAGGCCAGTGTTGTCACATCCTAGGTGGACGGAACTGCAACTGGAGTTGTGTGCCACCACCTAATGATGCTGGAAAGCTTCTGCTGGGGAAATGTTTTCCGAATCCAGACTGGCGCCTATTGGATATTCATTAGGTGAGGCATCTATGGGAAGATAAATTATCTATCTGAAATATCGTTTCCGAAGGTAAGCAACTTTTTCTTTGAATTCTGTGTAGTTAAGAAATGTGTTTACTTCTTCGGTTTAGTACATATGAAAGCCCCCCACTTTTGAAACCTATACTAGAGCATGGGCAGCAAGAGAAGGGTGATGCAGTGCAGGGCCTCTCAACCAAACCTTCCATTAAGATACACTCAGTGGTGTCCTAAGAACATATCCATCGGTAGCCAGGGAGAACTTGATCATGGACATGTCCAGAGTAAAAGCCGTACAAATCGACTATGAAGTTATGGACTGAACTTTGATTTAGGACCTTATCTAGCTTTTGACAGATGGTACTTTGTCCGCCATCCTGAATGTTCACCGTTTGTCATTTTTAGAGATGACTGCTGGTCCAGCAGTTCCTTTCAAAGCTCAAAAAGTTTGATGGATGGCTGCCATTGGTTTTGACTGCCACTGGCCAAACTTTTTCAAAGTTTTTCATTTTCAGAAAAAGATTCCCAAAGTGTGAGTTTGTTTTAGAAAAACAAAACACTAATGATCCCTACACCTTGGTAGTTTTCTCTCAGGGTGTGATGGTCATCATTTTGATGGACAGGAAAACACTGTCCACCCAAAATTTGCTGGGTGATGTTATGTACTTTCTCCAATGCCCAGTGCTGTGTCAGGCTGGTGAAGGAAGATTTCAGTCATTGGAGCCAATGAGGACTATTACCATCATCCTCATTACAAACAATATAAGGAGAGCCTACGATTTGAATGTCGCTGACCCTTCTGGTAGATGTAAAAGCAACACACTAATGTTGCAATATTGCAGATAAATGTATTTTCCCATTCCAGGCCTTATCCTGTGGTGCAATAGAATTTATCATTACTTTCAACATGTAATTTTGTTTCTTGAACAGACTCAGTGCAACAACTTTTCTGGCAAAAGAGAGTTGAAAACAGAGCAAAAGGAGGCTCTTTAGGCATTTCCAGGTTAAGGTTTGAGATGTAAGCAGTAGCTAAAAGAGGTACAGGTCCATTAGGTATGGGAGAAACCCCAACCTCCATTGTTGTTTGTTAATATTGGTGTTGGCTGTTTTCCATGCCTGACATTGTAGTCACCTGTCATGGGAAGACTTGAATCATTCATCTGATATTGCCTTCTTTCTCTTTCTGACTGGTATTTAATGCTCTGTATTCACAAAATATAGGGAGGTTTTGCTCTGTCTGTATATTCACCTAAATAAGAGTCAATAAATATAGCTGTCACTTTCATAATTATCTAGTTATGTTTTTCTTCCATTGGATAAATATCTACTGGAATAATCAAGTTAATTCCTGTGCTCCAAAAGAAAATGAAAAAGAGATTATCACAGCAGCAATGCATCATTTTACATTCAGCAGCAGAACACGCTGATCTAGCAGGACAATATTAGAACCATAAGAAAGTCTGTTTTCATTCAACAAGCAAAACAAAATGTATGGGCAGATGTGTACAAATCTAACATGACGTGGGTATTTTATGTCACCCTACAGATGATAGGCTGTACATAGTCATGGAGCTCATTGAGGGGGCACCTTTGGGGGAGCACTTTAACTCTCTGAAGGAGAAACAGCAACAGTTTACAGAAGAAAGAATCTGGAATATTTTTATACAGGTGAGCTCCAGCAGCCATTATTATCAGATACTGTCTTCTCTTCACTCCCTTCTTCTTTTATGTTTTAGATCACATAAACTCTTTCCTGGCTTTGCTGTTTCATTTGCTCCTATCTTACTTCAGTGCTGCTTTTTTTATCTTACTCATCCTGTTATCCTTCTGTTTCCTCTTTTATTTGCATATTTCTGGGTAGACTATCCTGATGGGTACTTCTAAGTGCAGTTTCTTCACCCTGTGAATGTCCTCACGACCGACTGAGTGTGGAAGCACCTGCAATAGCTTCTGCATGCCATTTGGTGGTGCCATCAGCCTCGGTCATGACTCTGTCTTGCCTCCAGACAAGATGACATGGATACACATATTGGCGCTACTTGTGCTTGCTGACATCAGTTCCTCTTTTTCCGCACCCTAAAACACAGATCTGGAGCTGTGCTCCTACCAAATTCTGTTATTACCAAAACCCCATCGGTTCATATTATTTTGGCAGTGTGCAGGAACGTGGAGCCCAAAGAAAAAAGGCATCAAACTATCTTTCATGTGCCTGAAGCAGATGTTGGTCACTGATCTGCATGACGTCTGCTTGTACTATCTCAGTACCAAATATGAGACCAAGTCTTATGACAAATGCTCCTTGATGCATCCCAAAGCTTTCCGATAGCGAGAAGCCAAACTGTACATCATTAAACACAAGCAAAAGCTTCGTTCTCAACCTGGATAGTGATGTTGACCTTGATCCAAGCATGTCTTCTTCAGTATATCAATGGAGAGGTTGAGGCTCAAGTCAAAATCGGAAAATAGCAAGAGTAAATGAGGTATGTCGATGTCCAGATGCTCCGGCTCTCAGAAGTCCTGCAGTCTGTTCTAGAAACCCAGCTTCAACTTTTCCTGCTGCTGAATCTGGAGCCAATGTGCCCCCAGTTCCTGGAGTCATCGTCAATTCAGCAGCAGGTTGAGGACTTCAAGGGGGCCATGCGGCAGATCTTAAAAAATTTCCATCTACCTTTGGCACGCCTTCTAGCCCCATGAAAAGGCCTGGGCTCCCAGTCAAACATCTGTCAACTTGTCCATCCCCAGCACCTGCTGACTTCAGACAGAGTCGGCCTGCTCCATCTCTGGTGCCGGGCCATGTTCCCACTACTATATCACCCAACTCGTCAGTCGTTCCTCCATCAGTCTTGTCAGTTCTGGTTCTGGATCCAGTTTCAGCTCTGGACCTGCACTGGATCCGTTATCAACTAGAGTCCGTCCTATGTCATGTTGTACCTTAACCAAGGTATAACCAATTGTGCCTCCTTTGCTGCCTCAGCAGCAATATTTTGGGAGGATGGAGGCTATTTTTGGGTCAGACTCTGATGCGTACAAGGTCTGTCTTCAACATGCCGAACAAGAGAGAAGAGTTGATAAGTGGGCAGATAACTTGCTTCACACTCATACTGATGCTGGTTTACATCTAGACCTATAGAATATAATTGGTTTAGATACCTTCCCATAAAATGTCCCTGATTCTCCTTTGGGGCCCTGAACCGAATAAAGTCTGTAGTTCGAAGGGTGGCAGAAGTGTTGGAACTGTCCCTTTCCAATGAGAACTCTAAGGGAAACCTCTGATAGAGATTTTGCAAACTGACCCTCCTACATCAGAGCCTCTGTTGACATTTGACAAGGTACTGGTTGATCCAAAGATAGAGGCTTGGTTGTAATACTTTTCTGCCCCAGTGGTAAGTTGGACCAATGGTAGGGGGCATAGACCAGCTCCTGGTGACCCTGAGTTCTTAACTCCGTATTCCTGTATTTTGGTACAGGCCCCCAGTAGTGAACACTAACTCCTTTCTGGCAGTCCTCTCTAAATAGGGGATCTAAGAGAACTGATTCAAGGAGCAATGTGGCACGGTGCTCATTGTATTCTGTCTGTCTGTTGGATGCTACCGTATGGGATATGCAAAATAACAGATGATCGACAGAATGCTGAACAAATCTAACATTCACCCCCAGTCACAGATATGGGTTAAGTCCATCGTTTTTTTGCTCGCCACACCATTCCAGTTTGGACTCAACCATATGCAAATCAGTCTTGACCCTGCTCCCCATGGGAAAAGTCCAGCCCGAATTGGCAGGCCAGATCCTCCCCAGACCGGTATCACCCCTCATCAGCCGGGCTAGCTTGAATCCAGTGGCACAGCGAGCACAGGACCCATGTCTGGGCATACCCTTCCCACTTAGGGGGAGAAATGCAAAAAGTACAGCTGGTGGATGGAATGCTGAACAAATCAAACATTCACCCCCAGTCACAGATCTGGGATAAATCCATCATTCTTCTGCTTGCCATTCCAGTTTAGCAGTTCTGGCTGGAATGTTCCCACGGGGAGCAGGGTCAAGATTAATTTGTATATGGTTGGGTCCAAACTGGAATGGCGTGGTGAGCAAAACAATTATGACTTTATCCCAGATCTGTGACTGGGGTGAATGTTTGATTTGTTCAGCATTACGTCCATCATCAAACTTTCACAATTTAAACCTCCATGCATAGAGATTGAGTAGAAGAAACTAAGAGGTTTTTATATTTTGTCAAAATTGGTGGATATCATCCTAGCTGCGCAGTACCACTGCACCACATCGATGTATTCACATTGCTGGACTATATTTGTTTCCTGTTGTAAAGCTAAGCAAATCGACCCCTTACAGGCAAAAATGTTCTGTTGTTTCTATTGTGTTCGCCCTAGCAAGGGTTTGCTGTAAGCACAAATAAGGGTTATTGATCAGCACTTTCAGACTTTCTTCATTTACCTGATCAATTCTCATTATTCAAATCACTGGGTGTCATGCGTGTTTTTTAAAGGGCTTTCACATATGTTTTCGCTTGTTCTCTTCATTATGCTGTGTGTGGACATTAATTTGGTCTTGACCTTTTTGATATGTGTGTTCCCCTTCAAGCCTCTCCACAGCTTGTAACCTTGGAAACTGTTTCTTGTTGCCATTAGTTGTGTGTATTATATCAGTGTGATACCTTTTCCCTACAAGCTGGTACTTAGTACCCATCCCATGCACCCTTTCCTCCGAACGTGGTGTCGCCTTTCCACGTGGGGCAGTCATTTGTGCTCCCTATGTTTTTTTTATCCACCTCATCCATCTAAAGTTACCCACTGGGTCCTGCAGACCTTTCTCCTGTACGTTCACACGTGCACATATGTGGAAGGAGCAAAGAAGAGGATGGGGTTGGAATCTGAATAGATTTTAGCAACACCTCCATGTAAATTGCCATGAACCATGATCCTATGGAGGACAAATGGAGGACAAGCCAAACTCTGGCTCAAGGCACCACAGGAGACTACTTTGAAGTATTGTCTCTAGAGGGTCTTGAGTGATTGCTAGCACTATAGTGTAAAAATAAATAACATTCATTTGGTGTTTATGAAAAGCTGTGTCAAAGCCGGTACGTCTGACTTATTGATAGGGAATTGAAAATGCTATGTTTGCTTGCTAAACCATAGACGTTTGGTTTCTAATGAATGTGACAATCTATTGGCAAGAATCACATGTAAGGACCACTATTGTTTATTATCGTGACTGTATTGAATCTGAATTTGAATTTGTGCAACTCGGGGGTGGGGCTTTTTATAATATCTTAAAAATATTCAATTTTAACTTTATTTTTACCTCATTCTGCTTAGTAGGCATTTTGAAATCATTCGCCTTTCTTTGGTCAGTGGCGGCACTCGTCACTTAGCGGGTCCGCCATCTTGCGTACACAGCGTCATTCAGATGCTATAAATTAGCGGGCTGGAGCATTCGGGCAGCACTAGGATCACATGTAAGGACCACTATTGTTTATTATTGTAACTGTATTGAATCTGAATTTGAATTTGTGCAACTCGGGGGGCTTTTAATAATATATTAAAAATATTCAATTTAAACTTTTTTTTACCTCATTCTGCTTAGAAGGCATTTTGAAATTATTCACCTTTCTTTGGTCAGTGGCGGCACCCGTAACTTAGCGGGTCCGCCATCTTGCGTACACAGCGTCATTCAGAGGCTATAAATTAGCGGGCTGGAGCGTTCACGCAGGGGGCGCGCCAAAGGCAAGCCCGTCTGCGCCCGTCCGCGCTTCGACCGCGCTCAGCGCCAGAAATACTGTCGGTGCAGCTAAAAATCAGCAAGTTAGACTCTGCTACATGCGGGAGGAACTCCTGAGGATGGGTAAGCGACCCGCAGGTATCACAATGATTAACTCCATTGAGAGTCAAAATGTAAGGAGAATACCTATAGATAGGTTAAAATGTGGCATGTTGAATGCAAGATCCCTCTCAAAACATGCTGAGGAAATTAACTTACTGCTTGACACTGGGGGGTTTGATGTAATATTCATTACTGAAACATGGACAACAGGAGACTCTGTCTATGATCTTGACAGAGCATGTCCGCACGGATTTAAAGGGTTTCATAAGCCCCAGATAGGCAAGAAGGGGGGTGGAGTAGGCATTCTTTATAAGGAAAATTGGAATTTTACCACTTTTTCTCTAGATGAGGCAGATGGTATTAAACTATTGGGGTTCCAGGTAAAGGCTCTTCGATCAGTAGCAGCACCACCCCCTTCTTCCCCCAGCGCCTTGAGACCCTCGCGGGTATGTAGTGCGCTTTATAAGTGACATGATTGATTGATTGATTGAGGGTCATAAGGGAAATTTGGCCACGGGATCCTTTGCTATAGGCCACCTAACACCGCTAGTTCCTCTCTCCCCTCCCTTTTAGATATCGTCACCAACATGAAACTCACGCACACTAATCTCCTTCTACTGGGAGACCTTAATTTTTGGGCTGAAGGAGACCTATGTGCAGCCTATAAAGAGTTGACAAGTACTTGTGATACCATTGGCCTTCAACAACTGGTCCACGGTCCCACTCATATAGCCGGCCACACTCTTGACCTCATTTTCTCCCCAGAAGGCCTAATTTCAGTTGAGGAATCTATCCCTCTATGTTGTACAGATCATTCATTGATCTTTTTTTATCTGCATGTGGGTAAAGAGGGACCCCCTGAAAAGACAAATATTCATGCAGTGGAAAGTAGAGCATGGCATAAACTAAATAGTAAGGTTGAACCCTTCTTTAACAAGGAACACTTCTCTCTTGCTGACTCTACAGAAGTGAATTACCAAAAGTTTGAAAAAGAGATAAAGAAAACTCTAGATGAACTGATACCCCTAACTACTTTAGTACCCCGTAAAAAAGTATCAGCTCTGTGGTACAATGTCAGTTTGAAAGAAGCTAAACTAAAGTGTAGGCAATTGGAAATGAGATAGAGGCGCCGCTACCTTAAGGAAGACAAGACCTATTTAAAACCTGCATTAAATGATTATAAAAATAAGTTAAGAAAAGCAAGAGCTAATTATTATTGCGAACTGATTACTGCAACCCCCAACAAAGCAAAAAAGACTTTTGAAATACTGAAGGATTTCACTAATCCTTCTCGTTTTAAGCAAGACATCTTACCATCACAGAAATTATGTGACGATCTGTCGGAATATTTTGAAATTAAAATCAAGACTATTTTAGATGGTGTTGATACTTCTATGGTATTAAATAATTCCATTTTAAATACTAATTGCCCCTCACAATCTGTCTTGTCATACCCTCTGGAGCTTACTTCACCGGCACTGATCAGCCTGGATCCTATTTCTGCAGAGGCCTTTAAAACATTGTATAGATCCATGAAGGCTGGATCTCTTCTTGATCCTCTCCCACCAAACCAATGGCAAAAATGGGAAGACGAGCTGTTAGGCCCTCTTTTACAACTTTGCAATCACTCCCTTAAAACCGAGACAGTGCCTGACTGTTGGAAAAATCCATACTGAAGCCACTGCTGAAAAAAGCTCTATCTGATCCATCAGACTTAGCTAATTTTAGACCCATCTCCCTCTTAGCTTTTCCAATAAAAATTCTAGAGCGCTACGTAAGCACAGTTCTGTTGCAATATTGAGAGGATAACGTATGGTTAGAGGAAGAGCAATTTGTTTCTGCCCCGGTCATGGAACCAAGACTGCTCTGATTTGCGCCACTGATGAAATACGGAGGATTACAGACACCGGACAATCTGTTGCACTGGTCCTCCTTGATTTGTCAGCCGCGTTTGACACGGTGAACCACTGCACTTTTCTGTCAAGACTTATGTCAGTCGGTGTTGGTGGCCCGGTGTTAAACTGGCTAAAATCCTATTTGCTCAACCGCTATCAGGCTGTATCTGTTCCCCCATTTTAATCTAAATTTAGAATTACTTCAAATGGCGTCCCTCACAATTTTATTTAATATTTATATTAAACCCTTAATTTCTCTTATTAAGTCCCACAAGATGAAGTTGATTAATTACGTGGACGACACCCAGTTGATTTTTATCACTAAACAAAGAGCAGGACGACTCTCAGTGCAACTTTCAGGCATGCGTCCTGGATATATCTAACTGGATGAATGCAAACTCACTGAAGATGAATGGAAGTAAAACAGAGTTTCTCTGTTGTCCATCCAATAAAGTTCCTGTATATTTATCCCCTAACTTCTGGCCATTGCCCACGGATATTCAATTGAGCAATTCACCTGTGGTACGAAATCTAGGGGTAGTTATGGACGAAGGCCTCACTATGGAAAAACATGTGAACAGAATCACTGGGACTTGTTTCGCATTGATTCGTGCCCTCAGGAAGTTATACCCACTGCTTGATCTTCAAGCTAGATCCCTGATTTCTAGAGGTGTTATATTAAGCAGGTTGGATTATTGTAATGTCCTGTTATTACGAGCCCCTGGCTCTTCATTAAAGAAGCTAGAGCGCATCCAGATAATCACAGCAAAGCTAACACTAAATAGACCCTGATACTCCTCCGCCACAAATGCCCTGAGAGATCTTCACTGGCAGCCCATTTAAGAGAGGATTATATTTAAATCCCTTTGTATTGTACATAAAGCACTTCACAATAAAGGAGAAAAACCCCTACAGGCCAAACTAACAAAATATATATTCCTGCCAGACCCCTTCGTTCAGGTGCTTGTAACTTTGTCCAAGAATTTCGATTTAGAAAAGTCCGACAAGGAGGACGTGCTTTTACTGCAAAAGCAGCTCAGATCTGGAATAAATTGCCAGCTCCATTAAGACTCCACTCGGACCTATTTATATTTGAAGGTCTCAGAAAACCTGGCTTTTTCCTCACTAATAGCTGAGTTTCTCGCTTTTAAATTCTCTGTAGCCGAGTCCTTTTAATTAGTGGCCTAGTTAGCGCCAGGATACCATTTTTGGTCACAGTGCGCTCTATAAAATTCCAAATACAATACAATACAATACAAGGGCTGTAGGCCTGATTTTGTGATCATAATCATTCTGACAAAGCCAGTAAGTCTGATCTTTGAATACTCCATGTCCATCTATATTTTGCTATGGGCAGATATATGTGTTTTGGTGTTTTAGGGATAAAGGTTTGCTGGCCCATGAACGGTCAGGGTGCCCAAAAACTAAGAGAGTCACCGGTGATTCCGATTGGTGTAACACCTGTCATTTTGAAAATATTTTTAATTTTATGTGTGGCATTTAGTCGTGTGTATTAAAGCACGTTACCTATTGAAAAGAAAAAGCACTGACAGGACAGTAATTTACTGAGGATTGTGTATCCCACAGGACCTCCCTGAATCAGACTTGGAGTGCTCTGCCTTTAAAGAACAAAGCATTGACAACAGTGACTTACTGAGTGTTATTCTATGCATTGCTGAGTTCATCCTCACTACTCTGACAGTTGAGGTGTAGTTACGCCCCATTCCGAGGGTCCGCGGTTCAGGGATCCCCATAACGCCATAGGGAAATGACCTCACTTGACACAGTAACTTGTGACTGCTCTGGGACCTCCCAGACTCAATGTGTCATGTTGCACCCTTGAATTCTTTTAACAAGCTCCACATATGTAGTTCCCACTCCATTTCAAACTCCTCTGATACCTCATTCTGTGCTCACATTTCCTACTGACTCTTGGGAAGATTCACGAAGGCATAGATTTAGAAGGCTTACCTGTGTAATGGGTACATTATACTTATACCATTGTATGATGGGTTTCATGTCTAACTAATGAACACATATATTACCTACAATATGCTCACCTAAATATCACTTATGCACATTTATGGTACCCCCTGAAAATTGTACACGTCACTGTTTTTCACGAGGGTAAATATGGCTCTCACCTGGACAAAAGCTTTGTGAACAGGTCCATTTGTGTTCTTGTGATCATATCTATTGACACTGGCCCTGTACAGCCTGAATTCTGCTTTATTATCTCTGTATATGGCTTCCATATTTTATTATACTGTGTTAAATGCATTTTATGCTTAATGCTTTTCAGAATTGCTTTGTGTTTGATAAATAAGTAAAGAATTTTTTTTTTGAAAAATCATAGCATTGCTATAGATTTGTGATAATTTGGTCAAGTAATTTTTGTATCGGGGAAACAGCAGATTTTTTAAAATAATATACCGTCAACCTAATACTTGCATCAAGAAACCCAGGTGCATGTGCTAAGCAGTCAAAAGACATCTTTGTTACTTGATATCACAAAAAATCTAAATCCCAGAACATCTAAACCACAATTGGAATCCATACACTTGAAACGGTGGATTTTTGCTGGTTTCTCCTCCACCTCATTTTCTTTGCGTTTAGAACCAGCTCGAGGGCGCGTTCTTGTTCCATACAGAGCTGAGCTATTATTAGGATAGGACTCTATTGTGAGGATTTGTGAACAATGCAAGCTTCATGCATGGCGGGAAGCTTGGAGATGGCACCATTAGTATATGGCTTCTACTCCTGCCATTGGTGCTATGAGTACCTAAGGTCAAACAGAGCTTTTGACCTTTTCCCACCCTCGGTCTTTTTCACACCGCACTGTACTATAGCATTAGGCGTTGGAGTAATTTTAATTACGCAGTAGGAATCGGAGTAATTTCAGTAATTTTGTGTTAAGCTTTGAGGCAAAATTACCAATAATTACAGAATTACTCCCACTTTCATAATTAAGAGTAATTTGGGGAGTAAATTTGGACAAAAACAACAAATTTAGCAAGCGGCTTCTCGCGCTTCTGATTGAGTTGCTTTGCTTTTAACATTTGGCGCTATTTCCTTAGTGCAAAATGCATCCTCGTGTCCATTTTAGATGCAAGGGTGCATTTGGTGCTAAGAAACTAGGGGCATATTTACAAGCCCCTTGCGCCACTTTTGCGCCGCCGTTGCGTCACGCATGTGACGCAGCGGCGACGCAAACCATGCGCCGCGTTGCGCTATATTTACAACGTATATGGTAAAGACAAAGGTCAAGGGGAGGCCGCTTGGTTCCTCGTGTAGCCTAGGCTACTGAATTTATTTTTAGGCAGCATTAATCAGATAGCGCAAGGTAGTATAGTCCAGGCGGGACTAATTATGCAATAGATGCTGGGACACAAAGTTGGTATGGCATCACATTTATTAACGGCATAAATGGAGTATCATAACATAATTGCATATTAATAGTTCTGGTGCTCACACATAAAAGTGAAAGTGCGTGAAGTGAGAGGTGTTTGTGACATTAAAAACTTTACATCGCATTGAAAACAACAGTGTTAAAAACTCCTAAGTAATTAATTGCAGTAATGGAGTTTTTAGTTGTAAAGGTCGACGAGCGTTTCGATCTTATGAATGTAAGATCATCTTCAGGACGGAACAAGTGTGAGCAAGTAGAATTTAGGCTGTTCAGTATCCAAGGGGCATCGTGAGTTCTGAAGTGCAGCTTGGTAATGGATTTAAGCGAGCAGGACGGAGGATGTGGGGTTTTCAAGGCCGAGGGGGGCCGCAGCCGAAGGAAAGGACCCTGGAAAATAAGGGCGTTTAGTTCAGGAAGTGACGGGCAAGAGAGTCAATCTCTACAGCAAGGGCACATTCATAGGAGAGGCTGTGGATGGCTAGGACGTGAGTTCCGGAAGGGCCAGACAGGAGAATCAATCTTTGTAAGAGCCTGCTGGTAATGAGCGAAGCAATCCCTGTGTTGCTCGACCGCGTATTTACAACGTGACGCATCTAGGGAGATGCGTCACGTAGTAAACCGCTGCGCCACATGAAACCTGCGTCAGGTTTCATGTGGGCGTACCGGCGCAGGGGGGGGGGGCGTTCCGGCGCAGGAACGCCTCGGAAAAGTGACGTAGTGAAATTTACAAGATTTCACGCAGTCACTTTTCCGACGCTGGTGCGTCAAATCCTTACGCCTGCTTCAAGCAGGCGTAAGGATTGACGCACCATGTTAGGGATAGGGAAGGTTGGAACAGTGCTGAAGTTGCGTCGCGCTTGCGACACAACTTCAGCACTGCGCCAACCTTCCGCCGGCAGATGCGTCACGCATCTGCTTATCCTTGCGCCACGATGCGCCGCATTGTAAATGCGGCGCATCGGACGTGGCGCAAGGGTAAACTTGCGTGACGCATTTTCCCTGGTGCATCCCTGCTGATATGCAGGGATGCGCCAGGGAACGTAAATATGCCCCCTAGTGTTAAATGCCTGGAGTAAGTTGGAGGAAGATCCTACCCCAAGAGCACATTTAGAGAGCGGCAGCAGCTGCTTTCACTGCTATTCGTGTTCTGTTGAATTTAGCACTATTTCTTAGCACAGAATGCATGCGCACGTCCATTTTGGGTGTGAGGGTTTTTTTTGCACTTAAAAAATAGTGCTAAATGCAGAATTACTATTTTTGCATAATTCTGCATAATCTCATGGCAATGCCGCGTGATTATGCTACACAGAACCCTGAGAGTTACATCCAATCCCTAAAAACTGTTGGTTGAAAATTGTACTCAGGTGGGGGAGGTGGGGAGAGGTATGTATGTCTCCCTTGCAGTGAAACAGCCTCTGTGGCTTCGTATTCGAGAGTGTACAGGATTCAGTGGAACCCCCATACACCAATGGAAACAGAAAATTGTGCTTTCACAAATGATACATATGCTAAACACTTTTTAGGCACAGCTTTCCGAAGACCATCACAGTGCACAGACCGCCAGGTACTTTTACAACCAGCAGTTGTTTGGGTCAGTGGTGCCATTCGGCCTGGAGGGGCTACGGAGATCTGGACGGAGGATTGGTGGTCTAATGAATTGGGTCCCCACTTGCTCCGAAAAAGGTAGCTAGAAATGTAGGTGTTTTGATTGATGATGCCCTGAGCATGAAAATCAAGTCTATATACCTCTTTTGATTCGACATAATGCGCGTGCATAGAAAGATCTGTGCTTGGCTGCCTATGCATTGCAGAAAGACTATGATGCAAGCCACTATTGCATCCTGATTATGGGTAAGTTGTTTTTGTAGCCATTGAGCTAGTGTTGTCTCGGATGTAGAATGTGCCAAACACTGCAGCCAGACTAAGTCACCTCCCACGGCAGACATCACTCGGCCCATCACTGAAGGACCTTCACTGGTTGCTGATCTGAAAGCAGCGCATTTTCAAGTTAGTCTGTCATTCGCAGAGAACTGCATGGTGGAGACCCCCACTACCTCCGCACTAAGGCCAGTCTCTATCAACCCAGCAGAAGACTTAGATCCTCCAATTATGGCTTAGGTGACCCTTGGCCATGTTTGCCTCTCCAGGTGTGGGGGCCGCTCCGTCTCCCATCTTGCCCCTCTCCATTGGAATCAATTCCCTCTTTCCATCTGCACCTGCAAGAACCTTACTAAGTTTAGGCAAACACTGAAAAGGTTATTCTAATGACTCAGCACTGTGTGTAATCTGGGATTTTATCAGCTATGATCAGCGGCGGGATACTCTGTTAGCAGTGAGTAGCCGTGCTCAATAGGACCATATAATATGCTTGACCAGGTGCCACTGCACCTACTTCGCTAATAATACCTATATGTGCTAGCGAGCTGTGAGAGCGCCGAAGAGAGCTGTTTAGAGTTGCCTACAGATATGTGTGACCGCAAGGGAGAGTTCATTCTTCTACAGAGAGAGATGTGTGAGAACTGAAGAGGGATGGGTATATGCACTACAGAGAGCTCTGTCAGTTCTTAAAGGGTTGAAGAGTTTTGCACATGTTCCAATGTGTAGAGAACAGTTTAAGTGAGGGAGAGCTGGGTATGCTGGAGTTGTGAGAGTGATGGAGAGATGCGTAGTGATGAAGAGAGCAGTGTGTGATGAAGGGAGATGTGATTGCTAAAAAGTTCTGTGTGCGTGCTGAGATCTATGAGAGACCAAAGATCAGTGTAAACACCGAAGAGAGCTGTGAAAATGATGTAGAGAGTGATGCTAGAGAAGTATGAATTTGGCTGCGAGCTGTGTGAGTTCTACGCAGAGCTGTGCTAGTTCTACATAGCTGTGTGATTGTCGAAGACATCAGTGTGAGTTTTTAGGACAGTTGTATGAGTTTGGAGAACGAATGTTTGAGGTCTACAGAAATCTGTGTTAGCTCTAAAATGAGCTGGTTCAGTGCTGAAGAGAAGTGTGTGCATGATGACGAGAGCTGTGTGAGTTACCAAATAGAGGTCTGTGTGTGCCAATGAGTGTGTGCAAGGGTTCATGAAAGCTGTATCACCTAGGAAAGTATCCTAGCACCTCAAGGTGGGTGCCGCCCTGACCGGGGCCTATTGGATTAGCCAGGGTTTCAGTTTCTTGGGAAATTCTAAGATGGATCTGGCAGCTCGGATGTGTAAGGAGAGGTATATTCCGGCTTTAGGAGACAGGTATGAAAGCCGCAGCCCCCGGCTCTGGCTCTTCAGATGCAGGGGACGTGGGCGAGCAGGGAGGTGGCCAAGCGGAGGTGCCCGGTCGGTTTATGGAAGTTGATGCGGTTGGTGACACCCTTATTCTCAGGGATCAGCATCTCTTGAGAGAACTATGACAGAACATTGACCCTTCTGACAAAAATACATTGCACAAACTTCATACACTAATTATAGCTACTTTATTATAGTAGCATCTGGACTATTCTTCTTTCAGCAGGTAAAATAACATGAATACTTTTAATTTCACTACTTATGGTCTTCACATTTGAGTTCGTTCTTTGAAGCAATACGCTGATATGATTTCACTGTGATGCTAAGGTAATTGTGTACCATCAAATGCCCAGATGGTGTTAATATTGTCGGTTTTTTCTACACAGTTGTGTTTAGCTCTGCGTTATTTGCACAAGGAAAAAAGAATTGTCCACAGAGACTTGACTCCAAACAATATCATGCTTGGAGAGAGGGACAAGGTGACAGTCAGTGAGTATTATTTTTTTATTATTTCTAGCAATTGATATTGCTTACGTTATCTTCCAATGTTTCGTATGGGTTTAATTACCTAAGTCTCAAAATGCCCTGTTATTATATGTAGAATCACCAGTCCTACTTCAGAGTAATTGATGTATCATAAAAACCCTTTCAATTTAAACAGGGCTTTCCTTACAGGGCTAGTTTTCAAAGGCACAACTAGATGTCAGCACTAGTGTCTGAATGCTTCGCCGAGAGGGGCAGAGGTCCAGACGGCAATGAGCTTATAGGACCAGTGACATGGGTTCACATAGAGGGACATGTGGAAGTTGTCTTGCCCACAGAATTCTTGATTCTGTACCATCATCGCAGCAGAACATGACCAAGAGTTAGAGTCCATTTGGAAAGATAAGAAATGACAGAATGTGAGAGTTGTTAGTCGGGAGCTTCTGCAACAACCCTAGATGGAGAAAAGAATCATTGTAGGGCAATCATGATTTAAAAAGTGCTTTTGTTCACTTTGAACAGGCCCGAGCTGGCCTAGAGTGCAAGATCCCTGCCAGGTTTCTCGCTTGTGTCAGCGTTATAGCAGTACACCAAGATCCGGGAGCTTTATTGTCCAGGGTTGTTAGTTGTTCCAAACTCAGCATATCAGGATCTCTGGGTAATTGCTGAGTAGTCATTGCTCGACGGTAGGGGCATTGGTCTAATCCTGAGCTCTGAAGCTCCCTTGAATTTTCCAATTTTAGGATGATCTGAGTGTCATCAGACTTGTTGCATGTGAAGGATTTGGTCAGATACAGTAGTGGGATGAGGCAGGCATTGAAAAGGAGTGGGACTGTGATTCTCCCTTGAGGTATGAGTGCCTCAGTGCTGAGAAGGTGTGATATGAATGGGAGCAGCGAGGTGATGCCTGAGCTGTTGGAGAGGTAGGAGGAGATACAGTCATGGATGCTTCCCTTAATCCTATATTCTTGTAATCTCTCTTGGAGGCAGTGGTGGAGGACTGTGTCATATGCAGCAGACAGGTCCTGTAGAAATGCAGCACACTATCCCTGTCCATGGTGGTCTTTAGATTCTCCCACATGAAGAACTGAACGATTCTGTGCTTCTCCCAGAGCAGAACATAGTTTGCTGGTCTGCAAGTAAAACTGCACCTCTAAATGGATGCTACTCTTTTCGCTTGTTTTTATAAGGAACAGGCATCCAGAATTGGAGTGGAGTTCCCTTGGTCTATTTTGCTCTTTTTGATTTATGGTTGAATATAGAAAATCTTGAGAACTGGTGGGAAGGTAGCTGGTGTTAGGGAGCTGTTGCTGAGGGTCATTGACGTGTCTGTTGTGGATTTAGAGCAAAATATGTTCTTGAATGTTTGTGCAGGCAAGAATCCTTGATCAGCTGATGGAATTTGGAAGCTGAGAGTTGCTTCGATTAAGCAAATATATGTGGTTTATTGGTTATGGCAGTTGATTTCTTCTTGGGCTCAGGGTGCTACAGAAATCTTAGGACTATAGTGGAGCACCTCCGGGTTCAACATTCTGTGCAGACTGTGTTACAGTCCTTGGTATGGTACTTGGCACATGAGATCCAGGTTGAGTAGTGTAATTGTTTTCCCTTGTGACATTGGCTCTGTAGAACATGTTGAGATCCACATGTTCTGGCGAGGGATTTTATCATGCACATTTCTGGATGTCTTACTTTGGCAGTGATTTCTGATTTACTCTTCTTTATTCCTTCATCTGTACAAGGCATCCTATGTTGTTGCTTACGGTGCATAGGTGTTTTGAGATGAATGAGTTTGTCGAAGGCTTTGGGAAGCCGTTTATATAGCAGGTTGACTTCTGTTATTTGGTTGGGTGATTAGATCACCAAGATATTAGAGTCAAGTTTAGAGAGGTTGAGTTTATTCCAGTGTCTGAGTGGTGAAGGTAACTGTAGTAGCAAAGGTTGGGCTTGTGAGAAGCTTGATGGTGAATGAGGTGAGAAGGTAATCACCCCTGAAGGTGATTGCAAAAAGTCAATGCTGGGTGAAGGGTGCACGGTTTAAAGATGGTATGGCTGGCTGTGTTAGGCCCAGTAACTAGCTGAGAGAAGTAAAGATCTTCTCTGTCTTAATGGTTCTTGTCTGTGGGAGGGAAATATTCAGGTCACCCAGAAGCTGGGATGGTTTCAGGAAATAACCATGACGACATTCACAAAGGGATCTGAGGAAGTTCCGTTGTTTGGTGGCGGTCTGTAGATCACCAGAAATTCACACGGTCAGTGCACTATGGACTAGCAGGGATGTGCACTTTATCAAAATAATTTTCGTGGAAGTTAATAATGGCTGTTTAAGGATGACAAATAATCCCCCTCTGGCCATCGACTTTGTAAATGTCCTCGTCTGCTTCTGGTGAAGTGGTGTCTCAAAGTCATGTTTTGGTAATGAAGATTAGGTCTGGTTTTGGGTCTGATATCAAATTGAAGCTGTCTAGACACGTCTTATTTCTTGAATGTGTATTAATCAAGCAGCTGACATGATGGGGTATGTGAGAGGAGGAGAGAGGGCAATAAAGAATGTTCATGGGCGAGGAGATGTTAGGAAGATGGAAGCTAGAAGAGAGAAATGAGAGGAATGCTTGATATTTTGGTTGTCAAAATTTTTGCTACAATATTTGTTCTATGATAGTCTAGTACTACGCCTCAGTAGAGGATGGTAACTGGAGAGTAAATGGGGGTTTAGTACTGGCGTAGAGTGATAGTGATAGAGCAGCGAACACATAAGGGATCTGGCATTAAGCCTTACTTGGCTCTACGAGAGTTTGGAAGCATGAAGAAAATGTTAAATGTTTACATACATTTCAGAACTTTTCTGGTTATTTGTTATTTTGTCCAAAATGCCATCGTATAAGAATCAGATATTTTCTCTGTTAGACCAGTCAGCCTTAGGATGGTCTTCTCTCAAACTTTTTGCTTTGGACCTCCACGTTTTTGCTGTATCTTTTTGTTGGCCTTAGGACTCTGTACACTTTACCACTGCTAACCAGTGCTAAAGTGCATGTGCTTCTTTACTAAACATGCTTGTGATTGGTGTACACCTGATTGGCCTATTTAATTGACTTGTAAGTCCCTTGTATAATGGTACCCCATGTACCCAGGGCCTGTAAGTAAAATGCTACTAGTGGGCTTGCAGCACTGATTGTGCCACCCACCGAAGTAGCCTTTCAAACCTATCTCAGACCTGCCATTGCAGGACCTGTGTGCGCAGTTCACTGCCACTTCGACTTGGCATTTGAAACCTACTTTCCAAGCCTTAAATGTCCCTTTTAGTACATATAAGTCACCGCTAATGTAGACCATAGGTAGCTTAAGGGCAGGGTGCTATGTACGTAAAAGGTAGGACATGCACCTTTATGTTTTGCATGTCCTGGTAGTGACAAACAGTCTATTTCGTTTTTCACTACTGGGAGGCCTACCCCTCTCATAGGTAGTATTTGGAATTCCTTAATAGTAATTTAAGCTGTAATTCCTGATCAGAGAGGAGTAGCTTTTTGATGTTTCATATGTTTGGAATGGGAGTGATAAATCCAATAACTGGTGAGGTTGGATTTAACCTTACTATTTTAGAAATGCCACTTTTAGAAAGTGGACATTTTTCTGCACTTCGTCTCTGTGTGCCTGACAGCCAGTCTCCAGTATACGTCTGGGCCGGGCTGAATGACAGCTACATTTGTGCATTCCTTCTAGACAGCCACAACACAGGCCACACAACTGCATCTGCGCTCATCTGCATACTGATGGGTCATCCATGGCAGGAGGGAAGAGGGGAGGGAACATTCCACTTGATTAGGTAGTGTCCTGCATCAACACAAAGGGCTGATTTCCCCCTGCAACCCTAGCTAGGCTGGCAGACAGGACTGGCTGAATGGGAACCTATGCACTTCATAGAGTTCTTTTGAAGTCACCCCTCCATTAACAAGGCACTTTGGTATAAGTACTGGGTCTCTGACCTCATCTAAAGAGACACTTTTGGACCTGTAACCAGAGATCGCTGGCTCTACATCTGCACATTGCCAGAGGGAATGCTGTGCTGCAAGGAGGGACTGACACTCTGCTAACTGCTCTGCTGCGTTGGCCTGCTGCTTGTTGAGCTGCAGGAGGAACTGCCACTTTGCTACTTTACTTGCTGTGCTGGCCTGCTGCCTCTACATTGTGACTTCAAGTGTTCTCCAGGGGTTTGTTGGCTTGCCCCTTGTTCCCTGAAGTCTCAGGGACATCAAAGACTTTATATTTCTGTTTTTGTTACCACCACTGCAAGAGCCGCTCGATGAGAACCAGTGCATCGCCAGCACTCTGCACTCAAAACAGAACTTCGTGTGGTGGAGGCGAGAGCTTTTATCGCCCTGAGAGAAGTGCGCTATGCACCACCAAAAGACCTGCACTTCTTGCCGATCTCCGGCATGGTCCGGACTAGCGGCAGCCCGTTATCCCCAATGACTGCCTTCCTGTTGGCGGGGGTTACCCAGTTAACGTCGACCCCCCCACTCTGTCTGCACCGGGGAGAAGCCGCTGCACTTGCTCACTACACACCAGCGCCGTACGAAGACGGCTCACCACAGCCCCCAGGCAGGATATCATGAATGGAGGACCCCCGTCCTCGAAATCGCCATTACAGGCCTCCTGCCTATTACGCACTGCCCCATACAGCAAAAGGTACAGTGATCATAGGAATCCGTGTGGTCCCTGGAGCCTGCACTGCGCACCTGCTGGCGGCAGAATTTGCCATTACTCAGTCGCGACGATCCGAGTGAGGACTCTCATACCAATGACTCTTGGACCCTAAGTTTACCCCCATTCAACTCCGTAAACTTACCCCAAGACTCTTTTGGAGCCCGGCTTCCCGCTCCAACATTTGAACAGTTCGCTTGTCAATCCCTGCTGGCGATTGGCTCATTTTTTCCAATGCGCCTTGAATCTAATAGAAGCGCAGGTGCTTCTGAGCACGATTGTTCAATGGTGCTGTTGCGGGGATTCTGCACATATACAGAGCTATGCACAGGAAAATAGGACCTCAGTGTATAGTGGTGTACCAACCATGCACCTTAGTACCCACAATCCCAATCCGACTAGCTTTAGCGTCTCATTCGTTCTCCGTACTACAGCGAAGCTACCAATGATTAGACATCCCAGAACACGGACTCTCTCAGGAATAGCGGGAGCAAGAACACTCTTTCATTACTCACTCATACTTGTCCATAACGTGCGTAATAAGAGACACAGTATAGTTTAAAATGTTTATTTCAACTATCGTGCTCTAAGATAAAGTACATGTGCCAGTACTATCAGCATAATGCATAACGATAAAATAGTAAGCATGGTTACAATTCCGGAGAATACAAACGGGGACAGCATTTTATAAAGACAGTGGATATAGGGCTAAATTGCCTTACCACCCTCCCCGTGCTAGTAACTAGTTTATTACAAAAATAGAAGACCTCTGGGCTTTGTCAGGCGGACCCCCATACCTCAATATCTAGATGCAAGGTTTACATCATCAGACAAACACAGCTCTTCTCCCTGGAAAGGTTTTTCTCCAAGTGCCACCAACAGGGAGATCACAATATTAAAAGCACACGAATTTCTTCAATGCAGCTGTATTTCGTGTTATGTCTAAGTGCGAGGGGCTGACCAGATCAGCAATAACAAGGGATGTTGTTTTTCGACCTTGTACATGGTGTGCAGACGAAATCCACAGGGAACATGAGAAAAGGTGAAAGGCAAAAAGGCAGACAGTTCTAATATAAACGGGCACAAGCAGAGTCTGGAAAAACAAAGTCACAGAGTAACGTGTGCAAAAAAGGCATCATGGCAGCCAGGCCTAAGCTAACTTAGCAATGTAGACAATGAGGCCACAATCCACACTACAGTGCATTTAATGTGATACTTTTGAAAATGCATCTTCTTGAATAGTTTACCTGTGATCTTTATCGTTTTGGGCTTGTTTTATTAATAATACAGAAAGCTATTTTTCTAAATCTGTGTGGAGTCTTTTTGTGGTGTATTCATTGTGTTACTGTGTATGTGTGTTGCACATTGCACTTTACACATTGCCTCTTTAGATAAGCCTGCCTGCTCTGCCCCAAGCTACCAGAGGGTGAGCACATGTTATCTCAGTTGTGTATCTAGCTTACCCTGACTAGAGTGGTGGGTTCTGCCTGACTTGGGTGCCTACCTTAGCCAGCCAGAAACCTAATTTCTAACATTGGTGATCAGCGGTGAGGATAGGACTTGTATTTGTGCAATATCATACGGTAACTCATCGTTCACTACTGCTCTTCACTTTGACCATTGCAATTTTTTTTAATTCTATTTTTAATTTTTGTGCTTTAAAATGTCTACCCCTGAGGAAGTAGCCACACTACCTGCACCTGCAGTAGAGGAGTTTGATCTGGCCCAATTAGAGTCTTATACTGTGGCTCAGATGAATAGCTATTGTAGGGAATTTCAAGTCTCGATGAAAAGCTTCAAGAGCAAGGTCGAGCTTCAGAAGGCTTTGAGAACTTGGGCAGAGGCCCTTGTTGCAGGTTAGGCGAGCCTAGAGGAGGAGGAGCCAGAAATTTCTGAGGAGGAGGATGACCTGATTCTGGAGTCTGAGGTGGCTCTAGATCTGCCTGGGGGGGCGCACGATTTTCCAGGAGCAGAAGGGGTTCCCAGAGCAGGGAGCAGTGTCTCCTCCACGAACCTGTCCCCAGCAGAACTGGAGAACAGGAGGAAGGAAAGAAAGTTGAAACTGGAGCTTGCAAAGCTAAAGCTAGAGAAACAGTAAGCTCTAGAGGAGAGGAGGATGGCTCTGGAGGACAGGAAACTTATACATGAGCTCAATCTCAGACAGCTGGATATCAGCGCTCTACAAGTAGGCTCCAGCAACAGTAATGGTGGCAGCATTCCTGAAGTGTCTTCACATGAGTCAAAGGTTAGGATACCAAAAGATTTGGTGCTTGTTATGTTGTGGGGGTGACATGGACAAATAGTTTGCAGGCTATGAAGTGCCTTTAAGAGTGCACAGGGTCCTAGAAGAGTTCTGGGGTTGTAGTCTATGGAGGTGCATGCCCGCAGTGGGGAGGGACACTCTTCTCACACTAGAGGTGTGTAGGAAGGTAGGATCCTTCTAGCATGGTTACCCCCACTTTTCGCTGCTGTCAGTATGTTTTTTTGACTAGTCTGGCAGGGATCCTGCTAATCAGGACCCCAGCCACTATGCTTCCTCCCTAAATTTGTCATGGTAAGTACTTTGGTACCTTCACAATTGGCTACTGGTGTACCCATGTAAGTCCCTAGTATATGGTACTAAGGTACCTTGGGCATAGGTACACCAGGGGTCTCCCATGGGCTGCAGCATGTATTATGCCACCCATGAAAGACCACTCAAACTGTGACTACAGGCCTGGCATTGCAGCCTGTGTAAGCTGGTGCCACCACCACTTACAACCGCTCTCTCCTATTCCGCAGCGCTGGGAAGCACTTGGGCAGCTATGCGCTTTACAAAACACATAAACATCTAGTTTTCCTTATATCTGAGGTCACTGCACTTAAAACCTGTAAGTCACCCTTAAGGCAGGCCTTTCAATCCTGAAGGCAGGGCGCTGGGTTATAAGTGTTAGGGTGCCCTGCATGAGCAGGACACCTCCTACAAACCCCGGAGTCGATTCTTCAGGCTTTGTAACTGCGGTCAGCCATTTTGATACATATTGTGGCCATGCGTCATTACGCAATGGCTAGGTATATATTAGCTGTGCCGAACCTGGGCATGTTTGGTATCAAACATGTTGGAATCATACCCCAGCACTGTTACCGGTGTTGGAGGTATGATTCCATGCACTGGGGGGGCTCCTCCGGGAAGCCCCCAGTACTCCTGGTAACAGCCTTCCAGGGTCTGACAGCAAGCTAGTGCTGCTGCCGACCCCAGACATGATTTTGCCCTCCTGCTGCTCAGCTTAGCTCGAACAGGGGAAGGTAGAACAATAGGTTTCCTATCACAGGGAGGTGTGACCACCTCCCAGACAGGACTTAGTGTATTGGGCTGGAGTGGGGGCGCTTGCCAGTGCCACCAGATTACTTTGAAGGGCATTATTTGGTGCCATCCTTGCATACTCTAGTTAGAACCAGTTCTGGGAGCCCGTGGCTCCCGCTCTGGAGCAAAACTGGACAAAGGGCATGGGAGTATCCTCCCCTCTGTCCTGGCCCTCCTCTGGGAGGGACCCCTGAGTCGTCCTTACCCCTTTCCTAGGGTATAAAAGGGCTTACCTGTGGGTGGGTCCTCAGATTCGTTGTGGGATAGGACTCAAGCCTGAAACCACATCACTCTTCGACCGTCTGGACACTTGGACTTCGCTGGACTTCGTCTGGAACCGAGACTGCATCAAGGAAGACTCTTGCTGCTCTTGGTCTCGCTGTTCTGTAAGTCTTCCTCATCGTCTGTGTTTCATTCAAGATCTTCAACAGACCTGTGGACATAAAGGACACCCAAAGTAATCTCCCTTGGAGTGAGTGAGTAACTCCCCCATATATGTAGGCACCGCAATGAAGCTGACAGGTTCGCTGCTCCTGACGTCCCACGGACTTCGAAAGGCTCAGCAACACAGGTGGTGATTTTGCAACTCCCTCGAGGCCTGACCTGTCCTCACTGCAATTTTGAGGCCAGTATCCCTTGTCAGAACCGCTGGGACCGAATCCCTGTGCACCTGGTCGACTTGCCGTTGCCAAGGCTCGTTAGCTCTGCACTCCAGAGATCTTTCGGCTACAAGAAGCTCCATCCTCTCTTCCTGCCAAGATCTTCGTCCTCACCACATCATCTGCACTGTGGGCCTTCATCTTTGGTGAGCTGCTCGAGGTCCTCCTGCGACTCCTGTGCCTTTGGCCTGTGGGTCTTCTCGAGGGTCTTCTCTTGCTTCAGTGGGCTTCCCTGCTTGCTCGGGTCCTGCTCTGACTCTCTTACACTTGGTGAGTCCCTTGGACCTTGCTAGTCCCAACGTTGCTCCTTCATCATTTTCCACGTCTGTTGCTGCTGCCAAGGCTTGTTGGTGCTCCCGCCGGACACCGACTTCCTAGTTCTCGACTTCTGATATGGGAAAGCTTGTGAACGGCTCCTGGTCTTCCACAGTGTCACCTGGTCCTCACAGCTGCAGCAACAAGGTCACCTTCATCACTCCTGCATCTTCCGTCATCAGTGGTCATTGCTCTTCCGTGCCTCCTGGTCACCTCCGAGTGGCATAGACTCTGTCCCCTCTGCTTGCAGGTTCTTCTCTTGAATAATCCACCCTTGGATTCCACCGGACTCTTACACAGTCTTCGCCAGTGGCATCTTTTCTGAAGTACTCCATTGTGGTCTACGGCGGTTACCGATGTCACTTTGCACCTATGCACCCGGCTTCCCCGGTGTAGGTGTCCTGGTTCCTGGGGTATCCATGGGTGGGGTGACTCTTCAACCTTCTGTCTTCCATGGGATTTCTTCAGGGTCCACTGGGAAGGGTCCTTCTTCAAAACTGCAACTGCGACTTTCCTGTTGACTTCTATTGAATACGTAGCTGTGTTCCCACTCTGCACACAGCCTCCGTGGGGTTCTGGGTACTTACCTTGGGTGGTTCCTTGTGTAACCCAGCTCTTCTGAGTCTCCTGGTCCAAGTCCCGACTTCAGTCGCATTTCGCATTCCACTTTCTTAGTGTATGGTTTGGTCTCCCTCTGGAGACCACTGTGTATAGTGCTTACTTACCTGTTTCCAATTGAAGTATTGTGTGTAGTTGTGTTGATATCTCTGAGAAGGAGATATACCAATGTGTTAGTGTGTGTTGTATAATAAATAGACACATTTTTATAAATACACTGTGTGGTTCTTTTTCATTTAACCTACTCTACATGATAAGATCTGGTAAAACAAGCTGCTTAACACTCCTTCTGGACTAAGCCTGAAGGCTGCTCGCCACAGCTACCACTTAGAGAGCTTTCTAAGATTGTCTAAGACCACTAAAATCACCACAAGGGTTATCTGGATTAGTGCAAGGGGCTTCACTTAAGTGAGTGGGCACCATATACTAAGGCAGCCTTCTACAAGGTGGGAGGCCAGACATTCTACACTGAAATGAAGACCATCTTGACCAGTAAGTTGATGGGGGGTAAATGGAGAGACACTGCAGTGGTCACACATGGCTTACCAGCTCACGAGAGCAAGACCTGCGCTCTGCACGTTCTCTTGAAAGGAAGGAACAACGATGTCAAATACAGTAGCACTTTATTAAGCAATTCAAACCCACAGGAAACAGTTCAACTTAAATGTGTGTTCATCAACACATGATCAGGACAAAGCATAAAACAATTCAATTTAAATGTTGCCCACCTACATATGAGCCGTTCAAAGCATAAATGCATCGACGATGTTCAAACTCAGTTGTTCAAAGAAGCAAATATATGACTAAAATACTATGCTATAAGCAGCTGCCCAAGGAGCAACCCTAACTCTAAAGAGGATGGGTAGGCTAGTGCCTAGAAGGCTAATCTTTTCTCAAGAAAGCAACACCATTCAAGACTACGTAGTTTAAACGAAGTTAAATGCAATGGCTTGGGTTAGAATGAACTAAATTAGATGGGCTGTCAAAGCCAAAAGGCTAAATTATTAAAGAGGCTGAATAAACTAATGATGAAATAATCAGATAGGCTGACAAAACCAATAGTGAAATAATCAGATAGGCTGACAATACCAATAGGCTATGCCATTAGATAGGGTGTTAAAGCCAAAAGGCTAAATTATTAAGAAAAGAATATTACCACCTTGAAAGTTTGAAGCTCTAGCCCAGTAGTACGGACGATCGATCGCACGGGAACCCCCCAAGTGCAGTCTGCAATGGAGAGTTCAAGCTTATAGTGTGGGCGAGGCTTTTTTATATAGTTGAATGCAGAACTTTATCGTTAAAATGCAGAACCTACGCCTACGTGGGCACGAGGCTTGACACGAGATGTGACGCAGGCCACTCGGCCACCTGGTTTACTGTAAAATTTTATATGAGAAGTGGTATCAGGATAAAACAGAACTGGTGGCAGAAGGTCAGAGTTCTCTGACCGCAAAAAGTAAACAAAGGATAATTTTTACCGTGAAAAATGCTTTAGAATTAATATTAAATATATTAATTCTTGGTCAAGTTCCTGCCTTGGGTTCCAGTTTAGCAAGCGCGGAAAGTCCCATAGCTAAGAATATCATGAATCTTGCATGTGACACTGCCAGATGTTCCATCAAGTTGTCAAGTGGGTGGGGGCCACCCTTGCTCTTGTAACTGTGGAAAGTTACAAGACAGGCTAATGTTGTATCTGGGTGGATGGGACAGATTTCTGCTAGCAGATCAGTGAGGCCTACGAGGTCTGTTTCATTATTATTATGAAAATGAGAGCAAGAGTCACTTGCTTTTGGGCCTACACATTTGTATCTTAGGAAGGTATGCTTGGGCCTATGTGAGATGTGCTACCAGGACAAGGGAAAGTGGACAATTTAAGACATTCTATCTGAGCCTGCCTGGTAGGGCCTACCTAGGAGTATCATGTTTGGTGGGTAGTGCCAAACCAGTAATGGGTTTCTTGTTAAATGGTAATACGGGACTTTCGGGACCCTCCAACATCTCCCTCCTCTTGTTCATTCTTTTGAACAAAATTCTTGCACTTAGTGTAGTCCTATTGTTGTTACTTCTACAACTTCTATAAGTGCTAAGTTACTCACATTCCCTGTTCTATCCTTGCTCTCCCTTAGCTAATTCTGCTATTCTCGGGAGGTGCAACTGCGGACATGGTGTTCTGACTTGAAGAGCATTTTGTACATTAGGACACAGCCCAAGTATTTGGAGACAGGTATGACATTGTAACACATGCTGTTTTCTGTGTCTGTAGGCCGGTGTGTAACATCCTGCCCTGTCAACTGTCCCTTCTTTATCAATGGCTATTTATTCACTTTGGTACAATATCTCTGTGTCATTTAAGCAGTATCTCAGGTATAATACTGTGATCACAACATACTTTAAGGAGCGTAGTCATTCTAATGGCAGGAATGGGGGTCAATGCTGCTAGCAGCACCCATGATCATTCTCTCTAATTGTTCTGAAAGTTTTGAGGCATTGTTCCAATCGTTGGTACGTGTGGCTAGTGTGACTAGTTGGAAGAATGTCTTATCTTCTGCTGTACTTTTACTCTTTTCAAAAAGTCTGCTGAAGAATAAGGTAGAGCCTCAGAGATGATACCTGTAAACAGAAAAAGTAACCGTTGGTGCCTGTCTTCAAGTAATTTGAGAGGTTACTAGCACTTCTATTACTTAGGCACATTCGATATGAGGAAAACAAAGTGATGAAAAAGGTAAAGATGTCTCGTTGTCACAGGTTGTAGACTGAGGGGTTGGGGCATACATTTTTCCAGACGTCTTTAGTTGATGTATCGTTGGTATCCGCTTACACACTCTTCCTTTTTCTGTAACACGTGCAACCCTTCAGGATGAGCTTGGGATACCATTCCCACTTGGTTGTTTCCGTGGAACACATGTATTTTCTGTGTGGCTCCTGGCCCCTTGCACAACCCCTCAATCACATGTGAGATGAACGCCGGTCCATTGTCAGAACCCAAAAACATAGGTACTTTAAAGCGCGGTATGAACTCTTTCCAGGAGCCATTTGGCAATAATTTGTGTATTGCCGTTCTTGGATTGGCATACTTCAGTCCAATTGCTGATCATGCACACAATAACCAACACGTACTTGTAGTTTGAGTAGGGGTCATGTTGATGAAGTCCATTTAATGTGGGGAAATGAAGTGGCCTGGGGCAGTGGAAATACAGCATTAGGAAAACAGGCTGATCTTCCCATCACGTCCTACAAGTGATGAACCATGAAAAAGACGGGCCATGGGACCAAGCATTATCGTTGGTATACATATTTTTCCATTTGGGCCTAACCGTATTCCTTTTCTTTTTGCATACATCCTCCCCTGTTCCCTTCTTCCTTTTCTCCCACCCAGGCCTTTCAATAATATACTTAGGGTCACAGTACATATCATCATCCTTTATCTTTATATCACGATATCATGTGTAGTAGAAGCAATCTGAACCATTGTATACTCACAACCAATTAATGCTATTCCTTTTTATACATCTGCATCAATAAATTATTTACCATTTGATACATAGTCCTTGGAGGAGGTGTATGCAGCACATTCTACAATTGAAACTTTGATAGCAACATGTCTAACAATAGGTGAGCTATCAATGGTGCACGCTGCATTTGTTGGCCAGCTGAGGTAAGGAGGGAACTCCAAATGGAGGAAAGAACCTAAAAATTATATTGCAATCACTGTACAAGACTTTAAAAAGAAATTCATTATCTCCAGAAGCAAAAGAAGACTTAAAACATTGCACTATAGCTTGTCCCAACAGCAAACACAGATGAAAATCTTTTTTTTTTCTCTTGGGACAAGTAGGCCCAACCCCTACAGCTCAAACCCTTTGGCTGTTAGTTTGCAGTACCACATTATGGATCATGTAAGGGCACTGTCTGCAGTGAAGGTAATATTTGTGTCCATGTTATAATGCTGTTCAAACTTGTATTTACTGTTCATTAATTGAAAGCCTCTATTATTAGAGTGAGCGCTCTAAGTAAATGTTGTAAGCTCAGACTGTACTACTGACAGTCATTAGAATATAAAAATGTGTACACATATGTTCAATATTTAGCAATGTGAGGCTATGTATACTGCTCTCAGAATGCTCAGTAAACTACTGGAATATGGTAGGTACCATTTCTTTGCAACATATAAATAAGCAAGCATTGGCAAAGCCAGTAGGTCCGAAATTGTTGGTCAGCCCTTTGGCTCTGTCAATGCGCAACCCATCCTTTTCTTACAATATTTCTGTGGGAGCTGCTGGGCCCTCACCATTATAACAAACATTAGCAAAAAATAAAAATTGTTTTAGTGTCAAACATCACACATTGCACAGTCGTTACTGGCACAGAATGAAACAACTGGGTGTCGATATGCTCCTTGTGAAAGAACAGAATGAAGTCACTCACAGTGAAGCTAGCCAAGTAATAATAAATAAAGTGCACCCATGTCCTTGGATTTGTGCAGATATACAACTTTTGTGAATTCACAAGACTACAGAAGTAGGCCAAGAAATAGTACTCCTAGAAAACATATATGTGAACTTCATTTAAGCATGAGCAAATATGTAGGTGTACCAACTTCGCAGCGCGTTGTTAAGTCAAACACATTTCCTCCTAATTTTTTTTTTTTTTTTTCATAAATACAAAAGAACTTTCAGTGTCAGTTTTAGGTCATGTCGGTTCTGTGTATAGTTGCTGGTACTTATATATTTTTTTCACCAATAGCCCATAGCATTTCAGGACGCACACGCAGCTAATTCAAACCAGATGGTTTATTTCACAAGGCATACCAACAGCTTCATTCTGTGTACAAATCGGGTGCCAACGCGTTTCGAGGCAGAAAGCCTCTTCTTCTTGGGCAGCTGGAATGAATGTCCATAGAGTACTCTGCATGCCAATTTATATCCCCGCCCCAATGGGCGTTGCTTAGTGCTTCATCCATGATTTAAGGCATGCTGGGAATAGTAGTCCGTTCCCTCAAGTTCGTTATACCCTCAGTGGGTTCTATGGCATTTTCTTTGCAGCATAAGTATTTCCCTATAGTAGGGGTCCAGAACGAGCATTGGTTTCCGTAAGCCGAGTCAGTTGCACTGCATACCGGGCGTGAAATAGTTTCCGCCTCACAGCCTCTCCGAAAGTTTTGTGGAGATGGTGCTGTCCTGCGCGGAAGGACCTCCCGCGTTGAATATGTTTTTCACTAATAGCCCATAGCATTTCAGGACGCACACGCAGCTAATTCAAACCAGATGGTTTTATTTCACAAGGCATACCAACAGCTTCATTCTGTGTACAAATCGGGTGCCAACGCGTTTCGAGGCAGAAAGCCTCTTCTTCTTGGGCAGCTGGAATGAATGTCCATAAGTACTCTGCATGCCAATTTATATCCCCGCCCCAATGGGCGTTGCTTAGTGCTTCATCCATGATTTAAGGCATGCTGGGAATAGTAGTCCGTTCCCTCAAGTTCGTTATACCCTCAGTGGGTTCTATGGCATTTTCTTTGCAGCATAAGTATTTCCCTATAGTAGGGGTCCAGAACGAGCATTGGTTTCCGTAAGCCGAGTCAGTTGCACTGCATGCCGGGCGTGAAATAGTTTCCGCCTCACAGCCTCTCCGAAAGTTTTGTGGAGATGGTGCTGTCCTGCGCGGAAGGACCTCCGCGTTGAATATGTTTTTTCACCAATAGCCCATAGCATTTCAGGACGCACACGCAGCTAATTCAAACCAGATGGTTTATTTCACAAGGCATACCAACAGCTTCATTCTGTGTACAAATCGGGTGCCAACGCGTTTCGAGGCAGAAAGCCTCTTCTTCTTGGGCAGCTGGAATGAATGTCCATAGAGTACTCTGCATGCCAATTTATATCCCCGCCCCAATGGGCGTTGCTTAGTGCTTCATCCATGATTTAAGGCATGCTGGGAATAGTAGTCCGTTCCCTCAAGTTCGTTATACCCTCAGTGGGTTCTATGGCATTTTCTTTGCAGCATAAGTATTTCCCTATAGTAGGGGTCCAGAAACGAGCATTGGTTTCCGTAAGCCGAGTCAGTTGCACTGCATACCGGGCGTGAAATAGTTTCCGCCTCACAGCCTCTCCGAAAGTTTTGTGGAGATGGTGCTGTCCTGCGCGGAAGGACCTCCGCGTTGAATATGTTTTTCACCAATAGCCCATAGCATTTCAGGACGCACACGCAGCTAATTCAAACCAGATGGTTTATTTCTGACATACCAACAGCTTCATTCTGTGTACAAATCGGGTGCCAACGCGTTTCGAGGCAGAAAGCCTCTTCTTCTTGGGCAGCTGGAATGAATGTCCATAGAGATTACTCTGCATGCCAATTTATATCCCCGCCCCAATGGGCGTTGCTTAGTGCTTCATCCATGATTTAAGGCATGCTGGGAATAGTAGTCCGTTCCCTCAAGTTCGTTATACCCTCAGTGGGTTCTATGGCATTTTCTTTGCAGCATAAGTATTTCCCCTATAGTAGGGGTCCAGAACGAGCATTGGTTTCCGTAAGCCGAGTCAGTTGCACTGCATACCGGGCGTGAAATAGTTTCCGCCTCACAGCCTCTCCGAAAGTTTTGTGGAGATGGTGCTGTCCCTGCGCGGAAGGACCTCCGCGTTGAATATGTTTTCACCAATAGCCCATAGCATTTCAGGACGCACACGCAGCTAATTCAAACCAGATGGTTTATTTCACAAAGCATACCAACAGCTTCATTCTGTGTACAAATCGGGTGCCAACGCGTTTCGAGGCAGAAAGCCTCTTCTTCTTGGGCAGCTGGAATGAATGTCCATAGAGTACTCTGCATGCCAATTTATATCCCCGCCCCAATGGGCGTTGCTTAGTGCTTCATCCATGATTTAAGGCATGCTGGGAATAGTAGTCCGTTCCCTCAAGTTCGTTATACCCTCAGTGGGTTCTATGGCATTTTCTTTGCAGCATAAGTATTTCCCTATAGTAGGGGTCCAGAACGAGCATTGGTTTCCGTAAGCCGAGTCAGTTGCACTGCATACCGGGCGTGAAATAGTTTCCGCCTCACAGCCTCTCCGAAAGTTTTGTGGAGATGGTGCTGTCCTGCGCGGAAGGACCTCCGCGTTGAATATGTTTTTCACCAATAGCCCATAGCATTTCAGGACGCACACGCAGCTAATTCAAACCAGATGGTTTATTTCACAAGGCATACCAACAGCTTCATTCTGTGTACAAATCGGGTGCCAACGCGTTTCGAGGCAGAAAGCCTCTTCTTCTTGGGCAGCTGGAATGAATGTCCATAGAGTACTCTGCATGCCAATTTATATCCCCGCCCCAATGGGCGTTGCTTAGTGCTTCATCCATGATTTAAGGCATGCTGGGAATAGTAGTCCGTTCCCTCAAGTTCGTTATACCCTCAGTGGGTTCTATGGCATTTTCTTTGCAGCATAAGTATTTCCCTATAGTAGGGGTCCAGAACGAGCATTGGTTTCCGTAAGCCGAGTCAGTTGCACTGCATACCGGGCGTGAAATAGTTTCCGCCTCACAGCCTCTCCGAAAGTTTTGTGGAGATGGTGCTGTCCTGCGCGGAAGGACCTCCGCGTTGAATATGTTTTTCACCAATAGCCCATATATATTTATTAATTGTTCAGGGACAAGCTGATGGGGCTTTAAGTGTTGATCAGAACTTGGAATATGCCTTAGTGAAGATAGGGTGATCCCTAGGCAATAAACCATTTTTATTTTTTCTTAAATATTTATTTGTTTATTTCTTTCTTTTAATTGTAGTACTTATCTTGCCTATTTTATTCCTAAGTAGTCCGTTCAGGCACTGCTGAGATTTGTTGCTGCTTTAATATCACAGTGGGCACATGGTCCAGCTTTGATCCAAACGTGTGGGAAACTTATGGTGATGTAACATTTGATCTAATATAGACCCCTTGTGTATTTTAAAGTAATTTTGGAAGGATTGGTTGTGTAACCCTCAAAATCCCCCCTCATACACGATCAGCAGTATATAATTTTGGATAAATAATTGATCAATTGTATGAATGTTTGAATGAGGGAAGATATATATGTTTTTGAGTATGATGAATTAAAAAGATGCATGAACCTCTATATAGTGAAATGAACTTTTATATGATGTAATGGGTTATGTAGGTCTGTGTGGTAATGCTGGAACCCATTTAACAACTGAGTGGACACTTTGATAATGGACCTTTAAATAATGATACTAAATGGATGTGAACGGATTTAATGGTAAAAACAATACTTAATGAATATGTAAAATCATTTATAGGATTATGTTTATTGTATATTTTCGTTTTATTAGGTACATCAAAAACCTTTTTTTTTTTCTCAAATGTGTTCACACCTAACCCACCTGTCATACCCAATATGTTGTCTACTCTTCACCAAACATTCTCAGTCTATGACCTGTGGCTAGGTGCGCAACAGTAGCTGTGCCCTTGTACAGGCACAACATTCAGAAATAAAATATACAAATACACTGAATTTAACACCTATAAAAAACGTTCAACACATTGGTGTGGCCCTATCTTTTTGTGGTACTGACATGGACAGGGCTTCCTGGCCTCTTATTGCTCTAGATCTAGTTGTTATATATACTATGGATGGCCAGTGTTCGTACCTGGTAGGGTGTATTCAACTGGATGACATTTTTTCAGGGGCCCCAGTGATCACCACCCATCATATGTCTGGAAACTTTAAAATATCGAGGAATCCAAATTTATTTCATAGAGGTACAGTTGAAGGGTGGCAATCTAGATAGATGTGTGTCTGGAATTCGATGGTGGACCATATTCTGGACAATGCTACTGCTGTCCCCTTTGGGCAGAGTAGTCAATCATTAAAACAATTGTGTTACTTATACTCTTTTATTTTTCACAGCACGCCTGTTTGTCCACCCCGTGCTCTTACTACCAAAATCTAAGGCCTATCTTGTCAGAGCTGATCAGCCCTCAGCACAAGTGATGTCTCACTCTCTCCATAGAAAAGGTAATGCACCCAATACATGCCTGGGGAATGTGGTCCCCACCTTTGAAATATACACAACGTGGCATTGGAGATGATATGTATGGCATGATGGCTGGCTGTGGACACAGACCCTGAGCCACTAGACCTGCTAAATGACCTGCTAAACATTGATGGAAACCCTGAGTTACATGTACTTTATGCCAAAAGCGGACAATATCTGTATAGGCTCATTCTTTACCAACAGTCTGCTCTTGTTGCCGCAACTGAACAAATAAGCTGGGATCAGTTGCATCATACACACCGTCCCTTGTTGGTGATACCCCAGCTACTTTTAGTGGCCAAACAACACTCTCTGAAAAATGTGTCACTGAAGGACATGCGTATATTTATATATCCATGCACACTCAGCTGACTTTACCTCAAGCAGTGGTGATGCACGTAGTGAAAAAACTATTTTGCCTTCCCGCTGCCGCAAAAAACCACACTATTTTCGTCACCACCACTTCAACCCAGCACAACTCTTTAAACTGATGCCAGGCAAAGATGTTGCCAGTCAGTAGCGTGTCTTCAGTACAGTGGTCATAGAGGAACAGAAGCATATATATATATATATATATATACATACATAACCAGTTACTAAACTTCATAATGCGAGACCTGAAACCCTGTATCTAATCTCGGCTCCCCGTTCACCAAATTGTGTGATCTTAGACATTTATTTCTCATGTTCCTCTTTTCTAGCTTTGTTCAATATAGGCATGTCTGCCATGGTGGGGAAGAGAATCAGTCTCTCCTAATTCATTCTTTAAAACTTAAAAAGTGTTCACAACGCACTTGACATAATCTGTTGTACTAAACTGGAAACTCATACACTAAAATTATTATTTTCTTTTATCAAAACTGTTATTCCATTCACACAGCTCTCCATGTTCTGCTAACTGTATACAGATATATACATATATTTTAATTTCCTGTTCGTTCGTACCCACAGGAAGCTATTGCATTGTGTCTTTCTGGCCTGGCTCAACGCCCAGACTCTGCGGCCAGCGTTAATATAACGGCAGCCCAAGAGAAATCCTTTAACCCTTCAATACCTCGTAATATCCAGACACGTGTTGTCTTTAATTGTACGTAAAATATAGCTTATTATAAAATAATATGGCGTTTTTGTAAAGTGCACGTTTACTCAGAATGGTATTTTGACGCTAAACAGCAGATCCTTATCGTTCCCTCAACTCAATGGTACTCATTTCATCCACCTCAGAATGATGAAGGGTTAATCAGACCCCGCATATATTCACTTCAGAACGATAAAATGCTAAGTAGACTTGGTAGCATCTGAACTTATGACCATGAAGTCAAACACAGGCTCAAGCACGTTCTCTGTGTGTCATGCATGTTGTGTAAACGCCGTATATTCTAGTCTTTTCTCCTAAAGGCCTATAATAATTGTATTGAACCTATACTTTTAATCATATTATTGTTCTATATAGCTGAATTAATCTGTGTATTTGTATCAAAGGTAAAATAGCTCTACTTTCCTATGGAAGTTGGTGGTGTGGCCTTCATTAATTTGTTTCTTCACTTTCTAATGTCCAGGCAATAACTGACCTTTAACCTTCTTTGGGTAGCAGTACATTTTCCTTGAGAAGGACAGGGCTGTTAACATACCATTAGATGAAATGCAATTTCAGTCTTTTCTATTCACTGAAAGCCACAAAACATTTCTCATCAGACAAGTACAAGTGGTGTCTCATTTGGTGCTTGCAAATTATTCTCCTAATTTGTCCAGTTTCAGAGGTGGACCCCAATGTGCACTACCTCTCCCTCCTCTCTCATGGTACCGCACTCCTGTTCCTTGGCACTTCATCTTCTCTACTCCCCCATTAGTCCTGCACAAAGATTACATCCCTTTCATAAACTTATTTTTACTTTATCATGTATTAAAAAATGGGTGTAGTTAGTGTGCATTCCATTCCATCAATTTGTCTCCTTGTCTCCTCTTTTCTCTCTAATAATTACCATCTGGTCCGAGATGTATGTTGCTCTTAGTCCAATGTCACTAACTTCCTTGGCCACGAGACACAATTTCAAAATCTTTGCTACTAGCTAACTCCAACTGTGTGTGTTCTGTAGCTGTACTTCCTAGATCTATGCTTGTACTTGGGCTACCTGCCCGTGCCTGAAGAGGTGGCACTTTTCACTGCCTGGGCTGTTGAATTGGACGCAGGCAGGAGTAAATTATTTGGGCCTTAATTGCCGTGTGTTGCGGCTGCATGTGGGGTGCAACACCTGCATGTTGCCTACTAAGGCACATCATGGTACTTGTAGTGTAACTGCATCTATATGTCTGTTTTTCATGATCGTTATCAATCATTACGTGTGTGAGCCTTCCCAGTGCTCATCAACAATGTAAACCGAGTGGTAGCCCTCTGGCTGCGCTGCAATGTTCTCCTCTTAAGTACTTCCTTCCACTCGTGAGCTTATTATTGTAATGCCTAAATTTTATTAACAAGAATTGTAGGCCTGTGTTTCCAGTTAAATGTAACAATGTATTTCAAAGCATTTATAACCTACCCTCATGACATGGAGCAGGGGGTGTCTTTGTGTGCTTTAGCGAATCAGAAAGTTTAGCTATTTATGGGAACGTAAATGTAACGTAATATTAACTGTGATACTGCGCCACTTTATTTATTTAATTTCTTTTTTGTCTTGGTATTCAGCAACACGTAATGCTTTGAAAACAGGATATACTAATATAACAATAATATTCACGGTGAACTCAAGCACTCTCAACTCACATGTTTAAAAATACATTAGCAGGCCCAGGTATTCCTGTCTCGCTAAAACAGATCAAATACTGTTAGATGATCAGGCCAAAGCATAATATGGGGGGGGTCAAGGGACATACCTGAGAGGAAGGGGCTTAAGGGAGCTAACAGGAGGAATGGAGATACGACTCCACCCCCACCTTGGCTACCAATTGGCCTGGACAAATGGTAGGCAAAACATGTGAGAGACAGAAGAAAAGAGGCGCAATGTATGGATAATGTGCAATGAAGACAAGTGCAACTACTTAGCGGGATTGCGGCTACGTATTAAAGGCAAGACAATCCAGACAACAGCTACCTGGCGCAACTGCCCGTAATAGTGAGGAAAAGTGGGGGCAATCGAGTCAACAATAATAACTAGCAGTCTGCCGCTCGGCTAGTGAGTGTAAAGCCGGCAGATCAGCAACAGATGTGGGGTGGTGGCGGATCAGCAGAACTGAAGTGGGACAGCAGGGCTAGTAAATGGTATAACAAAATCAAAGCACACAAAAACAGACATAACGGACAACAAATAAACAATTATTAAATAAATGAAATGCATCTCAAAAAGGAATACGTATCAATGTAACAGTGGTGGCTGAGAAAGCAGCCTGGAAGGACAGAGGAAGGAGGGGCGAGGTGGGTCTACAGTGGAGCTGCGAGGCCTACTTCCACGTCCCGTGAAGGGACAGAAAGCAGGAGAGGTAAGGCGGGATCGATGTCACAGCTGTGCTCAGAGAGTGCCAAGTGGCCTAGTTCCTACTTTCTGGAGTGGCGCACGTTAACAAAGTGAGAAAGGCGCCGAGGAGAGAGCTAGAGAGAAATTTCAGAAGTCAAAAAGAGAAGAGCACCCAAGCCATGCAAAATAGAATCAGAGAGGGATGTACTAGAGAGAGCGAAGAAAGGGTGCGTGAATAAACAGGAGAGACACCTAAGGAAAAAGGGGCGCATGGACGCCGAAAAGCAGAATGGTGTTGCAAGGCGGGAAGGAGACCAGGAAAGAGAAATGTATGAAGAACAATAGAGTGAGAAGGAAGGGAGTGAGTGAAGGAACCAAACCTAAATAGATAAAAAGCCAGAGAAGACGATAAGTGTAAAGAAAAAACTGAAAAATGCACTGTTGAAAGAAAAATACAAAATGGCGGCAAGAGCATTCAAAATGGCGCCGAGACACACCCAAATTCAAAAGTGCAACAACACTACAGATCACGCGTGCCACTTGTGCACCGTGTCAAGGGCGCAACAGCCCACAACTAAATCCAAATAGTCAATTGAAAAACAACGTCAAAGACCTGCTATAATGAGATACAAAAAATGTGCGCCAAATATGGAAACCAAGTGAAAGCGGCAAACGCAGGTGCACAGTGCCAGAATTCGAAAAACAGAAGTGTTTTCCAGGACTCAAACCTCAAGCAGAACGAAGCAAATGAAAAACCCCACATACTATAAATACCAAAACATAAAACGCTGCAGAAGCACCTGTGCACACGCCAGAATTCGAAAAACACACAGAAGTGTCTTTCAGGACTCAAACCTCAAGCAGTCAACCAGAAGCATATGCAAGGGAAAGGGCAAAGATAAGAACGAGGAAGTGAAAATGGCAATGAAAGTGAGAGCACAATATTTCTTAAAAAGGCATCGACAAAGAGGCCAAAGACAGAATGGGCAAGAGAACGCAGCAAAAAGGAAACCACGACAACTAAAGAGCAGAGCACCAAAGAGCCTCGGAGAGATGTGACCAGCCACAAAGAGGGAAGAGGGCGGCGGTCGTGGCACGACAGAAACTACAGGGGACCAGGGAGGGGCACGGCGACACCCCGGAGGACCCAATCCACCGGACCACACACACCAGAGACCGGAGGAAAGGCAGGGGAAAAAAAAGTGTCCCTGACTTACCCGGGCGGTGGAGGAGAGAGGCGGGGAGAGGCCAAGGGCAGCCGCAGGCGTGTCCCAGGTCCACACTGCAGAGGAACCGTCCGCACGAGACCTTCGCGGTCGTCAGCTGATGGGGGTAAATGGAGAGACACTGCAGTGGTCACACATGGCTTACCAGCTCACGAGAGCAAGACCTGCGCTCTGCACGTTCTCTTGAAAGGAAGGAACAACGATGTCAAATACAGTAGCACTTTATTAAGCAATTCAAACCCACAGGAAACAGTTCAACTTAAATGTGTGTTCATCAACACATGATCAGGACAAAGCATAAAACAATTCAATTTAAATGTTGCCCACCTACATATGAGCCGTTCAAAGCATAAATGCATCGACGATGTTCAAACTCAGTTGTTCAAAGAAGCAAATATATGACTAAAATACTATGCTATAAGCAGCTGCCCAAGGAGCAACCCTAACTCTAAAGAGGATGGGTAGGCTAGTGCCTAGAAGGCTAATCTTTTCTTAAGAAAGCAACACCATTCAAGACTACGTAGTTTAAACTAAGTTAAATGCAATGGCTTGGGTTAGAATGAACTGAATTAGATGGGCTGTCAAAGCCAAAAGGCTAAATTATTAAAGAGGCTGAATAAACTAATGATGAAATAATCAGATAGGCTGACAAAACCAATAGTGAAATAATCAGATAGGCTGACAAAACCAATAGGCTATGCCATTAGATAGGGTGTTAAAGCCAAAAGGCTAAATTATTAAGAAAAGAATATTACCACCTTGAAAGTTTGAAGCTCTAGCCCAGTAGTACGGACGATCGATCGCACGGGAACCCCCCAAGTGCAGTCTGCAATGGAGAGTTCAAGCTTATAGTGTGGGCGAGGCTCTTTTATATAGTTGAATGCAGAACTTTATCGTTAAAATGCAGAACCTACGCCTACGTGGGCACGAGGCTTGACACGAGATGTGACGCAGGCCACTCGGCCACCTGGTTTACTGTAAAATTTTATATGAGAAGTGGTATCAGGATAAAACAGAACTGGTGGCAGAAGGTCAGAGTTCTCTGACCGCAAAAAGTAAACAAAGGATAATTTTTACCGTGAAAAATGCTTTAGAATTAATATTAAATATATTAATTCTTGGTCAAGTTCCTGCCTTGGGTTCCAGTTTAGCAAGCGCGGAAAGTCCCATAGCTAAGAATATCATGAATCTTGCATGTGACACTGCCAGATGTTCCATCAAGTTGTCAAGTGGGTGGGGGCCACCCTTGCTCTTGTAACTGTGGAAAGTTACAAGACAGGCTAATGTTGTATCTGGGTGGATGGGACAGATTTCTGCTAGCAGATCAGTGAGGCCTACGAGGTCTGTTTCATTATTATTATGAAAATGAGAGCAAGAGTCACTTGCTTTTGGGCCTACACATTTGTATCTTAGGAAGGTATGCTTGGGCCTATGTGAGATGTGCTACCAGGACAAGGGAAAGTGGACAATTTAAGACATTCTATCTGAGCCTGCCTGGTAGGGCCTACCTAGGAGTATCATGTTTGGTGGGTAGTGCCAAACCAGTAATGGGTTTCTTGTTAAATGGTAATACGGGACTTTCGGGACCCTCCAACAAAGTTTGGACTGACACCTGAGAAATACCGACAGAGGTTCAGAGCTAGTCACAAGCTATCCATGCAGAGCTGGGTTGACTGTTCAAACTATGCTGGTAAGGCACTGAAGGGCTAGGTGAGGGGCAGCAAAGTCAATGATCATTACTTAATTTTGAAGGAGCACATGCTTGATATTTGTTTTACAGAGTTGCGCCAACACCTGGTGGATAGCAAGCTTACTAATCCGAGGAAGTTTGCTGAGGAGGCGGACGTCTGGGTCAGTAGCAGAGTGTCCAAGAAAGCATCTGGGGGGGGGGACTCCCAAAAGGGTGGTTAGGGTTTCAACCAGAAAAAGGAGGGGAGAGAGAAATAGACAGATTTCTCTAAAGGCCCCCAAAACAACTCACAGGGGAAAGGGTCGGGTTCTCATTCCCAATCTGGCCACCAGAAGAAAAACTACCCTGACAAAAGTCAGCAGCCCAAGCCCATTAGGTGCTATGAGTGCTAAGAGTATGGACACTAAAAGGGGGTTTCCAAGGGTTCAAAAAGAGCACAACCTCCCACAGGAGGAAACGTTCCAGGTATGGCTAGTGTAGTGCTGCGGGAGGAGTTTGTCCCAGTTGATGGGGGGGTTAGTTGGGTTACCCTAGTGCCCTGGGGGACAGTGAGATGGTTCCTAAAATCCATGTGCCCTCAAATACTACAAAGTATAGGCAATGGGTCACCATCGATGGGCACGGTGTTGAGGCTCTGAGGGATACAGAAGTCAGTATGACTATGGTAAGGAGTCTGCTGGTTTCCCCAGAGCAGGTAATTCCCAATGCATTCCACCAGGTTGTGGTGGCTGACAACAGAGAGGGCCAATATCATGTGGCCCTGGTTCTATTTTAGTTGGGGGGGTAGGGGGGTTCCAGGTCTTCTGAAAGTTGCTATAAGCCCTGCCATGCCTTTGGACTGTTTGTTATGTAATGAGCTTGAGCACACTACCTGAAGGAAGTGGATATCAAGGCTCATGTGGTGATGCTAGGATTACCTGATTGGATCTGTGCTATGGCAAGGTCTGTGGCTGCCCAGGATGGGAGTCAGAAAGGGTTGGAGCCTGGAAAAATGGACCAACCACCTGCTAAGAAGGGGAAAGGCAGGGGGCGTGGGAAACCAGCCCTTGAATGTGCCTCTAGTGAGATGGATGGGGCACCTGCGGTGGCCGCACTGAATCCACAGAAGAAGGCATTTCTAGCCTTGGTGACCTGCCTGTCATTGCTGGATGGCATCTAGAAGGAGGACCCACCAAAGAGGGGCTCCGTAGGGCACAGATAGAGTGTCCAACCCTGGAGGGACTGAGGCAACAGTTTGAAGCCCAAGCAGCACGTGATGCTTCTGGTAGCCACCATATTTACTGGGAGGACAACTTCCTTTACAGTGAGCCTAAGGTTCCTGTGCACGGGACAACAAGGGCCCTAGTGATCCCCCAATGCTACAGGGCCTTCCTACTGGAGCTGGCTCATGAGATTCCCCTGGCAGGACTCCTGGTCCAAGACAAGAACGTTGCAAGGCTTGTCCCCCACTTTTATTGGCCCAAGCTCAAGGCTTCCTCAGATACATTCTGCAGGGCCTGTGTGACCTGCCAGTCTAGTGAGAAGACAGGGCAGAGACATAATGCCCCCCTTAGTCCACTGCCAGTTGTTGCCACACCCTTTGAGAGAGTGGGAATTGACAGTGTAGGGCCTATGGATCCCTAGACTGCTCCAGGCAACAGGTTCATCCTGGTACTGTTGGATCATGTCACTAGGTATCCAGAGCCAATCCCTCTGAGAACCCTGACTGCAGCGGCAGTGGCAAAGGACCTGATGGGGATTTTTACCATTGTAGATATCAGGAAAACATCAGGGCCAAAATGGATGGAAATAAAATGTGCATGGAAGCCCGGATTGAAGAAATTGCACCTTTAAAGAGCAAGTTGGGCAGAACTAAAACTGCCCTGGTACACCAAAACTGAAGTGACGACAGGAATGACTTAAGAAACCTGGAGAATAAAGTGGAGACAATCACCTACTTCTTCAAGACTGCCAAGCCTGAGGGCTGCAAGAAGAATGTTCAAGGAGCATATTTTTAGATCCAAGTCTTCTCACATTAAATCCTTCCTGGGTGACTCCTAAACAACTCATGGAAGTTATTAACGGTTAAACAACAAACTAAGACCCCACTCAAATCTCCAGAAGTGCTATATGAAGACTTTGTGGATTTCTTTTAACAGGAAAGTGAAGTCATTTGACCTGTCTCTTTTGCCACAGTCAGACAGTTTGGTGGTTGGCACAGCGCAGTGGTCTTGGTCGCATGTTGACCCAGTCTCAGACAGTGAGGCACTGCACACCATAATCAAGGTCAAACCTTCCAACCATCTTTACGATGGTACATAGATCTTGCTAACATAGATCTTGCTAACATTTTTTTTGCCCTACTGGTCCACTTTGGTCAACTGTTCTCTTGAGGAAGGCGTCTTTTCAGACTTTAAAAACTTGTCAACTCTCTACACTACTAAAAAAAATTAGATCCCAGTGGCTTGAACAATTTCTGTCCTATCTCTTCTCTGCCCTTCTTAGGGAATGTGATAGAAAGCTGTGGAGCTACTCAGCTTTCATTTCACGTCCATGCAAACAACATCTTCCAGTCTGGCTTCCGGCATGGTTGCTGCGAAGAAATGCCCTCCTGCAAATTGTCAACGACTCTCCCTGCAGCCTCTGCTCCAGCCACTTCTGTCTACATGTTCCCTTTGATATCTTGGCTGCTTTTGAAAAGTTAACCGTCACACCCTGGTGGTAGCCCTTGACTGTTTCATCTCCTATTTGATGAACCATTAATAAGTATTGAAAATCAGGAGCTCTTTCTCCAATAGCATCAATTTAGAATAAGGAGTTCCACAAGGCTTGATCCTCTCACCGACCCTGATCAACCTTTATTTAGAACCTCAGGTGGGATGCTCAGCAGTTCTGGGTTGTTCTACCACCTGTGTGCAGATGACACTCCGATCCAGCTGAAGATCTCATCGGCCGAAGACATTCTACTCTTTTCCAACAGAATTGAAAAATGTATGTCAACCTACCATCTTAAAGTCAACTCAGTTAAAACTGATTTCCAATTGATCTTTCCAAGGAAATCCAATATTCCTGTCCACTAGTGGATGGAATCCTTCTCTGCCATGGAGAGAAAACCACCCATCATAGAGAATGCCAAGCCTCTGAGCTCCATCCTTCATAGTCTGCTTAACCATCACACTCAAATCTCTCTGTGGGAACTAAGACTTCTAGGAGCATCAGAAGTTTCATACTAGACCAGGACTTAGAAGCTGTAATCCAGGCACTGGTGCTCTTCAGATTGCACTACAGGAACTCACTTCTCTGCTCCTTTTCTCCCTTCACATCAGTTCTACAGGCTTCGCCAACTCCATCACGGACATCATCGCCCCGCAGGCCATCGCATCCACCAACTACACCCTGCTGGGAGACCTCAACTTCCACCTCGACAACCAACTGGACCCCAACACCACATCCCTCCTGGACAACGTCCACAACATTGGACTCCGCCAGATCGTGACCGAGCCCACGCACTCAGCAGGACACACCCTCGACCCCCTCTTCACTACAGGAAACTCCATCACCTTCAGCCACACCACCGAACTCCCATGGACCGACCATCGTTGCGTCCACTTCACCTTCAGAACACCCATCATCCACAGACACCAGCACCTGCTCCCACGTAGAAACTGGACCAAAATCACTGACGACCAGCTCACCTCCTCACTCAACAACTCCACCCCAACCATCACGGAAAACGACGACCCCAACACCGCAGCCCGAACCCTGCATAGATGGATCTCGGACAGCGCCAACACCATGGCCCCCCTCAAGAAAAACAACAATACCAGCGCCAAGAAAGCCAGATGGTTTACCACCGAACTTCGAGAGTCCAGACACACTTGCCGCCACCTCGAAAAGGCCTGGAGGAACACCAGATCCACAGAAACCCACAACAACTTCAAAGCCGCCACCAACGCCCACCACCAACTCATCAGAGAAATGAGGAAAAAAGCGATTGAAGACAGAATCTCCACCCACGCGCACAACAGCAAGGAACTCTTCAGCATCATCAAGGAGTTCGCCCAACCCACCAGCGAGTCTACTGACATCCCTCCCTCACAAGACCTCTGCGACAAACTCAGCACCTTTTTCCACCACAAAATCAAGAGCATCTACGACAACTTCGACGAAGACAACCAACACACTGAACCCTCACCAACCACCCCAGACACCCGGATACCAGCGATTGACAACTGGACAGCCCTCACCACCGAAGACACACTGAAGACAATGAAGTCAATCCACTCAGGGGCCCCCACGGACCCCTGCCCCCACCACATCTTCAACAGAGCCGCCGACACCATCGCACCCATGCTCCGCCACATCATCAACCGCTCCCTGGTGACTGCCTCGTTCCCCAACGACTGGAAACACGCCGAGGTCAACCCCTCCTGAAGAAACCCTCAGCTGACCTCAAAAACTACAGACCCATCTCCCTGCTCCCGTTCCCAGCGAAAGTCATTGAGAAAGCCATCAACAGCCAACTCGCCACATTCATCGAAGAACATAACTTCCTCGACTCCTCCCAATCCGGCTTCAGAAAAACCGCCCTCCTCGCCGCAACAGACGACATCCGCACCCTACTGGACAAAGGAGAAACAGTAGCCCTCATCCTCCTCGACCTCTCAGTGGCGTTCGACACAGTCTCTCACCGCAACCTAATACGCAGACTCTACGACGCAGGAATCCAGGACAAGGCCCTCGACTGGATCCGCTCCTTCCTCTTCGGCAGAACGCAGCGAGTCAGACTCCCCCCTTTCCTCTCGGAGCCTACACCTACCACCTGCGGAGTCCCCCATGGCTCCTCCCTCAGCCCGACGCTCTTCAACGTCTACATGGCTCCACTCGCCCCCATCGTCAGAAGAACCTATGGACTCAACATTGTGTCATACGCAGACGACACCCAACTCATCCTCTCCCTTTCCAACGAACCCAACACCGCCAGTCACAACTTTCGAGAAGGCATGGAAGCCGCCGCCAAATGGATGAAAAACAGCTGCCTACAACTAAACACCAACAAAACAGAAGTACTCATCATGGGCCCAAAACCCGACCCCTGGAGCGACACCTGGTGGCCCCCCGCCCTCGGAAACCCGCCAAACCCCACGGACCACGCACGCAACCTGGGAATCATCCTGGACTCCGAGCTCAAAATGGACCGCCAGATCAACTCCGTCTCGTCTTCCTGCTTCCACACCCTCCGCCTCCTTCGTAAGACCTTCAAATGGATTCCCCTCGAACACAGAAAGACCGTCACTCACGCCCTGGTCACCAGCAGACTCGACTACGGCAACGCACTCTACGCCGGAATAAACAAAAACCTCACCCGCAAGCTACAGAACATCTAGAACGCCGCCGCAAGACTGGTCCTCAACCTGCCAAAACACTGCCACATCTCCCATCACCTGCGCACACTCCACTGGCTCCCCGTCGAGGCGAGAATCACCTTCAAGATACTCACCCACGCACACAAGGCCCTCCACGGCACCGGACCAGCATACCTGAATAGCCGACTCAAATTCCACGCACCCCAAAGGACCCTACGATCAGCCCAGCTCTCCTATGCCATGGTCCCCCGCACCAGAAAGACCAGATCGGGAGGCCGCTCCTTCTCCTTCCTCGCGGCCAAAGCATGGAACGCCCTTCCGCTCCACCTCAGACAGACGACATCGCTCCCCATCTTCGCAAGAAACCTCAAAACCTGGCTCTTCGACAGACCCCCTCCTTGATGGAATGGAACCTGCACCCACCGCTAGCGCCTTGAGACCCTTACGGGTGAGTAGTCGCGCTTTAACAAACCCATGATTGATTGATCGGCTGGCATTGTCTCAGGCCACAGGCAGTTTGACCATATCACTCTCACCTTGCTGAGTCTTCAATGGCTCCCTCTGTAGCCAGAGTGCAGCTTAAAGCTGCTGCACTGAGCACAAAGCACTACATGACTGTTGCATAGCTGCCAAGGTTTCAGATTGCTTTGTGTGACATTTGCATAATTTCAGTGTAATTATGAGTGACATTTCAGGGACTATGAGTGACACTTTCTCGCAAGCAAAATAAAGCAATAAAGATGAGGGAGTCATATAAATATCAGAAAATACACTCATTTCAGCAACGAGAAACTCTAAGAATATCTTAAAAGTACTGCACAGGCCCATAAATGGGAGGGGCACTAATCTAGTACACAGATAGATTGTCGGGTGGGGATGGCAAGTGGAAACTACTTACTTACCTCTGTTACTGGTGATCAGATTTTCCTCCAGGCAGCCGCAGCGCTGAGTGTATGGCATCGACGATTGACTCTGCAGCAGGCTCAAGGCTGCCAGGGGTGCGATGCTGCTTGCGCAAGCCACATTGAAATATGACTCAACACATATCTATACATTTCTTTAGCTGTTTATTGAGTGACCCTGTTTTCATCAGTTGTACCTTTTTTGCAAGGAAAAAGTTCACGTTGACTCATTCATCTTCATGCGTTTATTGGTTCGTGGAAGTCGAAAATACAAATGTTCATCCACTTGATTGATATGTATTCTTTAGTTTTCACATCGTTCACTGAATAAACCGGAAACGAGGTGCATGAATATGTACTTGGTCTTATTTCGATGCGTCTTGTGCCAGAACATAGACTTGGGCATACCTTTCTAAGAAATAATAGAATATTGAATGAATGGGCACCTCGTGGAACTGAAAGTCGACACGTGACACTTTAATGTCTCACATCAATCAGCTTGTTAGCTCTCAGTCTATCGATTGTATTGTTTGTTCAGAGACACGGTTCGCTCCCAGCTATACAAATTTAGGGCGCTCGAGTTTCCCAGATCCAAGCGGGAGTAGCGCAGCCAGGCCAGTTTTTTTAAATTCGTATTCCGGGATTTGCAGCCCTTCTGCGCCATTATGAATTCACCACCACAAGTCCCAGAATGCAATGAAAGAACCTGAGCTGCTCTCGTGTGACCTTGGGAAACGTGAGATCTCGGAAAATAGACAAAATACACAAATATTATATAACTCACCTCTTCTCACAAAAAACAACAAGATACAGCCATGGTTGAGTGAGTTCTCGGAAAGTTGAGCCGTACAAAGAGCAGGCAGCGCAGCTGCGGGAGCCATCCTCACAAGTGCAGGGTGGGCCGGTTAGCAGGTGCTCAGTGCTGTGAGGGGGGCATTAAACACTATTTCACGTTTCGCCTCTTCCTGTGTGTCAGTTTCACAGCCTGCCGCGCAGCGCCGGGAAATAATTAAGGCTGCCTGGCAGGCGCGGCTGAGGCCGCAAATTGTAACAAATGTAGCTAGCAGCACTCTGACTTCCAGCCAGAGCTGCGATCCTTAACTGTTTATGAGCCAGAGAGTGCTCAGTGGCCTGGCTGCAAGTGACTCTGCTGGGAGCAGCAGAGCGCTAGTAGTAGCACCCAAGACAGTGGCATTAAAATGCGTGACAAAGCATTTCAGTGCGGCGATGCGGAACACCACACTGAAATGCGTTAGTGTCACATGTGATGCGTGATACTTGGCAGGACTGCTGTTGTCCCTCCCACCTGGCGGGAATGCAGAAAATCTCTGGTTCGAGAAAGACAGAGGCCCTTCTTCTGGAGCTGCCCACATTCACGCAAGAACAGTATATGAACCAGTGCTTCTCTGGAAGCGCAGTACGGATTTGGACACCCTCCCGCAAGCACGTCACGTGGTCCCCCATCTAGCTACATTTGAAAGGGAACTCAGAATCCTTCTTTTTGAAAGGCATTTTGGTTAATTAACACTGTGCTCGCACTTACACTCAAGCACATTGGACTTGACCTCGTCGATATATGCTTTTGTAATGTTTTGCATATGTTTACCCTTGACGATTGTTCGACTTGTTGTCTTGTAACGAACTCTAAGGCCCATGGGCCAGGTTTGTGCAGTATAAACCGAAAATAAATAACCTCGCTGCTAAGGCACTGACGGTAATGAAGTAATGCGGATATATGTATGCACTGTCTGTCTGAGGGATTGCTGTTCCATTATCCACGTGCAAATTTAAATCTAACCCATTGTGATATAAGGCTGTCATAATAGTAAGAAGCCGACATAAGCAGCATGCCTGTCTGTGGTCTAATTATGCAATCCGAAGACGGTCTGTGGTCTAATTATGCAATACCGACAAACATGTCGGTATTTTTACGAAAAAGTTACTGTTATTATGTATGAATGTGAATTTCGGGCCTGCGACAACAGCGGTTGCCGCTAGGTGACAGTGTTGACCTTTCCACTGATATATTGCTACGCTCCCTCGGTCTGCTTAATAAAAACAGAAAGGCCCTGGAATGCTTCTAAGATAAAATTGTCGAATCAAGAAAGACTCGCGCGGGAAGGGAATACTGACGCGCTGCTTTCGCGGTAGAAGCATTTGTAGTCGATGCGCTGACCTGCCTGCTCAGTTCAGATAAAGTCCTTCGGCGATGGGTACCAAATGTACATTTTGATTTTGATTGTAACTTTATTTTAATGCTTCAGTCCTTTATTCATTATTATTGTATAAAACAAAAGGCTCTTTGTGCTGTTAGTGGGCCATGCTGCTAGGTCGGCATCTATAGACCTGAGTTTGTGAATGAGCGGCTCTATCTTTCGATCAGAGCCCCGATCCGAAGGGTTCCCAAAAGATGCAAGAGAAGAGTGCAGTAATGTGGATCAAGCTTTACTCCCTGTTTATTAATAGACAACATTCCTATCTTTTTCAAACCCTGATCTCACTGCTTTCTGCTAACCCCACTGACCGGCACTCTGCTCCCCATGCTGAACAGCTGGGCCCATAAAACCTTGGTAGGTACCTGTGCTCCTCTGCATTAAAAAATTACCAATCCTAAACCCTCTGCACCTGGATCCCCTCAGAACTGAAATCTAACCAAGGACAAACCTGCTCACTTGGAAAGGAATGGCACAAGTCCCAATCCCTCCTATGCTTGCCTTTCTCTAAAGGGCGTGCAGCATCGGTAAAAAAGCACACAATGTGACCATCAAGGAGAACTGGTAATTAGAAGCCACCCTCAAGGCGAACGAGGGTACGGCATTATTCAAAGCTCCTACCTCCTTCCACCACTACTACATACACCTCATTCTGGAAAGGCATCAGCTGACGTAAGTAGCTCTGTTCCTAAGAAAATCCACACAGTCAGCCTCAGCTTGGACAACTCCACCTCCGGGGGTGCAAAACTTTGCCTACCTCGAATGCACCCCTCCTGGCAGATAACACACTCTGGAACTCTCTAAAAGCAACCTCCTATGAGGATGACCTCATTACACCGAGTGTAGGCCATTACACACATCTTAAATATATCCTAGAGGCAGGGTCAGATTGGTAACGCGGGCACTCGGGCAATGCCCGAGGGGCCGGTATCCGAATTCCAGATGTGGGCTGCTTTTTTGAGCAGCCTGGGGGCCGATTTGGGCGGTTTCTGCGTTGTTTGATGCCGCCAGCGGCCCTGTGGGGCCCTGAGTGGCCTTTCTGGAGGTAGATGGGCGTCCGTTACCTCCCTTTTATCAACGGCAGAGGTGTCATTCCCTTTCTCTCGCTGGGCCGGCCCATTAATATATGCATATTGAGTGGGGACAGGAGGCCTGAGCAAAAGTGGCCTCACTTGTTTTCAGGTGTGTTTCACCAGTGTAAACTAATCCGTGCATTTTTTTTTACCTCCCCCACCCTTTTTTTTAATACAATTTCGCCGAAGCAGTGTTTTGCAGAAAGGCAATATGCAAATGTGGGCCACTTTTTTTTAGCATGCCCGGTCCGATTTTTAATCCCAATCCAACCCTGCCTAGAGGTATATTTCCCTCGACCGTGAAGACAGGTGAAAACCAGCTAAAAAAAACCAGTGTTCGCCCTAACGCGCTCTTCAAGTACCACCCTTTGCGTGCCTTCAAGTACCGCCCTTCCCGTGCCTTCAAGTACCGCCCATCGTGTGCCTTCAAGTACCGCCCTTCGCGTGCCTTCAAGTACCGCCCTTCGCGTGCTTTCAAGTACCGCCCTTCATGTGCCGTCACGGTTTCTGGAGACATGGGCATAGGAAGTGTGGGGGCCGCCGGGGATATATCACCCCCAGATTATGTAGGGGGGGAACACGGGGGACAAGGGTGGGGGGGGGACAATGGGACAAGGGTGGTGGAGAAGAGGGGACAAAAGAATTTCCTCTCTCCCTTCTGTCAGTTGCAGGGCCATTAGCACCTCACCTGCACTTGACCTCGGACCTTCCCTTTTGTTGTGCTGCAAAGCTCCAGGAATTTTTTCACACCTCGTCCTCACCGCCACTGCTGCCTGCAGTCTGCACTTCCAGGACAAAAGGGAGAGTCTTGAGGTAGTTTGTTGATTGCTATCTGCATCCTGCCTCTACTCAGCCCCAACCCTACCTTATTTAACTGTTTCACACTGCAATTCAGCCAATCATAGGCTAATGTTTTGATGAAATGTTTATTTTGAGCAGTTGAACCTCGCCCTGGAACATGACAACAATTAGCATCAGACATAGTCTAAGCACACATCTTGCGTTACATTGTGTCAGATGTGTTGGTCTGTCCTAATATTTACACAAATAACAATTTAAATACCACTATTTTGTCTTATTTCTTTTATAGCGCTACTCAACCCAATCCACGGAGTCGGAGCGCTTTACATAACTCATACACATTATAAATTGACAATAAATCATGTGTGTAAATCAGTTTACAGGATGGGTTACATAAGATAGTGAGGGTTACAAGGTGTAGGAGTCCCATGTCCTTCCCTTCGTAGTTCACTGTGCTATATTAGAAGGATTACAGTTTATGAACTGCAAGTAACTAAAGGATCTCTGTGTTAAAAGAAATAACCCACTTACCCATCTACATGGGATACAAATTTGTCATCTGTGTGTCACATGATGTGCTTTGCAGGAGATATATTAACCCTCTATGTTACTTTGATTCAAAACTGGGACTAGACAAAACACCTGTCTCTCCAAGAAGAGCATTAACCTCCAGAATTATCTTACCATTATTATTTCCTGAGATTCGATGGGTACATAAAGATCTATGCAGCAGGTGCCTTTACCCCATAAGATATTTTAAAATGCAGACTTTGCAACCAATTAAGCAGAATATATTTACTGCCACATTTCTCCTTGTTGCCAATTTCTTTCTTGTAGAGTTTTAATAAATAAATGATGTATAAGTGGAGGCCTAGATCTTGCGCCGAGGTTGCATCACTTTTTTGGCACAACTCTGACGCAAAATCTAATTTGTTAAATATTGTAATGCACTCAAATGTATTCATGATAGACCTGCTTAACATATGTGAGGTCTTTGAATCTGAAGTTATTTTTTGTTAAATCACTTCCTGTGAGGTCATGGGTTGTGATGTTGTAGGAAGCTGGCTCTGTTTATACTATACCAAAATGAGGTATAGTGTGCACAGAGTCCAGTGGATCCCCAAAGGTAGGCAGAGGTAAAAGTAGATAGCACCTTACTCTCTATTTGTGATAGTGTGGTCGAGCAGTAAGGCTTTATCAGAGGGTAGTGTTAAGCATTTGTTGTACACACTCAGGCAGCAAATGATGTCACACACTCAAAGACTGAACTCAGACAAATTTGTTTGTATCAAAAATATTATTTAGTTATTTTATTTCTTAGAACCAAGCCAAGCCTTGTGCAGGTAAGTAAAATAAATGCTTTGCAAAATCTTATGCAATGTTTTACAATTGAATGCAGGTGCAAATGCAGTTGATTGAATTACAGGTAAGTCAATGTTTCAAAATTACTTTCCAGTTACATTACAGATTACTTTGTACGTTACTTTTAAGATTACTTTTTAAGTTACTTTTTCTACTCAGTGTGAAATGCCTAGATATCACACTGGGACATTTCCTAGAGAAAAGGTAAGTAAATCAGTTTTTGTACATTTGCAGTTTTTCAGTGTTTCAAAAAACCAACAACACAGAACAATTTTCAAGGATAAACAGTCAATGTATTCCTATGGAGAGAAATTAAGTTAACCGTTTGCAGGTAAGTACAAGTTTGTGGGAGTTGGTTTTCTGGGGTTAGAACCAGGGTTCCCCCAGGGTCAAGGATGCACTCTCAAAACACCCTCAGCGGCACTAAGGTGGCCGGGTGCAGAGTGCTGAGGCCCAATGTTATCCAGTGGCGGGACAGGGGGCCTCCGGTTGGTGGCTGCTCACGAGCAGGCCACAAGGTTGTGGGACCAAAGCTCCTGGTGTTAGGCTCAGGGCAAAGGGGGATCCGAGACAGCACACAAAGTGCACTCACAGCAGCACAGGGGAGGCCAGGTGCAGGGTGCTGTTTTGGCGTCGGGTGCCCTGTTGTTTTCAATGGGAGTTGCCGGTTTTGGATTTTGGCTGCAGGCTCGGTCCAGGAAGACTTCTGGGAGGATCCAACAGCTGGGCAGGTAAGTTGGAGGGCTCGGGGACGTAGGTGCACTTCGGGTTCTCTTCTCCAGGGAGCAGGGCGGCTGCAGGGGTGTCTTTTGAGGTCAGATTTCACCTTACCGGGCCACTCGTGGTTGGGGGGGGAGTCTCTGTGCAGAGGCTGGAGGCGACGTTGGGGAGTCCTGGAGAGGTCAACCCACGGTGCACTGGGACTCTGGAGTGCTGGGGGACATCGCTGGGACCAGTGGGCCACTCGAACTTGGGCCGTAGGCGACAGGTGCAGTGGTGGTTCCAGGCGTCATGTTTCTTTGTCCTCAGCAGGCTGTCTTGGGAGTTTCTTTCGAACAGAGCTGCTGATCACAGGAGAAGGCAGTCAGTCCTCCCAGGGTTCTGGAGGTCGTTGGCTGCAGGACAAGGCGACTTTTGGCGCAGGATCTCTGGAAACTGCAAGCAGGCCGGTAGGGCTGGGGCCAAGTCAGTTCTTCTCTGCAGTCTCCTCTGCTGGGTGTCGTCTTTTGTCCTTCTTCGTAGGTTGCGGTAATTTGTCTTCTTGGTTCGGGCTGCCCCCTAAATACTGTATTTAGCGGGCGTTTTAGGGGTCTCATGGTCAGTAGCCTATGGGCTACTGACCTTAGGGTGACTACACCCTTGGTGTGCTCACTCCACATGGGGGAGTGGGCACAATCCCTAATCCTGATTGGAGAGTGCCTGCCATCTGCAAGATGGGCACTGAAGAGTGGGCTTCACCTGGCCTCCCCACTATAAGGGGTGGGGTTGGCAGAGGTGGGCACACCTTCTGGGCTGTGCTAATTTTTCCCACCGAAAAGGAAGGGAGACAGGAAGGGGGCCTGCTCCTGATAGCAGGAGAGGCTGGGGTCACGTTACAAAGGCGGCAAGGCCTTTGAAGCTCCCCTGCCACAGATGGCTCTTCCTGGCATGGGGGGGTTACTGCAACAGAAACCCAGCTTCCTACAGACGTCATGTGCGATGTCACATGCTGTGATATCACTTACATACTGCCTAACTTGGTTAGTGCCCCACTTTTGTTTTTAGGACTTGTGCCCTGGTGGGAGACGTATAATGGAGAACTGGTTTTGGTGGTTGTAGGAGGCTGGCTTAGAATATGGTGCACACTCTCAGGAGTGATGCACCTTGCTCTAATCCAGGCAACCCTTATGGTGATTTTAGTGGTCTTTGATAACCATAGAAAGCTCTCAAAGGGGTAGCTGTGGAGAGCAGCCTTCAGGCTTATCTTGAAGGAGTGTTAAGCAGCTTTTTGTTTTTATCACAAATTAATCGAAAGTGTAGATTAGATGAAAAAGAACCACACAGTGTTTTATAAAAAATAAGTCTATTTATTACACAACACAATCACTAACACATGGGTATTTCTCCTACCCAGAGATATCAACAATACACACAAGAATATTTCAAAATAATCAGGTAAGTAGTACAAATATACACTGGTCTCCGAGACCAAACTATATACTAAGAAAGTGGAATGTGAACATCAAAGGAGAACGGGATTTGGACCAGAAGACTCAGAGGAGCTGGGGACACAAGGATCCACCTAAGATAAGTACCCAGGAACCCCATGGAGGCTGTGTGCAGAGTGGAAACACAGCCACGTGCCCAATGTTAGTCAATGGAGAAGTTGCGGGTACAGGTTTAAAGAAGGACCCTTCCCAGAGGACCACGAAGAAACCCTTTGGAAGACAGGAGGTTGGAGAGCCACCCCACCCGTGGATGCCCCAGGAACCAGGTTACCTGCATCAGGGAAGCCGGGCTCTTAGGGGTGACATGACGTCGAAACCTGGCATAGGCGACAATGGAAGACTTCAAAGAAGATGCTTCTGGAGAAGCCTGTGAAGGAGTCCAGTAGAATCCAAGAGTGGATTCGTTAAGAGGAGAACCTGCAAACAGAGGGGACAGAGTCTATGCCACTCGGAAGTGACCAGGAGGCACAGAAAGACAATGCCCACCGATGTCAGGAGGTTCAGGAGTGAAGACAGTGACCTTGTCGCTGCAGTTTTTGTGGACCAGGCAATGCTGAGGAAGACCAGGAGCCATGCACGAGCTGTCCCATGTTGGGTGTCGGTGTCCAGGTGGTCGGTGTCCGGCGGGAGCACCAACCAGCCTTGGTAGCCGCAACTAGTGTTGAAAGCATAAAGATGCAAACGTTGGAACCAGCAAGGTCCAAGGGCCTCACCAAGTGCAGAAGAGTCAGAGCAGGCCGGAGCAAGCAGGGGAACCCACTGAAAGCAAAGGAAGACCCTTGAGAGGACCCACAGGCTGACAGCACAGGATTCGCAAGAGGACCTCATGCAGCTCACCAGAGATGGAGGCCCACAGTGCAGAGGATGCAGTGAGGATGCTGATCTTCGAGGGATGAAGTGTTGGAGGCTGGAGCTTATTGTAGCCTGAAAATCTCTGGAGTGCAGAGCCAACAAGCCTTGGCAACGGCAAGTCAACGCTGGGCACAGGGGTTTGGTCCTAGCGGCTCCGACGAGGGATACTTACTGTCCTCAAAACTGCAGAGAAGACGGGTCATGCCTCTAGGGAGCTGCAGAACCACCACCTGTGTTGCTGGGCCTTGGGAAGTCAGTAGGACGACAGGAGCAGAAGACCGTTCAGCTTCATTGTGGTGTCTGCAGATGCAGGGGAGTGACTCCTTCACTTCAAGGGAGATTACTTTGGATGTCCTTGATGCCCACAGGCCTTCTGGAGAACCTGGTTGAAGCACAGACACAGATGAGGTAGAAAACTTGAAGAACAGTGAGACCAGGAGCAGCAGGAGTCTTCCTTGATGCAGTCTCGGTTCCAGTCGCGGTCCAATCAAGTCCAAGTGTCCAGATGGTCGAAAAGTGTCTTGGTTTCAGAGGTGAGTCTTGTTCCACAACGAATCTGAGGACCCACCCACAGGGGAGCCCTTAAGTACCCTAGGGAAAGGGTTGGAACGGCTCGGGCATCCCTCCCAGAGAAGGGGTTGGACAGAGGGGAGGATACTCCCCTGTTCTTTGTCCAGTTTCGCGCCAGAGCAGGAGCCAAGGGATCCTGAACTGGCTCAAACCGGAGTATGCAAGGAAGGCACCAAATGTGCCCTTCAAAGCAGTTTGATGATGCTGGAAAGCACCCCAACCCCAGCCCAATACAATAAGTCCTGCCTGGGAGGTGGTCACACCTCCCTGTGACAGGAAACCTATTGTTCTACCTAACCCTGCTCGAGCTCAGCTCAGCAGCAGGAGGACAGAATCGTGTGTGTGGTCTGCAGCAGCACTAGCTTGCTGGCAGAACCTGAAAGGCTGATACCAGGTGTACAGGGAGGTTCCCTAAGGAGCCCCCCCCCCCAGTACATGGGATCATAATTCCAGCCCCGAAATTGGTGTTGGGAGGATGATTCCAACATGTTTCATACCAAACATGACCAGGTCTGTGCAACCATTATATAGTTAGACACCTCGTAATGACTGATGTCCACTATATACCTGAAAATGGCTGACCGCATCTACAAAGCCTGGAAAATCGACTCATGCAGGGGTACCCTCACACTTGTAACCAAGCACCCTGCCCTCAGGACTGAAGGGCCTACCATAGGGGTGACTTATAGGGTTTAAGTGTAGTGACCTCCGATATAAGGAAACTTATATCTGTCATGAGAGGCGCAAGCACCATTTCACACATGCTGCAATGGCAAGCCTGTAGTCAGAGTTTAAGTGGACTCTATGGGTGGCACAATACATGCTGCAGTCCATGGGAGACCCCTTCTGTACTTATGCCCTGGATACCTTAGTACCATATACAAGGGACTTACAAGGATACACCAGTAGCCAATTGTGGATGTACCAAAGTACTTACCAGAGCCAATTTAGGGGAGAGAACACAGATGCTGGGTTACTGACTAGAAGGATCCCAGCAGACTACAGTTAAAACACACTGACACCAGGCAAGAAGTGGGGGTAACCATGAAAGCAGATCCTACTTTCCTACTGTGGTTTTGTAGGCTAGGAATCAAATGTAAATGTTATCCTTGCCTTATTAGGAGACCAGTGTCACTCAATGGGAATTAGGGTAATGTGATGGAATTTCAGAGATAAAGACATTTATCTAGTTTGGCATGTAAGACAGTTTTCAGTGGCAAGAGGCAGGCTTGTGAGATGTAAGGACGGAGTGGCCAAAGTCCAGTCATGACAGTATTTTTAGTAGAAAAGAGACAATAATGGCTTAATCTTTTCAGGACCCAGAGGTAATAGTTTGCCACTTTAAAGATTTTGTGTATGAGGAGGAGTCAAACGTGATGAGCGATGAAACAGTGGGTGAGATTGATGGGAAGTCAGCAATGTCTGTGAGTCTATGGGCTTTTGCATTTCATAGTCCACTAATAAAATCCTGCCTGGCATGCTGATCTATTGCGCCCCCCGGGCATGCAGGGGGGTTTCTGTCTTCCCTGGACAAGTTCCTTTCAAAGTATATGTTGAAATACTTGAATTTAACGGTTCTAGGGGACCTTAATATACATCTGGACGCATCTTCTGACCCGCATGGTCGACTTCTTTTGGAGCATATGTCATCTTGGGATATGTCACAGTTTGTGACTCAGCCAACTCACATTGCGGGTCACACCTTAGACACCATTTTTTCTGACACTCAAGTTTCAGTACTCGACATTAGTTCCCAGACTTGGTCCGACCATGCTCTCATTCACTTCCATTGGTCACTGTACCTTGGCCCTCACGGATGTGGGTTTTGCTGTTCTCTCCCGCATCATAATTGGGCCACTGTCTCTTCTACAGAGTTTAGTCTTGCCTTGAACAAGCACTCTCCACCTATGACGGAGAACATGGAAGTCGATGTCAGTAGGTCAACTCCTAGCTCACACAGGTGGCAAACCACATCGTACCTATTAAACACAGAGATATAAATTCCTCAGGAAAAAGTCAGTCATCCCCTTGGGTTAGTGAGGAGCATAAAGTGCTTTGTAAGCACTGGAAGAAAATGGGAACTGATTGAAGGCGTCATTACCTTTGTAATGACAAAGCGCTGTACAAGAAAGCTCTATATATTTACCATCATGCAATTAAGAAAGCTCTGTCTGACTTTTTTTACAGATCACATTGACATGTCTCAAAACAAGTCCGGGGAGATATTTAAAATTGTCAAAAAGTTTATGTATCCAGAAGCCTTACTTCAGCCTTTAAAACCTACTCTTAATTTATGTACCCAATTGTCCAACTTCTTTGACTCTAAAATCCAAACCATTGTGGATGCCTTACATCTCACGGATGCTGTCTCAAGAAGGATCAGTGACCACACGGCACTGCAGGTAGAAATAGTGCCCTCTCGTGGCCAATTGCTACAGGAATTTGCCTTGATTTAACTTGAGGAGTCCGCTCCGGCCTTGAGTGCCTGCAAATCAGGTTCACCAGATGACCCCTATCCTCCTCACATTCTTGCCGCCAATTGTACTGCCATCAACTCTGTTCTAAACCAACTTCTAAATCAGTCAATTCGTTTGGCCACAGTGCCCAGTGGTTGGAAGCAGGCCAAGTTGATTCCTCTTTTAAACAAACCCTTGGCAGACTAGACCAGTCTTGCAAATTTATCTCTCATTTTTATGTTGCCATATTTTACCAAGAAGCTCATAAACAAGCAGCTCTCTGCTTTTTGAGAACAAAATGCACTTCTTCACCCTACCCAGTCAGGCTTTCGCACAGGTTTCAGCACCGAGACCACACTGTTAGAGGTCTCTGATACAATTAGGCTAGCGTTGGATCAAAGGAAGCAGGTGGCACTGATCCTCCTTGATCTGTCTGCGGCTTTTGATCCGGTCTCACATTCGACACCCCTGCCACATCTCGAAGCCATAGGTGTCTGCGGTTCTGCTTTGGCATGGCTCAGTTCCTTTTTGACAGACAGGTCCCAGTCATTCTGGATGGTCCCATTTGCCTCTGATCCTAAACCATTTGATTATGAGGTCCCTCAGGGGTCTGCACTAATTCTCACATTGTTTTCAATTTGGATATGATCCCTCTGGCACCCATAATTGAATCCTTTGGAGTACAAACAATATCTTATGCAGATGATACGCAACTGCTCCTCACCCTTGACAGAAATGCGTCTAATGCACTGCGAAACTTCCAGATCTGCTTTAACTCTGTGTTTCAGTGGATGTGCGACAGTGGCCTCCAATGTAATACTAATAAGACAGACATTCTGCTCTTTGGGGTCCCCTCCACCCAGATGGGACAATGACCATTGGCCCAAGGATGTCCCCCGACACCTCCCCCTACCATGGTAGCACGCAACCTCGGTGTAAAATTCGGTACAACTGCTTTTTTCGCCCCCCAGGTGGGGGGGGGGTAGTAGGCACCTGCTTTGGCCTGCTAAAACGTTAAAGTTCCTCCAACTTCTCCTTCTGCAGCAGAAAACAGTGATCCAGGCCATGATCACCTCAAGGGTGGCTTATGCTAACTCTCTGTACTGGGGCCTACCTGCCTATCTCCTGAAGAGATTACAGCTGGTGCAGCATGCTGCTGCCAGGCTTCTACTACGCCTTCCTCAGGGAGCCCACATTCAACCAGGTTTAAAGGAACTGCACTGGTTGCCTATAAAATAATGTGTGAGGTTCAAAGGTTTGGTTCTGGCACACAGAGCTTTTTTACCACAAAGGACCTCTATATTTGTCAACAGATCCACACCTTACCAACCAGCTCGGTCTCTTCGGTCATCCAACGCCTTGCTGGTGGTAATTCCTCATTTCAGTTGAAAAAAGTGGAACGGTAGCTGCTTCTATTATCTGGCCGCCAGGAAGTGAAATACCCTCCCAGTTCAGCTCCCTGCTTCCAGGGACATTCTGACCTTTAAGAGACTTCTTAAGACCTGGCTCTTTGGTCCTGCCTTTTAGTACCTCGGTTATTTAGGGATCAGACTTGCTACTTAGTGCCGGGACGCTGTATTGAGTAACTGTTGCACTTTACAAATCTTTAAATAGTAATGATAATAATGTGTAATTGCTTCAGCAGGTTAGGGTTGAAAGACTTTTTGTCCTTGGAGATGAACAAATTGAATTATTTTTTTGTGGATTTAGAATAAAGAAGTTCTTTAAATGTTTACAAGTATAGAACGAGCATGTCCAGTGGTGAAGACGTGTTAAGGTAGATTAGGGTGTCGTCTAGGTATTGTTGGATGGAGACATCTCTTTCCACGAGTTACATAACTAGGTGACCCTGGGCCCTAATGCAAACACGTAAAATGAGACCCCACTCCACCAGATAGCTGTCCTACATCCTCAGTGAACCTTGTTACTCTTTAACCTGCCTCCGAATTTTCCACACAAGTCTGTCTGTCACAGGAGGTGACAACAGTGATATACCTTTACTTAAGATTAGATATAATAGATGTCACTGCCAGCACATCACATTGTCTTTGCTATTAGCGTTCATGATAGCTCAAGTTAGCACAAAACCATAATAAATACGAGCCCCTTTATTAAAACATAATTTTAGACTCTGAACACAGTCCGAACAGAGTACCGCACCATAGCATGCATGTGCTATGTTTCTAAAATCCTAAATGAATGATCGCCTGCCTAGGTTTACACTATCCAAAGAAGAGTAGTAGGGCACTTTTATGCTCAGTGTGGACAGTGATGCTGTAATGCACATATGTTCTCATTTTCCAGTGTGATACTGTAAAGTTCACATTTGCCAATGTCGACCAACTTTTTGTGGTGTTCTTCATTGCTTTTTTGTGTAGGTGAAACTACCAGTTTTTTACCAGCATTCAGTTATCTACATAGTTTAGAAGAAGTGATATGTTTGTTTAAAAACAATACGTTGTGTTGTGCGACAGCTCCTCCTCTGATAAACTCATATTTTAGTTGCTCGCTTCCAAGACAACGGAAGTTTTTTCCCTTGATGCTTCTGAGAGTTTCCCATACTTGTTTCCGTTTGTGTCTGAATAATGCTGTGTTTAATGAGAGGAAAAAACAAGGTCTTCACTACAGCCAGTGTGAGGACGAAACCTTTTACTCTAATTCTGGCTCCCCACCTCCACTCAATGTAGTGTGATCCTGGACACGTCGTTCAAAATAACTTAGCTTCAGGCACTGTGAAACTCTTTAGAGAGTGGCTACTAAGTGGCACATATAAAGTGACTTTTAGCCCCCCCTTACTTACTTACTGTTGGTTGGCTTTGTGTCACCCTTTTTCCTTACTTTTCATTGATGAGTGCATCTCTACACATGCCGGCTTCACTTTGTCTCCATGTTTTTGTTTTCTTCCCTGAAGCATGGCTCAAGTACTGTTTCTCAATGTCTTCTTATCCCAGCTTACCCTACAAACAATTTTCCTGTACTGCAAAGCTGGTCAAAAGGCAAATACAATTCTTTCTCTTCCTGCTGCTGGATCACCCTCTTCACACTTCCCAAAAGTTGCATATATATATATATTCCAAAACTCTCCAAAACAAACACCCCACAATCCAAGGGCTTTGAAGAAAGCAGCACAGCCAGGCACCAGCGAGTTGTAAGTAGTCCTTTTTTATTTAATTTTCATATCCACCAACAGTGCAATGAAGAGACCAACGCGTTTCGGCCGGAGCCTTCAACAGGGTCATAGAGTTTAAGTGTGTAGACAAGACATTTAAAGGGAAAATTCCCTCCAAAATCATCTCCACAATTAAAAGGAACACACACATATTTTACATATTTAACACTACACAGGCAAGTTTTGGTTGTAGATGTTCAATGAGTTGCCAAAAATTCTCTACATGGTATCACACAGTATGTAGATTTCATGCTCATAACAAATGTTAGAGCCCGGGAAATTCAGGTAGTTTATGATTTGCTGGATTTCTTTGTCTTTTTCAAATTCCGGTAAAGTACCCGTAACTAACAGGATGACAACAGTATAATTGATCTATTCAATTTATATCTCGGAGAAATCACATGTGAAATGTGTACATTTATGACCAATGTGATACCTCAAATTGTTGCCCAATAATGTTATGATGTTCTCAATATATTTAGTAATAATAAAGTATTCATTATTCAAAATCATACATCCCCTGCTCATAGAAGGGGAATGTATATTGAGGGCTAATGGAGAATTTGTATTTAATTCCATAATGTTACGGAAATAAAATGGAAGAGACTGACAATATCCAAGAGAATAGGGAAATATAAACAGGGACTGCACCGAACACAGTCAGCTATGTAATAGATATAATAATTACAAAAGGGAACTTAATCGGTAACCGGTATTTATTCCATGTTCCTACCATGAGGGTGGAAAGCTTGTGTTCATGCCATTTAAAGCATACTCGTTTCTGTTTGTGTCTGAATAATGCTGTGTTTAACGAGAGGAAAAAACAAGGTCTTCACTACAGCCAGTGTGAGGACGAAATTTTTTACTCTAATTCTGGCTCCCCCTCCACCTCCACTCAATTTAGTGTGATCCTGGACACGTCGTTCAATCTAACTTAGCTTCAGGCACTGTGAAACTCTTTAGAGAGTGGCTACTAAGAGGCACATATAAAGTGTCTTTTAGCCCCCCCCCTTACTTACTGTTGGTTGGCTTCATGTCACCCTTTTTTCCTTACTTTTCATTGATGAGCGCATCTCTACACATGTCAGCTTCACTCTGTCTCCATGTTTTTGTTTTCTTCCCTGAAGCATGGCCCAAGTACTGTTTCTCAATGTCTTCTTATCCCAGCTTACCCTACAAACAATTTTCCTGCTCTGCAAAGCTGGTCAAAAGGCAAATACAATTCTGTCTCTTCCTGCTGCTGGATCACCCTCTTCACACTTCCCAAAAGTTGTGTGTATATATATATATATGTCGCACAAGACACAAATCATCAGCCTAAGTGCAGCACACACAGTTCTACAAAGAGGTGGTTAAATGCACGAGGCCATCAAGTACTGCAGCCACAAATGAGAGGTTATTTGGTTGTATCTATAATGCACTATTCCATAAAATATGGGAAATAGTGTTTCACAATGGCATAGTGATTCAGTAACCCTACATGGCTCAATGGTTTCCATTCTACCAGATCATGGGCATCTTCACTCAAGCTTCTCCAAGCAATCAAAACATGCCTCTCTAAATTCTGTAACTTTTGGGAAAATATTGTCCTCAAAGAGGCCAGGCACCAGTAATCCTACCCCCTCACATCCCAATATTGTGACTGTTATCACACAAAGGGTGTGTTTTTCCTCTGAGCTTCTTAACATAAAAGTAAATACACCAACCATACATACGCTTCGAGAAAATGATGTCCGTATCAGAGCTACCAAACCAGGTCACTCCTTTTCTTGGTAGGAATAACTATTCCCCAAAGATTATTTCGCTGTTAACACGCAACTCTCCAAATGTTACCTGTAAATAAATCATCATAGTCATGAGCAAGGCCTCCATGCCTTCAATCATTGTTTCAATTAAATGCTCAATATTTTTGCTCGAATAATCCTAGCAAGAGGCATATTTGTTAGTTTTGAGCATTTTATAGTTTTTGTGAGCTTCCCATATAACAAAGTTTTTGTGCTTTAGTGCATCCCACGCACTACTCATTTGTGACCTTCCACCCATTGTATTCATTTGTAAGCTTCACACACAAACACTATGGGCCTTATTCACAAAGAGCCAGCGCACTCATGGCAGAGGCCCGCAGTCGTTGGGGAGTCTCCGCACTCTGGCAGAATCCTCGTTTCCGCCATCATTGTGGAGACTCGCTCATCACTGCGGGGCCTCCACCTCGAGCGCGGAGGCCCTTTGTGAATCAGGCCCTGAGTTTCTGGTGTTCATCACTAATACCTCATATCTGAGCTTTGCCCACGCACCTCATTCTGCATATCTCACTACCTATCATCTGTGAGCATCTCATATGTGTCTCTCACAGCAGGCCTTTTTACATTGGTAAGCATCGCTCATCCACACAAACACTGTACATCTCATTTTTGTGAGCATCCTACACAAGGCTAATCCTTATTGCAAATTTATCTCATAGGGCTTCTTATATTTTTGTGCAAGATAATGCGGTTTGAGTGCACTCTACACTCATATCATCAATCTGCAAAAATGCTTCTCGTAGATTAGACAACAAATGTTTCTGTATTGTGTTGTAAACTTTGCGATGCATTAAGGGTTTCTCCACCCTCCAGCCATAGAAATGCAGGCAATAAACTTCCAGTGTGTGAGAAACTATTCTCGCTCTCCTTCTTGTGCCTTGCTAAACCAGGGGTTTCCAAAAGGGATCTGACTGACTTTAATACTTAAACAGACACACAGAATCCTATACCATACTATTAGACCTGCCAGCCTTAGGGTGGTCTTCTCCCAAACTCTTTGCCTGCTTACCTTCTCTTTTTGCTGATTCTTTTTGTTGGCCTTTGGACTCTGAGCACTTTACCACTGCTGACCAGTGCTAAAATGCATGTGCTTCTCCCCTAAACATGGTAACATTGGTGTATACACAACTGGCATATGTAATTTACTTGTAAGTATCTTGTACAGTTGTACACCATATACCCAGGGCCTGTAAATGAAATGCTACTAGTAGGTCTGCAGCACTGATTGCGCCACCCACATAAGTAGCCCTTTAAACATGTCTCAGGCCTGCCACAGCAGAGCCTGTGTGTGGAGTTTTACTTCCATGTCGATTTGGTATTAAAACCTCCTTGCCAAACCTTAAACTTCCCTTTTATTACACATAAATCACCCTTAAGGTAGACCCTAGGTAGCCCAAAGGGAAGGGTGATATGTTACTAAAAGGTAGGACATGTAGTTTTAAGTTTGTATGTCCTTGTAGTGAAAAACACCTACATTCATTTTTCACTCCTGTGAGGCCTACTCCTGTCATAGATTAACATTGGGAATTCCGTAAAACACTATTTTAGGCTGTAATTTCTGGTTAGAAAGGAGTAGCCGTGTCATGTTTTATATCTTTGGAATGGCAATGATAAATCCTCTTTACTGGTAAGGTTGGGTTTCACATTACTGTTTTAGATATACCACTTTTCGAAAGTAGATATTTCCTGCTCTTACAGCTCTGTGTGCCTGTAGCCTGCCTCCTCCAATATTAGTCCAATTTAATTTTGAGGTTTAGGAATGTCGTAAAGAGCATTCAGTTTATTCTTCTTTTTTTTCGTCCCACCTTTGTTTGCTTGGTGCATGAAGATGTAAGATTCAAAAACATGTTTTTTCACATTTGGTCTAATTACTTTGTGAATGTAAATAACAATTAAAGCATACTTGCAAACTGTGACTACATGCCTGCCTTTATCAATGTTTCACTACAAAACTATGCAATTGTATTAGTTTAATGGAGTGTCTCAGACAGTGAGCAATTTGTATAGGGTCACTGGAATGTCCAAAAGGTTGTACTTGTTACCTTCCACCCCCCCAAGAAACTTAGGGCCTCATTAGGATGGTGGGCGGACTTCCGTCCGCCCGCCACCCTAGTGGTACTGGGACCGGCTGCCAGACGTGCAGCGGTCCCGCACCACTGATTAGGATGCGACAGCCACCCTGGCAGTCACATCCTGCATATTTGACATTGCGGCGGGTGCTGCTTACAGCAGCACCCGCCCCAATGCCAAAATGGCATGTTGTGCATTGCCATGCACAACGTGGCAGGTACCGCGCGGTGCCTTCCACCTTGTGCATGGCAATGCGGGGGGGTACCATGGGTACCCCCCAAGTACAGCCCCCCACCTCCCCACCCCCCCGGGGGCCCGCAACGGGCCCCCAAAGCGATTACCGCCAGCCTTTCCGAAAGGCTCTGAATAACACACATCCTAATATGGATGGCGGTGCCTGTTAGGCACCGCCACCATATTAGGCCCCCAGTCCGCCCGGCCGGCAATCGTAATGATTGCCAGCCGGCGGAAATGCGGCAGACGCACTTTGCGTCCGCCGCGATACTCCCCGCCATAATAATATGGCGGGGGTAATTCTGGTTACGATGGCGGGCGGATCGCCACCGTCGGGCCGGCGGTGGCGATCCGCCCGCCATCGTAATCAGCCGCTTAGTGTCTCCTACGCCCCTGTCTGGAGATATCTCTGAGAGAGCAGTAGCTAACCCGCTTTAAGACCACAGGGATCTTTGCAGCCTCCTCCTGCCCCATTAGTCTGGGTTTCACCTATCAATCAATCAGTAGATTTGTAAAGCTCTGCTTGTCACCTGTGAGGTTATCCAGGCGCTAAACCTATGCTGTAGTAGAGACTGGCACCCTTTAGCTAGTAGATAACATTGTGTCATTCCTTCGCCTTGCTGGCAAAGTTACCCGGACGTGGCTAATGCTGGTGACATCGAGATGTAATCCTTCTATTTCAAGGGCATCCCTGGAAAAGAAAACACAACAATGGCCTCTTGGGCAATGAATTCATTATACTTTTAGTACACTTGCCTTTCACAAACATTCCAAGAACAAAGACAATAAAAGCTGGGTACACCATAGAGAGAATGAAATAAATCCACATTCCTATAACTGTACATTCGGTGTAGCCTGAGTTTAGGAAACTGTAAGGATGTTAATAATTCATCATAGTCGTGGTGGTAAAGCCTCATGCGTTAGGACTATCAGCCACCTACAGCCATACTACAAAAAGTTCCCCAGGGGTGCAAAAAGGGATGTGCACCTTCTTTTTGTGCCCTGGGGCACCTTGGCATTGGAGAAGGTGCCGCAGATGCGTTAATACAGATCACACCACCGCTAAATGTGCGCTGTGTGATCTCAAGCGGGTGTTCCCTTAATTGAATGGGGGTGATGCCCCATGCAAATGAGGGGACCCTTTGCACACATGCAAAATGACAGACATGGACACATGAGCAAAGAGGAAGTCAGGAGATGCACTGACTGTGTGCCCTATAGAAAGGGCTCACAGTCAAAGGCTAAGGGGGTCCAAGGGACCTCCTCATACACTATTGTACGTTTGGTAATGTGAGAGAGGACCACTTTGCTGTTAGGACAAGAACCCTCACTCACCCGAAGGGTGACATGCTTCATCATAGGGTTCCCTCCTCACACAAGGGCCGCAAGGTACCTTGTGTGGGCTACATCTCCTGAATGTAAACTGGGAGGAGCAGAGGTGTTTTGATGAGTGAGATGGTAATAATGATGAGTGAGGGGCAGAGTGCAAAAAAGAAACCTACAGTGTCAATAAAACTATCTCCAGGTGGGCGAAAAACAATTTTATTCTGGTGCCCCCATTGGATAGGGTTAAAAAGGTGCAATGACAGGGGGGGTAAAAACTACCCTATCTCAGTGGTTCAACATGTTTCAGCCCCTTAACGACTATCTCAAGTTCATGGGCATTCATCAGGACCAGAGATAAACTGTCACTCTGCTTTCAGAAAACAAAATAAAATACCCGCCATACATTAGACTCAGTGGATTACTGGGTAGATTACCATTGTCCTCAGTGTCCACCTGTGATGCCGGAGTGTATGTACATATTTTACTCTCAAAGCAACAGTCCCCATCAATGTTTACAGAGCTGATGTGTTCTTGAAACCGGGTCAGTGGATGGAGCTGGCCAGACACCCTTTTGGGCATTGATGCAGTCACCCACTAAACCTGCTTGCAGGGGGATTTCGGCCAGTCTTTGAAAAGCAGTCTGGGCTGCTGCCCACACAGTGAAAGGTGGACTGGCGGCTTCGAACAGCCAGTCCACTTTTCACAAATGCACTGTTCCCTGTTCACATGTGTGTTCGTCGATACCTATGGGCCTATGTGAGATACAAAGCTTTCCCTTTTGCCCAGTAACAAGCCTTTGGGATTGATTAGTCTTAGTGGTGATTTCTTCATGTACATGTGTTTGATGAGAACGTGCTTATTAACAGAGAGAGCCTGAAAGATGACACCCGTTGGTGACATTGTCATAGGGATTCTGCACACACACAGAGCTATGCACAGGATGATAGGACCTCGGAATATAGTGGTGAGCCTACCATAAGCCGTAGCACCTAAAACCCCAACCCAACTAGCTTTAGCGTCCCATTAGCAACAATGTACCAATGATTAGACAACCCAGAACACGGTATCTCTCTCTCTCAGGACTCGCAGTAGCAAGAACACTCTTTCGTCACTCACTCATGCTTGTCCACAACGGGCGTAAGAAGAGACACAGTATAGGTTAAAATGTTTATTTCAACATACGTGCTCTAAGATACAGTACACGTGTCAGTACTATCAGCATAATGCATAAGAATAATATAATCAGCATAGTTACAACTCCATAGAATACTAACGGGGAAAGCATTTCATAAAGCAGTGGCTATAGGGCTAAATGAGCTTACCACCCTCCCCGTTCTAGTAACTAGTGTATTATAAAAATAGAAGACCTCTGGGCTTTGACTAGCGAACCCCCATACCTCAGTCTCTAGATGCAAAGACTACATCAGCAGATTATCACAGCTCTTCTCCCTGGAAAGGTTATTCTCCAAGTCCCTCTCAAGAGGGAAAAACGCAATACTAAAAGCCCACCAATTTCCCCATGGCAGCTGTACATAGTGTTATGTCTAGGTGCGAGGGACTGGCCATATCAGCAAGAACCAGGGACGTTGTTTTTCGACCTTGTAACTGTTGTTCAGCCTGAGCCCAAAGGGAACCGGAGAAAAGGTGAGAAACAGAAAGTGCAGACAGTTATAAAATAACTTGGCAGGAGCAGAGGGCGACAGAACAACGGCTAAGAGTAACGTGCCTAAAAGTCATCATGGCAGCCAGGCCCATGCCAACGTATCCAGGCAGGCCAGGAGGCCACAAACCACAAGACAACATGACCAGGCATTGTGCCTAGTCTTCCACCTCTTGGGTCCCATCGGGTCTGCTTCTTCTTGTCAAACTGCCATCACTGGTTAAACAGGATGATGTTAGGCCTGCGTCACCATGAATTGGATGGGTAGAGGCTCAGGAGGGTTAAATTAATGGGCAGCGCACTTGAAGGGCCCTCTGCTCCCCTTGGAGGCCTGCTCTCGTTTCCCATTTTGTCAGAAGCCCTTTCAGAGGGCCACGGGGCAAGCAGGGGTTACTGGGTCCAACCATGGGGGTTTAGGCCTTTTACTCCTTATGTTCTCAGGCATGACTTACTATGTGTTCTGAGTAATTGGGATAAGTACACCTTCTGCACTGAACTCAGGATATGCATGGTACAAGCAGCCCAAGGCTCCCTCGGGCTGAGGGGTGGATACAGGAGAGTGAACACGAGCTCACAACTCAAAATGTGCGCAGCACAGCAATAATTCAATGTCCAGCCCAATACTCACTTTTATGAAGAAAAGGGAAGTATTCAAATTTTCTACTGCTGCCAGCACAAAGGAGAAATGTGACATACACAAACAATTACACTGCCCCCCTTGAAGTCGAGGCTCTATGTTCCTGTGGAGATTTCCTGTCCCACTCCCTTTCTTGTGTTAGTGATAGTGGTTATTCCTCATTCACTATTGTTAACATCAGGGTATGCAGTAGTCTGAGTCTCAAGAGTTCACCTTGACTCTGATTTAAAGTCAATAGAGCTCCAGCGCTAACTTTAGCAACAAGTTCTCCTGGGCTGACAGGCCTGAAACCAGTCTTACCCCACCTGCAGGCATGAAGCGTCTGGAGTTCCTGAGTGCGCCACGTCCGCTGGCATTCGCAATGGCTGCAGCTGAGTGCAGGTGAGTCGGTCAAACGCAGTCCAGGTGGCTACATTTGACGGGTGCAGTTTCTCCCACTCGTGGCCACGCTCCTGAAGTGACTGGAGGCTCTGCTGCTCCTCTTGTGCGATAAGTGTCCAGTTTCTCTCCTGGTTAGGGGTGAATGCTGAGGGGGGAGGGTGGCTGCAATGATCCTGTCTTGGGTCTCTCGTAGGCCTGGGCAGAGTTCACAGAGGTCTGCTCTGCGGAACTCCGCGAAGTGCCGAAAAAACTCTGCCACGCTGTACGGAGTTCCACGAGCAGCACAGTGTTGCGCTGCTTGCACTGATTTTTAGTGGCAGAAGTTTTTCCTGCGCTGTAAAATCTGATATTCTACTCGAGCGACAGCTTCCTCAATGCGGGCGGCAGATTTCTCAACGCGAGCAGTCGTGACCTGCCGCAACCTCCCGCGTTGAATAATCTCGCCAGTAGGCGGTCTAGTGAGCGATTTTTCTCGTTCGCGCTCACCAACTTAATGTTGGCGAACCACGCAAGAGAAATAACTCCGCTCTGCGTCACTTCGCGGAGTTTTGCGGTACTCTGCGCTGAGCACGGGGTGGGCAAAACTCTGCTGGCGGAGCAGAATTCTTCACCCATCCCTAATCCCTCGCCTAGGTGATGGTGCACAAGTTCTCCCTCTGTGTCTTCACTTCTCTGGCAAGAGGTGGCAAATCAGGTTGCAGTTCTCAATGCTCCCAGTTACCCCCTCTGGCATACGGGGTCACCGTATATCAGAGCACATGGGCTCCTGTCCGATCGGCGTGGTGAAGTCCTTAGCGGTGGCCCCCTCTTGGCATACAGGGTCGCCGCCCACTATCGTACAAGGCTATAGCCTTTACCGCATGGCATTCTGTTTCAAGGCAGCCCATCCTGGCATATGGGGATGCTGCCCACTACCGCACAAGACTTTGGCCCTTACTGTATGGCAGTCTTTCTCACGGCCGCCTATCCTGGCATACGGTGTTGCCAACTCGGCACTGCACTTGGGCTCCAGCCCAATCAGCAAAGCACGGTACACAGATCAATTTACAGCGGCCCTCTCCTGGCATATGGGGGTCGCCGTCACTGTCCTGCACATAGGCAACGACCCAATCAGTGCAGCAGCCGTCTCCTCACACCTCACATAGGGCGTCCACTCAACAGGGCTCCTCATTGGGCCTCGCTCCCTCCAACACTCTCCTCTTCTTCACAGGGAACACTGGTCTTGGCAAGCAGGTAGGTGCTGGTGCTCCAGTCTCCGGGGCAGGTGGTCTTGGATTCCCAGGGTGAGGTCCCCTCACTCAGCAGGGAGGCTAGCAGGCCTTGGCCCCAGTCCTGGTCACAGGCAGAAGTCTTTCAGAGCTTCCCCTCCTCCACAGCCCGTCTGGCTGCATGACAGATGACAATTTTTTCGGGTCTCAAACTCTCCTTCTTATTGTCCATTTCTAGACACCAAATGTGATTCAGGGTCTGAGTCTTTGAAGTTTTATGTTGGGTGTTTCTCTCTACCCACTCCTTTGCCCTCTCTTCCTCATAAAAAGCAATCTGTCACAGCAGGGATGACTGCAAAGCAGATTGCCCCACTGCACAGGCCATGGAAGTGTCTAGAGTTCACACTTTATGTCAGCCATAGTGATATGTGCATCAAAAGGTTAGCCCATGTTCCCAGCCCCACTCTTTATGATTCTCTTATTAGCCCCATCTCCTTACTGTGCCCAGGCCCCCCTTCCTTGTGACCTCTCACTGAATCAAAGTGTACCCTTTGAAGTGTATATGGGAAGCCTGGCTCTCCCCTCCCAATGCGTGTCCCATCCAGCTTACAGGAATGCAGCAGTACTCAAATGAGTCTGGGGGATCTCTCCACCTCCTCTCCATGCTTCACCACGGAGGCCTGGGTCTCCAAAAATAGAACCCAGGGCCCTTCATGTATTGTACTTTCCACAGGCACACTTACACCCAGTGCATGTTTGATGTATACACACACTGCACAGTACTGTATCCTCCATGTGCTGGACCATTCGCAGGCACATATACATCCAGCACCCGCATGTAGCATGCACTCTCTACAAAGCATTGTATTCTTCATGTACTGTACCACTCTCAGGCACACATACACCCAGCAGATGCAATTAACTTGTACGCACTGCACAGTACTACATCCTTCATGTACTTTACCACTTATCGGCACAGATACACCCAACGCAGGCCTGTAGGCCTCACTCCAGTGACACAGGGTAAGAAGCATTGGCAAAGCCAATAGGTCTCACCTTTTGGCTTTGCCAATGCTTTACACTGACTCTGTTCAGCATTTAAACATAAATAGTGGTGTGCCGCGGGACGGGGGGTACCTCATGGGCTGCCGCAAGTGAAGGGGAGAAGGTGGGAGCAGCAGACTCGGGGCCTCCTCCGAGCAGGTTGCGGCACCTGTGGACCACCCGCTTGCAACCGGCCCTCCGTGGGCTATGATCGACAACGCAGAGTGGAGGCTCGCAGAAAAAGTACAATCGAAAGTACGGCGAGAGGGTGGCGGGAAGAAAGACAACAAGGACAACGGGATGGGGGTGGGAACAAAGGGAATGCTGACAAAGGGAGGGGGTGGGAGCATGGTGAACACGGACAACGGGAGGGGGCGGGAACAAAGGGAATGCCGACAAAGGGAGGGGGCGGGAGCATGGTGAACACGGACAACGGGAGGGGGCGGGAACAAAGGGATTGCGGACAACAGAGGGGAGGGCAGGAGCATGTTGAACACAGACAAATGGAGGGGGCAGGAACAAAGAGAATGCAGACAACGGGAGGGGGTGGGAGCATGGTGAACACGGACAACGGGAGGGGGCGGGAGCAAAGTAAAACACAACAGGAAATTAAAAACCAAGCCAGGGCAAAAGAAAAAGTAGTGTGGGTACCAAAACATATGGCCTGTATCGAAAGGATCCATGCAGCAGGGGCAAACGCCAGGGCGGAAAAAAACCAGCCACAAGGTGGGACAAATGTACTCTATTCACGAACCAAAACTATGGCATTTAGAAAGGCGGACTAAGTAACCAATCACAAGCGGTGAGCGTGTGGTGGGTGTCTTCTAACTTCCCAGAGACATTACAGCATGCCTCGCAGAGCAGCGCATGCACACTGCCTCTAGGCTCGACCTAAAAAGGACCTGTTCACTACTACTGATCACTACACGGTATGCTGCCACCACCGCACTTGTGCTACTTAAGTACTGGTGAAGGCAGTAGCCTTCCACCGCTACAAGGATATCGCTTTGGGGGTCCTTCCCGGTCCAATAAGACCGCATCTGTGAGACAGGCCTATGTCATGGCAAGCACGAATGATCTGTGTTTGTCTATGACAACAAGAATCTGCATTAGGGTTTCAGACATCAGTACAGTTGGGCACATAGGGAATGGGTACATGTCCATCACCATGCAGAGGGCTTTTCCGCCCCAGTACACTTGTAGTAGAAATATCCATCTTCTCATACAGCCAAACACACAGGTGGCAGGAAACCAGAAGACAGATCTACCTCCAAGTCACCCCGAACCCTTATGACGTCAGCAATTGCATCATCCTTTCTCCCACTCTGAAGCTTTAAATGTTGACGCCTTCCTAGGGGGCACCTCTGTGCTTGGAATTATGGGCTTGATTATGATTAGGGCTCCCGGTTTTATGATATTTATATTTTTGTCATTTCCGTCTGTATTTATCCATATGTATTTTTTTGCTAATTTTACCTGTATTTATCCATATTTATTTTAGGTATTGTGTCAAAAATGTACATGAAATAAGTATATTTCTGCATTTATTTAACCAGTTAATGTGCACTCGTGCCTGAACGCCTGACAGGTTTCAATGATAAATACACACTCAGGTAGTAAAATATGCACTTGTAAGAAAATATGTAAATTTTAGTATCAAGGTTGTGCAAATCTACTGCTGTTTAAGGCTCTTTACTAAAATCCCTATACTTTTTTAATCCCCTTGCCTGTCAATCCGCACAGCTATTGTCCTCGCAGTCATGATTGACAGCATATAGAGTCACTCAAATACAACCCAATTTCCGTTTATATCCACATCGAAAAATAAATACCGACAGGAAAATAAATGTTTTTCTGTCTGTTTTTATCTGTAAAAATCAGTAAAAACGGAAAACAGGGAGCCTTAATTATGATGACGGTCAACCCGCCACCGACAGGCTGTCGGTGGCGGGCTCACCGCCATCGTGAGGCCATTTTCCGCCCGCCATATTTTAATGGTGGGCGCAAACTCCAACCGCCACGCATCCGACGGGCTCCTTGAGCCCGCCGGTGCTGTGGAGGCCCTCGTATTCCCATAAATGGCAGAGGTACCTACCAAGCACCGCCGTTGGGATTACGATGGTCCATCCCCACCAGCCTTTCCATGGCGGTTCACCTGCCATGGAAAGGCTGGCTGGGATGGACTTTGGTGGCCCGTAGCAGGCCCCCCTTTCACCCGGGCACTTTAGTTTTGGGGTGCCCCCTATATTTCCCTGCACCATGTATGGTGCCTGCCACGTAGTGCAGGGAAATGTAAAAAGTGCATTTTTTATATTGCTGTGGTGCTGCAGCTACTGCCGCATCGTAATACACCCTGTGGGACTGCCGCCTTGTAGGTGGGCGGGCCCACTCACCGAGACGATGGCGGACGGACCGAAGTCCATCCGCCATCGTAATCAGCCCCTTAAGTAACGTGAAATTAGGAGGAAAGTGTGTACCTCATTCGTCTTCCCAACCTTTTTTATAAATGACACAAAATAATCATGTCATCCACACATTACTTTCCACAATTCATTGGTGAATATGTTACCGGAGCAGCCACTTCACAGAAAAGCGAGCCGCTTCTTTCGTGGCATTTTTGCCCTGCCTAATTATTGCTTTGTAACACATTTCCAGAGACGTGCATGATTCAAAATCAAGGCCATGCGACTAATTTGTAAATCTTTTTTTTCCGTTGATCTCCAGCTGACTTTGGTCTTGCGAAGCAGAAGCAAGAAAACAGCAAGCTGACATCTGTCGTGGGGACGATCCTCTACTCCTGGTAAGTGAGAGTTACTCCCCTTTTTCCTGGATATGCTCCCTTATATTAGTTTATTCTGCATTGCTGCACGATCCACCTGGAAGGCCTCATGGGGGTGTATTCCAATCCAGGAGTACTTCGCGCGAGAGTCCCGCGCGCTCGCATTACTGTCGGTGCATGGCGCGCGCATCACGGTCTGTGCGTGGCACGCGCATCATAGTCGGTGCGTGGCGCGCGCACCACTGTCGGTGCTGGCTCGCGCCTCTGCGGGGCCGACGTGAATCCAGTTTTACAGTGTCGCCTCCTTAGCGTGTATGTGTGAAATAGAAGGTGCCTTTTTGACAGATTTATTTCTGGTAGAAGAAAGCCTTCTCTTGCTTAGACACCATCGATATAAATACTCCGCTCCTGCACATTAGATGTCTTTGAATCTTGCAGTTGTTTCTACAACGGTGCTCCACCTGCACCAGTGGTATAGCAGCACCCTAGCAAACTAAATAACGTTTTATAACGGACGATAAGCGTATGAACTGTGTATAGGAAATAAGCAACTAACAATACTTGGAGCCTAATCCTGAATATTTTGATAAAGTGAGTACTCACATCTCAAAGGCACTCACGTCCTAGTGAGGTCATTCATAAGTTACAGATAAAGTGCAGCGGTATTGTTGGTAGCACTAATCTCTGACGTGAATTTCCCGTGCCCTTTACATTTGTATTAGAGCAATGAGTTTACTAAAGGACTTCAAGTAACATTCTCAGGCTGAGTCACCCACTGATGCAATGTGTGGCATGAGGCTTCCCCATTTGTGTAAGAAACATTGCACAACACAAAAGCTGAAGGTAGCCAATGACACCTGTCTAGCAATTTTAGGCCGATGTGGTAGGTCGATCACCCTTTGAATGGGTTTCTTTATTCCTATTTTGTTTTATTCCGAATTTGATCCTGGAATCTTTCCTGTATTTGACATTTGCGAAGCAAGTGAACATTGTGTTTCTGGGCATCTGCAGCATTTAGCTTGAGTGCTGGTCACAATTTGCTACATCCACGCTGAAAGCACTACAGAGAGCTTAGCTGCAGAGTAAGCACATTGAAGTAGGGGCAGTGTATTCCAGGACGCCTCTGCCAGTGCGCGAGTGAAGGCCCACGACTCCCAGTCTGTGCTGGTGTCTCCATGTTCACAGTTATCCAAAAGGGTGGTCCTCAGGCATGAAGGCTGCGGGGCTCTGCAGTTTGGTGTGGAAGGAAGGATGTCAAATTTGGGCTTCTTTGTTTACCAAAGAAAAAGCCATAACTTATTGGGAAGAGGCATGGACAGGCCTTGTAATCAGCCCTACCCAAGATGGTGGTCTGTCCGTAGGTTGGTATTCTAGGTTTCCAATCCAAGACGAAGTAGCTTCATTTTCCAGTGATGTCAGTTCTTGTTTGAACCATATTTAAGGAGGCAATGGCTAGTGGAGGATGCATTTGTTCCCTTATTTATTAGTGCATTCTTCACCCACTTTCTCCTATTCGTTCTTGATTTTTACTGTTAGCAATAGGATGTTTTCTGAATTCTACGCATGGAATTCCTGCTTGACTCTTTTCTCCTTCCTGATGTCAAGGGAGTTTGGTGCCTTGCTGGTAACTTCAGTATTATTCTCCATCTTCTGTTACGAGTTACAAGATAGGCACACAAGTTCTTCCCCTTTTTGGAAGGGTGCACTCAAAAAGTCACACAGATGACTGCTATGAAGGCGATCTTACACAGCCATCAAACTAGTACGCAGGGGAGTTCGATTCTAGGCATAATTGTATGCATGGCTTTGTTTAAGAAGTGACGCTGCTGGTGGTTGGACATGGCAGTCTGATGTAGGTTCCTAGCCTCAGAGCCATGCTTAAGAACATTGCCAATGGAAGAGACCAGAGCAGCGTTCACTCCCACAGCAGAAAGAGGTGGGGGACAATTCTGTAAGGGAGAAGAGCCTGAGGAGAGTACGTAGCAGAGAATTATCAAGGGGCTTCAGACACGTCAGACCTTAAGAGTCTACTACACGGCTTCACCCAGTGCGCCCCCACAGACCAGTTCCCTCACGCTATTGCATTCTAGCATTCCTGACATAAGTAGAATAACCCTGCACCCTAGCCCCAGCACCACATTACAAACTTACTGGTTGCCCAAGCTGTCCTGCTGACTCCAGCATCGACAATCAAGCCCAGAGTGACGCTCGTGGTCCACACCCTTAACTTGCAGATGTCTCTTTAGAGTCCTTATCTTTAAGCAGCCTCTTGCAACCAGCCGCGGCCGCTGCAGGTAAGAGCAGTGGGGCGGATTTCGAGTGACAACCACGGGGGGAAATGAAATAAATCACTAATTTTCCCTTGTGGTCGTCTCTCGAAATCCGCCCCCTCCTCCCCCTCACTGCCCCACCGCTCTTACCTGCAGCAGCCGTGGCTGCTTGCAACTCAACCCTGGGAGCCCTTTTGAATTTGCTCTCATTAGACAAACCGCTGCCTGTCTCATTGACACTCCAGATCTCCTTACCTGGGTTCTTGTAGGACCGGACGATGAGAGGTCCTTGCCTTCTGGTCACATAGAATGCCAGGACGGCACTGAAACAACTATTCAGGGGAGTATGTGCAGTGCATGAAGGGCCCACAAAGGGCTGATACTGCCTCTCTCACAGTGTAAAAGGCAGGCCCATACAGTCTGTGCCCAAACTTTGCTATGTTTACTTTAAGATCCCTTGATTTTGCTATAATTGATATCCATGTTATTTTATGTTATATGTTATGTTATACAGATTTACAGAGCGCACTATCACCCAGGAGGGTATTCCGGCGCTGAGCAGGTGTTAGTCTAGGCACACATCCTTAGCCCTGCAGAGGAGCTATCAGCTCTCTATTTATGCAAAGGGAGCATTTGGTTTCATTTGCAGTGGTAATGGTGTTTGAACTACTCCTGACAGTCGTCTTTCTTCCTCATCGACCCCACAGCCCAAGACCTGAATATCATTTGCATCTCTAGATATCTTCACTCGTGAAGGTATGTAAAAGAGGCCAAAAGGACTTTGAAGACTGATCCCTGGTCTGTTTGGGAGGTACGAGGTGAAGTAGGTGAGATTGGCAGAGGTGTTGTAAATATGGCATGCTGAACTGGTTGCTGCACAGAAGCCGGAGGTGTAAGAATAGATATGTTAGTACACCTGGATGCCTACACTTTTTCAGGATAGGTCTGCGCCATGCAATAATGTGAGTGGGATGAGCCAGGTTTTTAATGTGCTCTGGAATTCAAGGGTCCTTTTGTAGGAGTAATGGAGTTTCATATCTTAGCCTTTGGACTGAGGACCTTCCGCCAGTGACAGATTTTATGACAAGACAGGAGGCTAGTATTAGGTACAACTTCCTTTATTTACCACTCTTCGGCACTTAAAGAACTTTTGGAACATTAGAACCCAACATGAACCCACAATGGCAATACAACACCCCTTCACTGTAAGAACCCCCTGCATTCAATGTTCCTCCTCCGCTTCTGGTTGATGCTCTGCAGGTGATAAGTACTCTTATCCTTTCAGTTTGTTTTGCCATGAATTGTTTAGGATATGGTTGAAGGGGAGGGATTATCAGGAGTGGGACAGCCTAGATAGAGCATAGTATCCGAGTTGGTGATAGGTACAGGGTTTATGCTGAAGGAAGTGTGGTCTCTTGTCAAGAATGACTCAATGTATGATGTACATTGCTTAAAAGGTAACATATCTAGCCGAAGGCGGCAGCTCTAATGACTGAAGGGCTGGTCAAATGTGAGTCTAGATGCGCAGATTAAGGACTTCCATTATAGATTATCTGCAGTTAGTGGAGAAGGTGGAGGGAGGTTCTGAGGTACATCCAGGCTGCATAGTCTACAATGGGAAATACTAAGGCAAGGCGATGGTGTTTGTACTCATTGAGGATATCCAGGATATCCAGGTAGGGGAAATTTCATTGCATTGTTTTAAAAGATGCTTTGGTAACTTGACTAACTTGTGCCACACGGGAAAGATAAAACCCTCCCAATTCCTTACTTGGTTCGAAGGTTGAGGTGCTGGGCCACATCAATCAATAATAAACTTTAGTTGTTTTTTTTTCCGAACCATCAAAGTATACAAAATCGATCATTTGCTCAGTCTTAAAAAATCCAGGATATCCAGGTAGGGGAAATTTCATTGCATTGTTTTAAAAGATGCTTTGGTAACTTGACTAACTTGTGCCACACGGGAAAGATTAAACCCCTCCCAATTCCTTACTTGGTTCGAAGGTTGAGGTGCTGGGCCACATCAATCAATAATAAACTTTAGTTGGTTTTTTTTCCGAACCATCAAAGTATACAAAATCGATCATTTGCTCAGTCTTAAAAAATCCAGGATATCCAGGTAGGGGAAATTTCATTGCATTGTTTTAAAAGATGCTTTGGTAACTTGACTAACTTGTGCCACATGGGAAAGATTAAACCCCTCCCAATTCCTTACTTGGTTCGAAGGTTGAGGTGCTGGGCCACATCAATCAATAATAAACTTTAGTTTTTTTTTTTTCCGAACCATCAAAGTATACAAAATCGATCATTTGCTCAGTCTTAAAAAATTAAACAATCAAACTTCCGATTAAAAAGTTCACATCATGTTAAAATATTAAGAAATATGATCTAAAATACAAAACACAATTCACCTTTTTTTCCTGGACATAGCTTCCACAGTATTCTTTGATTCCATAATTGTGATGGCAGGGTTTAGTATATCAAGCACATGGCCCGCCTAACCGACCTGGGTTACAAACTTCTGTCGCCTGATCCAGACGTAAAATAAAAATCGACTTACTGCAAAAACTATTTGATCAGACGTATCACTCTTCAGAATTCTATTTTTGCAACCCAATATTATCTAACTCATAGATTTAATCAAATTGGTCCTATCCACCTCCTGCGTATCTGGTGATATTTGGTACAGAAAAACAAAATTTGTTCCTCAGATTCTTGTGCTCGACCACATGCAGGACATAATTCTGATGTTAGGTCAACAATCTGGTTGTTAAGAATGTATAAAAATAAGCTACCCAGCTGAAACCTAACAAATAAACTTTTGGTGTGTGGTGGAGAAATCAAATCCAAATAGGATTCAAACCTAGGGCAGAGCTTAAAGCTTAAGAACTGTGTTGTTAAGTGACTATTGGTCGTTTTCACTGCATAATGCTCTGCCACGTACGCCCAGTACTTCTCCTATACTCTAGGCAATTCATCTTTGCTCACCCCCTCTGGATGATCCCACAAGTTCGGTATTTCCAATAGTCTGCACCAATTTGCAATGTGTTTGACCCACAGTAATTGTTTTGCACCACTAATCATCAGGATCTCCCATAGGGAATTGCAGTAATCAATTAGCTGGGGTGTTGTCCACAAGCGCAGCCAGTACATTAGGGGTTTAAGCGAGGCCACATCCCCAATTCCTTTCATCCCTAAATCGAGGAATAATGGGGTCAGAGGGGTGGTAACAGGTACTGAAACAAGTGCCCTGACAAAGATGTTTTCACATACCATCAATTTATGGGTTTTTGTGTAACCCCATATCTCAGCTCCATACAATGCGCCACTTTGGGCTTTTGCACGGTAGACCTCTAATGCTGGGGTCAGTGGCTGAATTTGTGACTGTCTGAAGAACCTCAATATTGACTTTGACCTATGACATAGGGTAAGGTAACTTTTGTCTAATTGTTGCTTCCATCCAAGTGAGTCCGTTAACCTTATCCTCAGGTAGTCAATGCTTTTTACCCTCTCAAGTGGTTAGTCTACGATCCTGACCGTTCGTGTTTTTCCCTTCCCCTTCCCAAAGACCATACATTTTGTTTTCGCAACATTGAGTTCCAATCCCCTTTCCTTGCAGAAAACCAAAAAGGTATCTACTAAATTTTGTAGGCCCATTGGTGTTGTGGAGATGAGTAGGGAATCATCTGCGAAGAGCAGGATCAGCACTTTCTTACCATCAAGATGGAAGAATCATTCCTGCAGTCCATAAGCCTATTGGCCACATCGTTAATGAACAGGGAAAACAAAGTGAGAGCGAGTATGCACTCCTGACGCACCCCATGCTGTATTGAAATCTTGTGTGTTAGTTTGCCATTTTCCCCCCATCGTACCTGGGCATAACTGTCTTCGTGCAATCTTGCTGTCAGGTTTACCAGATTAGTTGGAGCACCTAAATCTAGCATAACTCTCCATAACATTTCGCGGGGCAAAAGATCAAACGCAGCCCTCAGATCAACGAGTGCTACATATAATTTTTGTTTCTTTAACAACACGCCCTTCCACGTGAGTAAAGTGAATCTCAAGGCTGGTCACATGTACTTATCTTGGATCGAAAGCCCGCTTGATAGTAAGACAAGATCGCATTGTCATCTATCCAAGCTTGGAGTTTTTTTGGTTGCAGATTTATATAGCGCGAACTCGACCCGAAGGTATTGGAGCGCTTTACATGAGCACCAGTTACGTTACACAAGGATTGTTAGACCTGGCATCATTGGCGCGAGTCTCCCTTCCTCTTTTCGCTTCTTACCTTTTTATGTTGGCTGGATTTAGATGCTCTGGACGCTGTGCCACTGCCAATCAGTGACACAGCACGAATGCTCCCTGTGTAAAGATAACTGTATGAATTGGGATAACCATAATTGGCTCGTTTGGTTTACCTGTCAGCCCCTAGTATCAGTGCACTGTGTGTGCCCAGGGCTGGAAGACCAAATACTGCTGGTGGGCCTGCAGCGCTGATTTGCGCTACCCACCGAAGCAGCCTTTAAAGTATGTCTGTGTAGCATGTTCTAATAGCAAGTTATCCTCCATTTCACTGTTTAATATTGTGAAGCTATCCGTTCTCATAGGCCAGAATGGGCAGGCTGAGTATTACATGCCCTAATCCTACCTGCTCCCAGGAACCTGATAGGAACGTCGAATTTGATATGTTTAAGCTCAGGACATTGAGATGCATCTTTTAGTAAGGATTATTTGCGTAGCCCGTGTTCGAAAATGCCTCTGCTAGAAACGAGGTATTTTCTGGCCTAAGCTTTCCTGTAGGCTTTGCTAGCATGTGTATTGGCCGTCTGGTTTTGGAGCAGCAGGGCCAGCTGGGTCAGACCTGGCTGGAGAGGGAGATCGGCATTTAGAGTATGGAGAGGGGTGACTCTTTGATCTGAGCAGGGCCGTGCCTGGCAAGGTGAATGATGGCTCCACCTCCCACTGGGCGTCTGATAGCAGACCCCCAGATTCTCAAAGGGCAGGATGCCGCCTCGTAAACCAAGTGCTCCCCGACCCCACCAAACTGGTTCTGGCTGGATGCAGTGATTTGTGACTGCAGAGAACAAAGACTTTTTAGGTATAAAACGCTGCGCTGAAACCTTTTTCAAGTGTGTTCCTTCTGGATGTCAAGACGAAACTCTGTCCGAGTGGACAGAGGAAAGGACTTTGAAACTTTCACCAAGCTTGCTGAAGAAACTACCCAAGGGCCTGAATTGAGAGCGCCTCCTGCTGAAGTCTCAGGGACATTAGACTTCACCCCGTCAGCCGTCTGAATTCCTGTGCTAGGGATTCTACTTGCAGGTGAGATCTCTGTCGAGTAATCCGGAACCTCTAGTTCTACTGTGAGGAATGCGGACTGGTAACCCTTGTTAACTCTGTGTGTGGGCCGCCTCAGCTAAGAGAGAGCTGCCACCGCTGAGTGCCCGCCTTAATTTGAATCTTCAGAACTGTCGCTGAATCTGTGTGGGCCGCCGCAGCTAAAAGAGAGCTGCCGCCGCTGAGTGCCCGCCTTAATTTGAATCTTCAGAACTGTCGCTGAATCTGTGTGGGCCGCCGCAGCTAAGAGAGAGCTGCCGCCGCTGAGTGCCCGTCTTAATTTGAATCTTCAGAACCTTTGCTGAATCTGTGGGGGCTGCCGCAGCTAAGAGAGAGCTGCTGCGTGCCCGCACCTTCGCTAACTCCGCATCATCGTGATTTGTCCTGTGGGCAGCCGCAGCTAAGAGAGAGCTGCTGCCGCTGAGTGCCCGCATCGTTGTCAACTCTGCCTCATCGTGATTTGTCCTGTGGGCTGCTGCAGCTAAGAGAGAGCTGCTGCCGCTGAGTGCTCGCACCTTTGCCCACTCTGCATCATTGCGATTTGTCCTGTGGGCTGCCGCAGCTAAGAGAGAGCTGCTGCCGCTGAGTGCTCGCACCTTTGCCAACTTTGCACCATTGTGATTTGTCCTGTGGGCCGCCACAGCTAAGAGAGAGCTGCTGCCGCTGAGTGCTCGCACCTTTGCCAACTTTGCATCATTGTGATTTGTCCTGTGGGCCGCCGCAGCTAAGAGAGAGTTGCTGCCGCTGAGTGCCCTCACCTTTGCCAACTTTGCATCATCGTGAGTTGTCTTGTGGGCCGCCGCAGCGAGGAGAGAGCTGCTGCCGCTGTGGGCCCACCACGGAGCTGCACGACGAGAGTCATCGCCACCACCAGCCCAGGCCGCCGCAGCCGCGTGCTGCTGCCGCTGAGGGCCCGCCTGTCCCCAAGTGCCCGAATCATTGTGAGTGCACGTTGCAGACCACTGCAGTCGAGAACTGTGGTCGCTGGGAGTCTGCCTGTCACCGTCTCTGCTTCTTCGAGAAGCTACGTGCTGTGTCCCCGTCCAACGGCAGGTATCTGGTGCGCAACGGGTCGCGTAGACCCAGGCCTTGAACTCCGTCAGTTCCACGTTCTGGTGAGTACGTTATTGCCTTTTTAAGTCCCTACTGATTCACGTGCATTGTGACTGGTTGAAACGCTTTTGAGAGTCTCGTGCTAAACCTTAGATAAAGATACTATTTTTCTATACCTACTTGAGTTGTGTCCTTTTGTGGTGCCGTTACTGCCTTATTGTGCATGGCCATAAATGCTTCACACACTGCCTCTGAGATAGGCCTAACTGCTCGTGCTACGTTACCACAGGGTTGAGCAGGGGTTATCAAAGGGGGTAGCCCACTTGCCCTGACTTAGGAAGAAGGATCCCTATTTGGACATTGGCGCCAGCCATGGCCAACTAGAGCCCCCCATTTCTAACAAGGATACATTAATTTTTTTTGTTAGGCACGGGGAGATTAAGTGATTTGCCCAGAATCACTGGATGTGGAGTCGACCCCGAGGCTCGAACCTTAGTTTCTCAGCTCCAAAGTCGGCAGTCTAGCCGTGAGACCACATCCTCTCCCCCTTTATCTAGGTTATTGCCTCGCAAAAATCTTTTGCAAATTATCGATCAAGCTGATCAGGCTATAGTTGGAGGGGAATGAGGCATCTCCCTTTTTATATATAGTAATTATCTCCGCCCCTTTCCAGGTTGTTGGAATATCCCCTCCAGCTAATATACAATTTGACAAAAGATTTATGTAAGGAGCCAATATAATAGGTTAAAATTTATATAAATCGCCTGGTATCCGGTCAGGCTTTCAGTCTGTTGATTGCTGATACAGGGGAAACATCCTGAACAACGACTCCAGAACAACGAGTTCCGGAGTCACGCAAGCCGAACAACGACTTAGCCTTAACCACGCATGTGCGTGGTTAAGGCTAAGTCGGTCTAGTGTTCATGCAGGGCAGAGTTGAGAGGAGCGTCTGAGACGAACAGGACAGGTAAAAGGGGTTGGGGGGTTCGTGTTCGTTTTTTGGGGGTGGGGGGTTTGGGTTAGTTTTTAGGGGGTGGGGGTTCATGTTAGTTTTTAAGGAGTGGGGGGTTTGTGTTAGTTTTTAAGGGGTGGGAGGGGTTCGTGTTAGTTTTTAGGGGGGGTTCGTGTTAGTTTTTAGTTGGTTGGGGTTTGTGTTAGTTTTTAGGGGGGGGGTCATGTTAGTTTTTAGGGGGTTGGGGGGTTCGTGTTAGTTTTTAGGGGTGGGTGGGGTTTGTGTTAGTTTTTAGGGGGTGGGAGAGGTTCGTGTTAGTTTTTAGGGGGTGGGAGGGGTTCGTGTTCGTTTTTAGGGGGTGGGAGGGGTTTGTGTTAGTTTTTAGGGGGTGGGGGGTTTGTGTTAGTTTTTAGGGGGTGGGAGGGGTTTGGGTTAGTTTTTAGGGGGTTGGGGGGGATCAGGGTAGTAAAGGAATGCATGGTAAAAAAAAATGCATCCCTTTACCACGAAAATTTGTGGTAAATGAATTTGTGGTAAAAAAAAGTTGTGGTTAAGACGCGGTCGTTGTAGAGACCGCATTGTTAGGGTAATCGTGGTTGAGGCACTCGTTGTTCCAACATACAACCCTGATATAATGTCATCCAGGCTAAAGACCAACTCAGTGCTAATGATGTTTGGAGAAGAAGGAATGTCTGGAGTATTAAAGTTAGCACTAGTGGTCGCTACTCAGCTAATATCCTCATTCCTGGCGTATAGCATATAGAAGTGGCCAACCCATACCTCCGGCTGGATGTGGTAGTTAAGGGTTGTAATACTTTCCAAGCTTCCATGTGCAATGATGTGCCAAAATGAGCGGTTATCATTGCACCCTGCTGCCTATAGTAAATCTTGCCAGTTTTGATTGGCAAAATCTCGCTTGGCACTAGCAAGCGCAGCCTTATATCTGCGTCAGGCCAGAGCTATCCCAGGTTGGTCGCGCTCAGTAACTGCTAACTTTAGGGACCCTTTTGCTGATTTACACTCTGAGTTGTACCATTTACTATTCGTTCCGCCAACAGGTTTCTTACGAGCCACATGTTTGGAAAAAAACACTTGCAGGGCCTCGTAAAAATCACTATTAATTGATAGTAATGATGTTGCCCCTAAAAAATGGGCACTATCCGGGCAAGACAGAAAATACACAAATAGCTCGTAGATCTTTGAATGCAAATCCCTATTGGCAAGAACCCTAGGCCAGGTTATTCCTCTATGGTTGTTAGCTATAAGAGGCTCCTGTTCCATTAAAATATGGTTAGGTGGTTTCCTTTCAAGAGTGGCACCCTCCATATTTAAAAGCAGGGGATTATGATCGCTATCAGACCTCTGGACGATCACCATATCCTCAGTTAGTGACCATATACTGCATCTACTAAGATGTAATCAATGACACTAGAGCTGGGGCCCCGTTTAACCCCTTCGATGCTCATGACGAGCTCAGCTCGTCATGCTGCGCGGTGGGCGTGTGCGCATGACGCGCTGAGCTCGTCACGACCACGCCCGCGATCGGAATGTCCAGCACCTGAGCGGAATTCCGATCGCGGCGAAGGTGTTAAAGATAGGTTGCCTATTCGTATCTGAGGGGGTCCTCCGGTTACAAGCCCTCAGGCTCCTTTCCATAACCAAAGATGCAAGCTGGAGGGATACTGTTGAGCGTTGGTTACCAGTGGTCGATTCCAAGTTTGGTATGCCCCAAATCTCATCCTCTTCCTCGAGTAGAGTGTTTAATAAAAGGGAAGGTGCAAAATCTCCAGCCACTAAAACTTTAGAGTTGGTTTGGTATAGTCCAACTAGATTATCTAGTAGGGATAGCACCAAGGACTCATTACAGTGGGATTCTGACATGGCATAAACGTTAAGCACAGTCCGGATTAATCCTGTGGGAAAGGTGAGCTAGATCCCCAATATATCTGCTGAGTTAATTGGTAACTGTTTGTATTTACAGGCTAAAGTGTTCTTCACAAAAATTACCTGTCCCCCGCTAGCTCTACCTTATTTTTTAGGCGCAATTGCTTCAGCACTGTAAGTTGTGTAACCATTTATACATACCCTGTCCACGGCCCATGTCTCCTGAAAAATCCAGATATCATTACTTTCTATGAAAGCATGCCAACCTGGATCTAAAAGTTTGGAGTGAATCCCTGCCAGTTCCATGAAATCAGGGACAATCCTTTGTGTACTCCATTGTTCGGCGTAGTCGAACCTCTAGGGATTTCTACCTCGTAAGAGGACATACTGCCAACACTAGAGTAGCAATTTCGAGCTATTGATTCAGGTTTAGCCATTGTAGGAGAAGCATTGGGTACAGCAAAACCGCAGTTAGATGGTGCATCAGTGTTGGTTGCCGTTTGCCTTATGGGAATAGATTCCTCATAGTTGTGCATGGATCCCAGGGGGAGATTAATAGAACTACTACTGATAGCTGTAGAACTTAGTGATGAAGCTGGAACAATACCCATTTTTTCCCTTTGGCTGCATACACTACAATTCAAATGAATTTCATCCCCAGGACCACTAGTATGTGGCTGGATCGAGATGACTGTATCCGATCCTAGTATACATATATTACTGCAGTTCGCACATGCTAGGGCAAAAGTAGAAGGGGACGATTAGTAGGAATACTAAGTCAATCTACCTTTGGCATCGATGAAGGAGACCCTTTTCTGTACCTAGAGTCTAGCAGTAAATGAGTTCCTGGTCTGCAGTACTTAAACTGGATGCAAGAATTATTTGAAAGGTTTGTCCAAATGTCTAGGGCCACCAAATCATCTACCAACCTCGCATCCTTTAGGGTTAGTTCAATCATATCATGCATTGCTGTTTCTGCGGAACTCCTACGGGCACTAAGGATATCTTCTCATATGATCGAGCGGCAGCCCCTAACATGCCTGATCCAGTGGGTGACTTTATTTATGAGAGAATCTTCGGATTCAGATTTTATATAAGGCTGCAGCTTCGGTACCTTTACCATTGCAACTTTATTTTTTAGCGTGTTAGTCCCGCTACCAGGGTGGAAAGCAGGCCTTTGACTCCACTCTCTGACAGTTCTACCATAAAGGGAGTTGGTGATTCCAGAAAAGTTCGGTAACTGTGCATAGCAGTGGTTGGTCGAGTTGTTACTCCATCTTGGCTGTGGGTTAATTCCAGAGTTGTACTGAGAATGAGTCTGGTGTCTTGCAGGCCCGCAGCCATTACCTACCGCCTCTTGAGAGCAAGAGATAACAGATAAAGGTATAGGCGGCTGTACTTCTGGTTTGGCAGAGGGTAACTGCTGAGTGGTCTGGGTCATGAACATATCAGTATCTCTAAAATATTTGAGCTTGTTTATCGTAGAAACTAATTTGGAAATGACGGATTTTAACTCTCCCACCTCAGTTTTTAGTTCAATACTTAGATCCGCACTTGGATAAATAGGAGACTCTAAGGAGGTGATATCAGGGACGGATTTGTCGGGGATGATGGGGACGGTGGATTCATCAGCTAGTTCAGATAATGGTAGAAACCGAGTATTGCAATGCATAATATCTACTAGGGGAGACGGACGGGATGGAGCAGGTGCAGCCGAACTAAAAGGCCCACTGTGAGCAGAAGGTGCAGTGGCGGTTGTTTCACCATTCTTCCAAACATACTAGGGATTCGAGGTTGCAAAATAGTAGTGGCTGGAAGAGAAGGATCCATAACAGGCGAGGCATCCCGCAACACAGGTGTTCAGTTTGTAACAAATCTTCACATTCAAGTAAGATTATCAATTCGATCGATAACACAATTCCCCCCAGCAGATTTAAGTGTTCTTTTTGATTTTTTTGTTTTTAAAATACCATTAAACCCCTCAGTTGCCTTCCTTTTCCCCCTAGTTTAGGGGCATCATAGGAAAAACACGTTTCAATTAAGCGACACAAGTACCCGAATCTTAAAAACCCTATTACTAAAAATTAAAGGAAATCTCCACTATTGCCAAAGGATGTAAAAGTAATGGTTCCCCCGGTAAAATCTCAGTGTCCTGGTCAATCAATTTAAACATTAGTTCTAACAATCAGAAGGCAGATAAGGGCAAAGTCTTACTGTGGTACTTCTCTAAAGTCAGATGTTAGGGAAATGGCCCAGCCCAGCCTTCTCCCCGCTCGGGCGGGCGTGGAGGGCGCAAGGGGTGAGGCAGGGTATGGATGGCCACGCCTCTCCCTAACAGCTGCAAGTGGGTTGAGGACTTTGGTGCACCCTGGGACCGAGAGTCCCACCAGGGTGCAACGAGCAGGCAGCAGTGAGAGCAGCCCCAACGATGACTGTGTCAGTCTTTTAACGCCAGCTTGTGTACACAATTGTGGACAAATGTGGGAGCAGGCCTGGTTCTAGCGGGTGGGCCGGGTGGGCCAGGCCCACCCAAACATGAGCCTGGCCCACCCAAACATGAGCCTTGGGCGTCGGATTGGCAAGGCGGGCATTCGGCCGGTACCTGAGGCCCAGTGACCGAGGCTTGATGTGAGCCGTTTTTTCCCCCCATCAGTGTTCGGGCTGGCTCTCCTGATCCGAATTCAAGAGGCTGCTGCAGCCTCTGCGCAGCCCAGCACAGATTATCGTGGACCATTGTCACATATAGAATGACAATGGGCCAAACCCAGCAGTTACAGCATGTGGTGGGAGCTCCCGCCCTGGCCTTAGGGTATGACAGTGAGGCCTCACCACGGGAGATGCTGCTACTGCGAGCCAGAGTTTTCACTCCCCTTGGAACAGGAAGTGATCGGGGCAATAAACAGGGTTCTGCTCCCTCCCTCCTCGCAATGGATGGCTGGCCCGACTCCAACTCATGCTGGCCAGGCAAGGCATCCTCACTGCTCTACCAACCTCCCATCTCAAACTCAGAATTTAACCAGAAACCAACCCCCGCCTTACCTGTCTCTATGAGATGTGGCACTTAATTTAGAGGCATTGTCAGCAGATGCCCTTGGCAGCGAGTTTCCTGGGCCCTAGTGCCACCGCAGTGCAGCTTTTAAATTACCTCAGTCAAAGGAAGGCCACCACAGAAACTGTTATGGTTTTTCTGAGAGACCAAATGTTTGATCATGTACTCCTTCCTTGGAAAAAAAATAAAGCCCTTTCAATCAAAACCAGCGAAACTGAAAATGTTTACGCCTGTAGTTTATTTGTTCAGACAGCGCAGTCATTAACTGCTGCCTGCTGAGGTGTATTGATATAACCAGGGCCACTGGAATTATGCAGCATTGGAGGGCCAAGTTATGTAGCAGGGTTGCGTAAATTATGCTACAAGAAAAGGAAAATTATGCAGTGTAATGCTGCAAATTTAATGATGAAAAGCTATTCCAGGACCTAAGTCTTAGACAGAGGGCGCACTACTTGATAAACTCAAAATGAGTGTATTAGCATAATGTTAATCAATAATTTTAGCATCATTAAAAATGAGGATCAACATAATTGTCCTGTGTGCACATAAGTATTACAACGCTTTTACAAAAAAATACAAAATGACGAATGTCGATGACTGTAATTCTTCAAGGGCGTATCTTCAACTTGTTTTATTCACAGCTGAAAACTTCAACATCATTCTTGTGAAACTTTAAATACAATGGTACATTCTGGCGTGGAAATTCATCACTCCCAATGCATTTCGGGTGTGCTACCACCCTTCGTCAGGGGAAATCTACAAATAAACATGTTTTCCCATCATTAACAAATAGTCAAACTATATAACAAAAACATTTCTCCTAAACATCCGGGAAGGTTATGGTGATTACGGCTCCTATGTCCTGTGACTGTGATTATATGTCATGTCACCACAATTTAAAGGCAATCACGTCATGTTTTTAGTTTAAAATACGACAGAAATGCTAAAAACAGAGAAGGTTCAGTGCAAATATTAAAAGAGAGCCAAAGTGCAACTAAAACTAATAAGTGAGACACCCATGTGTATACCAAAGATCCTAAGATTAACAGAAAACAAAAAGTACCTCCACTACTGTACTAAATCTCGATATAGACGGGTCCAAGGCCCATGACCATGAGCGTCTGAAACCACGCAACAAACTAATCCTGCACAAAGCAGAGAATGTGTATAAAAAAGAAATGGTTATTCATAGTGTATGACTCGTGGGTGAACCATTACTACACTAAAGCAAACCACAAAGAGTTCAATTTAAACTGCTTACCAGAGAGTAAAAACACGAGTGAACACCAATGCACTCAAGTGCTAATGACCGTACTCCTGTCAATTATTCGTGGTGCTAAAAATAAACGAACACTAGGTAAAAACCCATATATTGCTCCAGGAGATAAATCCTACCTACTAAGTGTATTAAACATCTTAGGCTTACCAACAAAGTAAATGTTCCCCATACTTAGTCAAACACCGTTCAAAGGACACCGCGTATCTCTCCCTCGAAACCACCTCGCGCTGAAAGAATAATAATAATAACAAGAACTTCCATAAGTACTATGCCTAATCGCACCCAAGAACCTAAGCGATTTTACAAAGTTAAGCTCACCTAAAGAACGTGCGTGAAAGTGTCCCGAATAGCTTCCTGGATCCCGACAGTAATCGAAAACCCTCGCTCGGTGTGTAAAACTCCACTGAGTCTTTGTGACTACTCGCGTAGTGACGTACGTATACGTGAAAAAGTAGAAAAAGAAATAGCACAGCCAAAGCCAAGTAGAAAAACTAGAAAAAAGCGTGCAGCCATCTTATCATTGCATTGTATAAATACATAAGCCCATGATTATTCTTAAAACATGTGTACTGGCAAATTTCATGGCAAATACCATAGTCCTGAACAGTTCCTACTATTTACTGAATAATGCTTTTGTTAATCAATCGATGTCAAACTTGATTCCAATGGTACTGTCATTAGGTGTAGTATTGTGACATGTATACGACTGCACATTATTACCTTTTATACATAGAACATGCCAAAAACTAACACCATCAATTACAGACAGCTGATAAACAGACGTTACAATGATAAAAATTCAGTTTGTGATTATACGTACAAAAATATGACTAGTTCCATACTAGCCCACACCAACACCCCTTAACAATAGTGTCCAACTAATTAACCCTCTCATGTGTGCATATCCCAAGCCGTCTCTGTCTCATCGTCAATAAGGGTATAATCACACGGAAACTAACTCCGTATCGCTATTACAGGAAACACGAGAGTTCCAATTTATCATTGAGACCCTTCGGACTCAAAGTGTCTAGATACTTAATCCAAAATGTCTCCCGCTGCGTGATAAATTTCGTCATGTCCTTGTCTGGACAACTCCTTACAGTTTCTAACACTGTGAATCTCAACTGAGCAATTGAATGGTGAAACTCAACCCAATGGTTCGCTAATGGAGAAGTCATGACTCTTGTCCTTATTCTGCTTTTGTGTTCAGTTATACTTGTCCGCAGTGATCTCTCAGTCTTACCGATGTAGTATAAGCCACAAGAGCATCGTATAGCATAAATCACGTTCTGTGTGTTGCAATTAGCTGTAAACAACAATTTAACTGGTCTGCCTGACCAAGGATGGGAGATAAATGAGCCTAGTAACACATTATTGCAATGTGAACAGTTGTAACACTTTTGCATGCCTTTTGATTCTTCCAAATTATCTACCTTCCGCTTTTTTAAGATCTCTCTGATGTTATTCGATCTCTTGTACGCAAAAATGGGAGGTTCTTGAAAAATGCTGTAAAAATCAGGTTCCATCTGTAATAACTCCCAACGATTGAGAATTATTCTCTTAATCGCAGGCGACTGCGTCGAAAAAGTGGAAACAAAAACATCACGTCTCCCCTTATCTTTCACCTTCTTAATTAACAATTCAGATCTGGATATATCATCCGCACGCTTGGCCGCTGTTTCCACTAGCTCTACCGGATAACCTCTATCTACAAAACCTCTTTTGAAACATTGTAATGTCGTTTGGTATTGTGTATGGTCAGAGGTAATGCGCTTGATGCGCAAAAATTGTGAGAATGGGAGGTGCTTTTTTAGAGACTCAGGATGGAAACTGGTGTATGATAATGAGTTATTGCGATCGGTGGGTTTAGTAAAAACCTTAGTGGTTACCGTAGAGCCAGTCAATTCTATTGCAACATCTAGAAAAGATATAGACCGTTGGTCCATGGTGTGCATAAATTGTATTCTGGGATTCATGTCATTCAGCTCACCTAACTTCTGCTTTAATGTGTCCGACGTGCCCTGCCACATGATGAATATATCGTCAATATATCGACGATACATAATCAGATGTTCCATCCACTCTGGATCACACAAAATGTGTTCTTGTTCAAACTTCATCATGTAAATATTAGCGTAGCTAGGTGCCCCGGAAAAACCCATAGAGGTTCCTGTGGTCTGTAAAAAATACCTGTCCTTCCACTGAAAATAACTGTGAAATAAAATTGCAAAATTTCCAAAAGGAATACTTTATCTGCCTGTATATCATCTTGATGAAGAAGGGCCCACTCAACAGCCTCAATCCCTTCTGTGTGTGGTATAGATGTATATAATGCCACCACATCCACTGTACATAACCATAACTCTTCCCCTGTTGGCAATACCAGATTCCCTAATAGGGTTAGAAAATGAGTAGTATCCTGTACATAGGTAGAACCCGATTGTACTATTGGTTGTAGGAATGTATCCGGATACTGGCCTAATGGCTCATGAATTGACCCGCAGCCCGAGACTATCGGGCGAAATGGGGGATCCCATAGATGTTTGTGTATTTTTGGTAACATGTAAATCTCGGGCCTGCGTGGAAATCTAGACTGGAGAAATTCAAAAGTCTTGTCTGTGATCCACCCCATGTCCTTTGCATGTGTCAGGATGTGTAACAAAATCTCCTGAAATTCGCGTGTCGGGTCATGTCTCAGTGGTAAATATGTTGTCTCGTCAGAAAGCATCACTTCTACTTTAGTTTCATAGAAACTCCGATCCATGACTACTAGTGCACCTCCTTTATCCGCGGGAAAAAACACTATAGATGTATTATCACGTAAATTTCTAAGTGCCTTCCTGTCTGCCACGGTTAAGTTATGCCTTTTCCTAGACGGTGTTGGTAACTGAGCCAAATCTTTCTTCACTAGAGTCTCAAATGAATCCAAAATCTTATGGGTAGTAGGAGCAATGAACGTACTTTTTGATCTAAACTCCCTAGAACCAAGTGTTTCTGGACTGTCTGATTTTAATGATAGCATTACTTCAATATTTTCTCAATTTTACACTTGTTAATGGGGTCTGGGCATTGGTTGCACATCATTAGTACCAGTTTAACACTCAAATATAGAAATAAGCAACAGAAAGGTGACCAGTCCAGCTTTGCAAAGGTCCTTCTACTGCGCAGTCACACGTGCAGTTGCGGTTTAGATAACTTTTGAACCGTTTGAGCTGGGAACAAAGTTTTTTTGTTAAAACTGCGGATTATGTGGCAGATGATGGATTATGTGGCAAATGCGACAAATCTATATGCAAAAAATGCTGCAGCCACACAGTCACATAATTCCAGTAGGCATTTATATAACCTGCAGCCTTCATTCTGGATAGTTCCAACCCAACGATTCCTCTTTCTGAGTAAAATGGATCATTGTATTAAAAACACCTGTTGAGTAGAGTGCTACAGAATGGCAGAAAATTCAGTGGAATGCACTATGTAACAACTCAAATTGTATGCACCTTTCCTTTTCTGCCTCTTTCAGCAACGCTCTGCCTTTTGACTCTGTTCCACCAATGTCTGTAGCTCACTTTATTTGTCCTCACTGAACACATCACTGTTCTTTTATCACAACATCAACACACAGTGCTTAATTTGTGCAGATCGTTGGTAGCGGTTGGCACAAGCACTCATTTTAACATGAGATTTTGACCAGCGTAAGAGAGAGAAAGGCAGAAAATGAGGGGAACACAGTCATAGGAAACTACCGACAAAGGAAGAAAGGAGAGGAAAATGAACCTGCAAGAGTGAAATAAAGAGACAGGAAGAGTAGGATGGTGGAAGGAAGTGGGATAAGGTGAAACCAAATTTTGGTCGGTTGCCTTGGTACTGAGCAGCCCTGCATTCAACAACTCCGACCAAGAGCTCCTTAAAGAAAATCTGAGCCCCTACACACATATAAAGTGTGTGTGTGTGTATAAAACAACACATTTTGTTTGTGTTAGAGGTTTGCCTCTTCTACTACAGAGCTAATGGTGAGGGCCTACTTCCAGCCTTTTGTCCATGATGTCTCTTCCACAGAGCACTCACAATGAGAATCTCTCTCTTGCATTCCAAAGGCCATGAGCAGAGTTTGTCTTTTCTATCTTTTTGTCCATGGTAAGAGTCTTTGCTCTTTTTACAATAAAATTGGGCAAGTCTTTGCATCTAGAGAGTATCTAGTCACTCTTCTTCAAATCGTATTTCAATATTGATAACACTCTCATCATTACTTCTCAACTGATGATTTCATGCCCACAATTTCAGCTATATAAATATCTACCTTTCCCCCATTATTAAATGGAAGAGAATCATTGATATCACCGCATCTTTATTGCCCTATAATAACAAATACATTCCATACTAATTTTAAATAGTCACTGGCTATTTACATTTTCATCATCTTTTTCTATCAAATACCATTTAGTACACAGCATATCTATGAAAATATTAAATAAGTAAAACACTATTCCAGGCACCTCTTCTCATTCACACATATCTACTGAATAAGTCCTCCTAAGGGGAGACAAAAACACCAAGCAATATGAATTTCATCCAGTAGTTCCCTCTCATTTCCAGACACTTTTTCAACAATTATCAACTTGTACACAACGTTTTGGCTCATCATCTGTTGCATTCATCAGGGTGTATACGGATAAGGGCCTAATAGACAGGAGGGGGCTCAGAGATATGAAGGGGAGCATGGGATACGGGTGATTCATGGACCTCAAGATGAGCGTCAGGAGAAGAGTGAGTGAGTTTCAGTGGAATAATGGACTTTTCAGTCCTGACCAATGTCACTGGCCAAATAAGCAATAGAAGGATTTCTTTACCATAACATTCTCATAAAATTACTCCACTCATACTAAAAAGTCAATGCTTCTCAAAAGGTTGCAATTCGCAAATGTGGGCCACTTTTTTATTGGGTGCCCAGGCCTATATCTGGTCCCAATCCGACTCTTGGCCCTCGCAGTGACGGCTTGAAGGCCAATAGAAAATGGCCACGTTAATTTCTTCCTGTTCTGGAAGTTGTGTGATTGGGCCTGGGCTCTTTCTCACAGGCACCCCCAATCACGCATCTCCTTTTAGTAAGGTGGGCTGTGTCGTGCAGGTACAATAGGGGCATGGCGAAGGGGACAAATTCTTTCTTTGACACTGGCTGCCTGGATATTTCCTTTTCTATTCTGTGCTGGAGAAAAGAAGTTTGTTTATCCTAATTCACCTTTCGTGAACCCTGCAGCTGCTTATCAGATAGGACTGTGAGGCAGAGTTCTATGTACCAAGTAGGAAAGAAAATGTGTGACTATTTGTTCTTATTTTTAAAATCTGCAAAGGCCCAGCAAGGCACATACTTTGTGTATGCTTCATTTAAATCGTTTTTATCATTATCATGACCATGGATGCAAGGCAACAATAAAAATGTCCAGATAACTGGTGATTAATGATCCTGCTGGAGAGCAATCCTTTGTTGGTAGTTTTGAAATGTGCCTTTGTCACAGTGATTCTTATGTTACTTGCAGTTCAGAAGTTACAATCCTAACATAGGACAGTGACCTATGAACTGTCATCAAAGAGCTGCATACAAATCTGAATGGTTTAGTTAGAACTTCACATTTTTTTTGTGTTGCGATATAGTTAGAACTTCCCCAGTCTTTCATTATTCTAATGTTGCTAAAAAGAGTTAGCTTGGGCAGATATACATTTTTATTAGTAAAGCCAACCCACCAACCATTGGGGTATGCTTTAAATCCTGAGTTTGTGCTTCTCCAGACCACACCCTCTTAAAATATACTGCCCACCAGTATGGATGACGTGAGTCCTACACCTTATAATCCTCATTGGCTTATGTGACATTCCCTATAGACTGATTTACCTACTTGTATGATTCATTATCTCTGTATAATGTGTGCGTGATGTAAAGTACTGTGACACCCTACACTGATATGAGTAGCGCTATACAACAAATGAAATGCATATGAGAGAGGGGCTACAGAGAGATGAAGGGCACTGTTGAAGGGTGGTAGTAATGGTATCTACGGAGAAAGAGGTCATTGGTGGGGCGCCAAACAAGACTTTCGCACTAGTGCTAAAGCCTGCCCTGTCATGCCCTTTCTGTTTTTTGTTTATTTAATTAGCAGTCAGGTCATGAGTGCACAAAGACTGTTTGGTTGGCCCTCTGGGGCCGCCCAAACTAATCATGCCCACTCTGCCCTTCTCCATGCAGGCTGCATTGGCTGCAATGCAGCCTGCATGGAGAACATGGCCTCCACATAAATCCCTGGCTGGGCGGCGTCCCGACCAATCACAACACTGCTTGCAGCGTTGTGATTGGCTTTGGGGAGGGAGCCTGGCGGCCTGCATTCTGTTCCTGCAGGAGAGCAGGAGCCGAGAAGACGTGGGACCCGGCCGGAATTTAAAAAAAATTAATATTATTAAATTACCCCCCCCCCCGCTCGTGACCCCGCCCCGCGTGAACCCCCTGCCCCCTCTCCCTCCACCCGCGAGTCATCATGCCGGCCGCGACTGCCGCAGTGGCCCACCCGAATGCACCATTGGCCCACCCAAATAAAAATTCCTGGAGCCGGGCCTGTGTGGGAGACAAATCAAGGAACATTCCGCAGCAGCAATCTACAACTTGACCCCGCCACACCCCAGAAAGAAAGGAAAAGCAGAGGGTCACGAGCAGGCCCTACAGCACCAATCAAGCCAGCCAGGGGCATCACCAATTTGCAATGTACTGCAATAAGGTCAGGTAGACGAGCACTGAACCAATTAAACTCAGGAAGACAGGACTCTAAGAGAGCCACCGAGCCCCTAGGATTGTAGAAGGCCCCAAATCAAAGGATAGTATTGAGTGTAGCCCCCAGTTCCAATAGGCCACATGCCGCAGGCAGCCTGAACTCCGTGTGTGTTGGGGTTGGTAGTCAACCAGGTGCAGCCAGGTCCAGAATTAGGGAAAGCTTGGGGGGCCGGGAGGCAGATGGAATGAGCCAGCAACTAAGGGCCCTGCCGCTGCACAATAACACGAGCGCTCCCTCTTCAGGGGCCTACAGAGATAGGGAGACGGTTGCGGGGCACAGGCAGAGGTCGATCCACAGCAAAGCAGGCTTTGGGCATGCGCCAGAGATTTCTGGGCCAGGGTGGGGTGAAACGAGGCAAAAGATGAGGGAATGCGAGGCAATGCGTCTCTGGCTTTTCCAGCAGCGGGGTGGCGTCAAACTCAGGGGGAAAGATGATGGTAGAGGGGCAACACCCAACACCACAAGCCGCACCCGAACCTAGTCAGACCGCTTCCGTGGTGCACAGGGCTATACCTGCTGCCACGGGGCTAAACGCAGCGCTTCCCGTACCCTGTTCACCCCTCCAGCGCACTATCGCCAGCAGTCATAGTTCGAGATGCCTGTCAGGTTCGGGAGTAGCTGCTACCGCTACTGACGGCCCGTCATCGCAGCCTGACCCCGGTTGTGAATATAATTGCCACCAGTTCATAGTTCATGCTTAACTGTGTCACCTTTTCTCCCCACAGGTTTAGGCACATCATAAACTCCTCAAAATACACAGGAGAGAGTCAGTCAATCAGAATGAGATAAGTAATCAATAAATAACAGTTTCGGATAAGAAGTACAGGAGCGCATATAGCTGGGCCACATTCTTTTGACTACACGTGAACTTGGGGTCCATTTCCAGAATGTTAGGACCTTAGTTTTCAATGTGTTGTGCCTGAGGTGATTAGTTAGTTTTCATTGGTCACCTTTGTGGATGCATTGGCCCTCCTAGAGTTTGGTCAAGCAGGAGCCTACCGTGCCGTAAATCAGCCGTAAACCGACACCACTTTATTCACAGTTTGCTCACCTCAGTTAGAGGAGGATGAAGCACCGGGTTTCCAGCAATGGAGCCGCAGCTGGCTCCACCAATGGAAACCTTTGACCAGTGGCTTGTCTTCCGCATGGATGTTGATTATTGTATATTGGAAACTTTACAGTCCATCTGATTTATATTTTTCCTCCTTGGCACCACTAGGAAAAGCCTGGCATTCCCAAACAGGAAAAACACAAATGACCCACAGCACATTAGTACCATTTGCTTTTTGTTTTTCAGAAACAAACCCTGCTTCAGGGGTTTGATGCACAGCTGGGCCAAAGCAGGCTGGTTCCCACTGGGGAATCACCGCACCAGCAGATGCACATGAGTCAATAAGCTCTTCTCTTGGAGTGCATGGATCTCATGGTACGATGGGCAGTACTCTGCCAGAGGAGGGAAGGCTATTGTGCTGACCTGGTGGGCTGGCGGACCACCTAATGTGGTCTAAAAGACCCTCATTGCCTTGTGGCACAGGAATTGATATCTCATGGCCTTCCAAGCTTTAGCAGGATTTTCATGTCATCTGTGTAACTATTACAGCTGAGGTTGAAGGAGAAGAGGACATCACATAGAGGGCTAAGGGACACATTCAAGAGGAGATGGGCAACGGGAGGCTATGAGGGAGTCCGGATTTGGAGGAGAATGGTATATAGGTGAGAAAGAGTGAAGTAATATGTTAGAGAGAAATGAGGCAGTCCAGTGCAGGAAAGTACCCGTGCTCCTAGACTGTGTTGCTTCTGACCATAAACGTTTGATTCTATGTGGTAATATGGGTCCCCCTTAAAGTGTTTATAGTTTTTAAAGTCAAACTATGATAGCTCGCCAAGCAACATATGAGTTTTGATGAACACTTCTGACCACAGATACCTCACTTTTAGAATATCCTCAGACACCATATTACATCAGTAAAATTTAAACAGCATTGCTCCTGCATGCCTGCTAAGTGGCGCTGTGTGCCTTTGCATTGACTTAATTCCGCTCCAGATGTGACGATTGAGCTGCATAAAAACGCTACAGTGTATATCAACTTCTGATGGATACATCTGCCTGTGGATTCCTCACCTTTTGAATTACCCCTTGCGCCAGCATTCCACGGAAACTTTTCTCTTAGCTCTCCCACGTCGACGAGGACATCACAATGGTACGGCTCCGCTTGCGACTCTGTATGACGTCATCGGAGCCATAAGAAGACCTCATCGGCATGCTGACGTCAGTATCCTTTTTTCTGCGCTGTCGACGCGCAACAGTTTTTTCTGGGACTCTCCATTTTCTTCGTGTTTCTGCTGTTTCCCTTGGTGTAGCAGTGCTATGGGTACAACAAAGAGGTCGGGATTCAAGCCTTGCAGAGAGTGTTGGGGCCATATGTCCATCACGGATCCCCACGACGATTGTCTCTGGTGTTTGTCGTCAGATCACGATGTCGAAGGGTGTTCGTCTTGTCGGAAGATGAATCCTAAGGTGCTGAAGGAGCAGGAGGCAAAGCTCTTCATGGCATGGGCAAGGGATGAGAACAGAGGTCGTAAGAGATCCAAGTCGAGGTCGTCGACTTCACATACCTCAAAGTCGAAGAAGCATAAGAGGAAGCACCGACATGGGTCTCGTCGTCGTCGGTCTTCAAACGGCAAGGCTTTGAGGTCGGCTTCTCCAGTTCAGCGGTGTCGCACTAAGGATGTCATCTCGCCGTCGCCCTCTCCTTCTCCGCAGGCATCTCTGGCTCGCTCTCCGATGCCTAGAGTTTCTCCGACGCTCAGGGATTCTCCAGCTCCGAGGGAGTCTTCTCCGGTTCCTGTGGCGTTGCCTGTGTTGGCTCCAGTGTCCACGGTGCCACAGCCTCAGCCTGCTAGGCTTCAGTCGGATCCGGACCCAGGGGTTCCAAATCCGTATCCACCCTTTCCGGTTCCAGGAGCGGATCCCTCGCATTTCCTGAATGCGATGTTTGGCGTTTTTGCCGAAGCAGCTTACCCTACCGGCGCGCCTTCGGGCCCCGTGGGTCCGCTTGCATTTAATTTGGGCGTCCCCCAGCAATATGCCCAGGCACCCTTCGTGCCCTTCATGCTGGCGGCTCCGTCATGCAGTTCCCGGCGCCGAGGTTTTCAACGCTGGTTCCTCAGTCTCTGGCACCATCTGGTTGCCTGTTTCTGAAGGGCCTCCTTCGACGCCGGCGCCACGCCTGGCGCCGCCAATACTGAGGATGCGCTCCAGAAGGGAGGCCCAGAGACTGTTGGAGGAAGAAGAGTACCAGCAGGATCAGGCTGAAGAGGGGGAAATCATTGACACAGTGGATGACTTTGAGGGTCTTCAGGAGGCCAGTGGCTCGGACACTTCCCCGGAGTGGGACATTTCTTCCCCTAAAGCTCTGCCTTCAGAGGATGTTGCTCCTTATCATTCCATTATCAGAAAGGTGGCTGATCTGTTGGACTTGCAATTGCCCACGGCTGAAGTCAAGTCAAATTTATTGACTGAAGTGTTGCATTCTCCATCTTCTGTGGTTGAGCCTTTGTTGCCTTTTAACAAGGCTTTGACTGAGCCAGTTATGGAAGTGTGGCAGAAGCCCTTATCTGCCCCTGCGGTATCGAGGACTGTGGTGAGGCAGTATAAGGCTGCTCCTGGTGAACCAGCCTTTTTAACCTCCCACCCTTCACCGGAGAGCTTGTTGGTTCACGCTTCTTGTTCGACAAAGCAGTCGGCTGGTTCGTTTCCCAATACTCCGGGGGATAGGGACTTGAAAAAGTTGGAGCAGTCGGCCAAGAAGGTTTTCTCCTCGGCCAGCATGGCCTTAAAGTCTACAAATGCCACATGCCTGTTGAGAAGGTATATTCATGCCTTAATGGATTCTGCTAGACAGGTAGCTCCTAAACTACCGGGGGATGATCCTGGTCACTTCTTGGAAGTGTTGGCAGATACACAAGCGGCTGCCCGTCAAGTGATCCAGTCTGGTTTAGATACTACAGACTCTGTTGCCAGAGTGATGGGTTCCTCTGTGGCCACCAGGAGGCATGCTTGGCTCAGGTCTTCGGGTTTCTCTCCGGATGTGCAGGCCACTCTACTTGATCTGCCTTTCGATGGGTCCAGGCTTTTTGGAACGAAGGCAGAATCAGCTGTACAACGCTTCAAGGACAGTAGGCCTATGGCAAGATCCTTGGGCTTACAATCTCAGCCTAGAGGTTATGGTTTCAGGAGGTTTTGAGGCTTTGGAAAGGGGGCTTCCTTTCGGGCCGTCAACAGCCTCAGCAGCAACAGCCGCAAAATCCTTTGTACAAGTCGTACAGAGGGAAGGGTAGAGGCCGTCTGCGGGGAGCCTCCTGACAACAGTCTTCCTCCTCCCCCTCCTCTCCTGCCCCCACCACCTGTAATACAGGAATGCAGCTCTAGATCCCCCATCTTAGAGCATATTGGTCCCATAGGAGGCCGGGTGTCCCAATTTCTACAAGATTGGAAATCTGTTACATCAGATCTTTGGGTTTTGAATCTTGTGGAAAATGGGTACGCCCTCCCCTTCCTAGAGTTTCCACCTCCTTACCCTGCTCATCAGGGTTGGTGTTCAGAGCACCATCTGCTACTCCTGCAGTAGGAGGTTCTGGTTTTGTTACAGAAAGGTGCAATAGAAGTGGTTCCAGAGCAGGAGCGGGGACATGGTTGCTACTCCCGGTATTTCCTGATCCCCAAGAAGGGCGGTCGTTTGAGGCCAATCCTAGACCAGTGGTGGCTGGTGACATTTGAAAGTGGTGAGGCGTAAACATTCTGGATGAGTGCCCGATGGCAAGCGGGCGTAGCGAGCCAGCCCAACCGTCTTAAGAATGGTTCAGGTGGTTTTCCCCAGAGAAAATTTTGAAAAAAGAGTGGGAAAATGGTGCATTTTCAAACATATTGAAGAAAGCAAGGTTAATAAAGTAATTGTGAAAGTGTAGTTATAAATACAGAGATTTCATATGATAATGACATAGACTTAGTTAAGATTTAACTTTTTCACTTGGTTCTCAGCTCTCCTAACAACCAAGGAACACATTACAGCCAGGTAGTAGAAGGGGGTGTGTGATTGAAACTGAGGGATATTTTCACTTTGGACTGAATTTTATTTTTGTCCCAGTAAAGAAAAGTGTTTTTATTTTTCTAAATGAGACGCTATTTGCAAAGTGCCTCGAAAAGGAAAGAGGGGGGCGTGGCTTCGCCGCGACGCGTAATGGCGGCTTGATCGCATAGCTCCGTGAACGCCTGAGCTCATTCCCGTCATCCGGCACATTAATCCTGCATCCCTACGGCTGGGGGGCCATCTGAACTCCCACGGACACAGCGGAGATCGAAACTGCATCTGTAAGCCCAGAAGCGAGAGTGAAATCGGCATTGTCCCGGACGGCCCTCGGGGGACTGGAGCCGGGAGTTGCCGCACGGCGTATCTGGGCGTGGCACCGCGGCTGCCCCGGCTCCTCCACTGCGCGAGGCAGAGGTCGGGGCCTTACATCAGAGTCCTAACCGCCGTAAAGTCACCGGAGCCACCGGGAGCCGCAGGAAACACGGTTGCGCTGCCGTGGCCAGTGTGGTGCAACGGAGCAGTGAGTGACGCTATTGAGGCAGCGCGGAGGCTCACACGCATCTCCCTAAGCTGGGGCGCCCGGTTCCTGCACGCCGGCAGCGTATGCCCTAGTCGCCTCTGGGGACCCTCCCTCGCGCTTTGCCCGCGGTGCCATGTCTGAATCAAGGCGCTTGACTTGTGGCGAATCCGAGCCTCAGCAATCAATATGGCCTGGGGCACTTTGGACAATCCATAGAACAAATAAAATCGACCAGTCCCTACAGTACTCCCGGGTCTATCTGAGGCCCCGGGGGCTCTGGGGGCCGCGGAGGGGTGCCCTTACACAATAGCGGACAGGGGCAAAACGACGCACCCACTAGGGACATCTGAAGTGCTGACCGCGTAGCAGTGGGCGGACCACGATACCATTCCGGCAGTCTCCGGCGACGCTGTCGCGGCCCTGCTCAATCCTGCGGACTTCTCTCTACAAGTCCTATACTGAGGATTAACTCACAGGCCAGTGCAGCCCTCAAGCCATATCTAGGACATCCGCCTAGCCATATCAAGCCCCCGTGGGTGGCGTGGACTGACCTAACAGCAGGAGCGGACCCTGCACTACCGTGGTGAATATGTCGGGTGCAAAGGGCCTGAAAGGGTCACAACAGACAAAATTGGACAAATACACTCTGCCAAAACCTGTCGAATCCGAACATCACAACAAATGAAAAATGGCGGCCTGCCCGGAGGGGGAGCTCCCTGAACTTACACTGAAGGATGTCATGGAAGCCATCTCGGGGGTCCGCTCCTCTCTAGAACAGAGAATGGATGCAATCACCTCGGAAGTGTCACTCATCAGAGCAGACCTGACGAAAATTGGGGAGAAGGTGAAGCAAATGGAGATTGTCACCACCAGCCGCGTAGGAGACACCTCGCAAATACAGCAAGATATTAAAGACTTGCAGGCCTTTTGCAAATTCGTAGAAGACAAGTTGGACGACTACGAAGGCCGCACGAGACGGAACGTACGAATCATTGGGGTACCTGAAAAGGCGGAGGGTCCTGCAGCGGACCTATTCGTGGAGGACCTCATACTCAATCATCTTTGACCAAAGGGGTTGTCAAAATTTTTTGGGGTGGAGAGAGCGCATAGGGTCCCCGGAGGACGGCCGAAGCCTGGGGCACCTCCACGACCAATGTTGGCAAAAATTTTGAATTTCAGAGACAGGGATGCCATATTGCAGAATTCTAGAGTGGCCCCTCCACTCAGATTTGAGGACTCGGAAATCTCCTTCTTTCCGGACTTCACGCTAAATGTCCAGAAACAGCGTTGGTCATTCCTAGAGGTAAAGAAAAAGCTTCGCGACAAAGGGGTCAAGTATGCCATGCTGTTCCCGGCCCAGCTTCGTGTGGAAGCGGAGGGCAAAGCTTGGTTCTTTGACCGCCCGGAGGTGGCTGCGGACTGGCTGGAGGGTTGGAGAGGAGCAAGAGATCATAACGGCCGCTGAGAGGCGGGGCCGAACCCACCAGCAGATAGCGCCGAACTTGATATATAAGAGGTCAAGGACTTTCTCCTCACACCGACTGGCGGCGCCTACAAAACCTGATCGAGGTATAAGGAACCTAAAGGGCATTACAGACTTGACTAACTGTGGTAATTATTACATGAAGTCTGATGATTATTGTTAGACCCCCCTAGGGGATCCGAAGGGGAACTTAGCATGGGGGAGGGTTGGGGCAGCGGTGCTTTCCACCCCCTACACTTACTTCTTTTAGTTCACAGTTAGGGCGACAGGCACTCTGCATATTTGAGGGATGGGCAGTTTGAGGCCCGGAGTGCAGGGGAGCAGGGAGGGGGGTAGTTGGGTTGAGATAGGGTTCATACAGTTCTTTTTAGAGAGTGCACCTTCGACCAATCGCAGAAAAGAGAGGGGTAAAATTGCTCACAGCCACATTAATGATTGCTCACTGGTACAAAACCTTTAGGCTTTTGAGTTGGAATGTAAACGGGCTCGGGGACAAATTGAAACAAAGTATAGTATTACAGTATATCAAACGGCATTCGCCGGACGTCATCCTCCTTCAGGAATCACATTTGATGGGCAACTCCTGCAAAGCTATGAATAGAGGGGGCTACAAACTAATCGCGCACCCTGGCTTTACCACTGGCTCCAAGGGGGCGGGAATCATGATCAAAAACTCGTTTCCACTATCCATACAACACAGCTGGGCTGACGAGATGGGTAGATATGTGGTGGTTTCTGGGACATGGAAAGGGAAATGTTAATGTCTGTATATGTCCCACTGGGATTACAGGGCCATACCTTTAAAGACTTAGGGAAAATCGTGTTGTCTTTCCCGGAGGGCTACCTAGTTCTGGGTGGCGACCTCAATTCAGTGGTATCGGGCTCCCTCGACCGCCACCCCCCACGAGTCATAGGACCCTCACATAGATGGCTCCCGGATTTCCTCGAGGCATTCGGCCTCGCAGACGCATGGAGGGCGTACCACCCGGATAGCATTCAGCACACCTTCCACTCAGGGGCGCATAATAGTCTGTCTCGAATTGACTACCTTCTGGTTCCGACATCCCAGATAGGCAACATTCGGGAGGTTAGGCACCTCCGACCATTCTCCCTTATGGGTGGAGCTGGCCCTTGGGGAGAAAAGGGTGGGTAGAATAGCACCGATCAACCCCTGGTAACTTCGTAGTCCTATGGTCAAAAAGGCACCCCTGCTAGCTATCGATAACTACTTCTTGGAAAACAAAGACTCGGTACGATCATCCCAAACCTTGTGGGAGGCCTTCAAAACAGTACTGAGGGGGCAGGCGCTTTCGCTGATCGCAGGAGTGCGAAAAGAAAAATCGAAAGATTTAGTCCGCTTAGAGAACGAGATCCTGCAACTAGAAGAGGGGGCGAGGGAGCGGGGGCGCATGATCAGGCCCATGCTTTAAAACTTAAAGAGACGAATATAAAGCAATAGCCACAGACATGGCCAAGACGTTAGGCAGAGACAAGGATGGAAGATTGTATGATCTGGGAGATAAAGCCAGTAAGCTGCTAGCCTGGCTAAACAAGAAGGATATGGCGAGCAGACTGGTACCTGAATTATCAGACGAACTGGGAGGGATGATTACGGACCCGCAGGCCATCGCCAATAAGTTTGCTGAGCATTATTGCTCCATTTACCGTGCAGGCTCCACCCTTTCGGAGGGGGACTCCATGGCTTTTCTCTCGGATATCCAGCTTCCCAGACTGACTATAGATGAAAAAGACGGGCTGGACAGTGATTTCTCGAACGATTAAATCGCCCTGGCCATAGAAACCTTCAGGCGGGCAAGGCCCTCGGTCCTAACGGCCTCCCGATTGAATTATACAAGTTGAAACCTGACGCAATAGCCCCACACTTGCGAGCCATGCTGGAGGAGAGCAGAGAGCGTGGAATACTACCAGACGACCAAAGAGTAGCTACACTGGTCACAATACACAAAGCAGACAAACCCAGGCACAAGTGTGCATCGTATAGGCCGATCTCCTTAATAAACGCGGAGCCTAAAATACTAGCTAAACTACTGGCGAGTCGCCTGGCCCAAGTAATAAGTGCACTGGTACATCCTGACCAGTCAGGCTTTATGCTTCATCGAAATACAGCATTAAACCTCAGGAGTTTGCACGGGGTGTTGAGTCGTCAGGGTACGATCCGAGAAGCAGCGGTGGTAGTTTCACTGGATGCCTCGATGGCATTCGACACCATAGAATGGCCATATTTGTTTGCGGTTTTGGCTAAAATGGGGTTTGGTCCCAAATGTATTGGTTGGGTACGCCTCTTATACACAGAACCCCTTGCACAGGTGGTGGTCAACAACAAACAGTCTGTGGTGTTTGAGCTGGGCCGGGGCACCCGCCAGGGTTGTCCATTGTCCCCTTTACTCTTCGCCCTCACCCTTGAACCATTGGCGGCATGGATTCGCAGAGACCCAGTGATTCGAGGATTGAAGTGGTCGGAAACGTGGGAAGACCGCATATCTCTCTATGCGGACGATATCCTGTTGTACCTTGCGTCCCCTAGGGCATCGCTCCATAGAGTGCTTAACATCTTCACAAATTTTGAGAAATTTTCAGGGTACACGATTAACTGGAGTAAGTCCCTGCTATATATCCTCAGTGGGGAGCCACCCCCCCTGCCGCGGGGATGTCCTATTCAAGTGGCGAGGGAGGGCTTCCGATACCTGGGCATCTATATCACGTCTGACTCACGGGCTTGCTACGAACGCAACCTACTCCCGCCCCTGCAGAGACTTAAGCGAGATGTGGCCAGCTGGAAGGCGCTCCCACTCTCTTTATTGGGAAGGGCCGCGCTGTTCAAAATAATGTCACTGCCACGGTTCCTCTACGCACTCCAAAATTACCCGGTCCCGGCACGATACTTCAAAGAAATTGAGGGCCTCCAGAGGGAGTTGCTTTGGGATGGCCGACCCCGCATAGCCTTGCAAAAACTAACGTTGAGTTGGTATGACGGAGGGATCGCTCTCCCAGATGTCAAAAGATATTACTGGGCGGCCCACCTAACCGCAATTAATCACTGTACATACCGCGGGTCGGACGACCCAGGCTATAGGATGGACAAATGGCTGACGGGGGGTACATACAACTCGGCCCTTTACGCCAAGCCTCAGAGGCTTCCCCTCACGGGGCCCACTAAACACTCAGTACGGATATGGCATGCCGCCACCTGAAGTATGGGGTGGGACAGGAAGTTCACCATGGCTACTACTCTGTGGGACTCGGAACAGCTGGGCGCCCTGAGGACAACGAAGGGGTTTGACAAATGGGATCTGATCGGAATCTCAAAGATCGGAGACCTGTGGAAAAAGGGTGAGGTGGTCACATTTGCACACGTGAAACAGGAATATGACTTAGCCGCTACAGAACACTTTTGGTACTTGCAGGTGAGACATGCGCTAATGTCCTGCCTGCCAAGGGGCGACTCTCCCCCGGAATCCTCGCCACTGGAGGACAGATTGCTCGATGGCTATCTGCCGATGAAAGCAATATCCCTGACCTACAAAAAGTTGATCAATAATGCCCCGGACCCCCTCAAAATGGTCCGAGGACATTGGGAAAGGGATGGGCTGGAGCTAGAAGATGAGGAATGGCAGGAAGCGGTGTCCTCACCTCGTGAGGTCACAGTCTCTTCTAGACTGCGGCTGGTCCAACTTAAGATCCTCCACAGAATATACATCACGGGGCCTCAGCTTGTCAGAATGGGTAAATCAGATGAGGGATTGTGCAGAAGACAGTGCGGCATAATAGGCACATTTATGCATACTGTATGGGAATGTGTCCATATCCAGTCTTACTGGAAGGGAGTTCATGACTGTATGAGTGATGTCCTGGGGGTGCGAATCGGACTCGAAGCTAAAAGATGCTTGCTGAATGTATGGGAACCTACCGACCTGAATAGTAAGGACAAAACATGGGTCGAAATATAGCCCAATTGTGGGGCTCCGGGGTACTGCCTAGGGTTGTGGCCTGGAAGGAAAACATGGACTGGTATATGCTCAGGGAAAAAACTGTATACGTTGCACGGGGGTGTCCTCAAAAATGGTCCTCTATATGGAGCAAATGGAATGCATTTCGTGGCAATATCTGTGTCCCACCTTGTACCCTTTCTCTCGAAGATACGATGTCTCCATAAGACTATAAGTGAGTGACTCGTAGACCAAATCCATGATGTAACTACTTGAGTGTGTATAATGGAGACCGGAAATATCCCTTTTAATTGTATCTGTCAAGTGTTGACTCTCTACTGTTCAATAAAAAAAATTATTAAAAAAAAGAAAAGGAAAGAGGGAAAATTGGCTTTCGGTTTCCATCCACCTCTCCAGCCATTGGTGCCATTTCCTAAATGTTGAATGGTGATAGTAGCGACATCACACCCCCTTCAGACCTCTTATTTAAGAAAGTGACATATGGTGGCCATAGGCACCCATGGTGAGCCACTGTACAATTAACCTGAAAGGGACTGATTTATTTAGTGAGTGATTATCCTGCAAATGTGACATTGAACCACCCCCAAAGGCCTATACTGGACAGCCATGGCCTCGATAACATGGAGAGTTAAAACAGGGTAACAAGAACACACATAATGGAATATTACAGCTGATAATAATGGCTGTTATTTTAAGGGCCCGTATATTGAATGGTGTCACAATGTCTCTCCTAGTCAGACCTCATATAACAAAAGGATGATCTGGAACCGTTATTGTTGAATGAAAAAAAGTGAAAGACAAGAAACTGCCACCATCACCGAGTGTCAGTTGAAGACAAACCGGTACAATAAGCCAAACTGAGCTTAGTTGCTCGAAGACAACGGTATACAAAATATGAAGTGAAGGAAAAATCTGAGCAAAATATAATAACAAGTGTTCCAGGCGCATGCTAGTCGCGGAGCAACGGCTCAACATGAAAACTTATATGGTGCTCAAAAGGAAGATCGCAAGACAGTGTGCTGAAAAAGTAAACACGACAGAGGTTGATGAACACTGCGTGTCACAGACGAGGTTCTTAAGAGGCAATGAAATATGCGGATTATAAAAACAAATATAATCCTCAAAGTAAAGAAAAGCATGGGTACGAGTGCTTAACATACAATAAAAAACATGCAGCAGATAGATAAAGGGGCGTGTTAAGTTAATCTATAAAGCAGTGACAAATGCTCACGGTTTAAAGAGCGTGACGAGTCAATGCTAAACACGCACTCAGTCGCGGCCGGCATGACTTGCGGGCGGTGGGGGGAAGGGGTCACGTGGGGAGGGGTGTTAATTTAATTAAAAAAACAATTTTTTTAACTTACCTTCACCTCCGGTCCCTCTTTGCGTCTCCTCTCTCCTCTCCACACAGAAAGCAGGCAGTCTCCCTCTCCTAAGCCAATCACAACGCTGCTATGGCAGCGTTGTGATTGGCTAGGACGGCGACCCCACAGGCATCAATGGGGAGGACATTTTCTCTATTTAGGCTGCATGCAGCCTACATAGAGAAAATGCAGAGTGTGTATGACTGGTTTGGTCGGCCCTGGGGCCGACCAAACAGTCAGTGCCCACAACAGTGGGCTAGCCACGCCTCCCCTGCACTCGAACAGGACCGCCCGCCCCCATCAAATCCGGTATTCATAATACCATTTTATGTTTCTGCTTCTCGCACTGCGAGAAAGCAGTGGGGCGACGCTCCTCCGCCCACGTGGAGGAGCCGCCCCTCTCCTAGACCTCAGTATTTTGAACTTTTATCTCAGGCAGGAAAAGTTCAAGATGTTGACCCTAGCTCAGGTTCTTCTGGCGCTGCAGCAGGAAGACTGGATGGTGTCGATCGATTTGTAGGATGCGTATTTTCATCTTCACATCCTGAAGTGGCATTGGAAGTATCTCCTTTTTACGGTGGGATCTCAACACTACCAGTTTGCGGTCCTTCCGTTCGGTCTTACTTCCGTGCCTCGGGTCTTCACAAAGGTGATGGCGGTGGTGGCAGTACATCTCAGAAGGTCGGGGATTCCGGTTTCCCCTATCTGGACGACTGGCTGCTCAAAGCAAAGTCGCCAGAGATGGTGCTGCGTCACTTGCAAGTAACAACGCGATTGTTGTTTAACTTGGGTTTCTCGATAAATGTACCCAAATCTCACCTGGTGCCCTCTCAGCGCAGCCTGTTCATAGGGGCAGTACTGGACACGACTGTATGTTGAGCTTTCTGGCCTCCGCAAAGGATTCTCGACATTCAGGAAATGATTCCTTTGTTTCACAATGGAGCGGGTGTTCCGGTCCTGAAGGTCCTATGTCTGCTCGGTCTGTTTGCTTCCTGCATACTGTTGGTAAACCATGCACATTGGCACATAAGGGCACCCCAGTGGTGCCTCCGCAGGCAGTGGTTTCAGCACAACAGAGACCTCGGGGAGAAGGTCAGAATCTCCACGGACACTGCAGCAGAGCTGTCTTGGTGGAGCATTTCGGGCAACCTGTCTCAATGGAGGCCTTTTCAGCTTCCTCCACCAGTGACCACAGTGATCACGGATGCCTCCACTCTAGGGTGGGGTGCTCACCTGGGGGATCTGAAAGTCAAGGGACTTTGGTCTCCAGAGGAAAGGTTGCTTCACATCAACCTTTTGGAATCGCGGGCAATACGTTTAGCTCTCAAGGCCTTCCTTCCCTCCTTTCGCGGTCAGTCGGTTCAGGTCCTGACGGACAATACTACTGCGATGTGGTACATAAACAAACAGGGAGGTGTAGGGTCGCATCGTCTCTGCAGAGAGGCTCTGTGACTCTGGTCCTGGACTCAAGACCATCAGATTTGTGTGATGGCAAATCATCTGGCAGGAGTGCTAAATGTGCGTGCGGACAGTCTCAGTCGGCGTTTCTCGGCCGATCACGAGTGGCGGCTTCATCCGGAGGTGGTCCATCGCATCTTCAGGATGTGGGGGTTTCCTCGTTTGGACCTATTTGCCACTCACTAGAACGCGCACTGCCCATCATTCTGCAGTCTCCAGTTTCCGATGCAGGGAGCGTTGGGGGACGCGTTTCAGTTGGAATGGGGTTCGCACTCCTTTATGCATTTCCTCCCATACCCTTGATTCCTTGGGTTCTGAGGAAGATTCGCCAAGACAGGGCCCAAGTCATATTGATCGTCCCAGGTTGGCCAAGAAGGGTGTGGTACACAGATCTACTTCACCTCTCATCGCACCCTCCGCTTCGTCTCCCTCTAAGTGCAGATCTTCTCTCTCAGTCGCAGGGGCAGGTTCTACACCCCCACCTCCAGAGCCTGCACCTTCATGCCTGGAGATTGAACGGGGCAACCTGAGTTCTTTCTCTCTCCCCCTGGATGTGGTGGATGTTATTTTATCATCCAGGAGACACTCCACCAAATCTATTTATTCCCCCAGGTGGTCCAAATTTGTGAAATGGTGTGGAGAGAGGTCCATTGATCCTTTGAAGGCTCATTTATCGGATGTTCTTAGTTTTTCACTTTCTTTGGCCCAGCAAGGTTGTGCTGTGGCGACGGTTAAGGGCTACTTGTCAGTTTTTCTTTGTTTGCTGGACCAGCTGTCTTTGTTTAAGTCCCTTATTGTTATGAGGTTCATTAAAGGCCTCACCATTAGGTTTCCTCCCACTTCCTTCATAATGCCTCAGCGGGATTTGAATTTAGTTCTTACATTTCTGATGGGGGGTCTCCTTTTGAGCCTCTTCATAGTTGCCCTTTGAGGCTGCTTTCTTTCAAGACTATTTTTCTGGTGGCTATTACCTCGGCCTGGAAGGTAAGTGAGCTGCAGGCTCTTAGTTCTAAGCCTCCTTTTACTACTATCAATGCGGACAAGATGGTTCTTAGGACCAGGGCTGCTTTCCTGCCTAAGGTGGTTTCTCCTTTCCAACTGGGACAGTCTATTACTTTGCCTACCTTCTATCCTCCCCTCACCCTTCCAAGGAGGAAGAGAGAGCTCACCCCCTGGACCCTCGAAGGGCAGTCAGCTTCTATCTGGAAAGAACTAAAGACTCAAGGTTGGATGACCAGCTCTTTGTTGGCTTTGTGGGGAAGATGAAGGGCAAAGCCGTCTACAAAAGTACACTTTACAGGTGGATCATCTTGTGTATCAAGATATGCTACGCCCTGACTAAGAAGGAGCCCCCTGAAGGTATCAGAGCTCATTCTACTAGAGCTAAGTCTTCCACATCTGCTTTGGCTAGAAGTGTTCCTGTAGTTGACATTTGTAAGGCTGCAACATGGGCTTCCCTCCACACCTTTGCGAAGCATTATTGCTTGGATTCAGAGGTGAGGAGGGATGTCCATTTTGCTCGTTCTGTGCTGCAGGACTTTTTGGTATGAGTAGGTGGACGCCCTCCTCCGGGAGCGGGACTGCTGTGGGATTCTATTCAAAAGGTGAGGAATCCACAGGCAGATGTATCCATCAGAAGAACAAGTTACTTACCTTCTGTAACACTTTTTCTGGTGGATACAGTATCTGCCTGTGGATTCCTCTCTGACCCATCCTCCTCCCCATTGTCCACCTTCGTATACCGAAAAAGTGGTCATTGTTTGACATGGTTGTTTTCCTGTGTCTTTTGCTTGCCATACTGTTGGTTGTTAGAAAATGCTTTGTTTCTTTAGCTTTTCCTCTTTAGTTATATACTGTGTGTATTTGTGTATATATTGTATACTGTGTATACTCCAATTATGTTGTCGGTCTACCTGTGCGCCTTGAAGGCACGTAAAAAATGGGTGGAACTGACGTCAGCATGCCGACGAGGTCTTCTTATGGCTCCGATGATGTCATATGGAGTCGCGAGCGGAGCCGTGCCATTGTGACGTCCTCGTCGACGTGGGAGAGCTAAGAAAAGTTTCTGTGGAATGCTGGCGCAAGGGGTAATTCAAAAGGTGAGGAATCCACAGGCAGATACTGTATCCACCAGAAAAAGCGTTACCGAAGGTAAGTAACTTATTCATCAGTTCCTTTCTTTCCATGTCTTCATATTCAGATTCGGAGCTCGCTCTCACTTTATTCTCGTTAGTTGAGGACTTTTTTCTCAAATTTGTCTTTTTCCAGTATGCAAGGGTTTAAACCTTGTAGGGACTGTCACAAACAAATATCTGTGCCAAATCTTCACAAGGTGGGCCTCTGATGTTTGGGTTAGGAGCACGACTCAAACTCCTGCGAGTGTGACCTTATTAATCCGAAGGTGATCCGGAAACATGACGCAAAATTTGCATCTCTAAACACCTATAGAAGTCACAGAAGTCCTGCTTCCACTTCAGGTCGAGGAATCAGACCTGTTCCCCCTCTCAGGGCCATTCCCACAACAGATCCTTGTCACGGCCTAAGTCTTCCGGTAAGTCGAAGTCAAAGTGGAAGCACAAAAGGGCCGAATGTGATTCATCCCAATCCCACCACTCTCAAACACAGAACTTGCAAGGACATTAGTTTGCCTTTCAGTCTCTCTCCCAGTTCCCGGCTAGGAGCCATTCTGCAGCTGATCCAGGTGCACCCAACTTTATGGAGCCATCAGCGACATCACAACAGAATGAGTCCTTAAAAGAGGCCAAGTTGGGAATTTTTAGCTCTCTTCTGGGTCCGTCTTGGACTCCTTTATGACCCAAGGATCCACAAAGTTCTCCAGTTGGGTTACTGCTGCAGGGTCTGCTTCAGCGCTGTCTGTGTGTCCTGCACCCATCTCTGTTTCTGCTCCAATGTGAGAGCCGAATTTCAATCCAGCATCAATATCCACATACAACGCTTTGAGGTTGACACCGACCCAATGCCACTGGCACAGGGAAAGACCTTGTTCCCATAGTTCTATTTGACTGCAAGATGAATTCATATTGAACCTGACCGAGGTCATGTCCGGCACCATACCAACGCTTTTAGTCTTAGTTCAATCTGACTCAGACAAAAGCATGCCTTTATCTCAGAGCCACACCCAGCGCTCCAGCAACCTCTCGGTTCCAAATTTGATCAGGGTCAACAAGCTTTAGGAGATGACAGTGGAGATGATGGGAGATTATTTTCCTCCTCACTATGATGGTGAAAACCTCTGTATGGATTTGCTGAGGGCCAATGGGTTAGGCACTTCCCAGGACACTGGGTTCTGTTCTCTCCATGGACCTTTGCTTTGGTGATAAGACGTGCAGCAGAGTCTTACAGCTGCCATCTATGGAAGTTAAGACCAATGTGTTAACAGAAGTTTTGCAGCCTGGGCAGACTTCCTCTTTATTGCCATTCAACAAAGCCCTGACTGACACTTTAATTGGCACCTGGTCTTAGCTATGTTCCTGTCCATAGAGAACAGGCATGTAGTCAGGTATCAAAGGCCCCACCAGCAAGGTTTAATTCCATATGACTCCTCCAGACAGAGAATCAAAGAGAATTGGAGCATTAAAGAAGCAGATGTTTTAATCGGCCAGCCTAGCCCTCTGGTCAGTCAATGCCAGCTGTTTGCTGGGGAAATATTCCCATGCTTTTTGGCACCTGGTTCGTGAGATCTTGCCAGCATTCCCTGAGGAATTTCAAGCCATCCAGGATGGTGAGGATGCTGTCAAATATATAATCCGTTCTGGGTGGGCACAATGGAGTGCTTAGGCAGAGCAGTTGGCACAAGCGTGGTGCTTCAGCGAAACACATGGATGAGATCCCCAGGCTTCTCTGGGGACGTGCAAGCTTCACTGATGGATATACCACTTGATGGATTTGGCCTGTTTGGCGAGAATGCTGACTCTGCATTGGAAAACATCAAAGAAAGCCGGGCCATGGCACGTTCATTAGGCCTTTCTACCCCTGTGAGACAGTACCCTCAACAGCTTTCCTACTTTTGAGGCTACTCCAGAGGTTTGCTGTACTGGCAGTGTCAAGCCACACCATCTTCGCAAAAGGTATCCCAGCCTTTTCACAGTCAGGGCGGGGATCAAGCAGACAACGTCCAGGCCACTAAGGGCACTGAACTTCCCAGCCTGCACCCCTGCGGCATCAGCCTCCAAGCCCCTTTAGTTTGCCCTCAGCTGCACACGACTATCCTGTTGAAAGCAGGATATTTTGCCAAGGGTGGAAAATGTAACATCCGTCAGGTGGGTTCTTCATATCATTCAACAGGTTTAGGAAGCTGGCTCTAAATGTACTATACCAAAGTAAGGTATAGTGTGTACAGAGTCCAGGGAGTCCCCAGAGGTATAGCAGAGGCTAAATTAGGTAAGTACTAACAGCTCTCTTTGTGGTAGTGTGGGTGAGCAGTTAGACTTATCCAGAGGGTGTGTTAAGCAATTATTGTATTCACTCAATCAAGACTGATGCACACACTCAAAGACTGAATCCAGACCAATTGGGTAAGTATAAAAAAGGTATACTTGTATTTAATTTCTAATGCCAAGCAGGACTTGGTACAGGTAGGTAAAATATACTTGGAATGTAGGATTTCACAATGCAATACAGTTATGATTGAATTTTGCAATAGTTACAGGTTGGTAATGATTCAGAAAGCAGTTTGCATTACACAGTAATTACATTTAGATTACTTTGAGTACTAGGGAAGGTATGCCTAGATACTACACCTAAGAGTCTTATAATATACGGTAAGTAAGACTTTTTATATTTTGCATTTTATTTCTCTTTTCTCCATACAAATATCAGTTCAACACTTAAAACATTTTAGGCCCCAAATCTCTTAACATGGGTTCCTATTGGAGAAAAAGTGTTAGCGGTTTCTCAGGTAAGTACACAACTTATGAGTGGGAGATTTAGGGGTTAGGACCAAGGTTCCCCAAGGTCTAGATGGGCACTCGAGTTGCACCATCAGCGGCACTGGGGCGGCCGGGTGCAGAGTGCAGGGGCTCAATATTAGCCAGTGGGGCTAAGGGGGGCCTTCGGTTAAGGACTGCTAAAGAGCAGGCCACTCGGGTGTGGGAGCAAAGCTCCTGGGGTCAAATTCAGCACTGCAGGGGCCAACAACCAGCACAGGAACTGCACCACCAGCGGCACAGGGGCAGCTGGGTGCAGGGTGCCAAAAAGACATCAGGGACCCTGTGCTTTTCAATAGAGACCTTCGGTACTGTGAAGTTGCTGCAGGATCGGGCAGGGAGACTTCCTGAAGGGACCACAGGCTGGAGAGGTAAGTTGAGATCTTGGGGAATGCCTGGACACCGTTGGTTGGGCCACCCTAGGGCCGAGGGGTAACGGGTGCAGGGGTGTCTTCTGGCATTGGGCTTTCTTACCAGCTCTGGTCGCGATCGGGGGGACCCTTCAGGTTGAGGCTGCGGGCGTCGTCTTGAAGCTTGAGGGAGGTCGGGGATCACAAGATACCAGGTCAGGATCACTGGGGAGACCTCCTCATGGTATTGGGCCACTCGAACTTGGGCCGTGGGCATCAGGTGCAGAGTGGTGCAGAATAACGGAGTTACCTGTATCCAGATTGTGGTCTTGACGTCTTTGCTTGAGCTAGTGGGAGGGGGCATGAGCCTCTCCCTAATTGGCTGAGTTCCCTCATCTCCAAGATGGAGGGGACTGAGATGTGTGCTTCACCTCGCCTCCCACACCTGAGGGATGGGGTTGGCAAAGGTGGGCACACCTCTCTTCCTAGCTTGGTTTTCCCGCTGATTCTCCCGCCCAAAGTGGGGGGCAAAACCAGTGGGAGCCGAATATGTGATGTTACACTGCGAGCAAATACCACGCGGTAGGTAACAACGCAGTCGTTACATCGTCCGCGTTGTTACCACGCATGGCATTACATCGCAAGTCGTTTCCTGGACTTAGGAATAGTATAAATTACTATTCCTACTCCAGTTAGCGCAACAGCAGGGAAGGTGTTGGATTTAAAATCCAACACATTCCATGGTGTTGCGCGCCATCTAGCGCAAGTCGTTGAAACGACTTGCGATGTAATGCCATGCGTGGTAACAACGCGGACGATGTAACGTCCGCGTTGTTATCTACCCGCGTGGTATTACCACCGTTGTAAACGCTGTCTCCCGTGGGAGCCAGTTGCTGGGGGCAGCAAAAGGCAGGAACAGCTCACAAAGGCAGCAGGCCTTTGAAGCTTCCCCTTCTTGGACCCAGCACATCCTGGGGGAGGAGGCATTACACCTCTGCCCAGGATGGCCTTTGTTTCTGGACCCAGAGAGCGAAGGTCCTCTACCCAGGGGTCCAGAAACCTGTCTGGTAGTGGCAAATAGAGGGCAGCCATTCAGGAACCACACCAGGGCTGGTTGATTTTCAGCGGGCATCTGAAAGATGCCCTCTGAGTGCTTTTTACATTAAATCCCACACTGGCATTAGTGTGGTTTTAATGTGCTGAGAAGTTTGCTACCAAACTTCCCAGTTTTTAGTAAAGTCATTAGCCGTGGAGTTCGTAATGACCAACTTTCAGACCATATACTCTTTATGGCTTTACTACACTTACAATGTCTAAGAATGGACTTAGACACTGTAGGGGTACAGGGCCCAAGACTGACACTGTACCCTCACCTGAGAGCTAGTGCACCCTGCTAGAGAGGTGACTTACCTAGGCCTCAGGCAGTGGGTTGCAGGCATGGAACACAGGGATGTGTGCCATGTCGACTCTTCACTTTTCTTTGCACCAAAACATGCAGCCTGCAATGGCAGGGTGTGGGTGTAGGAAAGTAGGATCTGCTTTCATAGTCACCCCCACTTTTTGCTGCTGGTGTCATTCTGTTTTTCTGACTAGTCTGACTGGGATGCTGCTAATCAGGACCCCAGTCACTGTGCTCTCTCCCTAAATTGGACTTGGTAAGTACTTTTGGTATCTTCCTAATTGACTACTGGTGTACTCTTCTAAGTCCCTAGTATATGGTACTAAAGTACCCAGGGCATAGGTACACCAGGGGTGTACCATGGCTGCAGCATGTATTGTGCCACCCCTGACAGACCGCTCAAACTGTGACTACAAGCCTGCCATTGAAGCCTGATTGAGCTTACTCAATCGGGCTGCACTCACTCACAACAGATATAAGTTTCCTTATATCTGAAGTCACTGCCCGTAAAAACTATGTCACCCCTAAGGTAGGCCTTACAATCCTGAAGGCAGGGTGCTTGGTTATAAGTGTGTGGGTGCCCTGCATGAGCAGGACACCCCCTACAAACCTAGGAGTCGATTCTCCCGGCTTTGTAAGTGCGGTCAGCCATTTTAGACATATAGTGGACATCACGTCAATTACGAGATGTCTAACTATATATTGGCTCTACCGAAACCGGTCATGTTTGGTATTAAACATGTTGGAATCCTACCCCAACGCCGATTCCAGGGCCCGATTCACAGAACTAACTTACGTCAAAAACGTAAAGTTAGTACTTTTTGGTATTCACAGAATACACATACTCATTTTGGTATTCACAGAATACACTTACTCATTTTGGTATTCACAGAATACACTTACTCATACTAACTTTATGTCCGCACTCGGGCCGGAGATTCCGGCCCGGTGGTGGAGATTCCGGCCGTTTGTGGAGATTCCGGCCCGGAGGTGGAGATTCCGGCCCGGAGGTGGAAATTCCGGCCGTTTGTGGAGATTCCGGCCGGTGGCGGAATCTCCACAACCGGCCGGAATCTCCACCTCCGGGCCGGAATCTCCACCTCCGGGCCGGAATCTCCACAAACGGCCGGAATCTCCACCACCGGGCCGGAGTGCGGACATAAAGTTAGTATGAGTAAGTGTATTCTGTGAATACAAAAATGAGTAAGTGTATTCTGTGAATACCAAAATGAGTAAGTGTATTCTGTGAATACCAAAATGAGTAAGTGTATTCTGTGAATACCAAAAGGTACTAACTTTACGTTTTTGACGTAAGTTAGTTCTGTGAATCAGGCCCCCAGTGTTGGATGTAGGATCCCATGTACTGGGGGACTCCACTATGGAGCTCCCCTGTATTCCTGGTACCAGCCTTTCAGGGTCTAACTGAAAGCTAGTGCTGCTGCCGACCATAGACACGATTCTGCCCTCCTGCTGCTGGTACAGGCTCAAGCAGGTGAAGGTAGAACAATATGTTACCACCTCCCAGACAGGACTTAGTGTATTTGGCTGGGGTGGAAGCGCTTGCCAGCACCACCAGACTGCTTTGAAGGGACATTTGGTGCCCTCCTTGCATACTCCAGTTGAAACCAGCTCAGGGAGCTGTTGGCTCCCGCTCTGGTGCGAAACTGGACAAAGGACATGGGAGTACCCTCCACTCTGTCCAGCCCCTCCTCTGGGAGGGATCCCTGAATCGTCCCAACCCTTTCCCTAGGATACTTAAGGGCTTACCTGTGGGTGGCTCTTCAGATTCGTCATGGGACAAGATTCAGATCCGAAACCACTTCATCTTCAACCGCTTGGCACTTTGGACTTCGTTGGACTTCGCTTTGGGAACCGAGACTGCATCTGGGAAGACTCTTGCTGCTCCTGGTCTCGTCATCTTCCAGTCTTCTGCGTTGTCTGTGCCTGTGCACCATACAGGTTCTTCTCCAAGCCTGTTGGCATCCAAGACACCCAAAGGAATCTCCCTTGGAGTGAAGGAGTCACTCCACTGCATCTACAGGCACCGCAACCAAGCTGACCGGTCTGCTGCTTCCGACATCCCACGGATTCCGAAAGGCCAAGCAACACAGGTGGTAGAACTGCAACTCCCTCGAGGCCTGCACTTTCTTCTCAGCAAATTTGAAGTCAGTATCCTTCGTCGGACCCCGCTGGAGCAGTACCCCTGTGTACTGTGTAGACTTGCCATTGCCAAGGCTTGTTGACTCTTTTCTCCAGAGATCTTCGGACTCCAAGAAGCTCCAGCATCTCTTGCTACCAAGATTTTCGTCCTCACCGCATCTTCTGCTCTGTTGGCCTGCATCATTGGTGAGCTGCTCAAGGTCCTCTTGTGACTCTTGTGCCTTCGGCCCGTGGGTCCTCTTAAGGGTCTACTTTGGCTCTAGTGGGCTCTCCTGTTTGCTCAGGCCTGCTCTAGCTTACTTGTACTGGGTGAGTCCCTTGGACCTTGCTGGTCCCGACACTGCACCTTCTTCACTTTCCTCATCTGTTTCCTCTGCCAAGGCTTGTTGGTGCTCCTGCCGGACACCGACCCCCTAGCTCTTGACTTCTGATGTCGGACAGCTCATGAACAGTTCCTGGTCTTCCACAGCATCACCTGGTCCTCACAGCTGCAGTGACAAATGTACTGTCAACTCTCCTGCATCTTCCGTCATTGGTGGTCATTGCTCTTCCGTGCCTCCTGGTCACTTCAGAGTGGCGTAGACTCTGTCCCCTCTGCTTGCAGGTACTCCTCATATAGAATCCACCTTGGATTCCACCGGACTCTTTCACCTTCTTCGCCAGCGGCATTTTCAATGAAGTCCTCCATTGTGGTCTACGACGGTTTCCGACGTCATTTCACACCTATGCACCCAGCTTCCCTTGTGGAGGTATCCTGATTCCTGGGGTATCCACGGGTCGGGTGACTCTCCAACCTTCCATCTTCCACGGGGTTTCTTCAGGGTCCTCTGGGAAGGGTCCTTCTTCTTGAAAACTACATCCGCGACTTCTCCATTGACTTGTATTGAGCACCCTGTCGTGTTTCCACTCTGCACACGGCCTCCGTGGGGTTCCTGGGTACTTACCTTTGGTGGGTCCTTGGGTCTCTGGCTCTTCTAAGTCTTCTGAGTCCAGTCTTCACCAAACCCCGCAGCGAAGCCACGGACATCAACCCCTCCCAGGACTTCTGCGACAAACTCGGATCCTACTTCCACCTGAAGATAAAGAACCTCTACGACAACTTCAACGACCACACGCCTGACCCTACAGTCAGCCCGCCCGTCGGCAACGCCAGCCAGACCACCATCTCTGCCTGGACACCGATCACGACAGAGGAGACCGCTGCGACCATGAAAGGCATCCACACCGGGGCCCCCACAGACCCCTGCCCAACCCACATATACCACAGAGTCGCCACCACCATCGCACCCGTGTTGCAACACACTTTTAACACCACCTTCGAGACCGGCTCCTTCCCCGCGACTGGAAATGTGCAGAAGTCAGGCCCCTGCTCAAGAAGCCCTTAGCAGGCCCGACTGACCTCAAGAACTACCGGCCCATCTCGCTCCTCCCTTTTGCAGCTAAAGTCGCCAAGAAGACAGTCAACGCAGAACTGACAATTCATCGAAGACAATGCCATCCTCGACCCTTCCCAATCCGGATTCCGAAGCAACCACAGCACCGAGACCGCCCTACTCGCCGCCACCGACGACATCCCCACCCTCCTCGAGCAAGGCCACACCACAGCCCTGATTATAATCGACCTATCAGCAGCTTTCGACAACGTCTCACACCGCACACTCGCAGCTAGACTACACAACGCCGGCATACAAGGCACCGCCCTAGACTGGATCAGATTGTTCCTCACCGGCAGGAGCCAAAGGATCAGACTGCCACCCTTCCTCTCCGAACCCACGGAAATCAACTGCGGAGTCCCACAGGGATCATTACTCAGCCCAAACCTTTTCAACATCTACATGGCTCCCCTCGCCACCATCGTCCGACAGCATGGCCTCAGCATAGTCTCCTACGCCGACGACACCCAGCTCATCCTCTCCCTCACCAAGGACCCCACCACCACCAGACTCAACTTCCAGGAAGGAATGCAGGACATCGCAGCCTGGATGAGCAACAGCTGCCTAAAACTCAACTCAGACAAGACGGAAGTCCTCATCCTCGGAACCACCCCTTCGGCATGGAACAACTCCTGGTGGCCCACCGCCCTCGGCACCCCCTCACTCCCACAGACCACGCCAAAAACCTCGGCATCATACTCGACTCCTCCCTCTCCGTGAATCGACAGGTCAACGCCGTCACCTCCAGCTGTTTCAACACCCTCCGCATCCTCCGTAAGACCTTCAAATGGATCCCCCCCGAGGCAAGGAAAACAGTTGCTCATGCACTCATCACCAGCAGACTGAACTACAGGAACGCCCTGTATGCCGGCATCAACAAGTCTCTACTCCGCAAGCTCCAGACAATACAGAACACCGCAGCCAGACTCATCCTCGGGGTCCCTCGTCACGAACACATCAGCCAACACCTACGCAAGCTCCACTGGCTCCCCGTCGAGAAAAGAGTCACCTTCAAGATACTCACCTATGCCTACAAATGCCTACACAACACTGGACCCCAATACCTCAACAACAGAATCACCCTCCACATACCCAAACGAACCCTCCGCTCCACCAACCTCCTCCTCGCCGAAACCCTGCGCATCCTCAGAGCCAGAACAGGGGGAAGATCCTTCTCCTACATCGCAGCTAAGACCTGGAACGAGCTCCCCATCGACATCAGACGTGCCCCCTCCCTGAACACCTTGAGGAAGGCTCTGAAGACCTGGCTCTTCGACTGATACGGAACTGCTGACCCCCCCCCCCCAGCGCCTTGAGCCCCTCACGGGTGAGTAGTGCACTTATAATTCCCTTGATTGATTGAGTCTCGACTTTGGTTGCGGTTCGCATTCCACTTTATTAGTATATGGTTTGGTCTCCCCCTGGAGACCACTGTGTATTTGTGCTACTTACCTGTTCTATTGTTGAAGTATTGTGATTATATCTCCGGGCAGGAGATATTGCAACGTGTAAGTGAGTGTTTATATTAAATACATATTTTTATAACTACACTGTGTGGTTCTTTTTCACTTAACCTACACTATATGATTAGTACTGGTAAAACAAGCTGCTTTACACTCCTTCTGGACTAAGCCTGAAGGCTGCTCTCCACAGCTACCACTTAGAGAGCTTTCTATGGTTGTCTAAGACTACCAAAATCACGATAAGAGTTGTCTGGATTAGTGCAGGGTGCTTCACCTAAATACATGTGCACCATATACTAAGCCAGCCTCCTACAGTGGGTGTTAAGGTACAGGGCCTCTAGGGTTGGCAAAATAGGTGCTGCAGCCCTTAGAAGCCTTCCCTGGTCACAGTGCCCTTGGTAACCATGGTACCTTTTACAAGGGGCTTACCTGTGGCCAGGGATGTTCCAATTGTGTGTACAAAGGTACAGCTTTGGGAAATAATACAGGCCCTACGAACCTGATTGGCAGGGATCCAGGGCACATCAAGTCAGGTTGCATCAGATGTCAGGCAAAAAGTGGGGGGTAACCATGCAAACAGGGGCACTTCCCTACAACAGGGCTATGCACAGCAATTCCTTTTAGACCCACTGCCTCTTCCACCTACATCAGAGCATCTTTCAGAGGAGCATGATCCATCTTGCTTCAAGGGGTGCAGGCTGTTTTGCCCAAAGGAGCCATTGAGAGGGTTCTGGCCTTGAAGTAGGAATGGGCTGTTACTCCTGCCATTTCCTTGTACTGAAGAAGGACGGAGGCCTTCGTCCTATTTTATATCTCTGACCTCTGAACGCCTTCTTGTGGAAGCACAAATGTAAATTCTCACATTGGCCTAGATTCTGTCTGCCCTTGCTCCAGGCAAATGGATGATGGCTTTGGACCTGCAGGACACTTACTTTCATGTACCTTTTCTGCAGTCAACCAGACAGTACTTGCGGTTTGAAGTAGGCAAGGAGCATTTTCAATTTGCAGTGCAGCAGTTTGGCCTCACCAGTGCCTCTTAGGTGTTTATGAAAGTGATGGTAGTGGTCTATGCACACCTTCAGATATTGAAGATTCCAATTTTCCCCTACCTCAATGTTTGGCTGTTGAAGGCGGGCTCGCCACAGTCAGTTGCAGACCACCTCCAGACGATGGTGATCCTTCTGACTTCATTGGGTTCACCATCAACGTGCCAAAGTCACACCTGACTCCTTCGTAAAGGCTCCCTTTGATTGGGACCGTTCTGGATACGATGCAAATTTAGGCCTTTCCTCCACCACAACGAGTTCAGGATATTCGGGCTATGATACCTATGTTTCATCCTCGGTCCAGGGTCTCAGTGTGGATGGCTCAGAGGTTTCTTGGTCTCTTGGCCTCCTTCACCCTGCTCATTGTCTGTGGCAGGAAACACATCCGGGCTGTGCAAAGGAACTTGAAGTCTCAGTGGGCCCAGCACCAGGATAATCTGTCGGATTCCATCCAGGTTTCGGAGAAGACTACAAAAGAGTTGCAGTCGCGGCTGCCTGACAACAGTTGCAATGGCAGCAGACCCCTCTCCCTGCCTGACCCAGAGCTGATAGTGGTTGCAGATGTGCCATTCGTGGGATAGGGAGGTCATCTGGGAGAGGTCGAGATCAAGGTTCTCTGGTCTCCGGCAGAGACCCAATTCTACATCACCCAGTTGGAGTTGTGGACCATTCACCTGGTGCTGAAATCCTTCTTACATCCATTAAAGTGAGGCTGGTTCAGGGTCCCAAGAACAATACCAATGCCATTTTGTACTGCAACAAGCATGGCAGGGTGTGTGTGACGGGGAGGAGGGCAATGACGGCATTGAAGCTCCAATACCTTGGCCCTTACCCGCTGTTTCAAAGTCGCAAGACGTCCTCTTCCTTGTCCCGCAGGATTCATGGAGTGTATGACCCTTTAAGGAAGAGACGGCCCGGGCATAAGACATGTACTGTGACCTGTGCTCCTGGAATGCAGGCGTCGTGCAGCTCAATCAGGAGAGGATGCCGCACTGAAAACCCCGGAAGAAGAAGTACACGAGAGAGACGCGGCATTGCTGGAAGCAGGGAAGACACCGTCAAGAAGGAGAAAAGAGGAAACTCGAGACGCAGGACCAAGAGAGAGCTGGGGTGAGATGGAGTCAGCCCGAGTCCATGGTAAAGCTAAGGAAAAGCCAGGAGGCCACCGGCTGAACGTGGCTAGCACAGGTGCGTGACTGGGTACTTGGGAGGTCGAGGAGCTGGGAGTGGGTTACCAGAGGGGAGGCGGGGCACGGGGCATTTGAGGGCTCTCCCGTGTGAGAATCCTGTATAAAAGAGATCCTGTCTAAATAGGAAACAGGCATAACTAATTCCCCGAATATGAGTGGATGTTTTTGTTTTCTTTTTTTGTTTCATTACAAATCTTGTTTATTGTTCTATGTCCCTCTAATATTGGCCATGTGGTCCTTGAATAAGGCTTAAGGGACCTATACTTTCTCCACTACATGTCGTTATTCCCCATGACATGGCTTGGCAGTTCGGGCTGGACTGTTCCCATGAGGCACAGGGTCAGACTGATTTGCATATGGCCATGTCTGAATTGGGGTGGTGGAGTGAGCTAAAGAATGATGATGGATTAAACCCAGATCTGTGACTGGGGGTGTCTGAAAAGTTTCAGCGCTCCGTCCATCATCTCCTTGTGTTTGCTTTGTTTGCTCTAAGTTGGCAGGGTATGCCCAGACATGGGTCTCTTGCTCACTTGCCACTGGATTCAAGCTAGCCTGGCTGATGAGGGCTGTTAGCCCAAAGCCGGTCCCAGGACGCTTGTTTCCAGTCCAGGGAAGACATGGCTTGGCAGTTCGGGCTGGACTGTTCCTATGAGGGACAGGGTCAAGACTGATTTGCATATAGCTGTGTCTGAACTGGGGTGGCGAAGTGAGCTAAAGAATGATGATGGATTCAACCCAGATCTGGTGACTGGGGGTGAGTGTCTGAAAAGTTTCAGCGCTCCATCCTTTGTCTTCTTGTGTTTTTTATTCCCCATTTAACCATAATGCATGTTCCTGACTTTCATATAGTATGTATTGTGCAAGAAGACATGCTGCTCTGTATGAGGCAAGTGGTGGAAACAGTACTGATGAATGACATATTTTGAATGGATAAGCTAAAGCTTGCTGTAACAACCAATATTAGCTCACCCCTGGTAGTGGGAAACCCTTTTGACATCAAGAAATTATTTACTGGACTTTTAACATTCACACTTATTTGTACAGTCCTTTCCACCATTTGAGCCCAGATTCAGAGTGTGACTTTTGATAGTTCAGTACTTAGTAAAACCTTCAGCACAGCAGGGCATTCCTATCTGAACTGAGGTAGGCAATACCAATATTACATGGACGTCTACTTATTAGTAGTAATTAGTAGGTACTTGTGTGTGGCTCCTGAGGATACTCATATTTCCAGCCTCAAGAGCGGAGCACCATGTTACATTATCAGGAACTTGTCATGATGTGGTAGATCTCCATTGGGCGCTTAGGCGAGCACAGGTATAGACCAACTTACCAGTTTAGGGGGAGAATGGACAAGTTATGGCCACGAATCGCTCTCAACTTCCCTAGAGAAAATGTGTTAAATGTAACCACCTGATAGAGACTTCTAGCTGCAGATTCCTTACCTTTGAATTCCCCAGGTGTCAGGTTGGATCCGGAAACATTTGCGTGAGCAGTACCGCTTGCGCGCGCCGTCGGGTTGCTCCATTTGGCTCAGAGTGACATCGTTGGCGTCGGTTATGACATCGCCGTCACCTATATAGGTGCCACCCAGGCACGCGGATTCCAGTTCTTTTCTTTCTGCACCAGTTAAGCGCCGATCTGGGAAGAGCTACCCCTCTGTTGCTTTTTGGCACGTTTTCTTCAACATTTTTGTTAGTCAAAACTTTTTTTGGTGTGTCGAGGATGTCTTCTAAAAAGACAGGGTTTAAACCGTGCTGTTTAACAAGTCATGACCTATTGGTTTCACCAGTGATTCTTCTGACTGTAAAGATCAGTTTTCACATTGTGTAGGTCTTACTCCAAACATCCTTACAATACACAACAGCCTATAGGTCATCAGTCTTGAAATTTGAACACATACCTGAAAACGGAAAGGCTTCAGCATTGTCACTAAGCAGTTGGCAATACCCCCTTTAATGGCAGTAGGTGTCCCAGCTCAAACGGGTCTAGGAATGCATACATTTATGTATTGAGTCTCACAATGCAGCACAAGTATCGTAAGGTTTATGGTATGGGAATTGATTACTAATTTCAGGTTAAAGCTTCTGGTAGCTGTGGTAGCTTACATCCATTTGTAGAATGTTTGTGTATACCCACCGGTAAATGACTGGATGGTAAAAGTACAGAAAAATGAATAAAGATGAACAGGTTTCCAAACAACTACTATATCAGCTGGCATTCTCCCTCACAACAATTGCATAAAGTAGAGAAGAGAAAGTTAATTTTATTATGTATTCTTAAATAATGTAACAAAATGTAAACATGGACCATTGGTTATTAGAGCGCTGCACAAATTGAAATAGAAACCAGAAAAACAATATTTGATTAATTTGACAAAAAAGTTGACTTTAAATTATAACAAATAGCATTCACTGCCCACCTAAATTTGTTGAAAAACTCGTTTTGGGTAAGTGTTGTTAAAAAACAAGTACCTAAAACTGGCTAGTGGAGAGTTTTTACATAAGAGGAATCAGAAAGAGTTACAATGTTATATTTAGTAAATGTACTGGTGAAGTAAACAAGGAGGGCTGATCAGGCACACACAAAAAAGGCTGAGCGGCATGCAAATATCCTTTAACTGTGCCCAGGTCTGGGCCTTGCTGGACCAAGACCGAACAAACAAAAGTATATCGTAAAGTTTAGCCTGAAACGGATCAACCTAACTGTCCACACACCAGGTCACAAACCTTGCCCAGCGTCCAAAGTAGACAAGATGCAGCAGACGGATGCCGTGCCACCATGATGATATCCTCCACTTCAATGGGCAGATCAAAAGTACTCAAGTGGTACCGCTCAGTCTCACGCATGGAGGTGTAGGTTGTGGAGATTTAGATGAAAAACCCTGTCTTGTTACTGGGACAGCAAGTCTTCCCACAGAGGTAGACGAAGCAGAGGGAAAATGCTGAGGCCCAGCAGTTTAGAGTAGCATAGTCTCAGAGTTCAGTCCAGGGTTATCTGGATGATCAGAGCCTGGTCTCTCTGGACCTTCTACGAAACGTAGGTAGCAGCAACAACAGTGGAACAGGCTAGGCCTGACTGGAGTTCCCACAGAAGGTGGAATGCATCTCCCAGGGAGCCCTTGAAGCGTAAACTCTAGAGTGCAAAAGGTTTGACAATGAGCATTCTTGGTGGAAAGGTCTGCCTGTTGGGCGAAGAGAACTTGACAAAACTCCTGGTGCAGATGTCACTTGTGGTTGGCAAAATGGCATCTTTTGAGCTCGGCAAAATGGCGTCTGCTTGGCTTGTTCACACCGGCCTTCAGAGATTGTGCCAGATGGTTGACAGTTAGCGAGATGTTGTGATGGTCCAGCCAGCACCACAGTCTCAGCATCCGTGACCCCACACCATCCTGCTTGTGGTTGTACCACATGATGGTCATGTTGTCCATTGGAGCTTGCTCAGGGATGCCCTTGATAAAAGACAGAAAGGCATTGTGATCCAGCTGTATGGCTTTTAGATCCAGATCGTTCTGGACCGCGCCCAGCGCCAGAACCCCTGGGCCGCGCGCCCTCCGCTCCAGCATCGAGGACTGACGCCGTTACGATGCCACCACACTCCACGCTCTCAACCCCGGACGGAGACACAACTGCTTCAAGGCCGCCCCGAAACGCACACATGGCCCCTTCACCTGCCGGAACTGCAGCTACACCAGCCTCAGAGCCACCGAAGTGCCCGCCAAGAAGGACCCCAACCACCTCCGATGCATCCTACTGAACACCCGCTCCGCACGCAAACACGCCGTCGAGCTCTGGGACCTGCTCGACTCATCATCACCAGACGTCGCCTTCCTGACAGAGACCTGGATGAACGACTCCTCCGCACCCGACATCGCCATAGCCATCCCAGACGGCTATAAGATCACCCGCAGAGACCGCGTCAACGGAGTAGGAGGAGGAATCGCCATCATCCACAAGAACTCCATCAGGGTCTCGACCAGCACCGACGACGTTCTCTGCACCGCCGAACACATGCACTTCCAGATCCACACGGACCCCAACACCACCCTCAGAGGCACCCTTGTCTACAGACCCCCTGGGCCCCGACCCCAGTTCAGCGACTCCATCACCGACTTCATCAGCATGCACGCCCTGACTTCTACCGACTACATCCTCCTCGGAGACCTGAACTTTCACCTGGAGAACAACAACGACACAACTCCACCACCCTGATCGACAACCTCGCCAACCTCGGACTGAGACAGCTCGTCACAACACCGACACATTCCGCCGGCCACACGCTCGACCCCGTCTTCTCCTCAAGCTCCCACGTCTCCTTCACCCACACCACGGAACTCCTCTACCACCGCTGAATCCACTTCACCTTCCAGAAACCCACCACACACCACCTCACCCAACAGATCCCACGCCGCTGCTGGAGCAAAGTCACCGAAGACCAACTACTGGCAAACCTCGCTCTCAGCCCTCCCTCCGACCCATCCAACACCGACGACGCTGCCTGCAACCTCAGACGATGGATAGACGACTGTGCCAACACCCTCGCCCCGCTGAAAAAACTCACCTACAGCGACACCACCAAAAGAGCCAGCTGGTTCACCCCGGAACTCCTAGCTTCCAAGCGTACCTGCCGGAAACTTGAGAAGAAATGGCACAGTGATAAGACACCGGACAGCCACGCAGCCCATAAAGACGCCATCCGTAACCACCACCACCTCATCAGGTCCGCCAAGAGAATCTCCTTCAAAGACCGCCTCGACAACAACGCACACAACAGCAAGGAGCTCTTCAACATCGTGAAGGAACTCTCCAACCCCAGCTCCAACACCAACGACATCCCGCCGTCGCAAGCCCTGTGCGATTCCCTCGCCACCTTCTTCCACCGCAAGATCGCCGACATCCACGACAGCTTCAACACCCAGACAGTCCCCACCAAGATAGATACTCCAGACCCGCCGCACACCATCGACCATGACCCCCTGCCAGCCTGGGCCAGCGTGAACATCGATGACACCATCAAGACCATGGGCACAATACACTCCGGCTCCCCGTCAGACCCTTTCCCGCACCACATCTTCAACAAAGCCAGCAGCTCCATCGCACCCCACCTGTGCAACGTCATCAATCTCTCCTTCGAGACCGCAACCTTCCCAGAGAGCTGGAAACACGCCGAGATCAACGCCCTACTCAAAAAACCCAAGGCGGACCCAAGAGACCTCAAGAACTTCCGGCCCATCTCCCTGCTTCCGTTCCCAGCCAAGGTCATCGAGAAGATCGTCAACAAACAGCTAACCCGATACCTAGAAGAAAACAGCATCCTGGACCCATCCCAATCGGGGTTCCGCAGCAACCACAGCACTGAGACTGCCCTCATCGCCGCCACCGACGACATCAGGACCCTGCTGGACAACGGTGAGACCGCAGCCCTCATCCTGCTGGACCTCTCCGCCGCCTTCGACACTGTCTGCCACCGCACTCTACGCGCACGCCTCCACGACGCAGGGATCCGAGACAAGGCCCTGGAATGGACCACCTCCTTCCTCGACGTTAGAACCCAGAGAGTCCGCCTCCCACCTTTCCGATCCGAAGCCTCCGAGATCATCTGCGGCGAACCCCAGGGATCTTCCCTCAGCCCAACACTGTTCAACATCTACATGGCCCCGCTCGCACGCATCGCCAGACAGCACGACCTCAACATCATCTCCTACGCCGACGACACTCAACTGATCCTCTCCCTCACCAAGGACCCCCTCGCCGCCAAAGCCATCTCCATGAAGGAATGAAGGCCATCGCCGATTGGATGAAGATCAGCCGACTAAAGCTGAACACGGACAAGACGGAGGTCCTCATCCTCGGCTCCAACCCCTCAGCCTGGGACGACTCCTGGTGGCCAATGACGCTGGGAGCAGCCACGACACCCACCGACCACGCACGCAACCTGGGAGTCATCCTCGACTCAACGCTCTCCATGGCCAAACAAGTCAACGCAGTCTCCTCCTCCTGCTTCAACACCCTCCGCATGCTTCGCAAGATCTACAGGTGGATCCCGACAGACACAAGAAGAACAGTCACCCAGGCCCTCGTCAGTAGCAGACTTGACTATGGGAACGCCCTCTACGCGGGAGCCCCGGCCAAGCTCATCAAGCGACTGCAACGCATACAAAACGCCTCCGCACGCCTGATCCTCGACGTACCACGCCACAGCCACATCACCCCCACCTAAGGAACCTGCACTGGCTCCCCGTCGACAGGAGGATCACCTTCAAACTCCTCATCCACGCACACAAGGCACTCCACAAAACTGGCCCAGCCTACCTCAACAGACGACTCTTCTTCTACGTCCCCAACCGCCAGCTCCGCTCCGCCGACCTCTCCCTCGCCACCGTCCCTCGCATTCGAAGAACAACCACCGGCGGCAGATCCTTCTCACACCTCGCCGCCAAGACCTGGAACACCCTTCCACTAAGCCTACGACAGACCCAAGACCTGCTGACCTTCAGGAGACTACTCAAGACCTGGCTGTTCGACCAGTAGCAGCACCCCCCCCTTCCCTCTCCCCAGCGCCTTGAGACCCTCGCGGGTAAGTAGTGCGCTCTACAAATTCTGTGATTGATTGATTGATTGATCGTTGAGCACAAGTGTGCTATGTTCCCCATCTCATCCATGTGGCCTCCCTGCCCAAAGACGATGCATCTATCACCACCATGGGCAGGTTAGGGCGAATGGCTTGCCGCACATAAGGCTGGCTTCCTTCATACACCATTCCAGGTCCCTGGCCACCTGAGATGCCTCGTCTGACATGCAGATGTTTTAAGTGAATCACCCCATCTTTGGAGCCATTGAAGGTGGTGGTTTCATTGGAGATCCTGCAAGTGCCTGGCGACATGAGGCACAAGAAGTAATCATGAGGCTGGAAGACCAAGAAGCATTAGATCTGTCTTGGCCAAAAACCAGGATCATGCTTGAAACATCAGGATCATATCCTGAATGTCCCTGACTCGATGCAGGGGCAGAAAGGCTTTAAACACCTTGCCCAGAACTGCCCTAATAAAGGGAATCCTATGCACTGGCCAGAAGTGGGACTTTTGCTTATTGATGCAGAACCCTATGGACAAAAGTGACAGGTGGTCCCTATATGCTTGTGACAGACTGTGATTACGCCTTTAACTGCCAGTTTTTGAGATATTCGAAGAAATGTAATCCTGACCTGCGAAGATGGGCCGTGACCACTGCCATTACTTTGTGAAGACTTGGGGGGGACCAAAGTGAGCCCAAAGGTCAAAACAGAGAAAGGAAAGTTGTTCTTCCCCATGACGAATCAGAAGAAACACCTGTGGGACTGCAGGACAGACACATTAAAGTATGTGTCCAGTTCAAGGATACAATCCAGTACTTGGGGTCCAAAGCGGAGAGGATCTGGGCCAAGGTCAGCATCTTGAATTTGTCCTTCCAAAGAAGAGCGCTCAGGAATTCAAGATTCAAAATTGGCCTGAGGCCACCATCCTTCATGGGCACCAGAAAATAGTGGGAATAGCACCCGCAGTTGTTCTCCTTGGGCACCCTCTGGACTGCCCCTTTTAACTGGTAATGACAAACCCTTACTAGCAAGAACGGAGGCATACTTTGCTGCAGTCTGGATGAAAGCAGGAGGAACTGGAGGGGAAAAGGTAAGGGTGTAACCTTGGTGGGCAATCTGCATAGCTCACTGGTCTAAGGTAAATGCATATCAACTGGGCAGGTAAAATCACCTGTCCCCTTTACTGGCCGCAAGTGACTCCCTAAAGGGGAATGAGAGCATTTTTGCGGTGGTGGCAGCAGGGGAGGCGGAAGACAAGGACTGACCCTGGTGTTGGCCTCCCGTCCTCTGCTACAACACACACTGTAGTCCCTAAATAGCTGGGTGGGCTGGTGCCCCGTTTGAGATGACTGCCTCAGATGATAAGCCAGGCCCAGGGAGTAACCCCTGAACCTCCGTTATTGTTGGTGGAAATGGTGGGTCAGAGATAGGAAGTCCGAGAAGTGAGCTGTAGCATGGCTATCTCTGAATTGTTGGAGAGCCGAATCCACCTTATCTCCAAACAGCCTGGAGTTATTAAAGAGCAGCTCCATGAAGGATGTCTGCATGTCCCTGAAGACACCCGTAGGGCACATACCCAAACCTGACAACGAATAACCTCTCTAGTGCCAAGAGCAAGGTCCACACAGTCTGTGGCATCCAGTCCAGCTCAAGTTGTACTTTGATGCATCCTATTCATCACGGACTTTCTGGGCAAAAGTATTTCTTACCTCCTCAGTGTGAGCGAGCAAGGTTTCGATTACCATGTCCCAGAGGGTGTGGGTATATCTATCTAGCAAGCAGACAATACAAAGAGGGTAAAGCTGGCATAGGGGAACATCCTCTTGCTAATCACATCAATGTGTTTACATTCTCTGTCAGGTGGAGCTGTGGAAAAAGCATTAGGTACATTTTGCTGGCTCAAGCCAAACAATGGTTTCTGGTGAAGCGCGTGGAGTCAAAAATGCTTGGTCACATGGATTGGGTTTGTGGCTGCTAGGTATGGAGTGACTTACCAGCAGCTACAAGCAGACCTTCATACACATTGCAACCAAAGTGTCACTGAAGTGCAGTAAAGACCTAACTCAGCTCCGGATCTGAGAATGTTCTCAGAGTGGATCCGGGATCATCATCACCAAAGCTGGGGTTTCGGTTGGGCCAATAAAGGTCAACTTGGCTTTTGGTAAGGGAATGGTGGTGTGGTCTGACACTGACGGCAGAGACCTAATGGGCCCAGTTGGCTCTGAGGAAGGTCCCTCTGGTGAAAGTCCAACTGTGTCTAGTGATCTGTGGGGCCTCAAAGTTCTCAAGGAGGCTGCAGCATTGCCTCCTTGAAGGCCTATGCGGCATCATGGATAGCCAGGGAAACTCTGGGTGCACTGGCTTCAACTGCAGAATGCAATCAGAATCAGGTGACTGGTGCGGAGTCTGGGGTGCACAAACCCTCCCTAGAGCATGAGTGACGATGGAGGACTCTCGTCTGGACTTTCTGTGTTTGCGCTGAGACTTGTCCTTTGCTTTGTCCTAGATTTACGATAGGACCCGAACCTGGATTGAGACTGAGACTTTGAACAGGAATAGGCCTGTGATTTGGAGATAAACTGGCACTGCTTCCTATGCTGCCTAATGCAAAGCATTGCCTCCCTCTCCCTGGTGCCCTTCAGCTGCTTCAGGGAGCATGATGACTTTGAATCATGCTTGGATCCAAGACACCTAGGACTGAAGTCATATGGGTCTGACATTTGCTTCCTGCAAGTGCAATAGAGCTGTGGCATTCAGGGAAGACATCCCTAGTGCCCTTTTTGCAAATATGTTTTAGATGCTGGTAAAGCTCTGACAAAGGTTTGAGAAAGGAGTTCTGGATCTGAGTCGAAGGGAGTGGTAAGAATGAACTGAAGAATCAGCATGAAAAGTAGTGCCTATATGTGGCTCCGTGGTATCACTTCTGTAGGTGGAAGGAGGTCTCCGTGGAGTTGTATGTTCTTATGGGAGCAAATGCTACAACATTTTCTATTTCCAATCTAGAACTGGGGGGAATTCAAAGGGTGAGCAATTTGTGGTTAGAAGTATCCATCAGAATTGATCTTCCTGCCATGTGACGTTGGGCTGGCATTCAAGTTTACACAAGTGGATATGCTGCATGCCTGACAAACTATCAGTATGACGGATCATTAGAATGAATCAAATGCAACCAAGCTATCACCTAAACCCTAACTTAATCACTCCCACATTGGGAGACAGCTTGAGGGCTTCCATCCCCAACATCACTGCTGCGCTACTAAGCCCTGGTGTGGTGTGGAGTTGCCTCACCTTGCTTTCTAAACTCAGGAAAGCCATAAGCAGAGATTCTGCATCCCGTCGTACCCGCCACCTCTGCTCAAGGCTGTGGTACCAGCCGTAGTGTGTGCATCTCAAACTACACTCACAGCGAAGAAAGAAAGTAGAGCAAGAAAGTGCCCACAGGTGCGCCTTCCATGACAGTAATCACTACCTCTCCGCAGGTGTGCCTTCCATTACAGCAGTCACTACCTCTCCGCCGCGCCCTCCATGACAGCAGTCACTACCTCTCCGCCGCGCCTTCCATGACAGCAGTCACTACATCTCCACAGGTGTGACGCCCATGACAGCAGTCACTACCTCTCCGCCGCGCCTTCCATGACAGCAGTCACTACATCTGCACAGGTGCGCCTTCCATGAGAGCAGTCACTACCTCTCCGCTGCGCCTTCCATGACAGCAGTCACTACCTCTCAGCAGGTGCACCTTCCATGACAGCAGTCACTACCTCTCCACCTTGCCTTCCATGACAGCAATCACTACCTTTCCGCAGGTGCGCTGTCAGGGAGAGCCCGGACGGGGGCCGAGTGCCGCATACCCGGGGGCTTGGCACCAGCGTGAGGAGGAAAAAGGGTCCAGCCATGGCGGGGTTAACAAACTCCTCACGCCTTCTCCTCTGCAGGATGACGCGGAAAGCGTCGATGAGGGAGACCAATCACAGCGAAGAGAGGCATGGAAAAGAGACCTCTCGCGAGAGGACGGGGCGAACGCGGAAGTCGAAGAGGACGGAGACGGAGGATCCGAGGACGCCAAAGGGAACAAGCTGGAAGACGCCGGGACGCGGAGACATCCTGCCGAGCCGGAGAAAGGAACCCCAGGGACCAACCACACCACCAACGCCGCCACGGACGAAGAACCGGAGACGTGGAGCGAGGACTGGTGGATACCCCCGGGAGACGCGAGCTTGCCGCCGTAACTCAGGAGAGTTACGGCCCTGGCGGTGAGTAGGCAGTCACCGGGGACCCTGAGGGGGAAGGAAGGGGACGGGCACTTAATTCGGGGCAGGCGTCGGTTGGTAACCGAACAGCCCCGGGTGGGTTACTGTTGGAGCTGTGACAAAAACAGCTCCTTGTGTATGTTTTTTGGAAGTCAGCCTTGCGTGTATTGCTTTCTTTTTAGGATCCTTGCGGGCTGCTTGTTCTTTTGTTTTTCTTTTACTTTGGGGGTTCTTCATTGGCATGGAAGCAACAGAGGCCTTCAACCCAGGCCTTCCCCTATCGTTACTTCACTGACCTAGCCTCCTCCCTGTTAAGCTCACAAAACCGCTGATAGGCTGTACTGGCTTTTCTTATCCTTTTCCCTTTCACGACTTCTTCTTCCTCATCCCTGCACACACCTCCCTCACGTGTCCCAAAGTCGTTCCTGCTGTACAGCACTAGCAACACCCGGAAAGGTGAAGGGTATAACAAAAGAGTGCAATAGACCAGAGTACTTACCGCCATTTATTTCTTGTTTTTCCCTCCGAGTATCCTGGGGAACCACCACCGGCGAGAAAGGAATTCAAGACCCGGAGGCAGAAGCTCTCTACTCACGATGACTCAACCACTCCCTCCACCTGACGAACTGTACCCGGAGCTCAAGACTCCAGTAGCCCATTAACCGTTCCCCATCATCCACTTACCTATCCTGAAGACCTCAATAAACTTATTTTCACAATTGCACATCCTATAGGGCCTCCTAGCTTCCATTTCCGACCCTCCCTCCGACATGCGCCTTCCATGAGAGCAGTCACTACCTCTCCACCGCGCCTTCCATGACAGCAGTCACTACCTCTCCGCCGCGCATTCCATGACAGCAGTCACTACCTCTCCGCTGCGCCTTCCATGACAGCAGTCACTACCTCTCCGCCGCGCCTTCCATGACAGCAGTCACTACCTCTCCACCGTGCCTTCCATGACAGCAGTCACTACCCCTTTGGGATCGCTTTGTTCGCCCTAAGTTGGCAGGGTATGCCCAGACGTGGGTCCCTTGCTCACTTTGCCACTGGATTCAAGCTAGCCTGGCTGATGACGGCTGAATAGCCAGAAACCGGTCCCAGGATGCTTGTTTCCGGTCCAGGGAAGACATGGCTTGGCAGTTCGGGCTGGACTGTTCCCATGAGGCACAGGGTCAGACTGATTTGCATATGGCCATGTCTGAACTGGGGTGGTGGAGTGAGCTAAAGAATGATGATGGATTAAACCCAGATCAGTTGACTGGGGGTGAGTGTTTGATTAGCTCAAGCGCTCCGTCCATCATCCCCTTTGGTATCGCTTTGTTCGCCCTAAGTTGGCAGGGTATGCCCAGACGTGGGTCCCTTGCTCACTTTGCCACTGGATTCAAGCTAGCCTGGCTGATGAAGGCTGAATAGCCAGAAACCGGTCCCAGGATGCTTGTTTCCGGTCCAGGAAAGACATGGCTTGGCAGTTCGGGCTGGACTGTTCCCATGAGGCACAGGGTCAGACTGATTTGCATATGGCCATGTCTGAACTGGGGTGGTGGAGTGAGCTAAAGAATGATGATGGATTAAACCCAGATCAGTTGACTGGGGGTGAGTGTTTGATTAGCTCAAGCGCTCCGTCCATCATCCCCTTTGGTATCGCTTTGTTCGCCCTAAGTTGGCAGGGTATGCCCAGACGTGGGTCCCTTGCTCACTTTGCCACTGGATTCAAGCTAGCCTGGCTGATGACGGCTGAATAGCCAGAAACCAGTCCCAGGATGCTTGTTTCCGGTCCAGGGAAGACATGGCTTGGCAGTTCGGGCTGGACTGTTCCCATGAGGCACAGGGTCAGACTGATTTGCATATGGCCATGTCTGAACTGGGGTGGTGGAGTGAGCTAAAGAATGATGATGGATTAAACCCAGATCAGTTGATTGGGGGTGAGTGTTTGATTAGCTCAAGCGCCCCGTCCATCATTCCCTTTGGTATCGCTTTGTTCGCCCTAAGTTGGCAGGGTATGCCCAGACGTGGGTCCCTTGCTCACTTTGCCACTGGATTCAAGCCAGCCTGGCTGATGACGGCTGAATAGCCAGAAACCGGTCCCAGGATGCTTGTTTCCGGTCCAGGGAAGACATGGCTTGGCAGTTCGGGCTGGACTGTTCCCATGAGGCACAGGGTCAGACTTATTTGCATATGGCCATGTCTGAACTGGGGTGGTGGAGTGAGCTAAAGAATGATGATGAATTAAACCCAGATCAGTTGAGTGGGGGTGAGTGTTTGATTAGCTCAAGCGCTCCGTCCATCATCCCCTTTGGTATCGCTTTGTTCGCCCTAAGTTGGCAGGGTATGCCCAGACGTGGGTCCCTTGCTCACTTTGCCACTGGATTCAAGCTAGCCTGGCTGATGACGGCTGAATAGCCAGAAACCGGTCCCAGGATGCTTGTTTCCGGTCCAGGGAAGACATGGCTTGGCAGTTCGGGCTGGACTGTTCCCATGAGGCACAGGGTCAGACTGATTTGCATATGGCCATGTCTGAACTGGGGTGGTGGAGTGAGCTAAAGAATGATGATGGATTAAACCCAGATCAGTTGACTGGGGGTGAGTGTTTGATTAGCTCAAGCGCTCCGTCCATCATCCCCTTTGGTAGCGCCTTCCATGACAGCAGTCACTCCCTCTCCGCTGATCTGACTTCCATGACAGCAGTCACTACCTCTACGCAGGTGTGCCTTCCATGACAGCAGTCACTACCTCTCCGCAGGTGCGCCTTCCATGACAGCAGTCCCTACCTCTCCGCCACGCCTTTTTGACAGCAGTTACTGCCTCTCTGCAGGCGTGCCTTCCATGAGAGCAGTCACTACCTCTCTGACGCGGCTTCCATGAGAGCAGTCACTACCTCTCTGCAGGTGCGCCTTCCATGAGAGCAGTCACTACCTATCCGCAGGTGCCCCTTCCATGACAGCAATCACTACCTCTACATAGGTGCGCCTTCCAAGACAGCAGTCACTACCTTTCGGCCGCCCCTTCCATGACAGCAGCCACTACCTCTCCACCTCGCCTTCCATGACAGCAGTCACTACCTCTACACAGGAACGCCTTCCATGACAGCAGTCACTACCTCTCCGCAGGTGCGCCTTCTATGACACCAGTCACTACCTCTCCGCTGCGCCTTCCATGACAGCAGTCACTACCTCTCCACCTCGCCTTCCATGACAGCAGTCACTACCTCTCCGCAGGTGCGCCTTCCATTACAGCAGTCACTACCTTTCCGCTGCGCCTTCCATGACAGCAGTCACTACCTCTCGGCAGGCGCGCATTCCATGACAGCAGTCACTACCTCTCCACAGATGCGCCTTCTATGACAGCAGTCACTACCACTCCACAGGTCTTTCTTCCATGACAGCTGTCACTACCTCTCCACCTCACCTTCCATGACAGCAGTCACTACCTCTCCGCAGGTGCGCCTTACATGCCAACAGTCACTACCTCTCCACGGATGCGCCTTCCATGACAGCAGTCACTACCTTTCCGCTGCGCCTTCCATGACAGCAGTCACTACATCTCCACAGGTGCACCTTCCATGACAGCAGTCTCTACCTCTTCACAGTTGCGCCTTCCATGACAGCAGTCACTATCTCTCCACAGGTCTTCCTTCCATGACAGTAGTCACTACCTCTTTACAGGTGCGCCTTCCATGACAGCAGTCACTACCTCTCCGCAGGTGTGCCTTCCATGACAGCAGTCACTACCTCTCCACAGGTCTTCCTTCCATGACAGCAGTCACTACCTCTCCGCCGTGCCTTCCATGACAGCAGTCACTACCTCTCCGCCGCGCTTTCCATGACAGCAGTTACTACCTCTCCATCGCGCCTTCCATGACAGCAGTCACTACCTCTCCACCGCGCCTTCCATGATAGCAGTCACTACCTCTCCGCCGCGCCTTCCTAGACAGCAGTCACTACCTCTCCACAGGTGCGTCTTCCACGACAGCAGTCACTGCCTCTCTGCCGCACCTTCCGTGGCAGCAGTCACTACCTCTCCGCAGGTGCGCCTTCCATGACAGCAGTCACTACCTCTCTGCTGCGCCTTCCATGACAGCAGTCACTACCTCTCTGCCGCGCCTTCCATGACAGCATTCACTACCTCTCCACCGCGCCTTCCATGACAACAGTCACTACCTCTCCACAGGTCTTCCTTCTATGACAGCAGTCACTACCTCTCCACAGGTCTTCCTTCTATGACAGCAGTCACTACCTCTCCGCAGGTGCACCTTCCATGACAGCAGTCACTACCTTTCCGCCGCGCCTTCCATGACAGCAGTCACTACCACTCAGCCGCGCCTTCCATGACAGCAGTCACTACCTCTCTGCCATGGCGCCTTCCATGACAGCAGTTACTACCTCTTTGCCGCACCTTCTATAATAGCAGTCATTACCTCTCAGCCACACCTTCCATGACTGCAGTCACTACCGCTCCACTGCGCCTTCCATGACAGCAGTCACTACCTCTCCGCCTTCCATGACAGCAGTCACTACCTCTATGCCGCGCCTTCCATGACAGCAGTCACTACCTCTCCACCGTGCCTTCCATGACAGCAGTCACTACCTCTCCGCCGCGCCTTCCATGAGAGCAGTCACTATCTCTCCACAGGTGCGCCTTCCATGACAGCAGTCACTACCTATCCGCTGTGCCTTCCATGACAGCAGTCACTACCTCTTCACTGCGCCTTCCATGACAGCAGTCACTATCTCTCCACAGGTGCGCCTACCATGACAGCAGTCACTACCTCTCAGCCGTGCTTTTCATGACAGCAGTCACTACCTCTCCGCCGCGCTTTCCATGACAGCAGTCACTACCTCTCTGCTGCGCCTTCCATGACAGCAGTCACTACCTCTCCACCGCGCCTTCCATGACAGCAAAAAACAAAACTTGATGCGGCGGAATTGATCAAACGACAATGAATAATTTTTGTCACTGAAGGAAACCTTAATTAATCCCTCAGTGGAGAAATATTCTCATAAGACATATATCTTATTACACAAGCACTCACACCAAGCTGAGATCCAGATATTTTGTCTCTATGCATATATTTGTCAACAAAAGTTCAAATATTTACATTTATATACAACACAACAACATGAATAATACAAAAACTGAGACAAAAAGGGTTACAGAAAATATATATACGAAAAACATATATTCATATATAATCTCTTTAACCGAAACCGTGTTGCCCAAATTTTTTGGGGGGCTGCGTAAAGCTATTATGTACACAACTATAGTTCGCAACCCGTATCTATAAGATAGCCCTTATATCAACACCCATCTGGGGAATAATGAATCTCAACCCTTTTCTACATTATATGGGGTTGTACATTTCTTTTTCATCAAAGTCAAAAGTGTCAGGGCTTCTTTCGTCTATAAAGTCGATGCGTTTCAGCCCGTTTCCTCTGGGCCTCATCAGGACTAGGGGCATAAAGGTAACCGATAACAATACATCTATCGGGATACAGTAAACGGAACCAGGAGTACAGGACTACTCTATGGAGGGCCGATTTGTAAACGTGTGGAGTTCAAAAGAAAAATCAATCGCCGATCCGGGGAAAGAGGATTAATTCAGTTCACCCGGCGTCATTTTTTCACCTCGGTCAAATTCGAGGAGCTGAATTCCCCAATTGCGATTCCTCTTGGTCCCGAAAGTAAAGGCGCCAAAACAGCGCACTCACTACCTCTCCACAGGTCTTCCTTCTATGACAGCAGTCACTACCTCTCCGCCGCGCCTTCCATGACAGCAGTCACTACCTCTCCACCACGCCTTCCATGACAGCAGTCACTACCTCTCCGCTGCGCTTTCCATGACAGCAGTCACTCCCCCTCCGCCGCGCCTTCCATGACAGCAGTCACTACCTCTCCGCTGCGCCTTCCATGACAGCAGTCACTACCTCTCGGCTGTGCCTTCCATGACAGCAGTCACTACCTCTCCACCGCGCCTTCCATGACAGCAGTCACTACCTCTCCACAGGTCTTCCTTCTATGACAGCAGTCACTACCTCTCCGCTGCGCCTTCCATGACAGCAGTCACTACCTCTCCACAGGTCTGCCTTCCATGACAGCAGTCGCTACCTTATCCGCAGGAGCGCCTTCCATGACAGCAGTTGCTACCTTATCTGCAGGAGCGCCTTCCATGACAGCAGTCACTACCTCTCCACCGCGCCTTTCATGACAGCAGTCACTACCTCTCCACAGGTGCGCCTTCCATGACAGCAGTCCCTCTCTGCCGCGCCTTCCATGACAGCAGTCGCTACCTTATCCGCAGGAGCGTCTTCTATGACAGCAGTCACCACCTCTCCGCCGCGCCTTCCATGACAGCAGTCACTACCTCTCCGCCGCGCCTCCCTTGACAGCAGTCACTACCTCTCCACAGGAGCACCTCCATGACAGCAGTCACTACCTCTCCGCCGCGCCTTCCATGACAGCAGTCACTACCTCTCCGCAGGTGCGCCTTCCATGACAGCACTCACTACCTCTCCGCCGCGCCTTCCATGACAGCAGTCACTACCTCTCCGCAGGTGCGCCTTCCATGACAGCAGTCACTACCTCTCCGCCGCGCCTTCCATGACAGCAGTCACTACCTCTCCGCCGCGCCTCCCATGACAGCAGTCACTACCTCTCCACAGGAGCACCTCCATGACAGCAGTCACTACCTCTCCGCCGCGCCTCCCATGACAGCAGTCACTACCTCTCCGCAGGTGCGCCTCCCATGACAGCAGTCACTACCTCTCTGCAGGTGCGCCTTCCATGACAGCAGTCACTACCTCTCCGCCGCGCCTTCCTGACAGCAGTTACTACCTCTCCGCCGCGTCTTCCATGACAGCAGTCACTACCTCTCTGCAGTGCCTTCCTTGACAGCAGTCACTACCTCTCCACAGATGCGCCTTCCGTGACAGTAGTCACTACCTCTCCGCAGGTCTGCCTTCCATGACAGCAGTCACTACCTCCCCGCAGGTCCGCCTTCCATGACAGCAGTCACTACTTCTCCGCCGCGCCTTCTATGACAGCAGTCACTACCTCTCCACAGGTGCGCCTTCCATGACAGCAGTCACTACCTCTCCACAGGTGCGCCTTCCATGACAGTAGGCCAGAGGTCTTCAAACTGTGGGGCGCGCCCCCCTGGGGGGGCGAGGATGTGCTGCCAGGGGGGCGCAAATAGGTCTGCAATTACATGTAAATGAAGATAGCCTGGAAGCGCGAAAGGCGCCGTTCTAGGCTGTCTTCATTTACATGCAGCAGTTAAACGCCACAAAAAAAGTGAAAGGACGTATAAGTAAGTGGCACTGGGGAGGCCAGCGAGTGTGAAGTTAGGGTCAAAGACCAGGCTAAAAAGAAGGAAAAAAATTGCATTCCATTGTTTTCTGTTCACCTTGGAATAACTACATATACAAACACGCACACAACTCGAGGACAAATCATCAATTAACGGTCAATTAGGCGTATAGGGCGTGGTGTAGTGCCAGGTCATCAGGCAACAGCGTAAATCTGTGGGGGAATGGAATGGAATGTCTGCGGAGGAACTAAAACCCAATCCCGTTTAAACTGTGAAAGTGTTTAGCAACTCGGAAAGGTGCGGTGGGTGATATAAACAGAGAGTTTCCATCCAAACTACTGGTGGTCATTGAAAGGTATCAAAGAGAAAAGTACTTAAGAACTACTTGTTGGGAGGCACAGCAAACAAGGGATTTTTCTTTTTGTGAAAAATAAACTTTGCACAAGTACAACCTCACAGGACATACTGCTGCATTTTTGTATTTTGGAGCTGGTGAGAATAAAGTGCTCACAATGTTTCCGATTTTGTTTTCAAGTTTGTAGATTGCAGGCAGGAGAGTGATAAATGGATGGCATTTATCACCTAACATTCTCGTTGGGGCATTGACAGACATGATGGTGACTTGTCCTGCACTCAATTACTGCACCACAGTGACGATTGTAAAAGGACTTTGAGGTTTTGCAGTTAGAGACATCTGGTTTGTCATAGAAACTACATCTTAGTATCTGCGAGACTACATTACATTTTGTAAAATGCAATATCTAATTTATGTTCTATTTTTGAAGATGTAATTATATTTGTAATAAAGACGCACACACCTTAGTTGAAAAAGAAATGCAAGTTAAACTAACCAAAAGGAAATATACTCTTTTACCTTATGGAACCTCAGTTAGCTAATGTGATCACTGCAGATGTCTTCGTGTGTGACGACTGAGTCACAGAATTAAATCCTGATTGGTGTAGTGAGGAATAGTGCTACAATGTCCCAGTCTGTGACAGAAAGCACTGTGAATGTCATTGTTTTAAAATTGTATTCCAATGTATAAAACAGACTGCAGCAAAATACGGTTTAAGATAAAAACAAGTGCTTTAAAAATATACATTTTAGTGACAAGAATCCAGACTATACCTAATGTAAATATTGTTATATATGCCCATTAAAAGGGTGCACTCCTTTTAATGGACACATATATTACCTCTCAGAAAGAATAAATATTTGTCACCATGAAACTGAGTGACTCTATTAATTAAAGCCTACACTGGCTCCAACCATTGCACACATTTGCATTTCTTTCAGGTAGCGGGCACCTTGATGAGAAGGCATGTTCCTTCTTTTGTTCTCAATCTGTTTTGCAGCACAGAAGCCTCCCCCCTCCACACACACTCTGTAAGTGGGCACTAGATCTCAGTTATGGTAGTCTTGCTATGAAAAAGAACATGGGGTGCATTTTCCTTGCTAGCATTAGGGCCCAGGACACCATTGTTCCGCACGGAACAGGGCCCAAGCAGCGGAAGGAGGGGGCTAAATGTGCTATTCGTGTGGTTATTTTTAGAGAAAGCCTGCTTTGGGCATCTGACCTATAAGTATTAGCCCAGCTGAGTGGGCTGAGTAGACAGTCTGCTTTGCAGAACTGTAGGCATCTTTGATGCTGCAGCTGCATAAGAGCTCTAGGGCACACTTCCTGTGCCAGTGTTTCTTTGAGCCTTGGAGCAATGACCCAAGGGAGGGAGAAAATTAAACAGAGGCGACACCTTGATTTGGGCATCAGAGAGATGTGAGGGTGAGGAGGGATGGGAGGGAGAGGGAGAGGGTTGGTGTGAGATGGGATCCCATGTTGGGAACGGTCAGAGGCGACAGCAAGGCAACAGCTAATATTAGTGAAGCAAGTACAGTGACACTTTTGCCAAGGGGCCCACTGCATCACAATTATGAATGTTTTACAATAGAATTTGGGCATGGGGGCTCATTTTCCTTGCTAGCATTAGGACAGATGATGCCATTGGCGAAAAACAACTGGGGAAGCATGCAGTAGCTAATTTTCTTTCAGACAGAGCCTGGACTTGTTTTGAGATTGAAGTGATGGTCAGACATGGTGGAGAAGGAATGAAAGAAGAGGAAATAGCTTGTTTCTCAGGGCTACAGCCATCATTAGTGCAGCAGGTGGAATGCATTGGGGCCAACGGCACCCCAATTATGGGCAGTAGTGTTTGTGGTCAATTCTGTTCTTGCTTGGTTCTGCACATTTAGTGTGGATTACGAGCTACAGAAAAGCACATCTGAAATGGTCTCATGATCCCTGCCCCCTGTGATCATCCCTCCCACTCCCCAAATCCTTGCCATATATTTTTAGAGGGGGGCCCAACTTCAAAACATTTTGCTTAAGGGGGGCTCAGACCGAAATAGTTTGAAGACCTCTGCAGTAGGCACTACCTCTCCGCAGGTGCTCCTTCCATGAGAGTAGTCACTACCTCTCCACAGGTCTGCCTTCCATGACAGCAGTCACTACCTCTCCACAGGTCTTCCTTCCATAACCATAACAGCAGTCACTACCTCTCCACCGCGCCTTCCATGACAGCAGTCACTACCTCTCCAAGGATGCGCCTTCCATGACAGCATTCACTACCTCTCCACAGGTGTGCCTTCCATGACAGCAGTCACTACCTTTTACAGTTGCGCCTTCCATGACAGCAGTCACTACCTCTCCACAGGTCTTCCTTCCATGACAGCAGTCACTAACCTCTTCGCCGCGCCTTCCATAACAGCATTCACTACCTCTCCACAGGTGTGCCTTCCATGACAGCAGTCACTACCTTTTACAGGTGCGCCTTCCATGACAGCAGTCACTACCTCTCCACAGGTCTTCCTTCTATGACAGCAGTGACTACCTCTCCACAGGTCTTCCTTCTATGACAGCAGTCACTACCTCTCCGCCGCGCCTTCCATGACAGCAGTCACTACCTCTCCGCTGCGCCTTCCATGACAGCAGTCGCTACATCTCCACAGGTGCGCCTTCCATGACAGCAGTCACTACCTCTCCACAGGTCTGCCTTCCATGACAGCAGTCGCTACCTTATCCGCAGGAGCGCCTTCCATGACAGCAGTCGCTACCTTATCTGCAGGAGCGCCTTCCATGACAGCAGTCACTACCTCTCCACCGCGCCTTTCATGACAGCAGTCACTACCTCTCCACAGGTGCGCCTTCCATGACACCAGTCCCTCTCTGCCGCGCCTTCCATGACAGCAGTCGCTACCTTATCTGCAGGAGCGTTTTCTATGACAGCAGTCACCACCTCTCCGCCGCGCCTTCCATGACAGCAGTCACTACCTCTCCGCCGCGCCTCCCTTGACAGCAGTCACTACCTCTCCACAGGAGCACCTCCATGACAGCAGTCACTACCTCTCCGCCACGCCTTCCATGACAGCAGTCACTACCTCTCCGCAGGTGCGCCTTCCATGACAGCAGTCACTACCTCTCCGCTGCGCCTTCCATTACAGCAGTCACTACCTCTCCGCAGGTGCGCCTTCCATGACAGCAGTCACTACCTCTCCGCCGCGCCTTCCATGACAGCAGTCACTACCTCTCCGCCCCGCCTCCCATGACAGCAGTTACTACCTCTCCACAGGAGCACCTCCATGGCAGCAGTCACTACCTCTCCGCCGCGCCTCCCATGACAGCAGTCACTACCTCTCCGCAGGTGCGCCTCCCATGACAGCAGTCACTACCTCTCCGCAGGTGCGCCTTCCATGACAGCAGTCACTACCTCTCCGCCGCGCCTTCCTGACAGCAGTTACTACCTCTCCGCCGCGTCTTCCATGACAGCAGTCACTACCTCTCTGCCGTGCCTTCCTTGACAGCAGTCACTACCTCTCCACAGATGCGCCTTCCGTGACAGTAGTCACTACCTCTCCGCAGGGCTGCCTTCCATGACAGCAGTCACTACCTCCCCGCAGGTCCGCCTTCCATGACAGCAGTCACTACTTCTCCGCCGCGCCTTCTATGACAGCAGTCACTACCTCTCCACAAGTGCGCCTTTCATGACAGTAGGCACTACCTCTCCGCAGGTGCTCCTTCCATGAGAGTAGTCACTACCTCTCCACAGGTCTGCCTTCCATGACAGCAGTCACTACCTCTCCACAGGTCTTCCTTCCATAACCATAACAGCAGTCACTACCTCTCCACCGCGCCTTCCATGACAGCAGTCTCTACCTCTCCAAGGATGCGCCTTCCATGACAGCATTCACTACCTCTCCACAGGTGTGCCTTCCATGACAGCAGTCACTACCTTTTACAGGTGCGCCTTCCATGACAGAAGTCACTACCTCTCCACAGGTCTTCCTTCCATGACAGCAGTCACTACCTCTTCGCCGCGCCTTCATAACAGCAGTCACTACCTCTCCGCAGGTGTGCCTTCCATGACAGCAGTCACTACCTCTCCGCAGGTGTGCCTTCCATGACAACAGTCACTACATCTCCACAGATGCGCCTTCCATGACAGCAGTCACTACCTCTCCGCAGGTGTGCCTTCCATGACACCAGTCACTACCTCTCCATAGGTATTCCTTCCATGACAGCAGTCACTACCTCTTCGCCGCGCCTTCCATGACAGCAGTCACTACCTCTCCGCAGGTGTGCCTTCCATGACACCAGTCACTACCTCTCCGCACGTGTGCCTTCCATGACAGCAGTCACTACCTCTCCACAGGTCTTCCTTCTATGACAGCAGTCACTACCTCTTTACAGGTGTGCCTTCCATGACAGCAGTCACAACCTCTCCGCCGCGCCTTCCATGACAGCAGTCACTACCTCTCCGCCGCGCTTTCCATGACAGCAGTCACTACCTCTCCGCCGTGCCTTCCATGATAGCAGTCACTACCTCTCCGCCGTCCCTTCCATGACAGCAGTCACTACCACTTCGCCCGCCTTCGATCACAGCAGTCACTACCGCTCCACAGGTGCGCCTTCCACGACAGCAGTCACTACCTCTCCGCCGGTCAGCCTTCCATGACAGCGGTCACTACCTCTTCGCCCGCCTTCCATCACAGCAGTCACTACCTCTCCACAGGTGCGCCTTCCATGACAGCAGTCACTACCTCTCCGCAGGTCAGCCTTCCATGGCAGCAGTCACTATCTCTCCGCCGTGCCTTCCATGACAGCAGTCACTACCTCTCCACAGGTGCGCCTTCCATGACAGCAGTCACTACCTCTCCGCTACGCCTTCCATGGCAGCAGTCGCTACCTCTCTGCAGCGCCTTCCATAACAGCAGTCACTACCTCACCACAGGTGTGCCTTCCATGACAGCAGTCACTGCCTGTCTGCCGCGCCTTCCATGACAGCAGTCACTACCGCTCCGCCGCGCTTTCCATGATAGCAGTAACTACCCCTCTGCCGCGCCTTTCATGACAGCAGTCACCACCTCTCCACAGGTGCACCTTCCATGACAGCAGTCACTACTTCTCTGCCGTGCCTTCCATGACAGCAGTCACCACCTCTCCGACACGCCTTCCATGACAGTAGTCATTACCTCTCCGCCGCATCTTCCATGACAGCAGTCACTACCTCCCCGCCACGTCTTCCATGACAGCAGTCACTACCTCTCCACAGGTGCGCCTTCCATGACAGCAGTAACTACCTCCCCGCCGCACCCTCCATGACAGCAGTCGCTACCTCTACGCAGGAGCGCCTTCCATGACAGCAGTCACTACCTCTCCGCCACGCCTTCCATGGCAGCAGTCGCTACCTCTACACCCGCCTTCGATCACAGCAGTCACTACCTCTCCACAGGTGCGCCTTCCATGACAGCAGTCACTTCCTCTCCGCAGGTCAGCCTCAGTCACTTCTTCTTCGCCCGCCTTCCATCACAGCAGTCACTACCGCTCCACAGGTGCGCCTTCCATGACAGCAGTCACTACTTCTCTGCCGCGCCTTCCATGGCAGCAGTCACTACCTCTCCTCTGCGCCTTCCATGACAGCAGTCACTACCTCTCCACAGGTGCGCCTTCCATGACATCAGTCACTACCTCTCCGCTGTGCCTTCCATGACAGCAGTCGCTACCTCTCTGCAGGCGTACCTTCCATGACAGCAGTCACTACCTCTCCACCGGGCTTTCCATGACAGCAGTCACTACCTCTCTGCCGCGCCTTCCATGACAGCAGTCACTACCTCTCCACAGGTGCGCCTTCCATGACAGCAGTAACGACCTCTCTGCCGCGCCTTCCATGACAGCAGTCACTACCTCTCCACAGGTGCGCCTTCCATGACAGTAGTCACTACCTCTCCGCAGGTGCTCCTTCCATGAGAGTAGTCACTACCTCTCCACAGGTCTGCTTTCAATGACAGCAGTCACTACCTCTCCACAGGTCTTCCTTCCATAACAGCAGTCACTACCTCTCCACAGGTCTTCCTTCCATAACAGCAGTCACTACCTCTCCACTGCGCCTTCCATGACAGCAGTCACTACCTCCCCAAGGATGCGCCTTCCATGACAGCATTCACTACCTCTCCACAGGTGTGCCTTCCATGACAGCAGTCACTACCTCTTTACAGGTGCGCCTTCCATGACAGCAGTCATTACCTCTCCACAGGTCTTACTTCCATGACATCAGTCACTACCTCTTCGCCGCGCCTTCCATAACAGCAGTCACTACCTCTCCGCAGGTGTGCCTTCAATGACAGCAGTCACTACCTCTCCGCAGGTGTGCCTTCCATGACACCAGTCACTACCTCTCCATAGGTATTCCTTCCATGACAGCAGTCACTACCTCTTCGCCGCGCCTTCCATGACAGCAGTCACTACCTCTCCGCAGGTGTGCCTTCCATGACACCAGTCACTCCCTCTCCGCAGGTGTTCCTTCCATGACAGCAGTCACTACCTCTCCACAGGTCTTCCTTCTATGACAGCGGTCACTACCTCTTCGCCCGCCTTCCATCACAGCAGTCACCACCTCTCCGCCGCGCCTTCCATGGCAGCAGTCACTATCTCTCCGCCGCGCCTTCCATGACAGCAGTCACTACCTCTCCACAGGTGCGCCTTCCATGACAGCAGTCACTACCTCTCCACAGGTGCGCCTTCCATGACAACAGTCACTACCTCTCCGCAGGTCAGCCTTCCATGACAGCGGTCACTACCTCTTCGCCCGCCTTCCATCACAGCAGTCACCACCTCTCCGCCGCGCCTTCCATGGCAGCAGTCACTATCTCTCCGCCGCGCCTTCCATGACAGCAGTCACTACCTCTCCACAGGTGCGCCTTCCATGACAGCAGTCACTACCTCTCTGCTGCGCCTTCCATGGCAGCAGTCGCTACCTCTCTGCAGGCGTACCTTCCATGACAGCAGTCACTACCTCTCCACCGCGCCTTCCATGACAGCTGTCACTACCTCTCTGCCGCGCCTTCCATGACAGCAGTCACTACCTCTCCACAGGTGTGCCTTCCATGACAGCAGTCACTGCCTGTCTGCCGCGCCTGCCATGACAGCAGTCACTACCGCTCCGCCGCGCCTTCCATGACAGCAGTAACTACCTCTCCGCCGCGCCTTTCATGACAGCAGTCACCACCTCTCCAAAGGTGCACCTTCCATGACAGCAGTCACTACCTCTCTGCCGCGCCTTCCATGACAGCAGTCCCCACCTCTCCGCCACGCCTTCCATGACATTAGTCACTACCTGTCTGCCGCGCCTTCCATGACAGCAGTCGCTACCTCTCCACAGGTGCGCCTTCCCTGAGAGCAGTCACTACCTCTCCGCCGCGCCTTCCATGACAGCAGTCGCTACCTCTCCACAGGTGCACCTTCCATGACAGCAGTCGCTACCTCTCCACCGTGCCTTCCATGACAGCAGTCACTACCTCTCCACCACGCCTTCCATGACAGCAGTCACTACCTCTCCACAGGTGCGCCTTCCATGACAGCAGTCACTAACGCTCCACTGCGCCTTCCATGACAGGAGGCGCTACCTCTCCACAGGTGCGCCTTCCATGACAGCAGTCACTACCTCTCTGCCGCGCCATCCATGACAGCAGTCGCTACCTCTACACAGGTGCGCCTTCCATGACAGCAGTCACTACCTCTCCGCCGCGCCTTCCATGACAGCAGTCACTACCTCTTCGCAGGTGTGCCTTCTATGACAGCAGTCACTACCTCTCCGCTGTGCCTTCCATAACAGCAGTCGCTACCTCTCCACAGGTGCACCTTCCATGACAGCAGTCACTACCTCTGCGCCTTCCATGACAGCAGTCGCTACCTCTCCACAGGTGCGCTTTCCATGACAGCAGTCGCTACCTCTCCTTAGGTGCGCCTCTTATGACAGCAGTCAGTACCTCTCCGCAGCGCCTTCCATGACAGCAGTCGCTACCTCTCCACAGGTGTGCCTTCCATGACAGCAGTGACTACCTCTCCGCTACGTCTTCCATGACAGCAGTCGCTACCTCTCCACAGGTGCGCCTTCCATGACAGCAGTCAATACCTCTCCGCCGTTCATTCCATGACAGCAGTCCCTACCTCTCCACCGCGCCTTTCATGACAGCAGTCACTACCTCTCCACAGGTGCGCCTTCCATGACAGCAGTCACTACCTCTCCGCCGCGCCTTCCATGACAGCAGTCGCTACCTCCGCACAGGTTCGCCTTCCATGACAGCAGTCACTACCTCTCCGCCGCGCCTTCCATGGCCGCAGTCACTACCTCTCCGCCGCGCCTTCCATGACAGCAGTCGCTACGTCTCCACAGGTGCGCTTTCCATGACAGCAGTCATTACCTCTCTGCCGTGCCTTCCATGACAGCAGTCACTACCTCTCCGCCGCGCCTTCCTTGACAGCAGTCGCTACTTCTCCACAGGTGCGCCTTCCATGACAGCAGTCACTTCCTTTCCGCCGCGCCTTCCATGACAGCAGTTACTACCTCTCTGCAGGCGTGCCTTCCATGAGAGCAGTCACTACCTCTCCGTACCCCTTCCATGACAGCAGTCGCTACCTCTCCGCCGCGCCTTCCATGACAGCAGTTGCTACCTCTCTGTTGCGTCTTCCATGACAGCAGTCACTACCTCTCTGTCGGGCCTTCCATGACAGAAGACGCTACCTCTCCACAGGTGCGCCTTCCATGACAGCAGTCACTACCTCTCTGTCGCGACTTCCATGACAGGAGTCACTATCTCTCTGTCACGCCTTCCATGACAGGAGTCGCTACCTCTCCACAGGTGCGCCTTCCATGACAGCAGCCACTACTTCTCTGTCGCACCTTCCATGACAGGAGTCGCTACCTCTCCACAGGTGCGCCTTCGGTGACAGCAGTCACTACCTCTCCACTGCGCCTTCCATGACAGCAGTTGTTACCTCTCCACCGCGCCTTCCATGACAGCATTCACTACCTCTCCGCCGCGCCTTCCATGACAGCAGTAACTACCTTTCCGCCGCACCTTCCATGACAGCAGTCACTACCTTTCCGCTGCGCCTTCCATGACAGCAGTCACTAGCTCTCTGCCGCGCCTTCCATGACAGCAATCACTACCTCTCCACAGGTGCGCTTTCCATGACAGCAGTCACTACCTCTCCGGTGCGCCATCTATGACAGCAGTCAGTAACTCTCCGCTGCGACTTCCATGGCAGCAGTCGCTACCTCTCCGCAGGAGCGCCTTCCATGACAGCAGTCAGTACCTCTCTGCTGCGCCTTCCATGACAGGCGTCGCTACCTCTCCACCGGTGCGCCTTCCATGACAGCAGCCACTACTTCTCAGTCGCGCCTTCCATGACAGGAGTCGCTACCTCTCCACAGGTGTGCCTTCCATGACAGCAGTCACTCCCTCTCCGCCGCTGTAGGAGAGTAGGATCTGCTTCTTATGGTTACCCCCACTTTTTGCTGATGTTTCACTGTTTTTCGACTTTAGTCTGGCTGGGGCCCTGCTATCCAGGACCCTAGCCTAGCTGCTTCCTCTCTAAATTGATTCCCTGTACCTTAGGTACACCACAGATTGGATTCTGGGGTGCCCTTATAAGTCCCTAGTATATGGTATACTATGTACCCAGGGCATAGGTGCCCCAGAGGCCTACCAGGGGCTGAAGCATGTATTATGCCACCCCTGGGCAGCTTTCAAAAATGAAACCACAGGACTGCTACAGCAGCCTGAGTGAGGTGGTGCCTGCACCCCTTACTGAGCTATAGGTTCACTATATCTCACCCTATCACTGCACATATAAACCTATCAGTCACCCCTATGGCAGGCCTTATCAATCCTAAAGGCAGGGGGCTTGGTTTTGTGTGAGAGGGTGCCCATGCATGAGCAGAGCCCCTCTGCAGCCTTCGGAATCTATCCTCCGGGGTTGTTTGTGAGGCAGCCTGACCATATACTCTTAAGTGCATTATAACCTAGCGGTAAATGCTAACTTTGGGATGGCTGCACGGAAACATGTCGTGTTTGGTGTCAAACACCTTGGAATCATACCCCCAGTAACTGTGGGAGTATGATCCCTCCCTTCTAGAGGGAGAGACATGTATACCGGTATACCCGGTACCAGCTAACAGAGCCCTGGCATCACAAAATGGATGCTGCAGCCACAGACACGAGTCTGGCCTCCTGCTGCTGACCGAAACTCCGGCAGGGGAGGCCTGGACAATAGGTTTCCTGTCACAGGGAGGTGTTACCACCTCCCAGACAGGCTTTAGTGTATTGGGGCTGGGTGGGTGCACTCTCAGAGTGCTTTGAAGTCCTGCACTGGGGGCACATTTGGTGTCCCAGTGCATAGTCCAGTTCAAACCGGTTGCAGGGGCTACCAGGCCCTGCTCTGGCGCGAAACTGGACAAAGGAAATGGGTGTAGCCACCCCTCTTTCCAAACCCTCCCATAGGTGGGTCCCCAGAGTATGTCCAACCCCTTCCTTGGGTATAAGAAAGGAACGCCTGGCTACAGGACTTTAGATTTCCCTGGACGAAACTTTGATACTGAATCCTGGACCTTCGACGATCTGTTCCACGCCAGATGACTGAAGAATCTCCCTTGGAGTAAACGAGTTACTCCCCTGCTTGGCAGGCACCAAAGACGCATCTGCCCGGTCTGCATCTCCGAAGCTCCCGCCGGACGCCGATGACTCTGTAACCCAGGAGGTGGGTTTCCAGAGTTCCCAGAGTCTGACCCGAGTCCCCAGCAAAGCTGAGACCCGTAGCCCTCGTGCATACCGTGGAACCGGAACCCCTGGACACCGTGCACATTTGCACGTGCATATGCTTCTTGTCGATCCTAGAGGCTGTGCTTTGGGTTACTTGTAGCCCTGACCCCGAGCAGTGAATCCACCGAAGATTGCTGGCCTACCCACTCCGAGTCACCCGTGGGCCGCCATTTTGTCATTCCTCTTGAGGTCCCTTCGTGATCCCTTGTCCGTCGACTTGTGGGTCCCTGAGAAGGACAACTGTACTTCAATTGGGCTTTCCTGGTTGCTCCAGACATGCCCTGACTCTCCATTGCTTGGGGAGTCCCCAGGACCTTGCTGGTTCGCACCGAAGCATCTTCCCTCTTCCTGCGTAGGTTGCTGTTGCCAAGGCTTGTTGTGTCCAATCCGGGCACCGACGCTGCAGCACTCGACATCCTTCGTGGGACAGCTCGAATCCAGCTCCTGGTTGTCTTCAACGCCTCCTGGTCCTCGTGGCTGAAGAGTCAAGCTTCCCCTCCTAGCACCTGAAGCACCCGACATCGGTGGGCATTTGACTATCGTGCCCCTGGTCACTGGCTAGTGACCCAGACTCTGTCCCCTCTACTTTCAGGTTCTTCACATCTTCGATCCAGGCTTGGATCTCCTCGGACACTTCTCATCTTCCCGGCAGCAGCACTTTTCAGCAAGCTGCCATTGAAAACGACGACGCGACCCGACACCATTTGACACCTATGCACCCGGCTTCCCTGGGTGAGGTAACACGAGTACTCCGGTGCTCCCGTGGGTGTTGGCCCTAGAACCATCTAAGTCCAAAAGGGTTCGTTCCTAGTCCACTCCTAAGTGTCCCTAAACTTTAAAACTCTAACCGCGACTTTCCCCATAGAAGCTAACGGAGCTCGCGGCTGTGTTCAAACACTGCACACGTCCCCCGTGGGTCCCCTGTGTCACTACCTTGGGTGGTTCCTTGGTGTCCCAGCGATTCTACAGGCTCTAGGCCTTGTGTCTAGTCAAGTCGTGGTTCTTATACCACTTTCTTAATATATGGTTTGGTTCGCCCCTAGGGCCTATCGTATATTGTGCTAATTTACTGTGATATTTGAAGTGTAACATATGTGCTTTGACCTCTAGCCTCATAAAGAGACTAGTAGGCTGTGTTTAGAAATAAATACATATATTTTATATATATACCTGGTGTGGTCTCCTTTCATTTAGCCATTCAAGAGATTATAGACTGGTAAAACAAACTGCTTTACACTCCTTCAAGACTTAGCCTGAAGGCTGCTCTCCATAGCTACCACTAGGATAGCTTTCAAATAAGGTTGTCTTAAACCTATCATCAATAAGGGGTTGTTTGGACTGGTGCAAGGTGACCACTATAACTAGTGGACAGCATATACCAGGCCAACTTCTCACATTGGTGTGCAGCGGTTGGATTCAAGCTTGCCTTTGTTTTACCAGATAATCTCAAGTGAGTGACTAACTGAAAACCACTAAAGGCACCTGAGGTACATATAATTCAAGCTTAAAATTACAGTAAGTTCTACTGAACTTAGAGTTGTGTGTCAAGGGCTTAGCACACCCTTTCTACAACTCAAGAGAGTTTAGTAGGCCACACTAGAGTAGGTAGTGCATACACCACACCTCACTAGTGATGTCTTCAAGGCCAGCAACCAGTGGGTCCCTGCCAGAAGCCAATGGGCTTCTACCATCCAAATATGACAACCTCCCATTCTTGGAATTGAGAGCATTGTGTAGTACTAGGAAATTGAAGACAGGAAAAAGTGCAAACACCCAACGCCTCATAGAGGTACTGCTGTTGGATGATCTCAGAAGGCCCACAGGGTCTGAAAGGGTAGACAGAGAGGGTGGGGCAGCAGATGAGGAAAGGCCAAGGGGTGAAGATACCCATGACCTGACCTCTGAAGCTGACCAGGAAGATGACATTGATCTTAACCTGGGAAATCCAGCTCCCCCTGCAGATGAGGAGGATGGCCACAATGGCCCCCTCTTTATCCCACCAGGGAGAGTTGAGAGTGTGCCTAGAAGGTCAAGATCTCCTTCTCAGGAGTCTAACCATTCTGACACCTCAATAGGGACTTCTGTTTCCTCTCATAGGAGGGAATCCTCTCATGAGAGGAAAGAGAGACTGCTCAAGTATGAAGAAGCCCAGCTTAGAATCAGAAGAGAGCAGTTGGCTTTAGAAAGGGAGTCCCTAGAGCTTCAGAAAACTAGAAGAAAATTGGGACTAGAGTCCCATGGTGGCAGCAACTTCCCTAGTGTTAGGGAAAGGTCTCATGACCATAGAAACCTAAGCAAGATTGTCCCTCCCTACCAGAGTGGGGATGACATCCACAAATGGGTTACTGCACTGGAAAGGGCCTGTAAAGTTCAGAGGGTCCCCCAGGAGCAGTGGGCAGCAATCTTGTGGCTCTCCTTTGCAGACAAAGGTAGAGATAAGCACCTCACTGTAAGAGAAGAGGATGCTGATGATTACCAAATCTTGAAAAGTGCACCGGATTGAGGGGTTTAGCCTAACCACTGAACAGTATAGGATAAAGATCAGAGATACCCAAAAGGCACAGAATCAAGACTGGGTGGACTTTGTAGATTGTGCTACTAAGGCTCTGGAGGGCTGGTTACTTGGCAGTAAGGTTTGTGATTTCAAAGGATTGTACAACTTAATTATGAGGGAGCAGATCCTTAATAATTGTCAAAATCAGCTGTTGCATCAGTACCTGGTGGACTCTGATCTGACCTCTCCCCAAGAATTGGGAAAGAAGGCAGACAAATGGGTCAGAACCAGGGTGAGGCAGAAGGTTCAGAACCAAGGTGGTGACCCAAAGAAGCAAGATTCTAAGAACTCTGACAAGGGTGGGGAAAAGGGTAAAAACCAGAAGTCTTCTCAAGGTCCCCAAAAATCTTCATCTGGGGGGGGAGTCCCAATCTAACAAAAGTAAAGGCCAAAAGAAGCCATGGTGTAAAATCTGTAAGCAGAAAACCCATTGGACAAGTGACTGTACAAAGTCCAAAGACTCAACTCCAGCCACCATTGCCCCTAAGGCAACTGTTCCCCCTAGTGCAGCTAAAATTGGTGGTACTCAGAATAAGGGTGTAGTAGGGTTAACCCTGGGTTCTGAGATGGGCTCTGGCCTAGTCAGAGTTCCAACTCAGGCTGTCCTGGTCTGTGATGGAGGCATGGACATGTCCTCCTTTGTGAGTCCCAGTAACTTGGGCAAATACAGACAGCAGCCTTTGATAAATGGAAAAGAGGCTTTGGCATTCAGGGACACAGGAGCAAGTGTCACAATGGTGACACAAGATCTTGTGGCTCCTGGGCAGATTATACTTGGTGAGATGTACCAAGTGACCAATGCTAGCAATGTCAGGACAGACCATTCCTTGGCAGTTGTTAATTTCTCCTGGGGAGGGGTAACTGGCCTCAAGAAAGTTGTGGTAAGTGCAGACCTCCCTGTTGAATGCTTGCTTGGCAATGATCTAGAAACTTCAGCTTGGGCAGAAGTGGAACTCAGGACACATGCAGAAATGTTAGGGATCCCTGCACATGTATTTGCTGTGACCAGGTCACAGGCCAAAAAGTCTAACACTGAACAGGCCCTGGATTCTGGAAGAATGGACCAGGTGCCTCCCAAGAGGAGGAGCAGTAGGGTTAAGGCAGTGTCTTCCCCCCTGACTCAGAATACAGATCAGCCTCCTGAGGGAGATGATCTTAGTCCTGAAGAAGGAACTGTCCCAGAGGAGCTTGAACCTGATCAGGTTGAGTTCTTGGGGACAGGGGGCCCTTCCAGGGCAGATCTGAGCCAGGAGCAGCAAAGCTGCCCCTCTCTTGAAACCCTCAGAAAGCAAGCTGCTGATGAGGCTGCTGGGAATGCTAGTGGCACCCATAAAATATATTGGGATGATGGACTCCTATATTCAGAGAGTAGAGACCCCAAGCCTGGTGCTTCCAGGAGGTTGGTAATACCTCTGAAATTTAGGGGCTTCCTATTGACACTAGCCCATGATATTCCTCTAGCAGGTCACCTGGGCCAAAACAAGACTTGGGACAGAATTGTTCCTCACTTTCATTGGCCCCACGTCTGAAGACACCAAGGAGTTTTGTCGCTCCTGTGTCACCTGCCAAGCCAGTGGGAAGGCAGGTGGGACCACAAAGGGCCCCCTGATACCACTACCTGTGGTGGGGGTTCGCTTTGAGAGGGTGGGGATTGATATAGTTGGTCCCATGGATCCTCAGACAGCCTCTGGGCACAGATTTATCCTGGTGGTGGTGGACCATGCCACTAGGTACCCAGAAGCAATTCCACTTAGGACCACCACACCACAGTGGTGGCAAGGGCCCTCTTGGGAGTATTCTCAAGAGTGGGTTTTCCTAAGGAGGTAGTATCAGACAGGGGTACAAACTTCATGTCTAGTTACTTGACTGCAATGTGGAAGGAGTGTGGAGTGAATTATAAGTTCACCACACCCTATCACCCACAATGCAATGGTTTAGTTGAAAGGTTCAACAAAACCTTAAAGGGCATGATCAAAGGTCTCCCAGAAAAGCTTAGGCGCAGATGGGACATCCTTTTGCCCTGCCTTTTATTTGCCTACAGGGAGGTGCCTCAAAAGGGAGTTGGTTACAGCCCTTTTGAACTTTGGTTGGCCATCCTGTTAGGGGTCCTTTGTGTCTGGTGAAGGAGGGATGGGAGTTGCCTCTCAAACCCCCTAAACAGGACATAGTGGACTATGTACTTGGTCTCCGCTCCAGGATGGCAGAGTATATGAAAAAGGCAACTAAAAACCTTGAGGCTAGCCAGGAATTGCAAAAGGCCTGGCATGACCAAAAGGCTGTGCTGACTGTTTACCAGCCAGGGCAGAAAGTGTGGGTGTTGGAGCCTGTGGCCCCAGCAGCCCTCCAAGATAAGTGGAGTGGCCCCCATACAATTGTTGAACAGAAGGGAGAGGTTACCTACTTGGTAGACCTTGGAACTCCCACGAGTCCCCATAGGGTACTCCATGTCAACAGACTGAAACCATATGTTGACAGGGCAGACATGGGCTTGCTCATGGCTACTGATGAGGGACAGGAGGAAGAGAGTGATCCACTACCTGACCTGCTCTCTCAGAACCCTGATGATGGATCAGTAGATGGTGTAGCCTTGGCAGGCAGCCTCATTGTCCAGCAACAAACTGACTGCAGAAGAGTTCTCAGCCAGTTCAGGCATATGTTCTCCCTGACACCTAGTCAGACTACCTGGTGCACTCATGAAGTGGACACTGGGGACAGTCTGCCTGTCAAGAATAAAATCTACAGGCAGCCTGATCATGTCAGGGATTGTATAAGGACAGAGGTCCAAAAGATGTTGGATTTGGGAGTGATTGAACCCTCAGATAGCCCTTGGGCTAGTCCAGTAGTCCTTGTGCCTAAACCTCACGCCAAAGATGGCAAGAGAGAAATGAGGTTTTGTGTGGACTACAGGGGTCTCAATGCAGTCACAAGGACTGATGCCCATCCCATCCCAAGGGCAGATGAGCTTATAGATACTTTGGCCTCAGCCAAGTTTCTGAGCACATCTGACTTGACAGCTGGCTACTGGCAGATCAGACTAGATGATGTTGCAAAGCCAAAGATAGCATTTTCTACCCCTAGTGGGCATTATCAATTTGTGGTGATGCCCTTTGGTTTGAAGAATGCACCTGCCACTTTCCAAAGGTTGGTAAATACAGTCCTTACAGGAATGGAAGACTTTAGTGCAGCATATCTAGATGATATTGCTGTCTTTAGCTCCACCTGGGAGGATCACCTGGTCCACCTAAGGAATGTTTTGGAGGCCCTGCAAAAAGCAGGCCTAACTATCAAGGCTACTAAGTGCCAGATAGGGCAGAGTCAGGTTGTGTACCTGGGCCACCTTGTAGGTGGAGGCCAGGTTCAACCATTGCAGAGCAAGATCCAGACCATAATGGACTGGGTTGCTCCCACTACCCAGACTCAGGTGAGAGCCTTCTTGGGCCTGACTGGGTACTACAGAAGATTTGTAAAAGGTTATGGATCCATAGTGACCCCATTGAATGACCTTACCTCTAAGAAAATTCCCAAAAAGGTTCAGTGGACAGTTAGCTGTCAAAAGGCATTTGATGACCTGAAGCAGGCCATGTGCACTGCTCCCATTCTGCAGAGTCCTGATTACTCCAAAATGTTCATTGTACAAACAGATGCATCTGAGTTGGGGGTAGGGGCTGTACTATCACAGTTGAATGATGAAGGTCAGAATCAGCCAGTAGCTTTTATTAGCAGAAGGCTGACCCCCAGAGAGAAACGTTGGTCAGCCATTGAGAGGGAGGCCTTTGCTGTGGTTTGGGCTCTGAAGAAGTTGAGGCCATACTTGTTTGGCACTCACTTCATTGTTCAGACAGACCATAAGCCCCTCTTATGGCTAAAACAGATGAAGGGTGAAAACCCCAAACTTTTGAGGTGGTCCATTTCCCTACAGGGGATGGACTATACAGTGGAACATAGACCTGGGAGTAGCCATGCCAATGCAGATGGACTCTCCAGATATTTCCACTTAGAACATGAAGACTCAACTGGTCAAGGTTAGTTTAATGTCCCTGCGTTTGGGGGGGGTTGTGTAGGAGAGTAGGATCTGCTTCTTATGGTTACCCCCACTTTTTGCTGATGTTTCACTGTTTTTCGACTTTAGTCTGGCTGGGGCCCTGCTATCCAGGACCCCAGCCTAGCTGCTTCCTCTCTAAATTGATTCCCTGTACCTTAGGTACACCACAGATTGGATTCTGGGGTGCCCTTATAAGTCCCTAGTATATGGTATACTATGTACCCAGGGCATAGGTGACCCAGAGGCCTACCAGGGGCTGAAGCATGTATTATGCCACCCCTGGGCAGCCTTCAAAAATGACACCACAGGACTGCTACGGCAGCCTGAGTGAGGTGGTGCCTGCACCCCTTACTATTATATAGGTTCACTATATCTCACCCTATCACTGCACATATAAACTTATCAGTCACCCCTATTTCAGGCCTTATCAATCCTGAAGGCAGGGGGCTTGGTTTTGTGTGAGAGGGTGCCCATGCATGAGCAGAGCCCCTCTGCAGCCTTCGGAATCTATCCTCCGGGGTTGTCTGTGAGGCAGCCTGACCATATACTCTTAAGTGCATTATAACCTAGCGGTAAATGCTAACTTTGGGATGGCTGCACGGAAACATGTCGTGTTTGGTGTCAAACACCTTGGAATCATACCCCCACACCAGTAACTGGTCTGGGAGTATGATCCCACCCTTCTAGAGGGAGAGACATGACAGCACCGGTATACCCGGTACCAGCTAACTGCGCCCTGGCATCACAAAATGGATGCTGCAGCCACAAACACGAGTCTGGCCTCCTGCTGCTGACCGAAACTCCGGCAGGGGAGGCCTGGACAATAGGTTTCCTGTCACAGGGAGGTGTTACCACCTCCCAGACAGGCTTTAGTGTATTGGGGCTGGGTGGGTGCACTCTCAGAGTGCTTTGAAGTCCTGCACTGGGGGCACATTTGGTGTCCCTGTGTATAGTCCAGTTCAAACCGGTTGCAGGGGCTACCAGCCCCTGCTCTGGCGCGAAACTAGACAAAGGAAATGGGTGTAGCCACCCCTCTTTCCAAACCCTCCCATAGGTGGGTCCCCAGAGTATGTCCAACCCCTTCCTTGGATATAAGAAAGGAACCCCTGGCTACAGGACTTTAGATTTCCCTGGACGAAACTCTGATACTGAATCCTGGACCTTCGACGATCTGTTCAACGCCAGATGACTGAAGAATCTCCCTTGGAGTAAAGGAGTTACTCCCCTGCTTGGCAGGCACCAAAGACGCATCTGCCCGGTCTGCATCTCCGAAGCTCCCGCTGGACGCCGACGACTCTGCAACCCAGGAGGTGGCTTTCCAGACTTCCCAGAGGCTGACCCGAGTCCCCAGCAAAGCTGAGACCCGTAGCCCTCGTGGGTACCGTGGAACCGGAACCCCTGGACACCGTGCACATTTGCACGTGCATATGCTTCTTGTCGATCCTAGAGGCTGTGCTTTGGGTTATTTGTAGCCCTGACCCCGAGCAGTGATTCCACTGAAGATTTATGGCCTCCCCACTCCGAGTGACCCGTGGGCCGCCATTTTGTGATTCCTCTCGAGGTCCCTTCGCGATCCCTTGTCCGTCGACTTGTGGGTCCCTGAAAAGGAGAACTGTACTTCAATTGGGCTTTCCTGGCTGCTCCAGACGTGCCCTGACTCTCCATCGCTTGGGAAGTCCCCAGGACCTTGCTGGTCCGCACCGAAGCATCTTTCCTGTTCCTGCGTGGGTTGCTGTTGCCAAGGCTTGTTGTGTCCAATCCGGGCACCGACGCTGCAGCACTCGACATCCTTCGTGGGACAGCTTGAATCCAGCTCCTGGTTGTCTTCGACGCCTCCTGGTCCTCGTGGCTGAAGAGTCAAGCTTCCCCTCCTAGCACCTGAAGCACCCGACATCGGTGGACCTTCGACTATCGTGCCCCTGGTCACTGGCTACTGACCCAGACTCTGTCCCCTCTGCTTTCAGGTTCTTCACATCTTCGATCCAGTCTTGGATTTCCTCGGACACTTCTCATCTTCCCGGCAGCAGCACTTTTCAGCAAGCTGCCATTGAAAACGACGACGCGACCCGACACCATTTGACACCTATGCACTCGGCTTCCCTGGGTGAGGTAACACGAGTACTCCGGTGCTCCCGTGGGTGTTGGCCCTAGAACCATCTAAGTCCAAAAGGGTTCGTTCCTAGTCCACTCCTAAGTGTCCCTAAACTTTAAAACTCTAACCGCGACTTTCCCCATAGAAGCTAACGGAGCTCGCGGCTGTGTTCAAACACTGCACACGTCCTCCGTGGGTCCCCTGTGTCACTACCTTGGGTGGTTCCTTGGGGTCCCAGCAATTCTACAGGCTCTAGGCCTTGTGTCTAGTCAAGTCGTGGTTCTTATACCACTTTCTTAATATATGGTTTGGTTCGCCCCTAGGGCCTATCGTATATTGTGCTAATTTACTGTGATATTTGAAGTGTAACATATGTGCTTTGACCTCTAGCCTCATAAAGAGACTAGTAGGGTGTATTTAGAAATAAATACATATATTTTATATATACACCTTGTGTGGTCTCCTTTCATTTAGCCATTCAAGAGATTATAGACTGGTAAAACAAACTGCTTTACAGTCCTTCAAGACTTAGCCTGAAGGCTGCTCTCCATAGCTACCACTAGGATAGCTTTCAAATAAGGTTGTCTTAAACCTATCATCAATAAGGGGTTGTTTGGACTAGTGCAAGGTGCCCACTATAACTAGTGGACAGCATATACCAGGCCAACTTCTCACAGCCGCGCCTTCCATGACAGCAGTCACTACCTCTCCGCCGTGCCTTCCATGACAGCAGTCACTACCTCTCTGCCGCGCCTTCCATGACAGCAATCACTACCTCTCCGCCATGCCTTCCATGACATCAGTCGCTACCTCTCCACAGGTGCGCCTTCTATGACAGCAGTCACTACCTCTCTGCCGCGCCTTCCATGGCAGCAGTCACTACCTCTCCGCCGCGCCTTCCTTGACAGCATTCGCTACCTCTCCACAGGTGCGCCTTCCATGACAGCAGTCACTACCTCTCCGCCGCGCCGTCCATGACAGCAGTCACCATCTCTCCACCGCGCCTTCCATGACAGCAGTCGCTACCTCTCCACAGGTGCGCCTTCCTTGACAGCAGTCACTACCTCTCCACCGTGCCTTCCTTGACAGCAGTCGCTACCTCTCCAGAGGTGCGCCTTCCATGACAGCAGTCACTTCCTTTCCGTCGCGCCTTCCATGACAGCAGTTACTACCTCTCTGCAGGCGTGCCTTCCATGAGAGCAGTCACTACCCCTCCACCGCGCCTTCCATGACAGCAGCCACTACTTCTCTGTCGCGCCTTCCATGACAGGAGTCGCTACCTCTCCACAGATGCGCCTTCCATGACAGCAGTCACTACCCCTCCACATGTGCGCCTTCCACGACAGAAGTCACTACCTCTCCGCTGCGCCTTCCATGACAGCAGTCACTACCTCTCCGCCGCGCCTTCCATGACAGTAATCACTACCTCTTCACAGGTGCGCTTTCCATAACAGCAGTCACTACCTCTCCGCCATGCCTTCCATGACAGCAGTCACTACCTCTCCACAGGTCTGCCTTCCATGACAGCAGTCACTACCTCTCCGCTGCTCCTTCCATGACAGCAGTCGCTACCTCTCCATAGGTGCGCCTTCCATGACAGTAGTCACTACCTCTCCGCCGCGCCTTCCATGAAAGCAGTCGCTACCTCTCCACAGGTGCACCTTCCACAACAGCAGTGACTACCTCTCCGCCGTGCCTTCCATGACAGCAGTCACTACCTCTCCTCCGCGCCTTCCATGACAGCAGTCACTATCTCTCCGCCACGCCTTCCATGACAGCAGTCGCTACCTCTCCACAGGTGCGCCTTCCTTGACAGCAGTCACTGCCTCTCCGCCGCGCCTTCCTTGACAGCAGTCGCTACCTCTCCACAGGTGCACCTTCCTTGACAGCAGTCACTACCTCTCTGCTGCGCCTTCCTTGACAGAAGTCGCTACCTCTCCACAGGTGCGCCTTCCATGACAGCAGTCACTACTTCTCCGCTGTGCCTTCCATGACAGCAGTCACTACCTCTCTGCCGTGCCTTCCATGACAGCATTTACTACCTCTCCACAGGTGCGCCTTCCATGACAGCAGTCACTACCTCTCCGCCGCGCCTTCCATGAGAGCAGTCACTACCTCTCCGTACTCCTTCCATGACAGCAGTCGCTACCTCTCCACAGGTGCGCCTTCCATGACAGCAGTCACTACCTCTCCGCCGCGCCTTCCATGACAGCAGTTGCTACCTCTCTGCCGCGACTTCCATGACAGCAGTCACTACCTCTCTGTCGCGCCTTCCATGACAGGAGTCGCTACGTCTCCACAGGTGCACCTTCCATGACAGTAGTCACTACCTCTCCACAGGTACGCCTTCCATGACAGCAGTGGCTACCTCTCCGCTGCGCCGTCCATGACAGCAGTGGCTACCTCTCCGCCGCGCATTCCATGACAGCAGTCGCTACCTCTCCGCCGCGCCTTCCATGACAGCAGTCACTACCTCTCCACAGGTGCGCCTTCCATTACAGCAGTCGCTACGTCTCCATAGGTGCGCCTTCCATGACAGCAGTGGCTACCTCTCTGCCGCGCTTTCAATGACAGTAGTCACTACCTCACTGCCGTGCCTTCCATGACAGCAGTCACTACCTCTCCACAGGTGCGCCTTCCATGACAGCAGTCACTACCTCTCCACAGGTGCACCTTCCATGACAGCAGTCACTACCTCTCCGCCACGCCTTTCATGGCAGCAGTCACTACCTCTCCGCCGAGCCTTACATGACAGCACTCGCTACCTCTCCGGCGCGCCTTCCATGACAGCAGTCACTACCTCTCTGCCGCGCCTTCCATGACAGCAGTCACTACCTCTCTGCTGCGCCTTCCATGACAGCAGTCGCTACCTCTCCACAGGTGCACCTTCCATGAGAGCAGTCACTATCTCTCCGCCGCGCCTTCCATGACAGCAGTCACTACCTCTCTGTCGCGCCTTCCATGACAGGAGTCACTACCTCTCTGTCGCGCCTTCCATGACAGGAGTCGCTACGTCTCCACAGGTGCACCTTCCATGACAGTAGTCACTACCTCTCCACAGGTGCGCCTTGCATGACAGCAGTGGCTACCTCTCCGCTGCGCAGTCCATGACAGCAGTGGCTACCTCTCCGCCGCGCATTCCATGACAGCAGTCGCTACCTCTCCGCCGTGCCTTCCATGACAGCAGTCACTACCTCTCCACAGGTGCGCCTTCCATTACAGCAGTCGCTACGTCTCCATAGGTGCGCCTTCCATGACAGCAGTGGCTACCTCTCCGCCGCGCCTTCAATGACAGTAGTCACTACCTCTCTGCCGTGCCTTCCATGACAGCAGTCACTACCTCTCCGCCGCGCCTTCCATGACAGCAGTCACTACCTCTCCACAGGTGCGCCTTCCATGACAGCAGTCACTACCTCTCCACAGGTGCACCTTCCATGACAGCAGTCACTACCTCTCCGCCACGCCTTTCATGGCAGCAGTCACTACCTCTCCGCCGCGCCTTCCATGACAGCACTCGCTACCTCTCCGCCGCGCCTTCCTTGACAGCATTCGCTACCTCTCCACAGGTGCGCCTTCCATGACAGCAGTCACTACCTCTCCGCCGCGCCGTCCATGACAGCAGTCACCATCTCTCCACCGCGCCTTCCATGACAGCAGTCGCTACCTCTCCACAGGTGCGCCTTCCTTGACAGCAGTCACTACCTCTCCACCGTGCCTTCCTTGACAGCAGTCGCTACCTCTCCAGAGGTGCGCCTTCCATTACAGCAGTCGCTACGTCTCCATAGGTGCGCCTTCCATGACAGCAGTGGCTACCTCTCTGCCGCGCCTTCAATGACAGTAGTCACTACCTCACTGCCGTGCCTTCCATGACAGCAGTCACTACCTCTCCACAGGTGCGCCTTCCATGACAGCAGTCACTACCTCTCCACAGGTGCACCTTCCATGACAGCAGTCACTACCTCTCCGCCACGCCTTTCATGGCAGCAGTCACTACCTCTCCGCCGCGCCTTACATGACAGCACTCGCTACCTCTCCGGCGCGCCTTCCATGACAGCAGTCACTACCTCTCTGCCGCGCCTTCCATGGCAGCAGTCACTACCTCTCTGCTGCGCCTTCCATGACAGCAGTCGCTACCTCTCCACAGGTGCACCTTCCATGAGAGCAGTCACTATCTCTCCGCCGCGCCTTCCATGACAGCAGTCACTACCTCTCTGTTGCGCCTTCCATGACAGGAGTCACTACCTCTCTGTCGCGCCTTCCATGACAGGAGTCGCTACGTCTCCACAGGTGCACCTTCCATGACAGTAGTCACTACCTCTCCACAGGTGCGCCTTGCATGACAGCAGTGGCTACCTCTCCGCTGCGCCGTCCATGACAGCAGTGGCTACCTCTCCACCGCGCATTCCATGACAGCAGTCGCTACCTCTCCGCCGCGACTTCCATGACAGCAGTCACTACCTCTCCACAGGTGCGCCTTCCATTACAGCAGTCGCTACGTCTCCATAGGTGCGCCTTCCATGACAGCAGTGGCTACCTCTCCGCCGCGCCTTCAATGACAGTAGTCACTACCTCTCTGCCGTGCCTTCCATGACAGCAGTCACTACCTCTCCGCCGCGCCTTCCATGACAGCAGTCACTACCTCTCCACAGGTGCGCCTTCCATGACAGCAGTCACTACCTCTCCACAGGTGCACCTTCCATGACAGCAGTCACTACCTCTCCGCCACGCCGTTCATGGCAGCAGTCACTACCTCTCCGCCGCGCCTTCCATGACAGCACTCGCTACCTCTCCGCCGCGCCTTCCTTGACAGCATTCGCTACCTCTCCACAGGTGCGCCTTCCATGACAGCAGTCACTACCTCTCCGCCGCGCCGTCCATGACAGCAGTCACCATCTCTCCACCGCGCCTTCCATGACAGCAGTCACTACCTCTCCACCGTGCCTTCCTTGACAGCAGTCGCTACCTCTCCAGAGGTGCGCCTTCCATGACAGCAGTCCCTTTCCGTCGCGCCTTCCATGACAGCAGTTACTACCTCTCTGCAGGCGTGCCTTCCATGAGAGCAGTCACTACCCCTCCACCGCGCCTTCCATGACAGCAGCCACTATTTCTCTGTCGCGCCTTCCATGACAGGAGTCGCTACCTCTCCACAGATGCGCCTTCCATGACAGCAGTCACTACCCCTCCACCGCGCCTTCCATGACAGCAGTCGCTACCTCTCCGCCGCGCCTTCCATGACCGCAGTCACTACCTCTCCACAGGTGCGCCTTCCATTACAGCAGTCGCTACTTCTCCATAGGTGCGCCTTCCATGACAGCAGTGGCTACCTCTCTGCCGCGCCTTCAATGACAGTAGTCACTACCTCACTGCCGTGCCTTCCATGACAGCAGTCACTACCTCTCCACAGGTGCGCCTTCCATGACAGCAGTCACTACCTCTCCACAGGTGCACCTTCCATGACAGCAGTCACTACCTCTCCGCCACGCCTTTCATGGCAGCAGTCACTACCTCTCTGCTGCGCCTTCCATGACAGCACTCGCTACCTCTCCGGCGCGCCTTCCATGACAGCAGTCACTACCTCTCTGCCGCGCCTTCCATGGCAGCAGTCACTACCTCTCTGCCGCGCCTTCCATGACAGCAGTCGCTACCTCTCCACAGGTGCACCTTCCATGAGAGCAGTCACTATCTCTCCGCCGCGCCTTCCATGACAGCAATCACTACCTCTCTGTCGCGCCTTCCATGACAGGAGTCACTACCTCTCTGTCGCGCCTTCCATGACAGGAGTCGCTACGTCTCCACAGGTGCACCTTCCATGACAGTAGTCACTACCTCTCCACAGGTGCGCCTTGCATGACAGCAGTGGCTACCTCTCCGCTGCGCCGTCCATGACAGCAGTGGCTACCTCTCCGCCGCGCATTCCATGACAGCAGTCGCTACCTCTCCGCCGCGCCTTCCATGACAGCAGTCACTACCTCTCCACAGGTGCGCCTTCCATTACAGCAGTCGCTACGTCTCCATAGGTGCGCCTTCCATGACAGCAGTGGCTACCTCTCCGCCGTGCCTTCAATGACAGTAGTCACTACCTCTCTGCCGTGCCTTCCATGACAGCAGTCACTACTTCTCCGCCGCGCCTTCCATGACAGCAGTCACTACCTCTCCACAGGTGCGCCTTCCATGACAGCAGTCACTACCTCTCCACAGGTGCGCCTTCCATGACAGCAGTCACTACCTCTCCGCCGCGCCGTCCATGACAGCAGTCACCATCTCTCCACCGCGCCTTCCATGACAGCAGTCGCTACCTCTCCACAGGTGCGCCTTCCTTGACAGCAGTCACTACCTCTCCACCGTGCCTTCCTTGACAGCAGTCGCTACCTCTCCAGAGGTGCGCCTTCCATGACAGCAGTCACTTCCTTTCCATCGCGCCTTCCATGACAGCAGTTACTACCTCTCTGCAGGCGTGCCTTCCATGAGAGCAGTCACTACCCCTCCACCGCGCCTTCCATGACAGCAGCCACTATTTCTCTGTCGTTCCTTCCATGACAGGAGTCGCTACCTCTCCACAGGTGCACCTTCCACAACAGCAGTGACTACCTCTCCGCCGTGCCTTCCATGACAGCAGTCACTACCTCTCCTCCGCGTCTTCCATGACAGCAGTCACTATCTCTCCGCCGCGCCTTCCATGACAGCAGTCGCTACCTCTCCACAGGTGCGCCTTCCTTGACAGCAGTCACTGCCTCTCCGCCGCGCCTTCCTTGACAGCAGTCGCTACCTCTCCACAGGTGCACCTTCCTTGACAGCAGTCACTACCTCTCTGCTGCGCCTTCCTTGACAGAAGTCGCTACCTCTCCACAGGTGCGCCTTCCATGACAGCAGTCACTACCTCTCCGCTGCGCCTTCCTTGACAGCAGTCGCTACCTCTCAACAGGTGCACCTTCCTTGACAGCAGTCACTACCTCTCTGCTGCGCCTTCCTTGACAGAAGTCGCTACCTCTCCAAAGGTGCGCCTTCCATGACAGCAGTCACTACCTCTCCGCTGCGCCTTCCATGACAGCAGTCACTACCTCTCTGCCGCGCCTTCCATGACAGCAGTTACTACCTCTCCACAGGTGCGCCTTCCATGACAGCAGTCACTACCTCTCCGCCGCGCCTTCCATGAGAGCAGTCACTACCTCTCCGTACTCCTTCCATGACAGCAGTCACTACCTCTCTGCCGCGCCTTCCATGACAGCAGTTGCTACCTCTCTGCCGCGACTTCCATGACAGCAGTCACTACCTCTCTGTCGCGCCTTCCATGACAGGAGTCGCTACCTCTCCACAGGTGCGCCTTCCATGACAGCAGTCACTACCTCTCTGTCGCGCCTTCCATGACAGGAGTCACTACCTCTCTGTCGCGCCTTCCATGACAGGAGTCGCTACGTCTCCACAGGTTCACCTTCCATGACAGTAGTCACTACCTCTCCACAGGTGCGCCTTCCATGACAGCAGTGGCTACCTCTCCGCCGCGCCGTCCATGACAGCAGTGGCTACCTCTCCGCCGCGCATTCCATGACAGCAGTCGCTACCTCTCCGCCGCGCCTTCCATGACAGCAGTCACTACCTCTCCACAGGTGCGCCTTCCATTACAGCAGTCGCTACGTCTCCATAGGTGCGCCTTCCATGACAGCAGTGGCTACCTCTCCGCCGCGCCTTCAAGCTAGCCTGGCTGATGACGGCTGAATAGCCAGAAACCGGTCCCAGGATGCTTGTTTCCGGTCCAGGGAAGACATGGCTTGGCAGTTCGGGCTGGACTGTTCCCATGAGGCACAGGGTCAGACTGATTTGCATATGGCCATGTCTGAACTGGGGTGGTGGAGTGAGCTAAAGAATGATGATGGATTAAACCCAGATCAGTTGACTGGGGGTGAGTGTTTGATTAGCTCAAGCGCTCCGTCCATCATCCCCTTTGGTATCGCTTTGTTCGCCCTAAGTTGGCAGGGTATGCCCAGACGTGGGTCCCTTGCTCACTTTGCCACTGGATTCAAGCAAGCCTGGCTGATGACGGCTGAAATGCCAGAAACCGGTCCTAGGATGCTTGTTTCCGGTCCAGGGAAGACATGGCTTGGCAGTTCGGGCTGGACTGTTCCCATGAGGCACAGGGTCAGACTGATTTGCATATGGCCATGTCTGAACTGGGGTGGTGGAGTGAGCTAAAGAATGATGATGGATTAAACCCAGATCAGTTGACTGGGGGTGAGTGTTTGATTGGCTCAAACGTTCCGTCCATCATCCCCTTTTGTATCGCTTTGTTCGCCCTAAGTTGGCGGGGGTATGCCCAGACGTGGGTCCCTTGCTCACTTTGCCACTGGATTCAAGCAAGCCTGGCTGATGACGGCTGGAATGCCAGAAACCGGTCCTAGGATGCTTGTTTCCGGTCCAGGGAAGACATGGCTTGGCAGTTCGGGCTGGACTGTTCCCATGAGGCACAGGGTCAGACTGATTTGCATATGGCCATGTCTGAACTGGGGTGGTGGAGTGAGCTAAAGAATGATGATGGATTAAACCCAGATCAGTTGACTGGGGGTGAGTGTTTGATTGGCTCAAACGTTCCGTCCATCATCCCCTTTTGTATCGCTTTGTTCGCCCTAAGTTGGCGGGGGTATGCCCAGACGTGGGTCCCTTGCTCACTTTGCCACTGGATTCAAGCAAGCCTGGCTGATGACGGCTGGAATACCAGAAACCGGTCCTAGGATGCTTGTTTCCGGTCCAGGGAAGACATGGCTTGGCAGTTCAGGCTGGACTGTTCCCATGAGGCACAGGGTCAGACTGATTTGCATATGGCCATGTCTGAACTGGGGTGGTGGAGTGAGCTAAAGAATGATGATGGATTAAACCCAGATCAGTTGACTGGGGGTGAGTGTTTGATTGGCTCAAACGTTCCGTCCATCATCCCCTTTTGTATCGCTTTGTTCGCCCTAAGTTGGCGGGGGTATGCCCAGACGTGGGTCCCTTGCTCACTTTGCCACTGGATTCAAGCAAGCCTGGCTGATGACGGCTGGAATGCCAGAAACCGGTCCTAGGATGCTTGTTTCCGGTCCAGGGAAGACATGGCTTGGCAGTTCGGGCTGGACTGTTCCCATGAGGCACAGGGTCAGACTGATTTGCATATGGCCATGTCTGAACTGGGGTGGTGGAGTGAGCTAAAGAATGATGATGGATTAAACCCAGATCAGTTGACTGGGGGTGAGTGTTTGATTGGCTCAAACGTTCCGTCCATCATCCCCTTTTGTATCGCTTTGTTCGCCCTAAGTTGGCGGGGGTATGCCCAGACGTGGGTCCCTTGCTCACTTTGCCACTGGATTCAAGCAAGCCTGGCTGATGACGGCTGGAATGCCAGAAACCGGTCCTAGGATGCTTGTTTCCGGTCCAGGGAAGACATGGCTTGGCAGTTCGGGCTGGACTGTTCCCATGAGGCACAGGGTCAGACTGATTTGCATATGGCCATGTCTGAACTGGGGTGGTGGAGTGAGCTAAAGAATGATGATGGATTAAACCCAGATCAGTTGACTGGGGGTGAGTGTTTGATTGGCTCAAACGTTCCGTCCATCATCCCCTTTTGTATCGCCGTGCCTTCCATGACAGCAGTCACTACCTCTCCGCCGCGCCTTCCTTGACAGCAGTCACTACCTCTCCACAGGTGCGCCTTCCATGACAGCAGTCACTACCTCTCCACAGGTGCACCTTCCATGACAGCAGTCACTACCTCTCCGCCACGCCTTTCATGGCAGCAGTCACTACCTCTCCGCCGCGCCTTCCATGACAGCACTCGCTACCTCTCCGCCTTCCTTGACAGCATTCGCTACCTCTCCACAGGTGCGCCTTCCATGACAGCAGTCACTACCTCTCCGCCGCGCCGTCCATGACAGCAGTCACCATCTCTCCACCGCGCCTTCCATGACAGCAGTCGCTACCTCTCCACAGGTGCGCCTTCCTTGACAGCAGTCACTACCTCTCCACCGTGCCTTCCTTGACAGCAGGCGCTACCTCTCCAGAGGTGCGCCTTCCATGACAGCAGTCACTTCCTTTCCGTCGCGCCTTCCATGACAGCAGTTACTACCTCTCTGCAGGCGTGCCTTCCATGAGAGCAGTCACTACCCCTCCACCGCGCCTTCCATGACAGCAGCCACTACTTCTCTGTCGCGCCTTCCATGACAGGAGTCGCTACCTCTCCACAGATGCGCCTTCCATGACAGCAGTCACTACCCCTCCACCGCGCCTTCCATGACAGCAGTTGCTACCTCTCCACATGTGCGCCTTCCACGACAGAAGTCACTACCTCTCCGCTGCGCCTTCCATGACAGCAGTCACTACCTCTCCGCCGCGTCTTCCATGACAGCAATCACTACCTCTTCACAGGTGCGCTTTCCATAACAGCAGTCACTACCTCTCCGCCATGCCTTCCATGACAGTAGTCACTACCTCTCCGCAGGTTTGCCTTCCATGACAGCAGTCACTACCTCTCCGCTGCGCCTTCCATGACAGCAGTCAGTACGTCTCCGCCGCGTCTTCCATGACAGCAGTCACTACCTCTCCACAGGTCCGCCTTCTATGACAGCAGTCACTACCTATCAGTCGCACCTTCCATGACAGCAGTCGCTACCTCTCCACAGGTCTGCCTTCCATGACAGCAGTCACTACCTCTCCACAGGTCTGCCTTCCATGACAGCAGTCACTACCTCTCCGCTGCTCCTTCCATGACAGCAGTCGCTACCTCTCCATAGGTGCGCCTTCCATGACAGTAGTCACTACCTCTCCACAGGTCTGCCTTCCATGACAGCAGTCACTACCTCTCCACAGGTCTGCCTTCCATGACAGCAGTCACTACCTCTCCGCTGCTCCTTCCATGACAGCAGTCGCTACCTCTCCACAGGTGCACCTTCCACAACAGCAGTCGCTACCTCTCCACAGGTGCGCCTTCCTTGACAGCTGTCACTGCCTCTCCGCCGCGCCTTCCTTGACAGCAGTCGCTACCTCTCCACAGGTGCACCTTCCTTGACAGCAGTCACTACCTCTCTGCTGCGCCTTCCTTGACAGAAGTCGCTACCTCTCCACAGGTGCGCCTTCCATGACAGCAGTCATTACCTCTCCGCTGCGCCTTCCATGACAGCAGTCACTACTTCTCTGCTGCGCCTTCCATGACAGCAGTTACTACCTCTCCACAGGTGCCCCTTCCATGACAGCAGTCACTACCTCTCCGCCGCGCCTTCCATGAGAGCAGTCACTACCTCTCCGTACTCCTTCCATGACAGCAGTCGCTACCTCTCCACAGGTGCGCCTTCCATGACAGCAGTCACTACCTCTCCGCCGCGCCTTCCATGACAGCAGTTGCTACCTCTCTGCCGCGACTTCCATGACAGCAGTCACTACCTCTCTGTCGCGCCTTCCATGTCAGGAGTCGCTACCTCTCCACAGGTGCGCCTTCCATGACAGCAGTCACTACCTCTCTGTCGCGCCTTCCATGACAGGAGTCACTACCTCTCTGTCGCGCCTTCCATGACAGGAGTCGCTACGTCTCCACAGGTGCACCTTCCATGACAGTAGTCACTACCTCTCCACAGGTGCGCCGTCCATGACAGCAGTGGCTACCTCTCCGCCGCGCATTCCATGACAGCAGTCGCTACCTCTCCGCCGCGCCTTCCATGACAGCAGTCACTACCTCTCCACAGGTGCGCCTTCCATTACAGCAGTCGCTACGTCTCCATAGGTGCGCCTTCCATGACAGCAGTGGCTACCTCTCTGCCGCGCCTTCAATGACAGTAGTCACTACCTCTCTGCCGTGCCTTCCATGACAGCAGTCACTACCTCTCCGCCGCGCCTTCCATGACAGCAGTCACTACCTCTCCACAGGTGCGCCTTCCATGACAGCAGTCACTACCTCTCCACAGGTGCACCTTCCATGACAGCAGTAACTACCTCTCCGCCACGCCTTTCATGGCAGCAGTCACTACCTCTCCGCCGCGCCTTCCATGACAGCACTCGCTACCTCTCCGGCGCGCCTTCCATGACAGCAGTGACTACCGCTCTGCCGCGCCTTCCATGGCAGCAGTCACTACCTCTCTGCCGCGCCTTCCATGACAGCAGTCGCTACCTCTCCACAGGTGCACCTTCCATGAGAGCAGTCACTATCTCTCTGCCGCGCCTTCCATGACAGCAGTCACTACCTCTCTGTCGCGTCTTCCATGACAGGAGTCACTACCTCTCTGTCGCGCCTTCCATGACAGGAGTCGCTACGTTTCCACAGCTGCACCTTCCATGACAGTAGTCACTACCTCTCCACAGGCGCGCCTTCCATGACAGCAGTGGCTACCTCTCCGCCGTCCATGACAGCAGTGGCTACCTCTCCGCCGCGCATTCCATGACAGCAGTCGCTACCTCTCCGCCGCGCCTTCCATGACAGCAGTCACTACCTCTCCACAGGTGCGCCTTCCATTACAGCAGTCGCTACGTCTCCATAGGTGCGCTTTCCATGACAGCAGTGGCTACCTCTCTGCCGCGCCTTCAATGACAGTAGTCACTACCTCTCTGCCGTGCCTTCCATGACAGCAGTCACTACCTCTCCGCCGCGCCTTCCATGACAGCAGTCACTACCTCTCCACAGGTGCGCCTTCCATGACAGCAGTCACTACCTCTCCACAGGTGCACCTTCCATGACAGCAGTCACTACCTCTCCGCCACGCCTTTCATGGCAGCAGTCACTACCTCTCTGCCGCGCCTTCCATGACAGCACCCGCTACCTCTCCGGCGCGCCTTCCATGACAGCAGTCACTACCTCTCTGCCGCGCCTTCCATGGCAGCAGTCACTACCTCTCTGCCGCGCCTTCCATGACAGCAGTCGCTACCTCTCCACAGGTGCACCTTCCATGACAGCAGTCACTACCTCTCCGCCACGCCTTCCATGACAGCAGTCGCTACCTCTCCACAGGTGAACTCCGCATACAATAACATGTGCAGCCTGCATTGTTAACTGGTTCTATTTTCCAACCTGCAGCCAGGCACCGAGTTGTATCCCGGTGCCTCTGTAATTAGTCTCCGAGATTGCTGGCGTCATCTTTAATTATGCATGGAGAGAAAACCCAAGAGTTTGCTGCCAGCGAGATGTATGCCCTGGGTCTTGAACACAGAATAAATGAATGTAGAATCCGGGACGTTCATTCCACTTCCAGTCAAAGAAAAACAATTTGAGCGCGTTCTCCTAGCCACTTACAAATCACTCCGCTGACACAGGCGCTATCCGAGGCGCCGCAGCAGCAAATCATTACACCGGTGACTAACTCGACGAGGAGGCTCTCTCCCCGCGAGAGAGAAACGGAATCAAACGGCAGCAACTGCTGATCTCATCAACGGAATCAAACGGCAGCAACTGCTGATCTCATTAAAACAACAGATGCCATAATGGCGCGAGTGTGCGCGTGATGGTCGCGCGCCGGAATGTAGATTCACCAAATGGCATGGGTAGCGGAAGTGACATCTTGCACGTTGCACCCTTTGGCCTCCATTGACATCACAGGATTGTGGTGGTCTCGTCATTACTTACTGAACAGCCTATGTTTCCACGTGAGTTACTATAGTAAGGACAATGAGTGTGCATTGCAGAATGTACACACTGCTCCTGGAACCCTCTTCACATTCGGTTCCTACCATTGTCTTCCTGAACCCAATCGTGAGTCCTGAAAATAGGGGTAGCAAGAAGAGCCACAGGGGGTACTGAGGCCAGGCTTGGGCAGCAGCTGGCACCCCTGACTGACATTCATGACAGCTCTGCCCACTCGGATGCCCCCTCAGGTGCTACCTGGTAGTATCCCACAATGACCACGCTTGGTGAGCGCGTCTGCCCTGCCACGAACCTGAATCCATACATAATGTGGAAGGAACAACATCCCAGTCCACAGTGTCATATGAAATTACATACTCAAGGCTTTTTATTTGCAGAAAAGCTCTGTAAGACACACTGTAGCCATGACTCACAGGGAGACTTGCACCCTGAGAAGTAAGTCATTGCTGAAGTACTGAGCCCCTGCACCCAAACAGCATCCATTGTAATAGTCCCATTATTGGCAACACACCCCACCCACACCACAACAGAGTATGTATGCATAAATAAATATACAACACAACTTTTGTTTGGGAAAAATTGCTGCAGGTTTATTCCATACAAAAGTATGCAACATGGTGGGTTATCTTACGGGCGATCCAAGGGCAGGCAGCTGTACCAACCTATGCTGCCTTGCCCGCCTGGTGAGCCAAGCACTGTGGCGAATCCAATCAGCGCTACCCTTATGGGGGTGATCCCCTTACTGGATCACGTGACACATTGGTCCCTTATTACTCATGCCCCTTTCAGGGCGGAGCATAGCAAGGCAAGCCCCCGGTTGTCCAGGCCCACAACCGCCCGAAGGACTAACGGGGTGCCAACGTAATTGTTCCAGGACCCTCCCCTGAGGCTCCTGGGATTTGGCTCTGGCACCCCTCTTGTGCTCTTGCAGAGGTACCCTTCTGTACCTATATGCTTCCAGATCGCCCTGTAACTCCGCCTGCAACGACAAAGAAAACATTACAACGTCCTCAGTACTTCACCTGCCAGCCCCATGCCGGGTAAGAGGTAGGGTGGGAGACGGCGTGCCAGGCGACAAAGAGGACACAAAATGGAGGAGGGAGGCTTAAATACCCTCCCCACCTCACGGCGCGCCGGACATGACGCGCCTAGTGCGCCTGGCATGGGGACTCCTCCTAGGGTCCCGCCTTTGTAGGGGGGGTGGGGTATTGCCCAAATGGCACTAAAGGGGCCGCCCTTTCAGGGTGGCCCCCTGCGGGGGCCGCGGGCAGCCGCATAGTCCCATTATTGGCAACACACCCCACCCACACCACAACAGAGTATGTATGCATAAATAAATACACAACACAACTTTTGTTTGGGAAAAATTGCTGCAGGTTTATTCCATACAAAAGTATGCAACATGGTGGGTTATCTTACGGGCGATCCAAGGGCAGGCAGCTGTACCAACCTATGCTGCCTTGCCCGCCTGGTGAGCCAAGCACTGTGGTGAATCCATTCAGCGCTACCCTTATGGGGGTGATCCCCTTACTGGATCACGTGACACATTGGTCCCTTATTACTCACGCCCCTTTCAGGGCGGAGCGTAGCAAGGCAAGCCCCCGGTTGTCCAGGCCCACAACCGCCCGAAGGACTAACGGGGCGCCGACGTAATTGTTCCAGGACCCTCCCCTGAGGCTCCTGGAATTGGGCTCTGGCACCCCTCTTGTGCTCTTGCAGAGGTACCCTTCTGTACCCATATGCTTCCAGATCACCCTGTAACTCCGCCAAAGCTCTGGAGGCGGCCACCGTCGCCTAAAGAGCCCCCCACTGACACAGCTGTATTCTCACCTGCAACCTGCAATCTCCAGGGCCTCCTGCATGCCCAAGAGGAACAGGTCCATTCCAACCTGTGACAAGTGAACCCCATCCGTATCAAAATAGCCCTTTACCTTCATTTGGATCAGCTCATGTCTGATAAAACCAAAGCCCCATTGGTCGGTGAACTTGCGCATTGCACTATTCACTCTTTTGCGTGAATGTTCCACCGCCTCACTTGACTTGGCCCCGCGCCAAACCATGCGCGGCACTATTTCAGACCAGAACAGCTCACATTGTCCCATGTATTTGCTGATCTCCCCCAAGTTAGTCTTCATTGCTTATAAGAGTGCACCCCTGCCCATGGCCGTGAGGTCGTTGCCTCCCAGATGGATTATCAAGATGTTGGGGGAAGCACCCCTCCCAGCCAGTCCTTGCTCCAACCTGTTCAGGAGGCTGCTCCATCTCATCCTGTGGAAACCCCACCAGACAAACTTAGTCTGTGAAAACCCTCGCATCCACTTCCTGCGTGCGGCCCACTGAGCCGAGTGGCCGATCACCCACACTTGAAGTCCTGGCAAAATAAACGAATGCCATTTTCACACGCTTGTTTTAATGTTGTTGGTGTTCACACAAGGGGAACAGGACCATTCCCACAGGTGACAAGTGGACCCCATCTTTATCCAAATAGCCTTTAATATTGGCCTGAATCAGGTCGTGTCTGATGGAACCCAGACCATTCTGATCTGCGAACTTACGCCTTGAACTGTTCACTCTCTTTCGGGAATGTTCAACGGCCTCCTCTGACTTAGCCCCATGCCACCCTCTGCGGGGGATAATTTCAGACCACCAGAGCTCACATTGACCCATGTATTTGCTGATCTCACCTAAGTCCGCCTTCATTGCTTGCAACAATGCCCCCCTACCCCTGGCAGAGAGGTCGGGCCTCCTAAGTGGATCACCAAGGTGTTAGGGGAACCTTCCCCCCCCAGCCAGTCTCTGTTCCGATGTGTTCGGAGCTGCTCCCTCTCATTCCGGGGAACCCCAACCAGCCAACTGCGTCTGGGAAGCCGCATGGAGCTATTTACCCTTCTCCGGGAGGTACAACTGCCTCACATTATCCGTAGGAATTTGATGGCCTCCCAGGAGGGAGCTCTACTCTTGTCATAGATATCTTATGGGGCAGCAGCACCCTTGTTAGATGACCGCTTCCACACTAGCCTATCTACTGAGGCTATCAGGGCAAGGAATCTTGTGCTTAACTGAAGCAACCCGAAGCCTGCACATAGAGCAGGCACATACTCCGTTGCAGTTGACCAGACATTTGCACCGGACCTTTTTGATTGTTAAACCATGGTGACCAGGAATGCTCTATTGCGCACCCCGATGCAGTCACAGCACCCTGTTAGGAGTGACAACTTCCTCCGTCTGCCAGGCTTGCTTAACTAAAGCTTGATCACGTGACCCTTGGAGCTCAATCCAGCTAGAGACCTAGTTCACTCTGTTATCCCTGGAATGATTGCCCTCCACAAATTCAACTCCACATTCAGCTTACCTTCTAGTCACCTTAATTCAGGGTGGGACATACCTACCCCACCTGACCAGGGAGTCGTGTGTATATTACCAATGATACTTATTAGAATCTAAGGTTCCCAGTGTCAATTGGTGACTATCCCGCCATGAAATATGTGACAATAAGCAAGGGAGCCTTCGTGTACTTGCCATTTATCCCTCCTTTTGTCCTGTACTTTTGCCTTTACCGTTTAATCTGTGGTATTCGACCCCAGACTTCCCAGGCTGCGTACTGCTGGCCCTGGCGCAGCTGCTGACGTAATGAGGGAATCTCCCGGTTGCAACTTGCAATAAAACGCCCGCCTGAAAGTGCTACGTTGTAAGCGATTAAGTGCCTAACTTAATCTCTTCCCCTTGAGAAGGTACCACAAACCGCATTGTTCATGAGAACCTTCAGAAGCACCAATTTTCACCTGGGCGTACCTCTAAATGAGAATGGCTCTACACCGCTGTAAGGCCAGAGACACCCATATCTTAAACCTATTTACTGGTTTTGCCACTTGGCACCCTTCTGGCTGGTGAACCTGTGTCCCTTGAATCGCCCTCCATCCTCCTGTGCAATAGTCATACTGCTAATTGGGCAATGAATTCGACATCCCTCCTTTCCTGCCAAACAGTTGCCTATTCAGTTAATCTGTAGTGACTGCACCCAGGCTTCTCGGGCAGCTTTATTGCTGACAATGTGAGCAGCTGCTGACATTGAGGGACTCTCACGCTTGCCACTTGCAACTACAGCGATTATTTAAATTAATATGATACTGTGCATCTGAATGAACTATGCACTGGTAATTGACACTCTCCCACCTGCAGTTGCTGTGAAACCATTTGGACTAGTCCATCCAATTTAGCCAGGCAACCCCCTAGGTGGAGTCTTGCACTCCCAAACTTCTGCTAGGGTAAACCACGGTCACGCCTCCTGTTCAGTTGAATTTGGTAAATCACGACACTGACAACCGCAGGGGCCTACCACTGGGCTGTGTATATGCGGCCCAGGATGACCTTAAACAATCGGCTAGGTGTGGATGGGTGTTAACCTTGCCCGGCTGAAGTGCAATACCTTTGCAAATCACTCCTGACAAGATGTGCCAATGCAGGTGGAAGACAAAGGCTGTCCGTCCTACCTTACTTTCACTCTTACAATTCGCTGTGTCTAGTGCTTGATGGACCATAACCTAATAGTGTTTTTGTGAAGCGCGCGTGCCCCCGGGGCATGATGCCGCTGAATAACCGGTGTATGTTACACACTCGCTGATACTTATGTATCACTAACTGCCCTTACTTGGATTGAAGGCATGCTGGATGCTTCCTAAGGACTGTAGACTTACTGCTCCAACCCAGTTTGACCCCAACTTTGGGACAACCTCAGTAGTAACCATGCCCTTCATGGTACGTCTACCCCAGCGTTGCCTATCAACCTATTTGGGACACAGGTCGCAGAAGATGCCCATTCCAGTCTCTGGTCTAGCCCCTAGAAGGATAACCCAGGGAGGGGCAGACGTGGGAACCGGAGGGGAACAATATGTGCAGATACCTGCCCTTTCCTGAATATTGGGAATGCGAAAATGGTCTATGATACCTTGTTGCCATTTGAGCTGTAACACAGTGTTTACCAAACTTTTGTACCGCAGCACACTTTTTAGATGACAACTCCCACAACCCATTAATCAACAATTAGGAACAGTGGGTTTTTGGAAAGGTCCAGCGTACGTGCCCTGGTATACTACAAGAAATGAGTACGAAGTTCCTCAATGGGTCACAGACCACAGTAAGAGAGCTTATGTGATGTCACCTTGGTAGGTTGTCCTCCAAGGAGGAGGGAAATTCCTCCTTTTGGAACTAGGGCCCTCACACACCCAGCAAACTAGGTGTCAAGCTTCATCATATGGGCCTGCTCCTCGTCGGGTCGGCGCTGCAATACCCGACGGGCACCCATAAAGGGGCTCTTTACCGGAGTTCTTTTGTTCCTTGCCATTTAGGTGCCGTGGGTGTGAGGGGCCTAGTACGTGTAGATGTAATGGTGGATGTGTACGTTAAAACAGGGGAGGGAATCCTCTAAATAAACTTTATTCTGGAAGGATCCCAGCCTGGTTAAAAATAGGATTAGGAGAGGCGACTATCTGGCTGTAATGTGTCAAAAAAGCGCTCTACTCCTAGATGGTCAACATGTTTCTCGCCTAGTAGTCAAGAATGATCTGTGGCGATTCCTCAGGACCAAATGGAAAGTAAACTATCTACACCTAATGGTGTGGTGAGAAACTACCTACCACTCAGTGGTCCTACGGGAACTGTACCCGCAGGTGCAGAGGTCAACCTAATGTTTGTAAGATCGCGCCTCATCAGTTTCAGCGGGATACTAGACACACGTAGTATTGTGTCTGCTCCAAATAGAAGCCCAGTGGTAGACCTACCCCGCACTGCTGCAACCGGGATGGAATTTCCCTCCTCGGAGGACAACCTACCAAGGTGACATCACATAAGCTCTCTTACTGTGGTCTGTGACCCATTGAGGAACTTCGTACTCATTTCTTGTAGTAACTCCCACAACTCGCCTGCTGTCCTGGCTACAGCGCGGGTGGATATGTCTTAACTGAAGCGACCAGTAACCTGCCCTTGTTTGCAGAGGGCACATTTTAGCTGCATCGACCAGACCTAGCAAGACGAGACTGCGAGCCCCACTCCCATACAACTAAAATTAAGCATAGCCCATCAGGGGCCGAGGCCTTGCCTTTGCCCTCTATGGTGTGACCTGGACTGCTAAGACAGGGAGTCATGAGGTCACACATTCACGTGTACCCGTTCCTCTTGTGCTACACCCGCTGGGGGATTAGTATGCTCCACGCCTACTTGATCGGAATTAGTGATGGTCCCTCGAGGGGTGAAAGGTCAGGGCCTTATCCTTGAAGCTTGTCCATCCAGAATTCAACAGGAAATCTCATCATGCTTTGTAAAGCTGTTCCTGGTTCCACTATTAATTATGGTCGATAAGCTCTACCAGGTTTGAACAAACCTCTTAGCTAATCGTATGCCTGCCTAATTCACAGGGCTGACTGGTTTAATGATTTACAAATGAAATTGCCCAGCCAAATGAGGCCTTGCACTGAACTCTACTGGGTTGTGTGAACTTTCTATCCCAGCTAGAAAAGCCCACCAAGTGCACATGGTACCTGTTTCTATATGGTGCCAGCAGGTGTTCCTCATAAAGGCCCTTGTAGCCAATTGGACAATGCAGTCCCAACAACATTTCGCAGCACCTCTCTTTGCGTTGTAATTGCACAGCGTAAGTGTAAAATTGTACTTTCTCACCATTGGGCTGGTAACCGACGGCAAAGAAAGACAGAACCTGGGCATGAGATCCCGGTTCCCTAGAGTAAACCATAATTGTCCTGCACCATAATCAAATGTGCCACATGCACCCATGCCCATCCACCTGTTGCTATGCAGATGTCATCCAATTTAATGACGTAGGCGACATATCAACCAGTTCTCGCCTTTGTGGGAAACAAATTCCATATGCCGGGATTTCTCCACTAGTACCTATGATGCTGAACCTGGATTTGTAAGGCGCACGTGAGGTTCGGCGATCGTGCCAATGCTAGTCGCCATGTTTCCAACTTCTCAACAGCGTCCGACTTAGTGGGAGCACTACTAGGACTCGTGGGACGGAATAGAGGTCTAAAGCATTAGTGCCAATTAAGTGCACTGTCAGTAACCTTCCTCACAGTGGGCATGAAAGAACTGAACTGTATCAATTAAAGTCGTTCCAAACAGGTGCCCCCAATAATTGGCCCAGGGCAGCCGGTAGTACTACAGCGTGTGCAAAGCACCCCTTTACCAGTGCCCACCAGCTGCACCGTGCTACAGCCCTGCTGGAGACAGCTCTGTTCTGCAGAAAATCCGGCCCTAATTCTGACCTTGCATAATTCGTAAACAGATTGTTTTAAATCCCCGCTTAAAAGTATTTAGCCAAGCCACCAGATGTTCTAATTATCCTGGCCCGGTCCTCGAGGCTCTCTCTTGGCCTTGTATAAAGACCTCTATGCTGGCATCTTTGCTAGGCATAGCGTGCCACATGGTTTTACGTCTTCTGCCATTATGTCCATCCACTTATTCATCTTGTAACCTTGGAGCTAAAGCCAGCCCGGTTATTGGCTTAGTCACTGTTTGTAAATAAGCAACAAATATGGCTACCTTGTAAGGATCTTAAAATTGCTTCCGTTCTGAACTGATCAGACTGTGACAAGGGGGGGGGGGCTAATCCCTTTGTGGGCAATTTTCAGTTATGCTCGACTTATCTGTGAATATACCCTCCCCTCAGGGGATGGGGCCAAATTTGTACATAAACTGGGGAATGCAACGCAATCCAATTTTGTGAAGACGAGTAACAGGCATAGTTCCTTGTACGCTACAATAAGCGTTTGAAAGGACAACACCACAGTAAAACAGGTCCTTTTGCAACTATGATGCTACCCCTGTCCCACCGTGCTGTATGCATTGTGCACATTACTGTCTGTTAGAGTTAGGCCCCAAGTAATAATGATATCATTGAAATGAATGTGTATTCCACCGCTTCAGTCAAATATGCCCCCGTCGCACAGCAATGTAGGCGGTATGAGAAACTGTGCCCCTCTGATCATGGCAATGCATCCTCTGTTCCTGCACCAGGGTCAGAGCAGCACGATGGCGCTGTGCCATGCTCTCTCTCCCATTGGTCTCCCTGCAAGAGTGTAACAGTTGATGCCGTTTCCCCAGCTCACACCCTCCTCGGCATATAGGGTAATACTTGTAGTAACCTGGACCGAGGCCCCTCCTTGCAACCGTGGAGGTCAGACCATGCCCTACCTTCTGGAGCATTGCGTGATTTATTCGACCCAGAGGTAATAGTGTGCTTCGCCATGCAGAAGACACGCACTGTTTGTCTATGTATTCGTTGTCCTAAATGAACAACCAGCTGCCCGTGCCGCATCTAAGAGTGGCCTCGCTGGTAAGCGACGCTAATGGGTACGGGGGGCAGCAGCCCCACTACTCAGCTAACGCTCATTCCTCTAACAGGTTTCAGTCTTTATCCTGTTGGCTTTATATGGAAGGGGCATGGCCTCGCGGCTCGTGTGGCTCCTGCAGTCAGCGTCCAAGTCTTTCCCCCGTTTTCAGGGTCAGGGTCACTCTCTGACTTTCCATCCGAGCTCAGGATAGACAGCAGGTAAGTAATAATATTTGCCCGTAGGGGGGGGGGGCCGCCGGTGATTCCATTTAACGCACAAAGAGGGTTGTGTCTAAATGATTGCAGATAGTACTCTGGGTGATTGCGTGATCGGTGCGGGGCAGCCACATCCATGTCTACAGGCTCTGCGTGCTTAGGCGGCAGTCGGCAGACTTTTAGCAATACATGTGATGCTTATTATCTTGTTTTTTACGTTTCCTTGCTAAAGTACTTCTATGTTCAGTACGAGTCACCGGGAATGCTCAGCAGATGGGGGAGGGCCGCGACGCTCGCCGCCCTCCCAGCATTTCTCGCCATCCCGGCGAGGCCCCCCCACCACGCAGCAACAGGCCCACGTGGGCCCAGGCCCTGAAATGCGCCCTTAGTCACTGCACTAAAGTGTCGATTTAAACAGCCCCACGCGGACACTGCACAAATGTGCCCATTTTAACCGGCCCCCGCGGGCCAAGGCCCCGGTGTCCCCGCTACTTGCAGGGGGCCGCCTCACCCCAGACCCATCATGGCCAACCCAGGTCCCGCCGCGCGGAGGGGGAACCACCCCCCGCAACAAACCACCAAACAAATCACCCGGGCACAGTAGCACAGCACACGGCTGGGACATGCCAGTGCATCCTAAATCGGGTATATCCCTAGGCAGGGACCTATTGTGATGCCAGCTGAGCGCAGGCTCATGCTGGGGATCCATTTACTACTATCTGGCCTCTATCCTTGGGCGCGGGCCTTCTCCCGGGAGCCAAGAGGCGAGGTCAGAGGACCTCACAGCGCTCCATGTGATAGGGCTCCAACCCAACGGGGGGGGACTGCGTGCTGGAAGCGGCCCTGAATTTGCTGAGCCTTCCCTCCCGGCCGGAGACAGGGAGTTGAGGGCAAAGAACGGCGGCCTGCTCACCGCCCGCGCGAGCTGATGCTCCGACCCGCTCGAGTGCGCTCGCTGCCGGCCGCCCCCTGGTACCATGCACCATGTGGAGGGGGAGGGGGGCGGTCGCCGGACCGGTGGTGAGTGGTGCTGGTCGCCCAAATAACTGGGGGCTAGCAGGGTGAGGATCGCCTACTCTACAAGCAGCCGGGGACAAATCCCCTCAATTCTGCCCCAGACCCGCCCCCGGGCCACAACTACTGCTGCAAGGCCTGCACAATGCTGCCAGGGCCACTGATATGCAGCTGGGCCAGGGTCCCACGCGGGCCTCCCCACGCGGTGGAACGGGGCAGTGCCTACAAATCATATCATCCCCCGGGACAGCGCAGGGCACGGGAAGGGAGTGATATAACCAGCAACAGAGCATGTAGCGATCGCCGAGGCTCGGCCAGGTTCCTCAATGCCTACGGTCAGCAGCCCTGGCCGCGAGGCTACGCCCTCTCCCCGGGGACATCGTGACCAGGTTGGGCGGCAGACCCCACCCCGCACATACCCCTCTGGGTCCCGCTACGCCCCGACGACCGCGGCTCCTCCCCCATGGCGGCGCTACTCGCCCGGGCCATTCCATGTTCCTTGGGGTACCGTTCAGCCCTTGCGGTTGACCAAGCAAATTATGCCACTCCCGCTGCAAGTGCGTGCAAGCTGTTTCCCCGCTACTCTGCGCGCCGGGGGCTGATCGCCACCCTACCCTAATGTGCACCGGCCGGCTCTTGCCCGAGCCCCGAGTGGACATCCGCCTGGGCCGCTCTGGGTCGGACCGAGAGACAGCACCAGGTCCGTTGTGCAGCCAAAACCTAGCGGGGGACTGGGGAGTGCCAGGGACAAGGGCTCCTAGCGGCAAAAGCCTGTGCCCCCAACCGGAGTGCCAGGCAGCAGCTCGCCAGCTGTTCGGCCTTCCAGACCCCGCGCCCCCCAGGGCCACCTAGTGTGCCAGTGATACTTAGTATCACCCAGAAGGGGGGGTGGCTGTAACCTGGACGACTCACCGGAAATCTCTTTCGGTGCTCCAGCAGCCCGGTCCCAGGGGTCAAAACGCGCACGACGAGAGACGACAAGTCGCGACGGCGTGCCAGGCGACAAAGAGGACACAAAATGGAGGGGGGAGGCTTAAATACCCTCCCCACCTCACGGCGCGCTGGACATGACACGCCTAGTGCGCCTGGCATGGGGACTCCTCCTAGGGTCCCGCCTTTGTATGGGGGGTGGGGAAGTGCCCAAATGGCACTAAAGGGGACGCCCTTTTAGGGTGGCCCCCTGTGGGGGTCGCAGGCAGCCGCATAGAGCTGGGTTCAACAATTGCAAACACTGGAAGCAGAAAGACAGCAGACTGCAAATCCACAGACATGTATCTTTACCACTAAATTGGTATTTAACGGCTATCTAAAATCTGTTCAGATCAATAATGCAAAAAGCAAATGTAAAGAATACAGCAGCCTGGTGGTGAAAAGCACCAAGAAACGGGCGCTGCCTGGAAGAAGGGTCCCCCGGCCTGCTTCCTGGCTCATTGTTGCTTCAGGCTCATTCAGATGTCATTGCAGGCCCAGTAAATGCACTGCTGGAGTATGTGCTGCCTCATGGCAGTCTGTTGTGATTGGCTAGTACACACAGAGCTGCCTGGCTCCAGTGCAAGAGTATGTGATGCCAGGGGGCTGCCTCATAGCAGTCTGTTGTGATTGGCTAGTACACACAGAGCGTCTGGCTCCAGTGCAGGAGTATGTGCTGCCAAGGGGCTGCCTTATGGCAGTCTGTTGTGATTGGCTAGTACACACAGAGTTGTCTGGCTCAAGTGCAGGAGTAAGTGCTGACAAGGGGCTGCCTCATAGCAGTCTGTTGTGGTTAGCTAGTACACACGGAGCTGTCTGGCTCCAGTGCAGGAGTATGTGCTGCCAAGGGGCTGCCTCATGGCAGTCTGTTGTGGTTGGCTAGCACACACAGAGCTGCCTGGCTCCAGTGCAGGAGTATGTGCTGCTAGGGCGATGCCTTGTGGCAGTCTGTTGTGGTTGGCTAGCACACACAGAGCTGCCTGGTTCCAGTGCAGGTTATTTTCTCCTGGACGCTTTCCTTGTCCTGCATGACCAGTTCTCAGACTCATCCTTGGTGTCGAAAGAGTCAAGGCCTTTTAAACTCTTTAACATTTTTCAGAAACTAGTGGCTGCCTTCATACATTACTGAGTCTCGCTATATATAGCTTTAACCCTTTGAGAACCCTTATGTTACCTATACTTTAAAGAGTATAATGATATGAGAAATGGTAAAGAAAGAATGGACCTTGGATCAGCTCCCTTCAGCCCTTGGCTATTATGTAGTGTTCATAGTTTGCCTGTGGTTGAATGAGTTGCAACCACATGGGATTTTGTGGATGTTTACATTGCCCACCACTGTTCCAATTAGATTTGGTGACAGGGCAAGTCTTAAGTAGCATTAATTCTCAATGTCTCCCATAGCACTCACTGCCTGTCACCCCATCATCCTTGTTCTCTATTTGTCTCCATTCAACTCACTTCCCACTCTCAGTCCCGTACCGTTGCTCCTCTCGCTCCGTCAGCATGGTTCCTGTTCCCTATTTAATTCCCCACAGTTGCTCCACTGCCAATGTTACATTGTTCTGCCCCCTTGCCGTCATCTTGCCCCAGCCTCTTGGCATCATAGCTTCTTCCCCAGTTTCTTCTCTTCCATCATTCATTTCTCACTCCATCATCTTGCCCTTCCCCTTCTATGCAGTCACCTTACCCTGTCCACTCGTTGTCACTGACACGTCTTTCCAGCCCATTCTTCACCACCTCCACCTGCCACCATCACTGATGCTCTTATCAAGCTGGTGCATACAAAACAGTGATGGATGGGATGCTTGAATTCATCTCAGCCACTGGTAATCCATCGTTCGTTTGCTCCCTATGCCACCTTAGTTTGGACCCAGCTATATCTAAATCAGTCTTGAACCTACTCCAATGAGAACAGTCCAGCCCGAACTGCCAGGCCAGGTCTTCCCTCAACCAGAACACAAACAACCCAAGACGGGTTTCTCTCTTGTTAGGGTTCGTCAGTCGGGTATAGCTTGGTTCCAGTGGCACAGTGTGCAGAGGACCCATCTCTGCATATGCCCGTCCCACGTAGGGCGTTACAATGAAGCATACAAAAAAGTGATTGTAGGCGGCTGGCTTAGTATATGGTGCATACTTATTTAAGTGAAGCATCTTGCACTAATCCAAACAACCCTTAAGGTGATTTTAGTGGTCTTAGACAACCTTAGAAAGTGGTAGCTGTGGGGAGCAGGCTTCAGGCTTATCTTGAAGGCGTGTTAAGCAGTTTGGTTTACCAGATCTAATCATGTAGTGTAGGTTAAACGAAAAGAACCACACAGTGTATATATAAAAAAGGTTCTTTTTATTACACAACACTCACTAACACATTGGTATATCTCCTACCCGGAGATATAAACACAAATACACAAGAATACTTCAATTGTGACAGGTAAGTAGCACAAAATACAGTGGTCTCCAGGGAGAGACCAAACCATATACTAAAGAAGTGAAATGCAAACTGCGACTGAAGTCAAGACTTGACCCAGGAGACTCAGAAGAGCTGGGGACACAAGGAACCACCCAAGTTAAGTGCCCAGGAACCCCACGGAGGAATTAATGTCTCGTTTTTATTTTATCACAGGGAACATTTAATAATAGGGTAATTAAATGTTCCCTATGATAAAATAAAAACGAGATATTAATTCCTCCGTACCTATCTTTGTTTGCATGTGATAGTGTTCTATACCCAGGTATAGGAGGGTAATTTGGGTAAACCCCTTGTGTATTGGTATATTCAGGAACCCCACGGAGGCTGTGTGCAGAGTGGAAACACAGCCTTGTGGCCAATAGAAGTCAATGGGGAAGTCGCAGTTGCAGTTTGGAAGAAGGACATTTCCCAGTGGACCCTGAAGAAACCCAGTGGAAGACAGAAGGTTGGAGAGTCACCCCACCTGTGAATACCCCAGGAACCAGGATACCTACACCAGGAAAGCCGGGTGCATAGGTGCGAAGTGACGTTGGAAAACCGCCGTGGCCATAATGGAGGACTTCAGGAAAGATGCCGCTAGAGAAGACTGTGCCAGAGTCTGGTCGAATCCAAGGGTGTATTCTTGAAGAGAAGAACCTGTAAGCAGCGAGGACAGTGTAGGAAAGTAGGATCTGCTTTCATGGTTACCCCCACTTTTTGCTGGTGTCATTCTGTCTTTCTGACTAGCTTGAATGGGATCCTGCTAATCAGAACCCCAGTCACTGTGCTCTCTCTCAAAATTGGACTATGGTAAGTCCTTTGGCACCTTCTTAATTGGCTACTGGTGTAGCCTTCTAAGTCCCTAGTATATGGTACTGAGGTGCCCAGGGCATAGGTACACCAGAGGTCTCCCATGGGCTACATCATGTATTCTGCCACCTATGAGAGACCACTCAAACTGTGACTACAGGCCTCCCATTGCAGCCTGTGTGAGCTGGTGCTAACACCATTCACAACAGAGTGCACGCTGCGCGGACGCCAGTGCCAGAGGAGTGAGGTGGTGTTAGCACGCTGCTTCTCTCGGCTTGGTTTTATGCTTTTAAAGTGTATTCTGTGACTTTGTGTGATACTATGTGTTTTTAGATCGTTTTGCTGCTAACTCTGAAATTTTTTAAAAAACAATTCCTGATCGCTACTGAGCCCATCCACAATTGACTTTTGCTGCTATTCTTTTTAAAACGATAACGATCGCTCACCTCCTCATTGGCAACTCATTACGAGGGAGCCCAGTGGGCCAATCTAGGCCGCCATTTTGTTTGAGGGCGCGCACTAGTTGTTGGGGGCACTTCACCTTAAAAGATGCACGCTGCGCGGACGCCAGTGCCATAGGAGTGAGGTGGTGTTATCACACTGCTTCTCTCGGCTTGGTTTTATGCTTTTAAAGTGTATTCTGTGACTTTGTGTGATACTATGTGTTTTTAGATCGTTTTGCTGCTAACTCTGAAATTTTTTAAAAAACAATTCCTGATCGCTACTGAACCCATCCACAATTGACTTTTGCTGCTATTCTTTTTAAAACGATAACGATCGCTCACCTCCTCATTGGCAACTCATTACGAGGGAGCCCGGTGGGACAATCTAGGCCGCCATTTTGTTTGAGGGCGCGCACTAGTTGTTGGGGGCACTTCACCTTAAAAGATGCACGCTGCGCGGACGCCAGTGCCATAGGAGTGAGGTGGTGTTAGCACGCTGCTTCTCTCGGCTTGGTTTTATGCTTTTAAAGTGTATTCTGTGACTTTGTGTGATACTATGTGTTTTTAGATCGTTTTGCTGCTAACTCTGAAATTTAAAAAAAAAACAATTCCTGATCGCTACTGAGCCCATCCACAATTGACTTTTGCTGCTATTCTTTTTAAAACGATAACGATCGCTCACCTCCTCATTGGCAACTCATTACGAGGGAGGCCGGTGGGACAATCTAGGCCGCCATTTTGTTTGAGGGCGCGCACTAGTTGTTGGGGGCACTTCACCTTAAAAGATGCATTCTGCGTGGACGCCAGTGCCATAGGAGTGAGGTGGTGTTAGCACGCTGCTTCTCTCGGCTCGGTTTTATGCTTTTAAAGTGTATTCTGTGACTTTGTGTGATACTATGTGTTTTTAGATCGTTTTGCTGCTAACTCTGAAATTTTTAAAAAAACAATTCCTGATCGCTACTGAGCCCATCCACAATTGACTTTTGCTGCTATTCTTTTTAAAACGATAACGATCGCTCACCTCCTCATTGGCAACTCATTACGAGGGAGACCGGTGGGACAATCTAGGCCGCCATTTTGTTTGAGGGCGCGCACTAGTTGTTGGGGGCACTTCACCTTAAAAGATGCACGCTGCGCGGACGCCAGTGCCATAGGAGTGAGGTGGTGTTAGCACGCTGCTTCTCTCGGCTTGGTTTTATGCTTTTAAAGTGTATTCTGTGACTTTGTGTGATACTATGTGTTTTTTAGATCGTTTTGCTGCTAACACTGAAATTTTTTAAAAAACAATTCCTGATCGCTACTGAGCCCATCCACAATTGACTTTTGCTGCTATTCTTTTTAAAACGATAACGATCGCTCACCTCCTCATTGGCAACTTATTACGAGGGAGCCCGGTGGGACAATCTAGGCCGCCATTTTGTTTGAGGGCGCGCACTAGTTGTTGGGGGCACTTCACCTTAAAAGATGCATGCTGCGTGGACGCCAGTGCCATAGGAGTGAGGTGGTGTTAGCACGCTGCTTCTCTCGGCTCGGTTTTATGCTTTTAAAGTGTATTCTGTGACTTTGTGTGATACTATGTGTTTTTAGATCGTTTTGCTGCTAACTCTGAAATTTTTAAAAAACAATTCCTGATCGCTACTGAGCCCATCCACAATTGACTTTTGCTGCTATTCTTTTAAAACGATAACGATCGCTCACCTCCTCATTGGCAACTCATTACGAGGGAGCCCAGTGGGCCAATCTAGGCCGCCATTTTGTTTGAGGGCGCGCACTAGTTGTTGGGGGCACTTCACCTTAAAAGATGCACGCTGCGCGGAGGCCAGTGCCATAGGATTGAGGTGGTGTTAGCACGCTGCTTCTCTCGGCTCGGTTTTATGCTTTTAAAGTGTATTCTGTGACTTTGTGTGATACTATGTGTTTTTAGATCGTTTTGCTGCTAACTCTGAAATTTTTAAAAAAACAATTCCTGATCGCTACTGAGCCCATCCACAATTGACTTTTGCTGCTATTCTTTTTAAAACGATAACGATCGCTCACCTCCTCATTGGCAACTCATTACGAGGAGCCCGGTGGGACAATCTAGGCCGCCATTTTGTTTGAGGGCGCGCACTAGTTGTTGGGGGCACTTCACCTTAAAGATGCACGCTGCGCGGACGCCAGTGCCATAGGAGTGAGGTGGTGTTAGCACGCTGCTTCTCTCGGCTTGGTTTTATGCTTTTAAAGTGTATTCTGTGACTTTGTGTGATACTATGTGTTTTTAGATCGTTTTGCTGCTAACTCTGACATTTTTTAAAAAACAATTCCTGATCGCTATTGAGCCCATCCACAATTGACTTTTGCTGCTATTCTTTTTAAAACGATAACAATCGCTCACCTCCTCATTGGCAACTCATTACGAGGGAGCCCGGTGGGACAATCTAGGCCGCCATTTTGTTTGAGGGCGCGCACTAGTTGTTGGGGGCACTTCACCTTAAAAGATGCATGCTGCGCGGACGCCAGTGCCATAGGAGTGAGGTGGTGTTAGCACGCTGCTTCTCTCGGCTTGGTTTTATGCTTTTAAAGTGTATTCTGTGACTTTGTGTGATACTATGTGTTTTTAGATCGTTTTGCTGCTAACTCTGAAATTTTTAAAAAAACAATTCCTGATCGCTACTGAGCCCATCCACAATTGACTTTTGCTGCTATTCTTTTTAAAACGATAACGATCGCTCACCTCCTCATTGGCAACTCATTACGAGGGAGCCCGGTGGGACAATCTAGGCCGCCATTTTGTTTGAGGGCGCGCACTAGTTGTTGGGGGCACTTCACCTTAAAAGATGCACGCTGCGCGGACGCGCCGCTGGCGCGCCACAGGCGCACCTAAGGCAAGCCCGTCTGCGCCCGTCCGTGACCCGGAAGCACTCAGCGCCAGCCACGCTGCCCGTGCTGCGCCTAAGCCCCATGAGGATCGCCTGGTTTATAGCCATTCGGAACTCATGATTATTGGCCGTTACACGGGTAAGTGTGTTCAACATTGGCTGGTGCTGGATAACGTTACCAGGTCATGTCAGCATTGTTTTAAGAGGGCCATGGGATCAAGCATCCCTGCTAATCGTGTTCCCCCTGCACCTCAGATCTCCCAATGCATACGAGCTGCTCTCATCAATGCTCGATCCGCGGTCAAACATGCTCCAGATATTTTCGAGCTGTTGTCTGACAACCAGCTTGATATACTACTCATATCAGAGACATGGTTTAATGAAGCTTCGGCACCTGCTGTTGCTCTAGCTATTCCAGCGGGGTATAAAATTGCTAGGGCAGACCGCAAAACGGGCAGAGGGGGAGGCGTAGCGGTAGTATTCAGAGATACGTGGGTTTTCACTCTGGCAGAGACACACGACATTGGGGAAGGTGAAGTTCTTGACTTCTCCCTCATAATCTCCCCGCACTGCACTCTGGGGTGCTGTTTGATTTACCGCCCCCCGGGTCCTGCGGGTGCGTTTTTGAAGGCATTCGATGAGGCGATTATGCCCAGAGCTCTGCAATACTTGCATTTCCTTCTGGCAGGGGATTTTAACATCCATTTGGATTCTGCAGAAGCCCCTGATGCGAGGGAATTCAGCGATTCGCTGAATCTTGCCCAACTGACACAATGGGTTAAAACCTCATCTCACAAGGGGGGGCACATTTTAGATGCACTCTGCTCCAACTTCCCTCTAATTGTCCATGAACCTCTTCCTATGTCCTGGTCTGACCACTTTTTAATTCAATTTTCATGGACTATCATGACACCTTACCCGGCTTTGAGACTCCCCAAGGACAGACCCTCTCAACGTATTGAACCTGCCGCCTTGTGCAGAACCCTGTTAGATACCCGTCCCGCCGCTTCCATGGACCTGACTGATGCGGTGAGAGGCTTTAATAAATGGATCTCCTCGGCAGTGGATCACTCCTCTCCATCTGTGGTCAAGAGAGGAGTAAGGAGTGCTCCATCCAAACCATGGTTCTCTGGTGAGCTTAGAGAGCTAAAACATACTTGTAAAAAGCTGGAGCGCAGTTGGAGACAAGCCTACTGCCCAATGGCGAAAATAGCCTTGAGGATATCTAAGAAGGAGTATTATGCCGCTATTAAAAAATCCAAAGGCAATTTTTACGCGGAACGCATTGCTCAGTCCAAAAACAACTCAAAAGAAATCTTTGCTATCATTCAGAGTTTCCTGAAGCCGCGTGCGGTGAACATTAGCTCCCCTGCCTCTGACTCTTGGTGTGAGAAGTTGTCTGACTTTTTTATTGACCAGATTCAAGCCATTCAGAACAGCTTTGGGCCCACCTCCCAAGGGCTGACGGTTCCACTTTCCCTGACCTGCTGGGATTTTGGCCCAGCCCAAACCTCCCTGGCAGCGTTCTTACCCATCTCCTTGCCGGACTCTCTGGCCATTCTTAAATCTCTCAAATCTGGGTCCCCAGCAGACCCCTGTCTGGCCAGACAGCTAGCAGCGGTGGCGGAGGTTGTTAACCCGGAGGTTAACAACATCATCAATCTTTCGCTTCAAACGGCTTTGGTGCCACTGGAGTGGAAACAAGCGAAACTTCTCCCCCTGCTTAAAAAACCCACATTGAATCCTGCTATTTTAGCTAATTACCGACCTATCTCTCTTCTCCCGGCTGTGGCGAAGGTGTGTGAAAAGGCGGTATATAAACAACTCTCTCAGTTTGTCGAGACTTCGGGCGCCCTCCACCCCGCCCAGTCGGGCTTCAGGGCATCCTACAGTACGGAGACGGCCCTGGTTGAGATGTCGGAGGCTATTAGAGACTGCCTTGATTCAGGCGGCAGAGCAGCCCTGATTCTATTGGACCTCTCTGCCGCCTTCGATACGGTGCCCCATCATCAGCTACTGGCTTGTCTCTCCAGTATTGGAATCTCGGGCATGGCCTGGGACTGGATCGCATCCTTCCTAGAAAATAGGACACAGCAGGTTTGGCTGCCTCCGTTTTCCTCGGTCCCAAGAAAGGTGACTACGGGTGTGCCTCAGGGTTCTACCCTGAGCCCCCTCCTATTCAACGTTTATGTTACGCCGCTAATTTACCTGGCAGAGGAGCTGGGCGCTAAGATCATCGCTTACGCCGATGATACCCAGCTCCTCTTTACTTGGGGAAAAAATGATCTGTCTCCCGATGCAGCCAAACATTGTCTAGCAGCTGTTTTCAAATGGCTTGCAAGGGCCCAACTTAAATGTAATGAGGAGAAGTCGGAGGTCCTCCTTTACGGGTCCTTCCCGACGCATTTTAGGGAGGACCTCTGGCCAACAGGCTACCCCTTGCCTAATATTTCGGGGATCCCAGTAAAGAATCTGGGGGTTTGGTTTAGTGAGGACCTCAGCTTCGCTCCTCAGATTAAAAAAAGTGGCTGGAGTGTGCTTCGGCACACTCAAAATGCTTAGGAAATTTCTTCCACTGGTGCCCAAACCAGCAAAGGAAATGGTGACACTCGCTCTCATCCTGTCACGCATCGATTATGCCAATGCTTTATACATTGGCCTTCCTGCCTATCAGCTGCAAAAACTGCAGTCTAACCAGAATGCAGCAGTGAGAGTGCTTCGGGGTCTTTCTTGCAGGACCAGTGCCAGGCAACACCTCCGAGATCTGCACTGGCTTCCGGTGGGAAGTCGCGTTCTGTTTAAAACCCTCACCCTTGCTCAAGGTGCTCTATACAATTTAGGGCCCCCGTATCTCAGGAGACGATTTAACTTTTCTGCGCCTTCCAGACAGCTCCGGTCTACAACACAGTGCCTAGCCACTATTCCACGGTACCGACTAGCCAGAACAGGGGAAGATCCCTCGCTTTTAGGGCGGCTAAGGCTTGGAATACTCTCCCCCATGAGTTGCGAAAAATTCAAGACCTCAGGCTCTTTAAGAAGCAGCTAAAAACCGTGCTTTTTAATTAATCTTCTGCTCTACGATCACCCTTTGTCTCACTCCTACTGGCTCTAGCGCCGGAACACTCTTGAGTATCCGAGCGCTTTATAAATTTGCGATAACATTACATAACATAACATATAAGTTTCCTTATATCTGAGGTCACTGCACTTAAAACCTATAAGTCACCCCTAAGATAGGCCTTTCAATCCTCAAGGCAGGGTGCTTGGTTATAAGCATGAGGGTGCCCTGCATGAGCAGAACACCCCTACAAACCTAGGAGTCGATTCTCCTGGCTTTGTAAGTGCGGTCAGCCATTTTAGACATATAGTGGACATCGAGTCAATTACGAGATGTCTAACTATAGATTGGCTGCACCGAAACCGGTCATGTTTGGTATCAAACATATTGGAATCCCACCCCAACACGAATTCTAGTGTTGGATGTAGGGTCCCATGTACTGGGGGTGGGGGGCTCCCCTAGGGAGCTTCCCTGAATTCTCAGTACCAGCCTTTCAGGGTATAACAGCAAGCTAGTGCTGCTGCCAACCACAGACACAATTCTGCCCTCCTGCTGCTGAGCCAGGCTCGAGCAGGGGAAAGTAAAACAATAGGTTTCCTGTCACAGGGAGGTGTAACCACCTCCCTGGCAGGACTTAGTGTATTGGGCTGGGTTGGAGGCACTTGCCAGCGCCACCAACCTGCTTTGAAAGGCACATTTGGTGCCCTCCCTGCATACTCCAGTTGGAACCAGTTCAGGGTGTAGTTGGCTCCCGCTCTTGCCTGAAACTGGACAAAGGACATGGGAGTATCCTGCCCTCTGTCCAGCCCTTCCTCTGGGAGGGACCACTGAATTGTCTCAACCCTTTCCTTTGGGTACTTAAGGGCTTACCTGTGGGTGGCTCTTCAGATTCATCGTGAAACAAGATTCAGATCCGAAACCACTTCATATTCAACCGTCTGGGCACGTTGGACTTCGCTGTACTTCGCTTTGGGAACCGAGACTGCATCTGGAAGACTCCTGCTGCTCCTGGTCTTGTCGTCCTGCCAGTCTTCTACGTCGCCTGTGCTCCATACAGGTTCTTCTCCAAGCCTGTGGGCATCCAAAACACCCAAAGGAATCTCCCTTGGAATGAAGGAGTCACCCCCCTGCATCTGCAGACACCACAACTAATCTGATCGGTCTGCTGCTCCCGACGTCCTATGGACTCCAAAAGGCTCAGCAAAACAGGTGGTGGTCCTGAAACTCCCTCATGGCCTGCACTGTCTTCTCAGCAAGTTTGAAGTCAGTATCTCTCGTCAGAACCGCTGGAGCAGTACCCCTGTGCACTGCGTTGAGTTGCTGTTGCCATGGCTTGTTGGCTCTCTTCTCCAGAGATCTTTGGGCTCCAAGAAGCTCCAGCCTCCAGCATCTCCTGCTACCAAGATCTTTGTCCTCACCACATCCTCTGCACTGTGGGCCTGCATTCTTGGTGAGCTGCTCGAGATCCACTTGCGACTCCTGTGCCTTCGGCCTGTGGGTCCTCTTGAGGGTCTTCTTTGACTCCAGTGGGCTCCCCTACTTGCTCGGCGCCTGCTCTGACTCTCCTGCACTTGGTGAGTCCCTTGGACCTTGCTGGTCTCAACACTGCACCTTCTTTGCTTTCTTCACCTGTTGCTGCTGCCAAGGCTTGTTGGTGCTCCAGCCGGACACCGACCCCCTGGCTCTTGACTTCTGATGTGGGACAGCTTCGGAATGGCTCCTGGTCCTCATAGCTGCAGTGACAAGGGCACCGTCAACTCTCCTGCATCTTCGTTCATCTGTGGTCATTGGTCTTCTGTGCCTCCTGGTCACTCCAGAGTGGCATAGACTCTGTCCCCTCTGCTTGCAGGTACTGCTCTTCAAGAATCCACCCTTGGATTCCACCGAACTCTTTCACCTTCTTCACCAGTGGCATCTTCACAGAAGTCCTCCATTGTGGTCAATAGAGGTTTCCGACGTCACTTCACACCTATACACCCGGCTTCCCTGGTGTAGGTATCCTGGTTCCTGGGATATCCACGGGTTGGGTCACTCTCCAACCTTCCATCTTCCTCGGGGTTTCTTCAGGGTCCTCTGGGAAGGGTCCTTCTTCTTGAGAATTGCAACCGCGACTTCCCCATTGACTTGTATTGAGCAGGCGGTTGTGTTTCTACTCTGCACACGGCCTCCACGGGGTTCCTGGGTACTTACCATGTGTGGTTGCTTGGGTCCCCAGCTCTTCTAAGTTTTCTGGGTCCAGCCTCAACTTCGGACGTGGTTCGCATTCCACTTTATTAGTATATGGTTTGGTCTCCCCCTGGAGACCACTGTGTATTTGTGCTACTTACCTGTTTTGCTGTTGAAGTATTGTGTGTATTGAGATTATAACTCCGGGTAGGAGATATACCAATGTGTTAGTGAGTGTTTATAATAAATACATATTTTTATAACTACACTGTGTGGTTCTTTTTCACTTAACCTGCTCTAAATGATTAGTACTGGTAAAACAAGGTGCTTTACGCTCCTTATGGACTGAGCCTGAAGCCTGCTCTCCACAGCTACCACTTAGAGAGCTTTCTATGGTTGTCTAAGACCACTAAAATCACCACAAGGGTTGCCTGGATTAGTGCAGGGTGCTTCACTTAAATAAGTGTGCAACATATACTAAGCCAGCCTCCTACATTGGTATGCGGCGGTTGGGATCTAAGCCTGCATTGCTTTACCAACTAATCTAGGTGTGGACTCATTGAAAAACCATCACTAGCATTAGGCACATATAATATTTTTTAGACAAGTAAGTTCTACTGTACTTTTAGATTGATTGTTAAGGGTCTAGCACTACCCTTTCTCCAATCTTAGGAAGTTTAGTTTCCACTAGGGTAGGTAGTTGCAACACCACGCTACACCTAGCCACCATGTCTTTACTTCTGGAACCCAATGGGCCCCAGTCCTCTAGATACAGTGGTCTTAAGTTCCAGGAACTAGGGACCCTGTGTACCTTTAGAAAGTTGAAGATAGGGAGTAACCCCACCACTAAGCACCTCTTAGAGCTGCTTAGCCTAGATGACCACCAGAATCCTGATAGGTCAGAGGAACAGGACAAAGTGGGTGGGGATGCTCCAGAAGTCGGGGCAGGAGGGGTTACCCCTAGTGACCCTAATTCTGAGCATGGCCAGGAGGAGTCTGATCACTCCACCTTGGTGAACTCTGATCCCCCAGGGAACAGTACAGATGAGACAGAGGGTGTCCTTACAGGTAGGTCCACCTTTGTCCATCCTGGGAGGGTGCAGAGGATACAGGGGAGGTCTAGTTCCTCCTCTGCTAATTCCAATGCTTCTGGGAACTCCATAGGGACCTCATCTCTAGCAAGAGGGAGGACTCTTTAGAGAGGGAATACCACCTGATCAAACTTGAGAGAGTTAGACTCAAGCTCAGGCAAGAACAGTTGGCCCTTGATAAAGAGACCCTGGAAGTCCAGAGGGCTAGGAAGAATTTGGTACTAGAGTCCCATAGTGTCAGCACTAGTGTCCCTAGAGTCAAGGAAAACGCCTTTGATACTAGGAACATGAGCAGGACAGTCCCTCCTTACCAGGAGGGGGATAACATCCATAAATGGATCACTGCTTTAGAGAGGGCCTGTAAAGTCAGAAGGTCCCTCCAGGGCAGTGGGCAGCTATGCTGTGTCTCTCCTTTGCTAACAAAGGTAGAGACACGCTCCTCACTGTTAGAGAAGAGGATGCTACAACTACTCAGTTTTGAAGAGTGCCCTCAAAGATGGGTTTGGCTTAACCACTCAACAGTACATAGTTAAGTTCAGGGATACTCAGGAGGCACACACTCAAGACAGGGTTGATTTTGTAGACAGTGCTATTAAGGCTCTGGAAGGCTGGCTTCATGGAAGCAAGGTACAGGACTATGAAGGATTATAAAATTTGTTGATGAGGGAGCACATCCTTAATAACTGTCAGAATCAACTACTGCACCAGTACCTGGTGGACTCTGAGCTGACCTCTCCCCAAGAATTGGGAAAGAAGGCAGACAAATGGGTCCAAACCAGGGTTAAGCAGAAAAACCATGGTGGTGGAGGTGACCAGAAGAAGCAAGATTCTTCTAAATCCCAAGAGAAGGGTGGCGAGAAGGGCAAAGACAAGAAGGAGTCTTCTCAAGGTCCTTAAAAACCTGCATGTGGGGGTGAGTCCCAAAACTCCAAGAAGGGTAAACAGAAACATTGATGTTACTTATGTAAAGTGAAAACCCATTGGGCAAGAGATGCTGATTGTCCTAAGGCCACCACCAAGGAAGCTACTACCACTGCCCCTAAGGCATCTGCACCACCTAACACCAGTTCAAGTGGTAATACAGCAACCAAGGGATTAGTAGGGTTAACTTTGGGTTCTGAAGTGGGTTCTGGCCTAGTCAGAACTTCCACTCAGGCTGTCATTGTCTGTGATAGTGGCATGGATCTTGCCACCTTACTAGTACGTCCCACTAACCTGGGCAAGTACAGACAACAGCCTTTAATCAATGGAAAATAAGCCATGACTTACAGGGACATAGGGGCCAATGTCACAATGGTGACAGAGAAACTTGTGTCCCCTGAATAGATCACACTTGGTCAGTTGTACCAAGTGACCAACGCTAGCAATGTCAGGACTGATAATTCCTTGGCAGTTTGAATCTCAGCTGGGGAGGGGTAACTGGCCCTAAAAGACTTGTAGTTTCTCCAGACCTACCTGTAGATTGTCTGTTGGGCAATGATTTGGAAACTTCAGCCTGGTCTGAAGTGGAGTTCAGGACACATGCAGAGATGATGGGAATCTCTGCCAGTGCATTTGCTGTCACCAGGGTTCAGGCCAAACAGCTTAGCACTGAGGGAGCACTGGACCCTGGAAGAATGGACCGACTGGCTCCAAGAGAAGGAGCAGGAAGGGTAAAGAGTTATTCTCCTCCCAAACTCCCAGTGAGGATCAGTCTCCTGAGGGAGATGATCTCAGTCCCTGTGAAGGAACTGCCCCAGAGGAACTTGGGCCTGACCAGGCAGAGTTCTTGGGGGCAGGGGGCCCTTCCGGGGCAGACTTGAGTTTGGAGCAGAAATCCTGCCCCTCTTGAACAGCTCAGACAGCAAGCTGCTGCTGAGGAAGCAGGGAATGTCGGTGGGTCCCATAGGATCTATTGGGAAGATGGGCTCCTGTTTTCTGAAGGTAGAGACCCCAAGCCTGGTGCTCCAGGAGGTTGGTAATACCTCAGAACGTCAGAGGTTTTCTTCTCTCCCTGGCACATGGCATTCCCCTTGCAGGACATCTTGGGCAAAGCAAGACTTGGGACAGGCTTGTCCCTCATTTTCACTGGCCCCATATGTCTGAAGACACCAAGGAGTTTTGTCGCTTCTGTGTCACTTGCCAAGTCAGTGGTAAGTCAGGTGGCACTACAAAGGCCCGCTTAACTCCACTTCCAGTGGTTGGGGTTCCCTTTGAGAGGTTAGGGATAGACATACTAGGTCCCTTAATCCCTCCAACAGCATCTGGACACAGTTATAGCCTAGTGGTGGTGGACCATGGCACTAGGTATCCAGAGGCTATTCCCCTTAGAACCACTACAGCTCCTGTAGTGGCCAGGGCCGTACTGGGAATCTTTTCAAGGGTGGGTTTCCCTAAGCAGGTCTCAACAGATAGAGGTGCAAACTTCATGTCTAGTTATATCACTGCAATGTGGAAAGAGTGTGGAGTAAACTACAAGTTTACCACACCCTACCATCCACAGTGCAATGGGCTCATTGAAAGGTTCAACAAGACCCTCAGGGGTATGACCATGGGGCTCCCAGAAAAGCTTAGGCGAAAATGGGATGTCTTACTGCCCAGCCTTCTCTTTGCCTACAGACAGGTTCCACAGAAGGGGGTTGGTTACAGCCCATTTGAACTTTTGTTTGGACATCCAATTAGGGGTCCATTGTGTCTGGTTAAGGAGGGCTGGGAGCAGCCTCTCAAACCTCCTAAACAGGATATTGTAGACTATGTCCTTGGCCTGCGTTCACATATGGCTGAGTACATGAAGAAGGCAAGCAAAAACCTTGAGGCCAGCCAGAATCTTCAGAAAGCTTGACATGACCAAAAGGCTGTACTGACTGTTTACCAGCCAGGACAGAAAGTTTGGGTGTCGGAGCCTGTAGCCCCAGCAGCTCTCCAAGGCAAGTGGAGTGGCCCCTACACAATCCTTGAGAAAAAAGGTGAGTTCACCTATTTGGTTGACCTAGGTACTCCTAGAAATCCCCACAGGCTACTTCATGTGAACCACCTTAAACCTTTTGTTGACAGGGCTGACATGAGGTTGATCATGGCCACTGATGAGGGACAGGAGGAAGAGAGTGACCCTCTCCCTGATCTCCTCTCTCAGGACCCTGTTGATGGGTCAGCTGATGGAGTAGCCTCACTGACCAGCAGCAAACTGACTGCAGGAGAGTCCTCAATCAGTTTTCACACATGTTCTCTCTGACTCCTAGTCAAACCACCAGGTGTACCCATGAAGTGGCGAAAGCAAGAGTATGCAGTTCCTTAGGGGAAGTGATGGGGGGAGGAAGGGCGGAGGAGGGGAGTACCAAGGGGCATATTAACAAGGGCCGGCGATAAATATCTCAAAGCACGCTTAGCGCTTGCATATTTATCGCCGGCTATCTCTGGAATTTATCGCCCGGTTAGCGCGTTATCAACAACGCGGATCGCCGAGGCGATAAAAATTCCAGAAATAGTGTGGATATCGCCGTTTTCCATGGTGGAAAACGGCGATATCCTAGATGATAGGGCCTGTGGTCTTAGCCACAGAATCCACCCCCCATGTTAAGTATGCCTTAGTCAGGAATTTAACAGACGTTAAATTCCTGCGTTAAGTCATACTTAACGCGATTTAAAAATCGCTACCCTTCCTTGTTAATATCGCGAAGCTGCCTTCGCGATATTTTCCTGGTTGGTTTCACAGCCACGCCTACTTTGCATCTCATTAGCGATGCAAAGTTAGGCGTGCTGGAAACGGGCGCTAAGTGAGCAAAACACGCGATAGCGTGTCTTTGCTGATAAGGCGATGAAATTATCGCCGCTTTTCGCCCGAAAACGGACGCAAAAGCGGCGATAATTTCATACCCCGCCTTGATAATATGCCCCCAAGTGCCCACAAGGGGAAAGGATGGTAAAGGTGGAGTAGCTCCAATTAGGAGCAAGAGCACTCACACCCCCCCCAACCGGTGTCATGCTTCATCATCGGGCAGCTCCTCATTTTCTTATTAATTTTTTTATCATTTAATCCTTATTCCCAGCTCCCACAGGAAAGTACATTCCCTCGAGGCCCTATTCAAACCACAGTAACCAATCTCCCCCTACTCTATTGCCCCCCGTAGGCGTGCACCTTCTCTACCGCCATGCAACAGGAGACTTTGAGCCTATGAACCACACAGGCTCTTATATTCTTCTAATCCTTCCTTGTTGGCCAAAGTTGTCTATTTTCTTTAGGCGTTATTAACAACTTACTCACATACCAGGAATGCCCCCATGTATTTAGTGCAACCATTATAACATGGCGCCTGTTTCCGAAATTACAATATGGTGCCCAGGCCACGACTCCTACGACACTGCGGGGACGTTCTAGCATCGCCAACCTCGCGGTACTGAACATAGTTAATACCCGCGCCCAGTGGAACACCGGCACTCCCAGTGAAGGCCAGATGCTGGTAGGTTCCCGCACCACAGAGAGCTTCAATGCGAGTAAGTACCCACTAGATCTCAGCTTAGTTGGGCAGCCGCACGCCACCCGGAGCAGGCGAGACAACTTCTACCAGCCTCTCCTGCTCCTCCCCCTCCCCCTGTGCTTGACTTTAGCTTTCCGGGCCTTCGCCTGCCTCCGCTTCTTAAGCCTCCTTGAACCTTTTATGTGACGGCTTACCTATGCTGTTTACCTGGGCTATTTAGCCCTGTCTACCTTAAACATTGCTCCAATCCGTTTTTTCCGGTCCCTCATTATCCTTTAGGCCCCCCCCCCCCCGAGCACCTAATTGTTATCTCTTGTTACAGGTTCTGTTTTCACGAAATCGCAAGCACCCTAGACGTCACTGTTGGGGCCAGAGCCCCCTCCTTCTAGGTGAGTCTACTTTTGGCCTAGACTATCTACTCCATGGCTGGCAGAAAAGGGGCACACCCTTTGGGATAATCCTGCGGGGGCACACCATTCACCACCCCCACCGGACAGTTCCTTTTACTGTGCACCTTCACCTGCGGTACTGCCTAGATATTGACTACCTGCATGATTGTTTAATGACTGGATCTGTACCAATTTGGACATATCCTCCAGATATCAAATCTACACAAATGTCTTGTTCCTGATGAATACATTTCTTTAAAGCCCTTTGAGATGTCGTGCTACGGTGCTCTACCTGCCATTGGGCACTTCACGTCGGCACCAAGGAAAGACCTACGGCAAAGAGCCCCCCGCGGGGCCCGTTGGGCATTGCAGCGTCGGCCCAACGAGGAGCTGCCCGTTGATGAAACATGACACTCCGAGGGGTGTGTGAGGGCTCTTGCTCCTAATTGGAGCTACTCCACCTTTACAATCCTTTCCCCTTGTGGGCACCTGGTACTGGCCCCTCTTCCTTTCCCCTCAGAAACTGCATACTCTTGCTTTCACTACTGCTACAAGGGGCCCGTATGCTGGACCTGCCAAGCCCCAGTCCCTCCTTCTGTGATGAGTACCCATGAAGTGAACACCAGTGACAGTCTGCGTGTGAAAAGTAAAATTTACAGACAGCCTGACCATGTCAGAGACTGCATCCAGACTGAGGTCCAAAAGATGCTGGAGTTGGGAGTCATTGTGCCTTGGGATAGCCCATGGGTTAGTCCAGTAGTCCTTGTGCCAAAACCTCACACCAAAGATGGTAAGAGAGAGATGAGGTTTTGTGTAGACTACAGAGGCATCAATGCAGTCCCTAGGACTGATGCCCATCCAATTCAAAGGGTAGATGAGCTTATTGATACTCTGGCCTCAGCCAAGTATCTGAGTACATTTGACCTGACTGCAGGCTACTGGCAAATCAGACTTGCTGAGGATGCCAAGCCTAAAACAGCATTTTCAACCCCTAGTGGGCATTGTCAATTTATTGTTATTCCTTTTGGTCTGAAAAATGCACCTGCCACATTTCAGAGGCTGGTGAACAAAGTCCTAACAGGTCTGGAAGCCTATAGTGCAGCATATCTAGATGATATTGCTGTCTTTAGTTCCACCTGGGAGGATCACCTGGTCCACCTAAAAAATGTTCTGTAGGCCCTGCAAAAGGATGGCCTCACTATCAAGGCCACAAAGTGCCAGATAGGGTAGAATAAGGTTGTGTACTTGGGTCATCTGGTAGGTGGTGTCCAAGTTCAACCATTGGAGAGAAAAATCCATGCCATACAGGACTGGGTTGCTCCCACTACGCAGACTCAGGTCAGAGCTTTCTTGGGCCTGACTGGATACTACAGGAGGTTTGTTAAGGGACATGGGTTCATTGTGACTCCCCTTAATGATCTCACCTTCAAGAAAATGCCTAAGAAAGTTCAGTGGACAGTTAGCTGTCAAAAGGCATTTGATGACCTGAAGCAGGCCATGTACACTGCTCCCATTCTGCAAAGTCCTGATTACTCCAAAACCTTCATTGTACAGACAGATGCTTCTGCGATAGGGGTAGGAGCTGTGTTATCACAACTTAATGCAGAGGGCCAGGACCAACCAGTAGCTATTATAAGCAGAAGGTTGACCCCCAGGGAAAAACGTTGGTCAGCTATTGAGAGGGAGGCCTTTGCTGTGGTCTGGGCCTTGAAAAAGTTTAGGACATACCTGTTTGGTACTCAATTCATTGCTCAGACAGACCATAAGCTCCTCTAATGGCTTAAACAGATGAAGGGTGAAAATCCCAAACATGTGAGGTGGTCCATTTCCCAACAGGGGAAGGACTATTCAGTGGAACATAGACCTGGGAGTAACCATGCCAATGCAGATGGACTCTCCAGATATTTACACTTAAAAAATGAAGACTCAACTGGGTAAGGTTAGTCTCATCTCCTTACGTTTGGGGGGAGGGGTTGTGTAGGAAAGTAGGATCTGCTTTCATGGTTACCTCCACTTTTTGTTGGTGTTATTCTGTTTTCTGACTAGTCTGACTGGGATTCTGCTAATCAGGACCCCAGTCACTGTGCTCTCTCCCTAAATTGGACTATGGTAAGTACTTTGGTACCTTCCTAATTGGTTACTGGTGTACCCTTCTAAGTCCCTAGTATATGGTACTGAGGTACCCAGGGCATAGGTACACCAGAGGTCTCCCAGGGGCTGCAGCATTTATAATGCCAACCATGAGAGACCACTCAAACTGTGACTACAGATCTGCCATTGCAGCCTGTGTGAGCTAGTGCTAGCACCACTCACAACAGATATAAGTTTCCTTATATCCGAGTTCACTGTACTTAAAACCTATAAGTCACCCATAAGGTAGGCCTTTCAATCCTGAAGGCAGGGTGCTTGGTTATAAGCGTTATGTGCCCTGCATGAACATGACACCCCCTACAAAGCTAGGAATCGATTCTCCCAGTGTTGTGTGGTCAGCCACTTTATACATATAGTTGACATCAAGTCAATTACGAGATGTCTAACTATATATTGGCTGCACCGAAACCGGTCATGTTTGGTATCAAACATGTTGGAATCCTACCCCAACACCATTTCCAATGTTGCATGTAGGATCCCATGTACTGGGGGGCTCCCTAGGGAGCCCCACTGTAGTCCCGGTACCAGCCTTTCAGGGTCTAACAGCAAGCTAGTGCTGCTGCCCACCACAGACACGATTCTGCCCTCCTGCTGCTGAGCCAGGCTTGAGCAGGGGAAGGTAGAACAATAGGTTTTCTGTCACAGGGAGGTGTAATCACCTCCCAGATAGGACTTAGTGTATTGGGCTGGGGGGGGGGGGGGCTTGCCAGCACAACCAAACTGCTTTGAAGGGCACATTTGGTGCCCTCTTTGCATACTCCAGTCGGAACCAGTTCAGGGAGCTATTGGCTCCCGCTCTGGCGCGAAACTGGACAATGGACATGGGAGTTTCCTCCCCCCTGTCCAGCCCCTCCTCTGGAGGGACCCCTGAATCGTCTCAACCCTTTCCTTTGGGTACTTAAAGGCTTACCTGTGGGTGGATCTTCAGATTAGTCGTGGGACAAGATTCAGATCCAAAACCTCTTTATCTTCGACTATCTGGGCATGTTGGACTTCGCTGTACTTGGCTTTGGGAACCGAGACTGCATCTGGAAGACTCCTGCTGCTCCTGGTCTCGTCGTCCTGCCAGTCTTCTGCGTTGTCTGTGCCTGTGCTCCATACAGGTTCTTCTCCAGGCCTGTGGGCATTCAAGAGAACCCGAAGGAATCTCCCCTGGAGTGAAGGAGTCACTCCCCTGCATCTGCAGGCACCACAACTAAGCTGACCGGTCTGCTTCTCCCGAAGTCCTATGGACCCCGAAAGGCTGAGCAATACAGGTGGTGGTTCTGTAACTACATCGAGGCCTGCATTGTCTTCTCAGCAAGTTTGATGTCACTATCCCTCGTTGGAACCGCTGGAACAGTACCCCTGTGCACCTCCTCAACTTGCCGTTGCCAAGGCTTGTTGACTCTCTTCTCCAGAGATCTTCGGGCTCCAAGAAGCTCCAGCCTCCAGCATCTCCTGCTACCAAGATCTTCGTCCTCACTCCATCCTCTGCACCGTGGACCTGCATTCTTGGTAAGCTGCTCGAGGTCCTCTTGCGACTCCTGTGCCTTTGGGCTGTGGGTGCTGTTGAGGGTCTTCTTTGGCTCCAGTGGGCGTCCCTACTTGCTCGTGGCCTGCTCTGACTCTCCTGCACTTGGCGAGTCCCTTTGACTTTGCTGGTCCCCACACTGCACCTTATTCGCTTTCTTCGTCTGTTGCTGCTGCCAAGGCATGTTGGTGCTCCCGCTGGACACCGACCCCATGGCTCTCGACTTCCCATGTGGGATAGCTCGTGAATGGCTCCTCATCTTCCACAGTGTCGCCTGGTCCTCACAGCTGAAGCGACAAGGGCACCGTGAACTCTCCTCCATCTTTGTTCATCGGTGGTCATTGGTCTTCCGTGCCTCTTGGTCACTCCAGAGTGGCATAGACTCTGTCACCCTCTGCTTGCAGGTACTCCTCTTCAAGAATCCACCCTTGGATTCCACTGGACTCTTTCACCTTCTTTGCCAGTGGCATCTTCTCTGAAGTCCTCCTTTGTGGTCTAGGGCGGCGGCTTACCTGGTGTAGGTATCCTGGTTCCTGGGGTATCCACGGGTGGGGCGACTCTCCAACTTCCATCTTCCAGGGGGTTTCTTCATGGCCCACAGGGATGGGTCCTTCTTCTTGAAAACTTCAACCGTGACTTCCTCATTGACTTGTATTGAGCATGTGGTTGTGTTTCTACTCTGCACACGGCCTCCGTGGGGTTCCTGGTGTAGGAAGCTGGCTCTGTATATACTATACCAAAGTAAGGTATTGTGTGCACAGAGTCCAGTGGATCCCCAAAGGTAAGCAGAGGTAAAAATAGATAATACCTTACTCTCTATCTGTGGTAGTGTGGGCGAGCAGTAAGGCTTTATCAGAGGGTAGTGTTAAGCATTTATTGTACACACATAGGCAAGGAAGGATGTCACACACTCAAAGACTGAACTCAGACCAATTTGTTTGTATAAAAATATTATTTAGTTATATTTTATTTTCTAGAACTAAGCCAGGCCTGGTACAGGTAAGTATATAATACTTTGCAGGAATTATGCATTGAAATACGTTTGAATGCAGTTGGATTGGTTTACAGGTAAGTCATTTGTTTATAAAACTGTTGAATTACTTTTCTGTTAACTTTTCAAGTTACTTTACAGATTACTTTTTAAGTTACTTTTTTTACTCGGTGTAATATGCCTAGATATCACACTGGGACATTTCCTACAGAAAAGGTAAGTAAATCAGTTTTGGTACATTTGCAGTATCTTAGGTTTTCATACAAACCAACTCCACACTTAGAAGATTTTTCACAGGATAGCAGTCATTGCAGTCCTATAGGAGAAAACAGTGTTATTGGTTTTAAGGTAAGCACTCAGGCCTTGGAGTTGGTATTCTGGGGTTAGAACCAGGGTTCCCACAGGGTCAAGGATGTACTCTCAAAGCATCCTCAGTGGTACTAGGGCGGCCGGGTGCAGAGTGCTGAGGCCCAATGTTATCCAATGGGGGATAGGAGGCCTCCGGTTGCTGGCTGCTCATGAGCAGGCCACTAGGTTGTGGGAGCAAAGCTCCTGGTGTTAGGCTCAGAGCAAAGGGGGATCCGATTTAGCACACAAGGTGCACCCACAGCGGCACAGGGGCGGCTGGGTGCAGAGTGCTGTTTTGTCGTTGGGTTCCCTGTTGTATTTAATGGGAGTTGCCGGTTTTGGATTTTGGCTGCAGGCTCGGTCCAGGAAGTCTTCCAGGAGGAACCAACAGCTGAGCAGGTAAGTTGGAGGGCTCGGGGACCTAGGTGCACCTCTGGTTTTCTTCTCCAGGGCACAGGGTGCAGGGCGGCTGGATGTAGGGGTGTCTTTTGAGGTCAGATTTCACCTTACCGGGCCACTCGCGGTTCGGGGGGTCTCTGTGCAGAGGCTGCAGGCGACGTCTGGGTCAACCCACAGTGGACTCGGAATCTAGAGCGCTGGAGGACCTCGCTGGGACCGATGAGCCACCCGGGTTCGGGCCGTACGCGTCGGGTGCAATGGTGGTTCCAGGCGTCTGGTTTCTTTGTCCTCAGCAGGCTCAGAGTCTGTCTTGGAAGTTTCTTTTGAACAGAGCTGCTGTACACAGGAGATCCGGTCTTTGTTGAAGGCTGTCAGTCCTCCCAGGGTTCTGGAGGTCGCTGGCTGCAGGACAAGGCGACATTTGGCGCAGGATCTCTGGAAACTGCAGACGGGCCAGTAAGGCTGGGGCCAAGTCAGTATTTCTCTGCAGCCTCCTCTGCTGGGCATCTTCTTTCGTCGTCCTTCATAGGTTACAGAAATTGCTCTTGTTGGTTCAGGCTGGCCCCAAAATACTGTATTTAGGGGGCGTTTTAGAGGTCTTGAGGTCAGTAGCCAATGGGCTACTGACCCTACGGTGACTACACCCTGGGTGTGCTCACCTCACGTGGGGGAGTGGGCACAATCCCTAATCCTGATTGGAGAGTGCCTGCCATCTGCAAGATGGCAGGCACTAAAGAGTGAGCTTCACCTCGCCTCCCCCACCTGAGGGGTGGGATTGGCAGAGGTGGGCACACCTTCTGGGCTGTTCTTATTTTACCCGCCTGTCTTCCCGCTGAAAAGGAGGGAAGACATGAAGGGGGCCTGCTCCTGATAGCAGGAGAGGCTGGGGGTCGCGTTACAAAGGCAGCAAGACCTTTGAAGCTCCCCTGCCACAGATGGCTCTTCCTGACCTGGGGGAGGTGTGACCACCTCTGCCCAGGAAAGGCTTTGTTTCTGGGCTCAGGGAGTGAAGGCTCCCACCCCAGGGGTCCAGAAACGTGTCTTGTGGTGGCAGGCTGGTGTTTACCAGTCAGGGAACCCACCAGAGGCTGGTCGTTTTTCAGGGGGCAACTCTAAGATGCCCTCTGAGTGCATGGTATAATAAATCCCACACTGGCATCACTGTGGGTTTATTATGCTGAGAAGTTTGCTACCAGACTTCCCAGAATTCAGTAAAGCCACTATGGTGCTGTGGAGTTCATAATGACAAACTCCCAGCCTATATACTCTTTATGGCTTTACTGCACTTACAATGTCCAAGAATGGACTTAAACACTGTAGGTATACAGTGCTCATGCAACTGTACCCTCATCAGTGGTATAGTGCACCCAGCTAGAGGGGTGTCTTACCTATACCATAGGCAGTGGGTTGCAGGCATGGCACACACGTATGTGTGCCATGCCGACTCTTCACTTTTCTCTGTACCAAAACACGCAGCCTGCAATGGCAGTGTGTGTGTTGGGGTACAGTACCTCTAAGGGTGGCACAATATGTGATGCAGCCCTTAGAGGCCTTCCCCGGTCACAGTGCCCTTGGTACCCATGGTACCTTTTATAAGGGACTTACATGTGGCCAGAGAGGTGCCAATTGGGGGTATAATGGTATAGTTTTGGTAAAGAACACAGGCCCTGGGAACCTGATTGGCAGGGACCCAGGGCACATCAAGTCAAAGTGCATCAGAAATCTGGCAAAAAGTGGGGGGTTACTGCAACAGAAACCCAGCTTCCTACACAAGTCCCCTCCCCCTCCCCCCAGCCCATTGGCCAGGAAATTCAGAAAAAACCTAGGAGAGTCTTCCTAGTCTTTCAGGTGAGGAAGAGTAGAGGAAGAGGTTTGAAAGTTCCAGGTACTACTCTTCCTTACATCCTTCTGTCCAGGTCAGTCCCTTTCGTGAGCTGGCCTACCTCAACAGTTTCAGGACCTAATTCCCAATGCTCATTTCCTATCTCTTTAGTGTCTTTGCCCCATCTTTTTAATTTGAGTCCAGATGTGCCTGGTGCCTACCTCTGCAAAATCTAACTTAGCTAGGGCAAAACCCAGCGTACCCACAGAGTTTACCCACAGCTTGAGTAACCCCACCCTGACTAGTAAGGGGGCTTAACTTGCTATTTGGCATGGGACTAGGCCACCATGCCAAGGTCAGTGCTGCCATGATGGCTAACACCCAGCAGAGACTACTGACAGCTGCCAGTGCCCAGAACCACACCATTAGCTCTTCACTGGTAGGTGAATTGGCTAACTTACAGGCTTCTTTGGGTTCTGGTGGCCTGTCTGCTGTTTTAGGGTAGGGGGCCACTACACTTTGTAGTAAACACCCTTCTTCCACCCCCTGTTCTGTCAGCTGAGAAGCCACCAACTCAGGCTGGACAGTTGCCTGACTAGTCAGGTCTTTTTGTGGGCTAGGGAGCACTTCTCCACTGCCAATTTTGGAGTTCTCCCTTACTGGGATTGAATCTCCCTGGCCCACTGGAACTGTGGCTAACAGCTGTCCACCTTTCCTACATTGTCTCTTCTTTTTCATTTGGGGCTGATCTGCACTAACTGCAGGTTCAGGCCCCCCTTCCAGGTTCCTTGGATGAGGTCTGACGCTGGACCAGTACCTCTCTTTGGCTCAGACCAACCTGTGGGTGGTCATTCCCAAAGAGACAATCAAGGGGGAGGTCTTTATTGACTACCACCTTTCTCCAACTAAGGGACCTAGCTATTTCAAGGGGCACTACAGCCACAGGCCTAACAGTGACCTCCCCTGGGATTGCCCTTACTCTTTTTGTTTCCCCTGGGACATACTGGTTTGAGAGTACCAGCCTGTCATGCACCACAGTGTGACTTGCACAGGTATCTCTCAGGGCAGTGGCTGGGATTCCATTCACCAGTAGGTGGTGGAAGTGTCTACTCCCCTCTGGAACCTCCAACTCACCTTTTGGGCCCATTTTCCAGTTGAAGGCTAGGAGGATTTCCTCATCTGAGATACCACCCTCCAAAGCTACACTGGCAACCCCTGGAGCTACACTAGGGGCTATGTTTTTAGGACAACTAGGGTCCTTGGTGTGGTGTCCTGTCTTTTGACAGTTGTGGCACCATACCTTAGTGGGATCCCAACTCTTACCTTGGTACCCAGTTTTAGTTTGTGAGGTGTCTTTGGGCCCACCCTCCTGGACAGGTTTTTGGGGGGCTACATAGGAATCCTTACTTTTATCTTTAAGAGGCTCACTGCCTCTCCTCTGGGGAAGTTTTGTAACCTTTTCTTTTGGTCACCCCCAGTGGGCGTCCTGGTCACCCTTGTCACGACCCAGTGGCCTGCCTTCTTTCCCAATTCTTGGGAAGAAATTGGACCTAGGTCTATCAGATACTGATGCAACTTTTCATCAATGCAATTACTTAGTAAGTGTTCTTTCATAAAAGAAAATGATAAAGACCATCATAATCTTGCACTTTACTTCCAGTCAACCAGCCACCTAGTGTTTTAATTGAGTAGTCTACAAATTCCACCCAGGGGGGACTCTGGGTTTTCTGAGCCCCCCTGAATCTAATTCTGTACTCCTCAGTAGTGAGTCCAGATCCTTCAATCAGGGTGCCCTTCATGAGTTCATAGGACTCTGCTTCTGCCCCACTAAGGGTCAGAAGTCTGTCTCTGCACTTAGCAGAGAACAGTTCCCAAAGGAGTGCTCCCCAGTGAGTTTTCTTCATTTTTCTGGCTTCACAAGCCCTCTCAAAGGCTGTGAACAACTTGGTGATATCATCACCATCCTCAAATTGAGGGACAATCCCTTTAGGGGTTTTGGGATCATAAGATTGCTCTCTGACCCTATTTATTAAGTTGCTGCCACCATTGATGGGTGCTAGGCCCATCTCTGCTCTTTCTTTTTCTAGAGCCAGGAGTCTAGTCTCTAGGTCTAATCTTTGGCCAACTTTATTAAAAGGCTGGTCTCCTCATTGAGGCTGTCCTCAATGGGCTCAGAAGTACCTGACCCACCTGTGTGGGATCTAGGTGCTGTGAGCAGTATCCTTGGAGTCAGGGGCACAGGGGCCCTCTTCTCCCTAGGAAGTGAGAGGGGTTGGAAGTTATCCTCCTCCCCTCCATCCTCTTCCCCATCTGAGAGGTCTTCACCTTGCTCAGAGGGGTGGTCCCTAGCATACCCTGCCAACAGCTCCTGGAGATGTTGTTTGGAGGTATGGGACCCCATGGTAATGTTTTTAAGTTTACATAGAGACCTTAACTCCCTAAATACTAAATGGAGATAAGGGGTGAGCTTGAGCCCCTCAACCATGTTCTATATGTCATTGGTTATGTTTTCACTGACAGTTGGGTTCTTGTTAAGAGACATTCTCAAAAAAGATTCTAAACCCTCTTACCCCTAACTATAGTGAGTTTTTATTTTTCTAAAACTCTAAAGGGATTTAACCAAGGCCCTAACAAGACTTTTAGTAATTTGGAAAAATTTGTCAGTTCTAAAATTCAGAATTTCGAAAGACAATTTAGGAGTTCTATCATGTGATCAGGTGTTGACCAAGTCAGTCCAACAAATTCAAAGTTGTAGACCCCACTGCTGATCCACATTACTCTCTATTTGTGGTAGTGTGGGGGAGCAGTAAGGCTTTATCAGAGGGTAGTGTTAAGCATTTATTATACACACTCAGGCAAGAAAGGATGTCACACACTCAAAGACTGAACTCAGACCAATTTGTTTGTATAAAAATATTATTTAATTATATTTTATTTTCTAGAACCAAGCCAGGCCTGGTACAGGTAAGTATATAATACTTTGCAGAAATTATGCAGTGGAATACAGTTTAAATGCAGTTGGATTGGTTTACAGGTAAGTCATTTGTTTATAAAACAGTTGAATTACTTTTCTGATTACTTTTCAAGTTACTTTACAGATTACTTTTTAAGTTACTTTTTTTACTCAGTGTGATATGCTTAGATATTACAATGGGACATTCCTAGAGAAACGGTAAGTAAGTCAATTTTGGTACATTTGCAGTTTCTTAGGGTTTCAGACAAACCAACTTTACACTTAAAAGATTTTTCACAGAAAAGCAGTCAATGTAGTCCTATGGGAGAAAACAGTGTTATCGATTTTAAGGTAAGCACTCGGGCATTGGAGTTGGTATTCTGGGGTTAGACCCAGGGTTCCCACAGGGTCAAGGATGCACTCTCAAAGCACCCTCAGTGGCACTAGGGCGGCCGGGTGCAGAGTGCTGAGGCCCAATGTTATCCAATGGGGGATAGGAGGCCTCCGGTTGGTGGCTGCTAACGAGCAGGCCACAAGGTTGTGGGAGCAAAGCTCCTGCTGTTAGGCTAAGGGCAAAGGGGGATCCAATTTAGCACCCAAAGTGCACCCACAGCGGCACAGGGGCGGCCGGGTGCAGAGTGCTGTTTTGTCGTCGGGTGCCCTGTTGTTTTCAATGGGACTTGCCGGTTTTGGATTTTGGCTGCAGGTTCGGTCCAGAAAGTCTTCCGGGAGGAACCAATAGCTGGGCAGGTAAGTTGGAGGGCTCGGGGACGTAAGTGCACCTCCAGTTCTCTTCTCCAGGGCGCAGGGTGGCTGGATGCAGGGGTGTCTTTTGAGGTCGTATTTCACTTTACCGGGCCACTCGCGTTCGGGGGGGGTCTCCGTGCAGAGGCTGCAGGCGACGTCGGGGAGTCCTGGAGGGGTCAACCCACGGTGGACTCAGACTCTGGAGCGCTGGAGGACCTCTCTGGGACTGGTGGGCCACCCGGATTCGGGCCGTAGGCGTCGGGTGCAGTGGTGGTTCCAGGTGTCGGATTTCTTTGTCCTCAGCAGGCTCAGAGTCTGTCTTGGAAGTTTCCACAGGAGATCCGGTCTTTGTTGAAGGTAGTCAGTCCTCCCAGGATTCTGGAGGTCGCTGGCTGCAGGACAAGGTGACTTTTGGCACAGGATCTCTGGAAACTGCAGACTGGCCTTTAGGGCTGGGGCCAAGTCAGTTCTTCACTGCAGTCTCCTCTGCTGGGCGTCTTCTTTTGTCCTTCTTCTTCATGGGCTGTGGGAATCTCTCTTCTTGGTTCAGGGCTGCCCCCTAAATGCTGTATTAAGCCACTATGGTGCTGTGGAGTTCATAATGACAATCTCCCAGACCATATACTCTTTATGGCTTTACTGCACTTACAATGTCTAAGAATGAACTTAGACACTGTAGGGGTACAGTGCTCATGCACCTGTACCTTCACCAGTGGCATAGTGCACCACGCTAGAGGGGTGTCTTACCTATACCATAGGCAGTCGGTTGCAAGCATGGCACACAGGTATGTGTGCTATGTCAACACTTTTCTCTGCACCAAAACAAGCAGCCTGCAATAGCAGTGTGTGTGTGTTGGGGTACAGGACCTCTAAGGGTGGCCCGATATGTGCTGCAGACCTTATAGGCCTTCCCTGGTCACAGTGCCCTTGGTACCCATGGTACCTTTTTACAAGGGACTTACATGTGGCCAGAGAGGTGTCAATTGGGGGTACAAAGGTACAGTTTTGGGAAAGAACACAGGCCCTGGGAACCTGTATGGCAGGGACAAAGGGCACATCAAGTCAAAGTGCATCAGAAATCTGGCAAAAAGTGTGTGTGTGTGGGGGGGGGTGTTACTGCAACATAAACCCAGCTTCCTACACCTGGGTACTTACCTTGGGTGGTTCCTTGGGTCCCCGGCTCTTCTAAGTCTTCTGGGTCCAGTCTCGACTTCGGTCGCAGTTCGCATTCCACTTTATTTGTATATGGTGTGGTCTCCCCCTGGAGACCACTGTGTATTTGTGCTACTTACCTGTTCTACTGTTGAAGTATTGTGTTTATTGTGATTATATCTCCGAGTAGGAGATATACCAATGTGTTAGTGAGTGTTTATAATTAATACATATTTTTATAACTACACTGTGTGGTTCTTTTTCACTTAACATATACTAAATGATGAAACAAGCTGCTTTACACTCCTGCTGGACTAAGCCTGAAGGCTGCTCTCCACAGCTACCACTTAGAGAGCTCTCTATGGTTGTCTATGACCACTAAAATCGCCATAAGGGTTGTCTGGATTAGTGCAGGGTGCTTCACTTAAATAAGTGTGCACCATATACTAAGCTGTCTATGCCACTCGAAGTGGACCAGGAGGCACGGAAGAGCAATGTCCACTAATGACGGAAGGTTGAAAAGTTTTGACGGTGACATTGTCACTGCAGCTGTAAGGACCGGAGGTCCGGCGGGAGAACCAACAAGCCTTGGCAGCTGCAACATGTGTGGAAAGCAAAGCAAAGTAGGAACAACATTGGGACCAGCAAGGTCCAAGGGACTCACCACAAGCGGGAGAGTCAGAGCAGGCCCGAGCAAGCAGGGAAGCCCACTGAAGTAGAAGAAGACCCTCAAGAGGAACCACAGGCCGAAGGCACAGGAGTCGCAAGAGGATCTTGAGCAGCTGTCCAAGAAGGAACGCCCACAGTGCAGGGAATGCAGTGAAGATGCTGTATTTGGCAAGAAGAGATGCTGGAGGCTGGAGTTTCTTGTAACCTGAAGATATCTGGAGTGCACAGCCAACAAGCCTTGGCAACGGCAAGTCGACGCAGAGCACAGGGGTTTTGTCGCAGCGGTTCCGCCGAGAGATACTGTCCTCAAAATTGCAGAGAGGACAGGTCAGGCCTCGAGAGAGTTGCAGAAACACCATCTGTGTTGCTGAGCATTATGAAGTATGTGGGACATCAGGAGCAGCAGACTGGTCAGCTTCGTTTGCGGTGCCTGCAGATGCAGGGGACTGACTCCTTCACTCCAAGAGAGATTACTTTGGGTGTCCTTGATGCCCACAGGTCTGTTGAAGATCCTGGAAGAAGCACAGACACAGACGATGAAGAAGACTTGAAGAACAGCGAGACCAGGAGCAGCATGAGTCTTCCTTGATGCATTCTCTGTTCCAGGCGAAGTCCAGCAAGTTCAAGTGTCCAGATGGTGTAAGAGTGACGTGGTTTCAGGCTTGAGTCTTGTCCCATGACAAATCTGAGGACTCACCCACAGGTATGCCCTTATATACCCTAGCAAAGGGGTTACGACGACTCAGGGGTCCCTCCGAGAGGAGGGGCTGGACTGAGGGGAGAATACTCCCATGTCCTTTGTCCACTTTCATGCCAGAGCAGGAACCAAGGGCTCCCTGAACTAGTTCCAACTGGAGTATGCAAGGAGGGCACCAAACGTGCCCTTCAAAGCAGTCTGGTGGCACTGGCAAGCGCCCCCACCCCAGCCCAATACACTAAGTCCTGTCTGGGGAGGTGGTCACACCTCCCTGTGACAGGAACCCTATTGTTCTACCTTCCCCTGCTCGAGCTCAGCTCAGCAGCAGGAGGGCAGAATTGTGTCTGCGGTCGGCAGCAGCACTAGCTTGCTGTCAGACCCTGAAAGGCTGTAACCGGGAGTACAGGGAGGTGACCCAAGGGAGCCCCCCAGTACATGAGATCATACTTCCAACACTGGAATCAGTGTTGGGGTATGATTCCAACATGTTTGATACCAAACATGACCGGATTCGTTGCAGCCACTATATGTTCGACATCTCATAATGACTGATGTCCAGTATATGTATTAAAAATGGCTGACCACACTTATAAAGCCTGGAGAATCGACTCTGGGGTTTGTAGGGGTGTCCTGCTCATGCAGGGGCACCCTCACACTTATAACCAAGCACCCTGCCCTCAGGCCTGAAAGGCCTGTCATAGGGGTGACTTATAGGTTTTTAGTGTAGTTACCTCAGATATAAGGAAACTTGTATCTGTTGTGAGAGGTGCAAGCACCAACTCACACAGGCTGCAATGACAGGCCTGTAGTCACAGTTTAAGTGGTCTCTCATGGGTGGCACAATACATGCTGCAGCCCATTGACACCCCTGATCTACCTATGCTCTGGGTACCTTAGTACCATATACTAGGGGCTTACAAGGGTACACCAGTAGCCAATTGTGAAGGTACAGAAGTACTAACCATAGTCAATTTAGGGATGAAGCACAGTGACTGGGGTCCTGATTGGCAGGATCCCAGTCAGACTAGTCGAAAAAACAGACTGACACCAGCAAAAAGTGGAGGTAACCATAAAAGCAGATCCTACATTCCCACAGTGTTGGTTGGACTGCTTCTTACTCCATTGTCATCTTTCCTGCCCCTGCACACTGTTCACAATTTTGCCCTGATCCCTCGCTGCCATTGCTCCATCCCCCATTCATTCCTCAACGTTGCTTCCCTCTTCCCTTCCAGTCTTCGCTTCTAACATTCTCTCTACAAATCATACCTCTGCCAGTCGCTCTTGTTAATTCCCTCGTTGTTCATACTGTTGGTTATAGATTTATTCATTGTAAAAAACGCAACTAAAGAACAACATTCAGCTAGCTTATATATGCAAGTGACCTATTTATTCAAGGCACATCCTCTCTACAATTTACATATTGAAAATAAATGTACAGTTGATGTTCCCTTCCTTTTCCCTCATCAAACTTCTTCCACCACTCTTTGGTCTCTGCCTGCCCCCTCTCATTCATGCTGTTTTCAAACTGGTGGCTATCACTGAGCAGCTGTTATTTATGCAACATTCTCCTGGTGACTGGTGCAATCTATTAATATTCAGGTAACTTCATTCAACTGATAGAGGAGATGCATTCAGAACCTCCATAATTACCATGACCATCATAACCAACATTGGATGACATATTTAGGCCTAAGAAAATAAGCAAAACTAATTAGACTTGTCAAGGTAATTATGCACATTTACATATTGAAGCCACAGTCCCTCTATGATTTGTCACAGTGAAAATAAAATTACAGTCAAGATTTAATACCGTTGTTCCATTCCACTTTCACATAAAAAGATATAGTCCAGGGCATTGGTCGGTTCATAATTCTCTGGTATCCCGAGATTGAGGGGTGGGCTGTGGTGGAAGCATATAAAACCTCTAGTAAAAGTTCAAGGTCTAGTACAGCCTACTAGAGAAGGCATTTGTGACTGACTCAGTTGACCCCATGTGCTGAGGCCCAGTAGTCCCTGCGTGTCTCATGATCTGACCAGGGAGCATCAATATCCTCTGTCCACTATAATCAAACATCTCTTAGTCCCATAATTATGTGGCCTTAAGGATCTTCTTTATGACTTGCATGTTTGCTACATGGAAGATGAATGTAGGCCTGCTCCAAAACTCTTTAGTCCTACTGGTTCTTCTGTTGTAGATTTTTATCATGTAGCATATACACATATCAGGCCCCCTTGAGAGTTCAGTCACCGAAGGTCCATCACTAAGTTAAGTTTATAGAAGTTAGAGTCATCTTCTACAGTTTCAGTGGAAAAGCCAGGAGCTAGGTCTCTGTTTTAATGCAGTCTGACAGTGATTTCCAAGTATTCTTCCCCAGCAATAAAATAGAGATCTTCATCTGTTATCTACACCTATTAACAGATTTACCTCTACCCGCAGAACCCAGATAATTTGTACGTCAGCAGGTTCATTTAAGACCCAGGTAATCAGAAGAATTATTCAAAACAAGTGAGCAAGAGAGGTGTCATAATTAGCAGTTCATGCTCATATATGCATTGAGCTCCTATGGTGTCCCTTGTGTGTCCTCTTGCACCTTTTATGATGTTATATAAATGTAAGGCCTTTATTATAGGATTTTGGTTTGATCTTCCTTCCACCTCATGTGGGAAGGTGGTGGAGCCAACAAGAATGTGAAAAAGCGACTCAGGAATATTTAAATACTGGTAAGGATCAATTATTTTTGTTATAGGTCTTACTGAAAAAGCCAAACATATGGATTATTGAGGCAACTCTGTGTGATATTGAGTCCAGTTTAATGAGCGATAAGGCTCTTTGATTCTATTTTCTTTACACTCATGTTGTTGAATAAGCTACAAAGTGTCTCTCTTTATTTTTATACAGCCCTGAAGTGGTGAAGAGTGAACCTTACGGTGAGAAGGCTGATGTCTGGGCAGCTGGGTGTATTCTTTATCAGATGGCTACACTCCAGCCCCCTTTTTACAGTACCAACATGCTCTCACTAGCTACTAAAGTACGCAGGTTTGCACACTTACTTCTTCTTAGCATGTTATTGTGTATTATACCTTTCCACGACCAAACGTTACATTGCTGCTACTTGTCATGCTATGCAAATGTTGTGATAAAACTGGGGAGGGCTCACTACCATATTGGTTTGATTGACCTAATGAGTATTGAATCTCTAAAGAGTTTGGTTTGTGCCTATAAAGGCTGAATTCTACAATAGCTTGCTTCTTGACCATGGCTTGATCACTCAATATCCTAGTGAGAGTTAAGATGGACCAAATAGCTCAACTGGTCTGAGCTGGGGAAGTCAGGAGGATTGGATCACTCAACAAGTAGGTACGAACTGGGAAAGACTAAATCACTGAACCACTATGTTGTTCTCTGAATGACTGGATCGCTCAGCAATTCGGTTTCAAATCAGGAAGAGTGTATCACTCACTGGTTTGGTTGAAGAAATAGGGCATTCTGATGGATGCTTCTGACTGCAAGTTTCGCACCTTAGAATATCCTCCAGGATGCCAGAGTGGATCTGAAGAATTTTGTATCAGGAAAAGTTCTGACAAACAAGGAAACTCTGAAATAAACTCCATGCTCAATGATAATTGCAATTTCAACTGAGGCCATCTAAACACTATACCCTGAGACTATGGTGTCTGAACTGCCAAAATACAGAGGCGCTGCAGTATGTTATACAAGGCCAACTTTGAAACTGCCGGTAACTAGAGGACTTGGTATGAAGTTACACTCTAGTTTGAAGACCTGTGGGACAACACTGTTCTGTGTCACAGAATGCAGCGGTTTACAGTGAGTACAACGTAAGGCAATTCTTAACACTGCTGATAACTAAAGAGACTAGTCAGGGGCTGACAATGTAATTACTTGCTAGCTGGAAACTCTTCTAACAGCATACAATAAGTATAAACACAGTGAAGGCAAGCATTGCCCCTACCTTCTCCATGACTGAAATAGTTTCCCAAGGGTGTGATAGTCTATACGTTACTCGATGATGTCACAGGTGAATCCTATATTCCTCCTGTTAGATCTGTCAGCCTTAGGGTGGTCTTCCCCAAACAATTTGCCTTCTTCCCTCCTGTTTTGCTAAATTAGTTTTTGGTGGCCTTAGGACTTACCATTGCTAAAGTGCTTGTGCTCTCTCTTTAAACATGGTAAAATTGGCTTACACCTGATTAGCGCACTTAATTTACTTATAAGCCCATAGTAAAGTGGTAAACCACATACGCAGGTCCGGTAAATTAAATGCTACTAGTAGGCCTGCAGAACTTATTGCGTCACCCACTTAGGTAGCCCCTTAAAACATGTCCCAGGCCTGCCATTGCAGCCTGCATGCAGTTTTAAACTGCCAATTTGATTTGGCAAAATAAACCTCTTGCCAAGCCTAAAACTCCCGTTTTATTACATATAAGTCAACCCTAAGGTAGACCCTACACAACCCATAGAGCAGGGTGCATTGTATTTAAAAAGGTGGACATGTACTTTTAAGTTTTACATGTCATGGTAGTGAAAAACTCATTAATATGTTTTTCACTACTGTGAGGCCTACCTCTTCCCATAGGATAACATTGGGTTACCTTATTACATTTAATAAGTTATAATGTTTGTTTATTAGCAGGTAGAAAAGCCATGATTGTTTAAAATCCTCATTAATGGTAAAGTTGTATTTTACGTCACAGTTCTGAAAATGCCACTTTTAGAAAGTTTACATTTTCTTACCCTAACCACTTGGTGCCAGCAGCCGGTTTCCTGGGTCACATGATTAGATGTAGTTGACAGATGGCCTTTGTGTATTCTTCCCAGACAGCCAAACAATAGTAGGACTGGGTGTTTGCAGGATTGGCCATCCAAGCAGGATGGGGGGAGGGGCGGAGATGTGCACATCCCCACTAGCCCTTCATTAGCACTGCCTCATCTCACACACAAAGAGCTTCACACTAGCCTATTCCACCCGCAGACATACTAGGACCAGGGCAGGGAGGCAGAAAATTCCAGGCACTGCTGCGGGGGTGGGAGGGAGAGGTGGGGAGGGGGAAAGGCAAGCGACGTTTCTTCCACTTCAAAGCTGGCAACAGATATAAAAATAGAACCCTCAGACCCACTCTTCAGTTAACTTCTGGACCTGCAGAAGGACTCTCAGAGGACTGCCCTGCTGCCTGTGGCCTGCTGTGTACTTCAGTTGACTGTCCTGCTGCACCAAGAGGACTGCCCTGCTGCATGAAGCCTGCCCTGTGCCCTCATAGGACTGCCCTGCTGCTTGAGACCTGCATTCCTGCTTGAACCAAGACTTCCAGAGTGACTCCAAGGGATAGTTGGCTGACCTCCTGATCAGAGCCTCGGGCAAGAATAAGCTTCGGCCATCTTGGACCCGCACCTGGACCCAGTGTGAGTAAGTCCTGACCCTCCAAGTGGTGCCCCTCCAGTTCTGAACCCTTGTAAGTTCTGCTAAAGGTGCCTAGATAGCCCAAATCCAAAACTTGGGACTTTGAAAATGTTCTGCCAAAAAGTGCTCTGACACACAAGTGGAGATTGAGACCAAGCTGCTCGCCTAGCATCCACCCAATGTGCTTTGACGGTTGGCCTGACTTCGCGGTAGCTCCAGTTACATTCTTCTCTGCAGCAGCAAATCCTGTTCAGCGGCTCCCTGCTGAAGGTGTATCCGGCCTCGTTTAGCCCTTGTGTGCTACAGCCTGCAGCTTCACCCCCATGGAGAGCTTCGACTTCACAAAAAGAGACTAACACCTAATGAAGAAATCTTCACCGCGACCTTGTCAAGCGGCTCCCTGTTGACTCTGACACCGGCGGCTGCCTTGCCCTACTGAACTTTACCTTCTCAGATGTTTTCTTTCAAAGTTTCTTCTAGATGCTATGGCTGCATGTTCGTATTCTCCAGACCAAGGATTATTGATCAGTATCCTATGATCTTATGTTTTAAAAAAAATAGGCAAAATACATTTCTTCTGATAGTTTTTGTAGTGTCAGCGTGGGATTTGAATTTAGTTCCTACTTTTCTCATGGGGCATCTCTAAGAGCCCCTTCATTCTTGCCAGTTCCAGTTATCTTTCAAGATGGCATTTTTGGTTGCCATCGCTTATTCTATGAGGATGAGTGCGCTTGAGGTGTTATTGTCTTCTTCTTTAGCTGTTTTTCTAAGGCTATAGTTTCTCTTAAGATAAAATCTTCTCTTTTTCCTAGAGTTATAAGTTTCACAGGTTATTTCTATGCTTTCCTTTGACCCTCTTCCTCATCAGGTAAAAGAGGAGGAGGAGGAAATGTTCTGCTCTCTCGAGCCCTGAGGAGCTATCAATCAATATACATTTTGCAATCCGGATTTCAGAAACAATACTCACCTATTCATTGGTTAGTATTAAACATAGGTCAAGTCAGTTAGGAAACAGACTATCTCAACTGTGGATTTCCTTGCTAGTCAATATTTGTATGAGCTTCCTGGGAAAAACTGCTATGAAAGGTTTAGTGCTCCGGCTGCCAAGCAGGTAGCAGGTACTTCAGCTTGGGTGAGAGGTGCTCCAGTAGAGGCAGTTTGGCACCCCTCCTCCTCCGTTGTTGATGATTTGTGAAGAGTCCACATAAGGACCTGGAGGAAGAAGAACAAAGTTTGTAACTTTAATTCATGGATTCGGATATACCCATAGACTCCTTGTTGCCACCCTCTCTCTTCCGAGTGAAGATTGTTATTACTGGATCTGTCATCATTGACCTCCATGGGGCATGGCTAAAATGGTCTGAACTGACGTCACAGGTGCTCTTGATGTCACCAACCTTGGAGCATCACTGATCTGTGGCTGAAGATGAGCAATGCCACTTGGAGTTCATACTCCAATAATTTTGTATGCTGTCTTACGCATGGGAGTGGTTCACATAATACATTTGGGGGAAAATGCATATCCATCAGCAAGAACATTACCAATATTAAGTAACTTTTGTTGGCCACTGTTATCTGGTTGTGCACTCAAATCAGAAAAACCAACTAAGGAATTCCAAACTGTGACTGAGCAGGGAGAGCTTACCCTTCCATATAGAATCATGCTCAGGGGAGAAGCGTAAGTGGTGAAGAGCCTTTGAGCTCCTAAGCCTTGCTTTTTGTGTATTTATGGATATATTGTGCTTTTAACCTTGATACCCTGTCACAGTTTTATTGCCCACCGCTGCTGCATGCTTAAAACCTCCGAGAGTTTTAACTGTTTTAAACTTCCTGATTTTAATATTCTGTTGGCCGCTTACTTGCTCTTGCACAGAGCGCCTGTAGCGTCTCCGATTCCCCGGTCCAACGCGGCCTTTTCGCCGTTTGTTTGGAGGGAACCGGATACTCCCATCTGTCTCTGCCGAACCCACCTGACTTCCGGCGGGGAAAGCTGAACACAGTGGTTTCCCGCGTCCGGCCAGCTATTTAGTTTCATGCTGGGCCGGACGTGCAGCAGACGCGCACAGTGGGCCGCCGCCGGCACGCCGAAGGCAAGCCCGTCAGCGAACCGGAGGCGATCGGCGCCAGCCATGCTGCCGGTAAGATTAATTCTGGGCTGTGCATAAGGTATACGAAAGATGCACTCTTAGAAATTAAAAGGGAATTCTGCGTATGCCCCCCTCTGCCTCTATCTGTTTTTGGGCAGCAACCTCTAAAGGGATGCTCACTTTGCGGATGGGAGGGTTTTATTAAGGAAACTGGGCAGCTTTCTAAGAAGTTGGCGGGCGTAACTTAGGCTATGGTGATGCTCCCCATTCTCAGGGCAAAGCGCAACTCTGCGCCCTGCTTCTTAACACTCGGTCTCTGAAAAAACACGCTCTCAATATCCACGACCTACTAGTGGATAAATCCCCGGATTTCCTATTCCTAACCGAGACATGGTTGAGCGAGGCTTCAAACACTACCTTAGCCTCGGCTATCCCGATGGGCTACCAGATCATCAGGAAAGACCGTTTGGCAGGTACAGGGGGTGGCATCGCTATCATTTTTAAGAACCATTACTCCTGCACTACAATACCCTCAGTTGATGTCGAGGGAGCGGAATGCCTCGGCTTCCACTTGGTGGTGTCTCCCCATCAATCCACAGCGGGCATTCTAATATACAGACCCCCGGGGCCCGCTGGGAGGTTTCTAGCCTCAATTGGTGACGCGGTTTCACCGTTTGTCTTGAAACACAAACATTGTCTGGTTTTGGGTGATTTTAATTTACATATGGATGCACCGGAAGATGCAGACTCGTCCAGACTACAAGAGTCACTGGAAACGTTGATCTGGCTCCTTATGTCCATGCCCCCACCCATGAAAAAGGCCACACCTTAGATCAGATCTTTTCCACTGCCGAACTAGGTATGAGCCAACCACTTCCACTTGTATGGTCTGACCACTTCCTTCTGGAGTTTTCATGTGAGATGTTATCTAATACTCCCAAGGCTTCCGGGAAATCTAACAGTATTAATTTCAGACCATTCTACTTAATTATGTATCAGTGTGGGGTTTTTAGTATTGACAGGAATAATGGCGCTCAAGCTAATTCGCGCTGAGTTTATGTTATACTAGGAGTGTGAACGGTGCAAACCAGGTCAGGGGATATGCCCTAAAACCCCCGTGATGGTATGGATAGAAATCCACACAAATGAAGTAGGTACAGTCCCGGGCACACGTAACGAGGATATAATATCAGGAGAAATGTCTCATACTGCAGAAATGTAGAGGGTCTACACCAGAATGATAATCATAGGTGTTTAATATAGTAACAGAGCATAAGCAACCAGCCAAAACAAAAGCAACCAGCCGACACGTGGCCATCTTCCGGAACCATTTTCCTTCCTGAACAACACTTCTCCCAGTTTCCTGTACCCCGGCTCATCCGCCGTTGTCGTCCTGGACTACTGACCTGGCACGCCTAATTCTATATTCCCCCCTGTGCTACTTAGCACTTGGTTATTCTCGTCGCCACAGACTGCATCGACTTTTCTGAAGGTCAATAGTCCTCATTGGCTTATCCGCCGCCCGGCGATATCCGTCTTCCTTTCCTTACATTTGGCAGTAGTCCACCTACCGTGGTTCGCACTGCTCTTCATTGCCGTTTTGGAGTCTTGAACGGTCACTTGAATCCACCTTGTTGGCACCGCCTTTCAGCCCTGAAGAGTCACGGGTTACTACCCTTTGTGACGAAACACGTGTCGGCTGGTTGCTTTTGTTTTGGCTGGTTGCTTATGCTCTGTTACTATATTAAACACCTATGATTATCATTCTGGTGTAGACCCTCTACATTTCTGCAGTATGAGACATTTCTCCTGATATTATATCCTCGTTACGTGTGCCCGGGACTGTACCTAATTCTACTTAATTACACCTGAGGCACTACTTAAGGCCATTAATAAGCATCCGATCTCTCTTAGTGGGGACCTTGAGGCGGATGTCGAGGTTCTGGATAACTGGCTCCTGCTCCGGGCTGGGGAACTTGCTCCTCCTGTCTCACGTTCTGGAAAGATGGTGAGGTCTTCCGCCCCTTGGTTTACCACTGCCCTTAAAGAAAGTAAGAGGTCGTGCAAACACCTCGAAAGGACCTGGCGGAAAAACTTTGACCTCAATGATAAAACAATTTACAAACAGGCATTAAAAGCCTATTTTAAACAAATTCTCGAGGCAAAAAAATCTTTTTTATCCGCCCAAATCGAACTTGCATCGAACAAAAATAAGGACATTTTTAAAATAGTTAGCGATTTCTCCTCTCCTGCAGTGGTAGCTAAGCCATTTACTCCTACTGAGGCATGGCCGAGTCGCATGGCCTTATACTTTCATGACACGATTGTAAGCATCCAAGAGTCCTTTCCGACTACTCCTCTGGTGCAGAGTGATAAGGGTGCGCCAAACTCCTCACAAATACAAGTTAGAGTACCTTCTTTTGAACAGTTTCCAATGATCTCAATGGAAAAAACTCTAGAAATCATCAAAGGCCTTAAATCCGGCTCACCCGCCGATCCTTGCCCGGCCCCTACTCTTGCATCAGTCGCAGACATTATTAATCCAGCGGTCAACCAGATCCTGAATCTCTCCCTGAAGACGGGTCAGGTCCCTGACAGGTGGAAAAGAGCCAAAATGTTGCCCCTATTAAAAAAATCAACTCTGGATCCTGAGCTAGCCTCTAACTACAGGCCTATATCTCTGCTCCCCTACTTTTCTAAGGCCTTGGAAAAAGTGGTGAACCATGTCACCACCGCATTTGTCGAAACTAACACTCTACTCCACCAGAGTCACTCTGGTTTCAGGGCTAACTTCAGCACGGAGACGGCACTCCTGGAAGTATCTGAAGCAATAAAGGAGGTAGTGGATAGAGGCGGCAAAGCCATACTGATATTGCTGAATTTATCTGCGGCTTTTGATACCGTCCCACACGACCGCCTCCTGCTGAGACTTGGGGAGTGTGGGTTCGGAGGTACGGCATTCAATTGGTTTACCTCCTTTTTAAAGGACCGCCAGCAAACAGTGTGGGCCCCACCTTTTGCTGCCCCTATCCCCCCTCTAGAGGTGGGTGTGCCCCAGGGCTCTATTTTGAGGCCCATCCTTTTTAATCTATATATGACACCTCTAGCAACTCTGGCTGAGAACCATGGAGCAAAAATAATATCGCATGCCGACGATACGCAGCTGCTCTTCACCTGCAACAAAGACACAGACTTCAAGGGAGACATGATTAACAGCTGTCTAACAGAAGTATTCTCCTGGCTCCAGCGCAACCAGCTTAAATGTAATCCTGGTAAATCGGAGATTATCTTCTTTGGCCACCGCCCCAGCAACCTTTGGCGCAGTTGTTGGCCTGCAGACATGTCCCCCCCCCACGTCCCCCGTAAAGATAGTGAAAAATCTGGGGGTGAAGCTGGATGATAATCTTTCCGGTCAGGCACAGATCCAATCAGTGGCCGGTTCCTGTTTTGGCCTGCTCAAAATGCTGAAACAGTTCCTGCCCCTCCTGTCTATCACCCACAGAAAAACGGTGGTCCAGGCATTAATAATCTCCAGGTTGGACTACGTGAATGTACTCTACCTGGGGCTGCCTGAGTATCTACTGGCAAGACTGCATGTGACTCAGAACGCTGCAGCAAGAGCAATACTCATGCTTGGCCCCAGAGCTCGTATGTCCACACAGCTGAAATCCTTACACTGGCTCCCTGTCCGCAAAAGGATCCATTTCAAGGCCATGGTTTTGCCTTTTAAGGCTCTCCACGGCATAGGGGCTGGGTACATTGTGAAGAGAGTTCAATTTTACCACCCTCACCGTGCACTTAGGTCTGCAGCACTTCAGCTGGCTCTGACCCCCAGTTACCTCCGGGCACGCATCGGGGGTCGCTCCTTCCAGGTGCAAGCAGCAAAATTGTGGAACAATCTACCGGTGGACTTAAGGTTGACTCAGGATCTCCTTGCATTTAGGAAATCACTGAAAACTTGGTTGTTCCAGCTTTAATATCCAGTGCGGGGATCACACTGCTTAGCTAGGCCTTCATCCTGCTTCAGCGCCGGGACACTCAATTGAGTAGCTGCGCACTCTATAAATAGCCATTTAACATAACATAACATTGGCACTGCGGGCACTCGGGCATTGGCCGAAGGGCCGGTGTCTCAGTGCCCTCTGTGGGCCGTTTTTTTTCCCTCCCTTTTCCCAGTCCACAGAGAGTGCTCTCTGTGGACTGGGAAAGGGGAGAAAAAAAAACGGTCCACAGAGGGCACTGAGACAGAGACAGAGAAAGGAAAGCAGCTTCGCTGGGCGGCCGTACAGCGATTATAAGCTGTGGCCTCTCCTTCACCCCCTGCCCTGCAAAGCAATCACGCTGAGGGTGGGCTGGGGAGGGGTGATTGTGTGCAAGAATCGGCCTCCCTGGGGGCCAGTTGTTGCTCAGGCCTTTGAGCCATTTTCACCTCGGCCCCCCTGGGGCCCACGCAGCCCAGAAACAGTGTTTGTCTTAACACCTCGCCCACAGCCCTTCTCATTCAGGGCATAGTGGGCGAGGAAGAATGGGTCTCGCTGTGGGGGCCAGGTGATGTTTGGAACTCACACCATCTTCACCTCAGCTTCCCCCTGGCTACCATGGATGACCCAGCAGCTGTGTTTTGTGCTCCCCTGCCAGGACATTGCCCTGAGGCCGTGGAGGGCTGGGGAGGGCTGATTAATTTACTAATAGCAGGGGCCTCACTGCTGTTCATGTGCTCCTGCGCTGGAGGGCTGGGGAGGGCTGAGTAGGTTAGTAATAGCAGGGGCCTCGCTGCTTTTCAGGTGCTCCTGCGCTGGAGGGCTCGAATAATTTTGTAACAGAAAGGGGCCTTGCTGTTTTTTTAGTTGCTCAGCTTGTAGGCCACTGTCACCTTGGCCCTGTGTCCTTCACAAGAACAGTATCCTCCCACTTTAATTCCTTGTGTGTGCATAGGCATATGTGGCCTGACGCCAGAGTTGCAGAGATGAGGAATCAGGTTTGAGTCCCAGCGTCTGCTCAACACCCTGTGATTCTGGGCAGATCACTTCATCGCCCAGGCCCTTAAATAAAAAATCGGATCTTGTGTACTGTAATTGGTGCTCATGAATAGAACTCAAATAGCCTTTGTCTTGGGCTGAATTCTCACTATATAAAACTGTCAAATGGAAAAACAACTATAAAAAATAACCATTTGTTCATGCTTTATGATTCTGGAAAGGGAACATGATAATTAAAGAGGACACTTTATAAAAACATGTCTGTATTTTTTAACACAGCTTTTCTGATGCAAAATTTTAATTTTAATTTAATTCCCCTTAGTGCCTCCCTGTCTGGTTTTCTTATGTTGTGGAGGCTGCGCTCTGACACTTAAGTCATTCTGTACCTCTTGTCGGGTGCACCATTCTACTTCTATGTTCTTTTTGTTATTCTGGGAGAGTCTAAGCTTGCACTAAGATAACATTTCATAGTATTCATATTTTCCAGTGACTCCCTCCTCAATGGGGGATCTTGTTGGGTGATGTTTGTGGCCTTCCTTTCCCTGCCCAGCTCCTGCCTCACCTCCATATGGACACACCCCTTACTCACTGCCTGCATGAGTGGGAAAACAGCAGGCCCATAGGTTTCTGTCTCACTGCTCTGACCACACCCCCTTTCTCATGAAAGGGCACGCCCCTTGAATGTGGGCCATGCCCCTTGAATGTGGGCCACGCCCCATTGCATATGGGTCACGCCCCTTGAATGTGGGCCACGCCCCTTGAGTGTGGGCCACTTTTTTCGTCAGTGCCCGGGCCAAATTGTGATCCCAATCCGACCCTGATTCGTGCTTCACCAAAAAGCGCTTCGAGCGCGACACCTCATCAGGAGCAGTAAGCACTATAGAAATACAATAAAAACGGCTTGCATTTCTCCCTGCCATTTCTGATGTCTGTATGAGCACATCTTACCTAACCCTTTGCAGGAGAGAATCGGCCACAAGTAGTGTTTCAGTGTTAGGCCACATGGAAGTAGATTATGACAGTTTCTTTTTCTGTGCCTTGTTTAAAGTATAAATTAACGATTGACCATCAACAATCAGTTATTTGTTGCTGCACTGTGCATGCCAGTGTATTTCGCCGATCCTACAAGTTGACCTATCTAACTTACAATTGTATTTATATCCTCACAGAGCAGCAGCTTTACTAACCATGGCCTCAGTTTCAGCAATATATAACGCTAAACTGTTGTGAAGGACCTAGTTAAAGAGGGACTTCTGCTGACCCTGAAGCCCTCAGGGGAGCTCATCCATTAAAGATTTAGCATCAGTGTACGGACGAAGGCTTTAGAGGAGAACTCTTAATTTAGGAGAAAAGCAGCATGCTTTGCTCAGACATGATGACGCAATCGGCAAGAACAAGTGACATAGAAGGGTTTCCAGGGCACTGCCAGACTCGAGGCCATTTGCTATTTTAATTAGCATGATGTTCATTCTGGACAAAATCATAGACGTTTCATTTTGTTTATGGGATTTGTAAGTTCAACCCTCGTCTCTCTCTCTCTCTCTCTCTTTCACCTCTCTCTGTATGTCTGTTTCTCCCTCTCTCCCCACCTCCCTGTGTCGCTTTCTCCACCCCCCCCCCCCATTCCCCCTCCTCCCGAGCTTGGAGTTGGTTATTACATGATGTAAGAAATCCCCTGCGGAGACTGAGGGTTAAAGTGGCCCAAGACGTTTGTAAATGCTGTGGCTACCTTGCTTCACGTTCAGAAACATAAGACGCAATCACTGACCTGTAGTCATAGAACCCCTTCCAAAGCCTGGTAATTGCTCCATTCTCTGAGATGCCTAACCCCCCAGGTCAGAGGTAATGAATGTGAAATTGAGCTACAGCCTTAAGGAAGAAAATCTGCCATAATATACATTGACTTAGAAGCCCCCTCTGCAAAGGACAGGAAGCAGTATCATTCTAGAACAGCCACCATATTCAGAATGGGAGCCCCCTGTGTCAGATGTGTGCAGAAGTGAAGGGAAGTGTCCACCAAGTGATGGTGCTGCCTCGATCAGGAGGGACATTTGGTTTTATAGCATCAGCAGAGGACACGCCTCCTCCTTCAAACGTGTTTGCATTAAGTTGTGAGATATTTTACTATCACCTGTTTTCTTTCTCTCAAGACTGTAAAAATACTTTATCAACTCTTAGTGCCAGGGTTAAGAGAATGCGCCTTTAAACTCCAATAGAAGCCCAGGAATAGGGGTGCAAGAAACTACCACTGTGCTGGGAACGTATTCCTAAGGAAATCCAATCCGGACAGAGAGCTCCTCTTGGAAGGGCGATCGCGGTGCTCTCGGTACACACGATGTGGACATTATTGTATCCTGCAGCATCAAGTACATATTTAGGGAAGGATCTTTCTGATATGTTTGCCAATACCATCATGACAAGGTTTAATACAAATTCCCTTGTATTTGTCCAAGAGCACCAGTCAATGGTTTCATTAATGATATCGCCTGATTAGTAAAGGGGAGGCTCCTTTCAATGTACTTCAGCACATCCCTTAGCTGTTAATATGGGAAATTGATTGAGACATTGATCTCTTTTGTGTAGAGTCATGTATATTGTATGTGCACCTGTTCATATAAATACGCAAAGTCACGTTAAATCTTCTGATTGTTTGGAAGCAGCAGCTAAACTACCCCTTGCGACACCTTGTGGCGTATACAACCTGACCACAAAACAGCAGCGGCAACAACCACCATCATGACTAAGTGGTGCGGGTGCTCCCTGCACTCACAAGACCAGCAAAGCTGCTCAAGTGAAGTGTGAGTGTTGCCTGGGTGCGTGGGTACGTCTCAGCGACGCGTCCGCCACCGTGCCATTCATTGCATTGACCGGCTATGCTGCTCTCTGCATGTGACACACTACAAGTGCATTTTGTTGACTTGTTCAGTAGTCCAGTCATCTTTATTCAGTGGCGGTGTTTTTATCTTAAAATTCTCATTGATGATTTGAAGTTCTTTATTGACATTCTCTTCAACACTTTTTTTATAGATAGTCGAGGCTGTCTACGAAGGCGTGCCAGAAGGAGTCTATTCAGAGAAGGTGACATGCACCATTCAAAGGTACCTATTAATTAATTAATTATAGTGGTGTAAATTATCAGTTAAGGTGTTGCTGTCAGTTTCCATTTACAGGTTTACCACAGTAATAATTTTGAAAAGCCCACCCGGTCTAACTGATCTGAGAGGCAGTTTTATGGTCTGCATGGCAGGATGTGATTCCTCTGACTCTCTTTCATATCAGCATTTTTGTTTCTTCTTTTATATTTGTATATTATTTTATCCATTTCTTTCTCCAAAAACATCAGTATTGAAATATGTCAGTGAGTGATTTACAAGCTAGAAATACAAATAGAGTTGCACCAGTTTTCTTCTTTTGTTCCACAAGCATCACACAATTAGTGTATTTCTGCAATTCTCAAGTTCCAATACCACAATTAATCATCATTAACATTACTATTTGTATTATATTAATAACTTACCTCATCTAAAGAGGGACGACAACCCATAAGAAAAGTTCAGTTTACCCAGCTGTAAAATTAAATGTAATATTTCAGGCATAGTTATTATGGGGCCAACATTAAGACTGCTTACGGGCTTGCCAGATTTAAGATCTTTTGATGGAGCAAACATAACATATTTATACACATATTGTCCATCAACACTCCCATACAAACGGACCATCAGTGCCATTTATCATTTCTTTTCTGTTCCTACAGAGCCAAATCAATCAATCAATCAGGTGGCTTGTAGAGCACGACTACTCACCCATAAGGGTCTCAAGGCTCTGAGGGGAAGGGGGAGGGAAACTGCTGGTCTGTCGAAGTCGCTGTGGTTCAGTCGAAGAGCCAGGTCTTGAGGTCCTTCCTGAATTGAGGCAGTGATGGTGATTGCCTGAGGTGGAGAGGAGAGGCAGGGTGTTCCAGGTCTTAGCTGCGAGGTAGGAGAAGGATCTTTCTCCGGCCGTGGTCTTGCGGATACGTGGGACGGCGGCCAGGGCCAGTTGGGTGAAGCGGAGGTCTCTGGTGGGTGCGTGGAATGCAAGGCTGTGGTTAAGGTACACAGGTCCCAAGTCGTGTAGGGCTTTGCAGGTGTGTGTGAGGAGCTTGAAGGTGATTCTTTTGTTGACTGGGAGCCAGTGGAGGTCTCTCAGGTGACTGGTGATGTGGCTGCGGTGGGGGATGATGAGGGTGAGTCTGGCGGAGGCATTCTGAATGTTCTGCACTTTCTTGAGGAGTTTCTGGGTGATGCCGGTGTAGAGTGCATAGCCGTAGTCGATTCCGTTGCTGATGAGTGCGTGGGTGACCGTCTTTCTGGACTCAATGGGGATCCACTTGAAGATCTTTCGGAGCAGGTGTAGCGTGTGGAAGCAGGATGATGAGACGGCGTTGATCTGGTGGCTCATGGTGAGCAAGGAGTCCAGGATGATGCTGAGGTTCTGTGCATGATTTGTGGGTATGGGGGAGTTCCAAGTGCGGTGGGCCACCAGGAGTCGTCCCAGGCTGAGGGGGTGGAGCCCATGATGACGAATTCAGTCTTCTCTGAGTTGAGCTTGAGACAGCTGTTCTTCATTCAGTTGGTGACAGCCTTCATCTCTTCGTGAAAGTTGTTCTTGGCATCTGTGGGTTCGTTGGTGAGGGAGAGCATCAGCTGGATGTCGTCGGCATAGGAGATGATGTTGAGTCCATGCTTCCTGACGATGGCTGCGAGCGGACCATATAGATGTTGAAGAGAGGGGGGCTCAGGAAGGAGCCCTGAGGCACTCCGCAGCTAATCTCTGTGGGTTCAGAGTGGAACGGTTATACTCTGACTCTCTGTGTTCGGCTGGTGAGGAAGGAGCAGATCCATTCCAATGCTTTGTCATGGATGCCGGCGTCGTGGAGTCTTGTGCATAGGATGCAGTACGAAACGGTATCAAAGGCGGCTGAGAGGTTAAGGAGGATAAGGGATGCGGTTTCGCCTCGGTCAAGGAGGGTGCAGACGTTGTCTATGGCGGCAAGGAGGGTGGTCTCAGTGCTGTGGTTTCTTCGGAAGCCAGATTGGGAGAGGTCCAGGATGTGGTTCACTTCGATGAACTCAGAAAGTTGAGTGTTGATAGCCTTCTTGATGACCTTGGCTGGGAAGGGGAGAAGAGAGATGGGACTGAAGTTCTTGAGCTCCGTCGGGTCGGCAGAGGGTTTCTTCAGCAAGGGATGGATCTCTGCGTGTTTCCAGTCTTCCGGGAAGGTGGTGAAGTTGATGTAGCAGTTGATGGTGTGACATAGTTCTGGGGCGATGGTGGTGCCGGCTCTGTTGAAGATGTGGTGCGGGCAGGGGTCCGAGAGTGCTCCGGAGTGGTTGCTCTTCATGATCTTGAGGGTGTCGTCAGTGGTGAGGGGAGTCCAGCTGAATAGGGTCTGCTGGGGTCCAGTGTTGGTGGGTGCGGAGGTTGCGGGTGAGGTGGGAGGGTCTTGGGTATCGAGGCTGTCGAAGTTGTTGTATAGCTCCTTAATCTTGCGTTGCAAGAAGGTGCAGAGGTTGCTGCAGAGGTCTTGGGATGATGGGATGTCTGCTGTCTCTGAGCTGGGTCTGGCGAATTCTTTGACCACGGTGAAAAGTTCTTTACTATTGAGTGCATTGGCTTTGATGCTTTCTTGTAGGGCTGCTTTCTTTGTTGTTCTAATGAGGTGGTCGTGTGCGGTGATAGCGTTCTAGAAGGTTGAGTGGTTTTCCAGTGTCTTGCTGCTCCTCCATCTCTTCTCGAGCTGTCTACAGGTGCATCTGGACTCATGAAGGCAGGAGAGAACCAGCTGGCTTTCTTGGAGTGTCGCTTACTTGGGGCTTTCTTCAGGGGAGCCAGAGTGTCGGCGCAGTTGGAGATCCATCGGTGGAGGTTGTGTGCTGAGGTATTAGCATCCGTGGTTGTCGGGGGGGGGGTTTGTTGGGGGAGGTGGTGATCTGTTTTTCGGTGACCCTGTTCCAACTTCTGCGAGGGTAGTGGTGGGCATGGTGGTTACGGTGGGTTTGTTGAAGGAGAAGTGGAAGTGGACGCAGCGGTGCTTGGTCCACAGGAGCTCAGTGGTGTGGCTGAAGGTGATGTTGTTGCTGGCGGAGAAGATGGGGGTCGAGCGTGTGTCCTGCTGAGTGGGTAGGGGTGGTGATCCGTTGTTTGAGTCCAACGGTGGTGGTGAGGTTCTCCAGCAGGGATGAGGTGTTTTTGTCATTGGAGTTGTCCAGCTGAAAGTTGAGGTTGCAGAGGAGGATGTAGTCTGTGGAGGCAAGAGCGTGTGGTGCGATGAGGTCGATGATGGAATCGCTGAAGGGTCCGGGGGTCTGTAGATGAGGGTGCCACGGAGGGTGGTATTCAGGTTGGTCTAAACCTGGAAGAGGAGGTGCTCCATATTGGTCGAGTGGTCATCCGTGCGGGTGGTGAGGCGGAGGGTGCTTTTGTGTATGATGGCAATGCCTCCCCCGGTTTGTTGATGCAGTCCTTGTGAATAATCTTGTAGCCATCTGGGATGGCGGTGGCAATGTCCGGGCGGAGGTGGGGTTCATCCAGGTTTCTGTGAGGAAGGCAATGTCTGGATCGATGTAGTCGGGCAGATCCCAGATCTCTACAGCGTGTTTGTGGAGGGAACGTGTTTTGAGCAGGATGCAGTTGAGGCGGTCAGTCTGGTTGTTGTCGGTCGTGCGGTGGGTGCAGCTAGTGTGCGGTGGCAGGCAAAGGTGCAGTTGCAGTTCCGGCAGGAGAAAGGTCCGGGATGTCATTGGCGATGCCTGGTGGCAGGCGGTAAGGCGTCTGGTGTTGAGGGCGTGGAGGGTACTGGTGTCGTAGCGGTGGATGGTCCGAGACCCATGGTTCATGGCACTGGGCGTGGTCCAGGCGCAGACGGGCGCAGACGGGCTTGCCTTTGGAGCAGCCGCAGAACGACTGCCATAAGTAGTCTGACGGGGAGGGCCGGACAAGCTGGGAGGCAGGAAGTGGCGCTGAAGGGGGGCAGGGCCGCATGGGATGAGCAGGGGTAGGGACACAGGGGGAAAAGGCGCAAAAACAGGCAAGAGAGGAAAAAAGTGAAAAGAAGCAAAGAAAAGTGAAAAGCAGGGAAAAAGAGATCAGAAGGCAGAGAAACAGAGGGCAGAGCAGTGATAGAGCAGAGAAGCTCCCCACTGAACCACCAGGGATGAGGCGCAGGCGGGTGCCTGCGGGTGGAGGAGGGCCTCGAACTCGGACCAGCAAGGGTCATGAGCAGCAGCTACCTAGGCGGAGATGTGCTGGGAGGGGAGCAGTTCACTGACAAGGTCAGAATCAATGCCTTTTCTTGTATAGCACACACTGAACTGAAGTTTTGACAGTAAAAGAAGTGAGGCATGTGGCAGAAATTGAACTGACCAGGATCCTTCAGTTTGGTCAAGTTGGAAAGCAGGTCTCCTGGTCTGCACCTTGGCCACCATACCATTTTTCCCCTAAAGATGAGCACTACAAACTATGCTTGCTCACTCTCACCGTTTACGTATATGCGGTCTGTTTCCTTGTTGTTTGCAGTAGAATGCCCTTAAAAGATGACCACCTGCTCATAACTTGGCATTCATTCTGCCCAAGGAGGATGAGGGTGACAAATATGTTTATTGCTCTTTAGGATGACCCAGAGGCATGGGAGTTTGAGTTATACTTTGAAGGGCTAAGTAGTTAGGTAAATTGTGGCAAAACTTGTGGCAAAATGTAATTATTCATTAACAATTCAGGTTCAACATCTTGAACCCATAAATCTGCTTCTGCTACTAAGCTGACCTCAAGGATTACGTCTTTGACTTCCTTAGAACGGATGGAGGAACAAAAAATAGAGGACCAGCTCCAGGTTCAGGTTCCTATGCAATATAAGCAAAAGGTGTCCCCATTTCCTGATACAAGGCCACCTAGATGCCACGGTACTGCTAGAGAGTGGAGACATTTATCCTCTGCTCTGGAAGTAACCTGTTGCCAGGACCCCTGCTTTTATGTCTGAGCTGCAGTATTGCCCCCAAGGAAAGCCTTGATGCTTCCCTGTACAATGTCTTTCCTTGAGCCACAATTACACTAATGTTCATGTTTATGAAATTCAAGGTGATCGAAATATATGTTTTTATTTTGAATATTTGGGCAAATTCAATGGGAATCCACCACTGACCAATGTATTGTATACCTCATTAATATGTGAAAGGTAAATACCACCAAGGCAGCGTAAAGATTCAACAAGGCACAGTTTTTATTCACCAAATCTAATTAGGTACCACTCTCCAGTGATATATGTATGGTTTACAAAAAGTAATTATGGTTAAATACTGTGGATGTAGCATTTGGTACATTTCGACTTACATTTTATAAGTCTAAAACTGAACCTTAAATAGAAATCATTCTGTGGCAAAACAGAATTTTAACAAACTATTAAGTTATACTGCTAAAGGCAAGTCATCAAGAAAGTTTCCTGTTTCTACAAGTATTTGATAGAACATTTGTAATGCTGTTTCTATGGATATCCTGTCTGCCAAAATATGAATCTCATTCTATCCTATGGGATTTATATGTTGGCGGACAGGATATCCGTCACTGTTGTGACGGAGTAACCCATCCGCAAGCTCTAATTCGGGCCCTATGTCTTATTTCAATGGCCTGAGCTCATCGATTCCTTTTTTAATATTTGGATTAGACAGAAAATAATTTATCAACAAAAGAAAACACAAGCCATTTAGCAGCAGGGAGGCAAAGGTGTGTGGGTTCATAATGCCGTATTTCAGTTTCTATAGGCATTTGTTTTTTCTAGAAACTGCAGCTGTTTCAACATTATTTTTTTGTCCCAATCATTTGTTATTCACATGACACTAATAAACTATATTCAGTAGCTTTATATAGCACAAATCAAATCTTTTGAATGAAAATTTCTTCTGATTTCTCCAATAGTTTCTCAACATTTGTTTACTTATCATCCAAATTTGTGTTTTGATTTTGGCACATTGCGACATGATGCCGATCTTCCTCAAAATGTTTTGAGGGTTCTGTGACATTTTGTTCATTAGCACAGTAATTGCTAAACCACCAGTCCTAAGTACTTATACACTAATTACTTGAATTCATTGGGGCCACATGAAACCGCAACTCTGCAGAGGCTAACCTTTACAGGTGTATGTTGCCATTTGCAGCAGTGTTGCATTCATTATGTTTTGACTCGCTCTCAGTATACAGCACCACATTGAGGCAAAAACTCTTGCAGAGATGGAGAAAAATTGGCACATGGAAAATGTATCCTTTCACTTGCATTGCACATAAGAGATACAGCATCTCCTACTACTGCCAAATGCCTCTGTCTTCATCGAAATTGGAAGCATTTCATGTCCACCTGCATTAGTGTAGCTGCCCCTCTTCCTATATCCATTATTGTAACTTAACTAGGAGGAACTGCAGTGTAAGATGGACTACTTCATAAAGAGCATGTGCTGCTGGCAGAGATAGATGAAGAGGTAATGTGTCCAATTTACTGCTGAAATAGTGGATTGTGATAAATACTTCTAACCAAAGATTCCTCACCTTTAGAATATATCACAGGAGCCAGGCAGGATCTGGATTTCTCTTAGTGGTGCTCCCATGTGCCGGTAGGTAGGTTTGTATGTGGCATTGTTTAGAGCCAAGAACACTTTAAGTCTCCTTTGGCCTCTAGTATTCACAAAAGTAATGGTGGTTTTTGCTGCTCATCTTCAGAGGCCAGTAGTTCATGTATTTTGGTACCTTGATGATTGGCTAATAAGTCAGGCTCGCCGCAGTCAATCAGAGGTCATCTCCAGATAAGAGCCAATCTCCTGAAGTCATTGGGCTTCACGATCACTGAGCTGAAGTCCCACCTGAGCCTGAAGCAAAGGGTCCCATTCGTTTGGGCAATCCTGACTATGGTGGTGTTCAAGGTCTTCCCTCTGCCACTGGGACTCCAGGACATAAGGGATACGGTCCCGATATTTTAGGATCTGTCCTTGGTTTCGATGACAATGATTCTGGAGCTTCTTAGTCTCCTAGCCTCTTGCATCCTTATCATCCCGAAAGCCAAGCAGTACATGCAGGCCCTTCAATAGAACCTCATACTCCAGTGGGTTCCGCATCAGTGCTGCCTCTCTGACTGCATTTTGATCTTGAAGGAGACAGCTCAGGATCTGCAGTGGTGGCTGACAAATGCCAGCCTGACTTGCAGCAGGACACTCTCCATCCCCCATCCAGACAGAGGCATCATTGCTGACTTTGGAGGCAACCATCGATGAGAGGGGGAGACCAGCAAAGGGAGACTGGTGCAGGTCCTCATGGGCAACACTACCGCCATGTGGTGCTGTAACAAGCAAGGCAGAGTGGGGTCCTGGATCCTTTGTGAACAGGAGGCCCTATATCTCTGGGGGTGGCTGGACCAGCCAAACATCTTCCTGGCCGTCAGTCACCTAGCAGGGTCCCTAACTGCCTGAGCATACAAACTTAGCAGGCAGTGTCTGGAAGAACACGTAATGTCTCCTCCCCAATGTGGAGCTTGTGGACTTTGTTAAGTTGCCAATCATCTTATTGAGAATGCACAGTGTCAGCAATTTTGTGCACTGGAGATTTCTCTTTGTCTTTAGCTTCATTTCAGCTGGAATTGAATTAGGTATTCCTCTTTACATTCCCACCACTACCTCTCCTTCCCCAGGTTCTGAAAAAGATCAGGACAGACCGGGCACACATTATTTTAATTGCCCTCGACTGGTCCAGGAGAGCGGCGTCCTGCATCCCAAACTCCACAACTTACACCTCCATGCGTGGACATTAAATGGCGGCAACTGAATGCATCTAATCTGCTGACTGAGTTGGTTGATGTCTTAATTGCATCCAGGTACACTTCCACAAAATCCATCAATTTGGGTCTCTGGGAGAAATTCCTTTGCCTGGTGTGGTGCCTGAAATACCTACCCTTTACTTGTCAAACTGCCTGATGTTCTTTTTTGTTCTTTCATTAGACCTGCAAGGTCTCGCATTAGGAACGGTGAAAGGTTATTTATTGGTGCTTTCAGTCTTTCTGTGTTATTGGACCAACTATCTTTGTTTAAGTCACAAGTTGTAATGCATTTTATTAATGGTTTAACTCACGTTTTTCTCCTCCAAGCCATTTGTGATGTCTCAGTGGGACCTTAACCTGGTCTTGAAATTTATTATGTGCATGCCCTGCGACCATATGCACACCTGGTCCTTAAGACTCCTTACATTGGAAAGAGTTTTCCTTATTGTCATCACATCACCATGCTGCATGAGTGAACTGCAGGATTTGGCGGTACTACCGCCCTACACCACCTTATTCCCAGACATGTTGGTGCTAAAGGCACAGGCGTCCTTCCTTCCTAATGTTGTCAGTCTTCCACATTGACCAGTCGTTAACTCTGCAAGCATTCTTTGCTCTGCTTCACCCTGCAAAGAGACTGCCTTTTCTCGATCCGAATAGGGTGTTAAGTTTTTACATCAACCCTACAGAATCCCATCAGATGATCAGCTTTGTTGGGTTTTCTGGTGCAAAAGAATACCCTGTCAAAGTGGATAGGCATCTGTATCAGGGTCTGCCATGCACTGGCTAAACAGCTCTCCGAGAGTCTCGGATCCCATTCCACCAGGGCAAAGACCACTGCAATGGTGGTGCTATAAGGGGTGCCTGTTCTTGATATCGGTCAGACCGTGTCATAAGCATTGGTACGTACGTTCACAAAGCACTGCTGCCTTGACAGCCAGGTCTAATGAGAAGGCCACTTTGCCTGCTCGGTTCTGCATTACTTTTGAGTCAGAGTCCACTCACAGACCCTCCACCTTTGGAAGGTATTGCTATAGTATCTATTCTAACAGTGAAGAAAATATGCTCATAGTACCCATAAGAAGAACAAGTTACTAACCTTTGGTAACACTCTTTCTGGTGGTCACTCTGTCTAGCTGCAGATTCCTCACTACCCTTCTGCTCCCCATTCTTTGGACTGGGTTCTTTAGCGTCTAAAAAGATCTTAAATTAGAGGTCAGCCCACTGTCACCAGCAAATTGTTCAATGTTCAGCGCTCTGCTCTGTTCATTCCGAGGAGGTACAGGGCTAGCGCTGAGCAACACCACGTCCACAACCTTAGGACATACATGCCAATAGATCTGATTTAGACAGGAGACTCCCGATTTTGCAGCCAAAAATGACTTCATTTTGATTGTCTCCCTCCTGAAATTGCCTCTGCTTCATAGAAGCTAATGGGGGAAATACATCCTCCCGATTACTTTTTAAAAATCTCCCTCTTCTAAAATGTTGGCATGCATGTTAGGATATTCCAAAGGTAAGGGATCGGCGCTTAGATAGAGTGTTCACCAGAAAGAGCATCAGCAAAGTAAGTAACTTGTTCATAAGGGCCCTATTTATGGCTCAATTAGAGGAAGTGTGCAATCCAAATCACTCCGCTATGAGACGCAGGAGAGAGAGAGCAGGCAAAGGGAGTGAAGAGAGGACAGGTATGCAAAAGATTCTAGAGTAGGGTGGATGGTGCAGGGTGGCGATTCCCAATTATATGGAAGCCTTTCTTTTATTTATGATGGTGAGGGATGTGGTTGAAAGAGGGTGTTTAGCAAGGTATGCTAACCCGTCTACCCCCTCTCCCACCCTTCCAGAAGGCCATCACTGCTGAGAATTGCATTTTTAAAATTAAATAAAAACCTTTCTTTTATTAACTTAAACATTATCCAAAACTGTCTGTGCTTAAAATCCTTGCTGTGTCATAAAATATCCGTGCTAGTTTGTTCCATCTAATACTATACATTTTCAAGATGGCCGCCGCATTCTCCTCGATGCAATGGTTACTGTTAAAGACGAACACTTCCACTTGTGCGTCTTCTATTTGAATGACCGCCCCAATATTGCTCTTTGTTTTCCTGCAAATGTTTTCTGGTTGATATGATGAGAGCTTGACATTGAGAATCATCCCTATTCTGCCATATAGTCATGCCCTTAGGTTAACAACCCAAACATTGATCACCTGCTGCATAATGACAACAAGAACCTTCTACTCATACTGTTAACTTCAAACGTCAAACACTGACGTACTCCTGAACAGTGACTGTAAGTCGGCGATGCAATTCCTATTTCCTGTTTTGCTTCATCCTGCATCATACACGTATCCCCATTCCTTGCAACTACTTCCTGTTACTATTGCATACTTTGAACTGAGTCTCCTGTAGTTGTCTGGGCGAGTTCAGTTTGTGGATGGATGTTCATGACAGAGCACGAGTGAGAACTCTGGGGTGAGACTGAAGACGTGAGACTACTGCTCATTCACTCATTAGCCTCTCTGAAGAGCTCACAGAGGGATGATGGCATAAGTGCTCATTGTAAATAAGATTCTATGGGTAAATGTTATGAGGGAGGAACACAGCTATTGAAATATAGGCAGCACCAAAGGAACAGAAATGCAGTTTTTTACCAGATTCTAGTTCACCTGCAACACACTGTGAATATGATTTTATTTTAGCTTTCTGAGCCATACCCCTCCTAGAAACCCCTAATTTAGTCATCTCCATTAAGTGCTGCTTAGCTCCACCCTTGTTCCAGCAGGATGGCCCAGGATAACATTGTATGACTGTTACTGTGCTGGTAGGATGACTGTGAAACTCTGACACTAGTCTGGCCTCTTTGGCCCTTCTCAGTTCTCTCCTCTACCCTCAAAATGTCAGAACCAGCTGCGAGGGGGGTGACATCGAAGGTTGCAGGTGGGTTAGCATGGCTGTCCCAAAACAGATTTTTGTGCTTTGAAGACCAGTGGTCATCGCAACAATTCCACCTGCAAAAGGCTGGATCAGGAGCCAGGAGTGTGCTGCACCCTAACTCATATCCCTCCCCAAAGTACCACTGGAACTACTGTCTTTGTAGCCTTCCTCCACCCCAACCATGGACTGCTACAGCTGATGCTCCTGTGTATGCACACACGCAGAGATACTGTTCATTGGCTAATTGCTCTTCAACCCCCGCTATCCCCTTGTACAATTGTTGTGATCTTGGGTTCTGCTCATCTGCAGACATGGACCTCATCCCTGCTGCTCCAAAGGCCTTACAATTTCAAAAAGGTGGTATGGAGGAACTGACATCTCTTCTTTTACTTACTAATAGGGAACATCCAATTACCCTATCATTGGTTCATTGTCCCATTACAATTTATGAAAAGTTCATTTAAACAAAACACATACCACAAAGACATTCTTTGGAAAGATCAATCATTATTATTTCTTGTTAGACTGAAAAACATAAAAATACATATACACGCAAACATTTACATCACAAACATTTATAACACAGAAAAACATAAATCAAATTGAAGTTGCCAGTACCCACTTATTTCTAACAGTGTTCACACAATTAATCTAAGTAATCCACTGTGAGGTAGTCCTCTATGCACACGAGGTTCTCACACCTCTACAAACATTAATCAAGTGCGCGCAACCGATTATGATAATCCTCATATTTAGGGCAGACTCCTCTTGTCAAATACTGTCGACGCGTTTCAGCCCCCAATTTCTTTCGGGCCTCTTCAGGACCAGGGTAAAGGAACCAACGTGGTGAAAGCCACTAATGGCTCAATTCCAAATTCGTTGTACCCCTCTTAATATGGTGTGGACCGTGTCACAAGGTTCAAAAAAGCCTCTCCTTATTCAAATCTGGTCTGTATTCGGCCATAGACTTCTCTCATGTATCAATTGTCTCGCATGGAACAATTTGCGCTAGCCACTACGGGTCCAGTAACGTAAAAACGGCTCCGTCACTTCTGTGGTAAGGACGTATCAACGTTTCTCGCGTCCCACGTCTATATATCTGGAGATGCAACTGGTCGCTACAGTTGCATCGGTTGCAGCGCGCCGGCCAGGATGGTGTTTGACTCGCCTCCGGTACTCTGAATCAATTTTGAACACGGACAAGCAACTCATACTGTAACACAAGTGTATTAGTGGAACGCTGAGGACTGCGCGCCTGCCCCTAGGAGTACCAACCCTTCGTTCTGCAACCGTAATTCGATTTTCCCAGATTCTACGCTACCTCCGGCTGTAAGTAGCCCCGACTTCATCCTGCACCAGATAATCAGGCACGAATAACCCATACCCGCAAACAACCCTTGAATGTTTCCAGCTTAAACGTCACTGCCTGGTGGAAGTAGCTCTACCCTGACGCCATCTTGGACGTTATCCTAGTCAAAACAGCCTCCCCACGTAAGAAGCCAGCCTGCATTCCTATAGTGGCTACGGCCCCGCTCTCTTCCTGGATAGTGACACCCCATTGAGATTTCAGACTGCTCACTACTTGTCCTGAAGATGATCTTAAGTACTTAAAAGATCGAAACGCCGTCGACCCTTACAACAGGAACCCCTCCCATTGTATACACTCATGTGGAGTTCCAATTTTGTTGTCAATGTGATGTTATGCTTTTAGTTCACCCTCACTTTTGTCACATTACGCACCTTCACTTTATGTGAGCACCTGACTCTTACTTTGAGTATAAAATTCATACTTGTGTAAAATAAACCGTCTATTTTACACTATATATGTTTCCCTACCTTCTTGCTCCCATGACGATTAATTGTCCAGTATGAATTGAATCCCCACTGTCCCCTTCGGGATTTTACTCTCTTGTTCTGGACCCAATGTGGCCATCCCTGAACCATTGTTTTTTCTAAACATACACCAACCCCAGGTTCACATTTTGGGGTACCCTTGTTCTCCCATACTTTTTTAACCTTGTGACACGGTCCACACCATATTAAGAGGGGTACAACGAATTTGGAATTGAGCCATTAGTGGCTTTCACCACGTTGGTTCCTTTACCCTGGTCCTGAAGAGGCCCGAAAGAAATTGGGGGCTGAAACGTGTCGACAGTATTTGACAAGAGGAGTCTGCCCTAAATATGAGGATTATCATAATCGGTTGCGCGCACTTGATTAATGTTTGTAGAGGTGTGAGAACCTCGTGTGCATAGAGGACTACCTCACAGTGGATTACTTAGATTAATTGTGTGAACACTGTTAGAAATAAGTGGGTACTGGCAACTTCAATTTGATTTATGTTTTTCTGTGTTATAAATGTTTGTGATGTAAAGGTTTGCGTGTATATGTATTTTTATATTTTTCAGTCTAAAAAGAAATAATAATGATTGATCTTTCCAAAGAATGTCTTTGTGGTATGTGTTTTGTTTAAATGAACTTTTCATAAATTGTAATGGGACAATGAACCAATGATAGGGTAATTTGATGTTCCCTATTAGTAAGTAAAAGAAGAGATGTCAGTTCCTCCATACCACCTTTTTAGGTCTCGCCTACGCAGCGCGCATGCGCTGCATAGGAAAAAGACCTTTTGTAATCGACACAGCTTTGCCGGCAAAAACGTGCACGCGTTGCATTGCTTTCAATGGCAACGCGTGCACGTTTGGCGATTCCCTTGCGGGAGCGAGCTTTGGCGCCATGTGTTAGCAATTATCGCTCCTGGCGCTGCTCGCTCCCGCAAGGGAAACGCTTTCACTTTTGCCGACACTGGCCGAAGTGGACTTCTGTGTCTGCTTGTTCTATTTAGAGCACAATGTCTGCATTATCAGCGTAACAGATTAACAAATTGAGCACTTTCTGTTTCCTGAAAACTCCTATAAAGCGAGAGGATGGGCTTTCGTGTGAGCTTTTTGATTCGTTTGGCTTTCGTTATTTGTTGGTATTGTCTCCCGTCTAAAAGTATCGATCTCCTGTTAGCTGCCCCCAAAGGAATGTGGGCACTTTATAAACAATCCATTCTTATTGATTTTGTATAATTATATTTCTATGCGTGATATTCACATACTACAGGAGTCTTTAATTCACACGCAGGGTGCGTCTGTACCAGATTGGGTTATCTTTTCATAACCGTTCCTCAAGTGGCATTGCGTGACGTCATTTATAAAAACCGTGAGCATATAGTGATTGACTGTTGTGAAATTAAAATAACGTCTGAATCCTTGTGAGTTCCACTCCGCCGCTCATCCTTCTGCGGCTGCTAAAAGTGCATTGTTGGGCCATCTGTGTCCTGGCATGTTGTGATTGTCATGTGTTTTGTGCTCTGCATCACTCCTAAAGGACAATAAATGACGCACTACACCCCTAACATGCAAGTGCGGCATAAATAAAACATACCCGTGGTCTGGGTTCAGCCACCACCCAGGCCGGTGGTCGGTTGGCTGGGCAGGTGAGTTGCCCTCAGTCCACGCGTTGGCGCTTTTATGAATAGCACGTTTGACTTTCGAAGCAAACGCACTGGTCCGCTCCACCCAATGCATACTAAGAGAACGCCTTTGCTCTGAGAGGTGCACATCATAATAAGTTTCGTATTCCATTAGGTCACACTGACGGCCATTTTCATCCTGAGGCCATGCTGTCATGAGATGTTGCAACTTCAATTTGAACAGCAGAAGAAACCTGTTTACACGTGTCACGGGCAAAGAAAGCCAAAAACTATTTTGGTAAAATTAGAAGGCTATGTTGAGAGAAATAAAGAGTCAAATATCTTGTTAATTGGATTGTCTGCTTTATTTCCTTGGGCTGCCACATGTGATTGGTTCATCATCTGTGCTGGCTTTCCCTTTTCTCTCTGAATATTGGACTGCCATGGGTGATTGGTTTTTCATCGATACAGTGTTTGCTCTCTTTTTTAATCTTGAACTGCATGGATGACTGACTCTTCAATGGTACTGTGTTTGCTTTCTTCCTCTGAATCTTGAACTGCATGGGTGATTGACTATTTATTGGCGCTGCTTTTGCTTTCTTCCTCTGAATCTTGAACTGCCATGGGTGATTGACTCTTTCTATGTACTGGTTTTTGTTTCTTCCTCTGAATCTTGAACTGAATGGGTGATTGGTTCTTTATTGGTACTGTTTTTGCTTTCTTTCTCTGAATCTCGAACTGCATGGGTGATTGACTATTTATTGGCGCTGCTTTTGCTTTCTTCCTCTGAATCTTGAACTGCCATGGGTGATTGACTCTTTCTATGTACTGGTTTTTGTTTCTTCCTCTGAATCTTGAACTGAATGGGTGATTGGTTCTTTATTGGTACTGTTTTTGCTTTCTTTCTCTGAATCTCGAACTGCATGGGTGATTGACTCTTTGTATGTGCTGCTTATCAATCCATACAGCCGGCGCCTCTGGCGCTATCCTCAGGCCAAAGATTTGTCGGACGGAAGAGACATATATTACTTACATATGTATTCATTCATGCGTTCATTTGTTTATATATTTATGTACAATAAAACCATACATGTCGCGCTGCGCTCACCAGATTTCTCACTGCACACGCCGATAGGGGATATCTTAGCAAAGGCAGGCTCTGCTTGGACCTCTGACACAAATTAATTTAATTATGGGTGGTGCAAGCTGCAATGGCCTCCTGACAGAGAGAACTGGCACTTATTAGTTTACAAATTAAGCACTGCTGAGGGGCATTGTCCTGGTGTTTGAGTTTTCAGATTTGGAACCTTGTCAGCAGGTGAGACAGAACAATGTTTCCCTTGGCTGATCAGAAACAAAATTCCCACAATATTACTACAATGCTGTTAATAAACCGGGTTGTCCCTGACGCAACACTTGTCAGTGTAAGGAATTATTCTGATGGATACATCTGCCTGTGGATTCCTCACCTTTTGAATATCCCCCTGCGCTAGCATTCCACGGAATTTTTTCGTAGCTCCTTCGCGCCGACGAGGTCGTCACGAAGCCATGGCTCCGCGCGGGGCTCCGCATGACGTCACTGGAGCCATAAGAAGACCACGTCGGCGTGATGACGTCAGTTCCCTTTTTCCGCGCTGTCGACGCTAACGGATTTTCTGGGACTCTCCTGTCTTGTTACTTTGTTTCTTGGATTTGTTTGTATCCTTTTCGAGATGTCTGTTCAAAGGAAGTCGGGTTTCAAGCCCTGCAAGGAATGCGGAGGTCATATGTCGATCACGGACCCGCATGAGGACTGCCTTTGGTGCCTTTCGAGCGACCACGATGTCGAAGGCTGTTCGTCGTGTAGAAAGATGAACCCGAAGGCTTTGAGGGAAAGGGAGGCTAAGCTCTACTTGTCGAAGGTGAGAAAGGAGAAAAGGGGTCGGAAAAGATCGAAGTCGGAGTCGTCGACTTCGCATGGGTCGAAGAGAAGGCATAAGAAGAAGAAGAGGCATGGATCTCGACGTCGGTCGTCGAAGCCTCGAACCTCGAAGTCGCCTTCTCCGGCTCCTCGACGTCGTGCCAAGGACTTTGTCTCTCCTTCTCCTTCCGTCTCTCCACAAAGGTCTCCGGCCCGGTCTCATTATGTGGGTTCACCGGCGCAGTCTCCGGCGTCGGTGGGTTCTCCGGCTCCGATGGATGATGCGGCTCCTGCTGTTCCTGTGGCGTCGCCTGTGGTTCCTGTGACCCCGGCTCAGGAGGTTCCGCTCTCGGAAGTCGAACCGGCGCAGTTTCCTTCTTTCCCGGCGCCAGGCTCGGATCCATCGCAGTTTTTGAACGCGATGTATGGGGTCTTTGCCAGAGCCACTTGCCCCTCTGGAGCACCTTCGGGTCCCATGGGCCCATTGGCATTTAATTTGGGTGTGCCGCAACATTACCCCCGGCACCCTTTATGCCTTATATGCCTGTGACGCCGTCTTGGCACTTTCCGGCGCCGAAGATGTCGACGCCGTATGATCAGTCTCCGGCTCCATCTGGCGTCCCTTCTTCTCGGGTCCGTGCGGCGCGGGTTGCTGTCGCGGATCCGTCTTCGACGCCGCTGCCGGAGCCATCGACGTCGCTGATGGCGCCGTCGACGCCGCAGCCAAGGATGCGTTCCAGAAGGGAGGCGCAACGGCTTATTGAAGAGGAGCAATATCAAGCTGGTGAGATGGAAGAGGGTGAGATTAATGAGTCTGAGGACTTGTTTGAAGACTTGTGTGAAGCAAATGGATTGGATTTCTCACCTGAGCCAGTTTTTGACTCGCAGAAAGTTTCTCCTTCAAGGGAGTTGGCTCCTTACCATGTAGTCATCAGGAAGGCGGCTGAACTGTTAGGCCTGCAGCTTCCCTCAGCGGAGTACAAGCCGAATCTTCTGACGGAGGTTCTTCATTCTCCTACCTTGGTGGTGGAGCCTCTCTTGCCCTTCAATGATGCCCTGATGGAACCAATTCTGGAGGTTTGGAGTAACCCTCTTTCAGCTCCTGCAGTCTCTAGATCAGTCTCTAGGCGATATAGACCAGCACCTGGGGACCCTGAGTTTCTTTCCTCTCATCCATCGCCTCAGAGTTTGGTGGTCCAGGCATCGTGCTCAAAGCAGTCTGTGGGTTCTTTTCCTCAGGCCCCGTCGGACCGAGATTCTAAAAAGCTTGAGCAGTCTGCGAAGAAAGTCTTTTCTTCAGCCAGCATGGCTTTAAAGTCCACCAACGCCACCTGTTTGTTGGGCAGATACATTCATGCCCTTATGGACTCTGCCAAGAAGATTCTCCCGAAGTTGTCTGACACGGACAGGGACAATTTAAGTGAGATTTTGGCGGACTCTCAGGCGGCTGCTCGCCAGGTAATCCAGTCGGGTCTGGACACGGCAGATTCGGTGGCAAGGGTAATGGGCTCCTCTGTTGCCACTAGAAGGCACGCATGGTTGAGGTCTTCAGGGTTTTCACCGGATGTTCAAGCTGCGCTGCTGGATCTCCCTTTGATGGCTCTAAGCTTTTTGGAGAAAAAGCGGACTCTGCGTTGCAGAGATTTAAGGACAGCAAGGCCACAGCAAAGTCCTTGGGCCTTCAAGCACAGTCAAGAGGCTCTGGATTCAAGAGGTACCGTGGGTTTGGGAAATCTTCCTTTCGTTCCCGTCAGCCTCAGCAGCAACAGCAGCAGCAAAACCCTCTGTATAGGGCCTACAGAGGTAAAAGCAGAGGTCGCTTTCGTGGATCTGGATGACATCCCTCTTCCTCTTCCTCCTCTACCTCCCCGACCCCTCCTGGTAATGCAGCAAGGCAGCCCTAGATCCGCCATCCTGGATCATGTAGGTCCTGTGGGAGGCCGTCTTACCCATTTTCTACAAGATTGGAAATTAATAACTTCGGACCTTTGGGTTCTAGATCTTGTAGAAAATGGGTACGCTCTTCCCTTCAAGGAATTTCCCCCACCTTACCCTCCTTGTCAGGGGTTTTGCACGGAAGATCATTTACTTCTCCTTCAGAAGGAGGTTCTTGCTCTGTTACAAAAGGGTGCAATAGAGGTGGTTCCGGAGCAGGAGAGGGGTCGGGGATGCTACTCCCGGTATTTCCTGATTCCCAAAAAGGATGGCAGGTTACGTCCCATCCTGGACCTCAGAATCTTGAATCTGTTTCTCAGGCAGGAGAGGTTCAAGATGCTAACTCTAGCGCAGGTTCTTCAGGCGCTGCAACAAGAGGACTGGATGGTGTCCATCGACTTACAGGATGCGTATTTCCACATTCCCATCCTGAAGTCGCACAGGAAGTATCTCCGTTTCACGGTTGGGTCGCAACACTACCAGTTTGCGGTCCTTCCGTTTGGTCTTACTACCGCACCTCGAGTCTTCACCAAGGTGATGGCGGTGGTGGCAGCTCATCTCAGGAGGTCGGGGATTCCAGTTTTCCCCTACCTGGACGACTGGCTGTTGAAGGCAGAGTCTCCGGAGATGGTGAGTCACCATTTGCAGGTTACAGCCCAGCTGTTGTACAAATTGGGTTTTTCAATAAATGTACCCAAGTCTCACCTGGTGCCCTCTCAGCGCAACCTGTTTATAGGGGCAGTACTGGACACCACTGTGTGTCGAGCTTTTCCACCACCACAGAGGATTCTCGACATTCAGGAATTGATCCCTTTGTTTCACAATGGAGCGGTCGTTCCAGTTCTGAAGGTCCTTCGCCTGCTTGGTCTGTTCGCTTCCTGCATCCTGCTGGTCACAAATGCACGCTGGCACATGAGGGCACTCCAGTGGTGTCTCCGCAGGCAGTGGTATCAACACAATGGAGATCTCAGGGAGTCTGTGAGGATCTCCAGAGAAGCTGCAGCGGGTCTGTCTTGGTGGAGTGTGGAGGGCAATCTGTCTCAAGGAAAGCCCTTTCATCTTCCTCCATCTGTGGCCACAGTGGTAACGGATGCCTCTACCCTAGGGTGGGGTGCACATCTGGGGGATCTGGAGATCAAGGGTCTTTGGTCTCCAGAGGAAAGGTTGTTTCACATCAACCTTCTGGAATTGCGGGCGATACGTTTGGCGCTCAAGGCATTTCTCCCTTCCCTTCGCGGTCGGTCAGTTCAGGTCCTGACGGACAACACGGCCGCGATGTGGTATGTCAACAAGCAGGGAGGAGTAGGGTCGTACCGTCTCTGCAGAGAGGCCTTACGGCTCTGGTCCTGGGCACAGGATCATCAGATTTGCTTAATGGCGAATCATCTGGCCGGGGTGCTGAACGTTCGTGCGGACAGTCTCAGTCGGCAGTTTTCCGCCGACCACGAGTGGAGGCTTCATCCAGAGGAAGTTCGACACCTCTTCCAGACGTGGGGGACTCCTCGGGTGGACCTGTTTGCCACTCTAGAGAACGCGCATTGCCCGTCATTCTGCAGTCTCCAGTTTCCGAGGCAGGGAGCGTTGGGGGACGCGTGTCAGTTGAGTTGGAGCTCGCAACTCCTTTATGCGTTTCCTCCCATACCCTTGATTCCTCGGGTCCTGAGGAAGATTCGCCAAGACCGGGCCCAAGTCATTTTGATCGCCCCGGATTGGCCAAGAAGGGTGTGGTACACAGACCTTCTTCACCTCTCGTCGCACCCTCCGCTCCGTCTCCCTCTCAGGGTAGACCTCCTCTCGCAGTCGGAGGGGCAGGTTCTTCACCCCCACCTCCAGAGCCTGCACCTTCATGCCTGGAGATTGAACAGGGCAACCTGAATTCTTTTCTCTCCCGCCTAACGTGGTGGATGTTATACTATCGGCCAGGCGACACTCCACCAAATCTGTCTATTCTTATAGGTGGTCAAAATTTGTCAAGTGGTGCGGAGAGAAATCTATTGATCCCTTAAAAGCCCGTCTTTCTGATGTTCTTTGTTTTTCCCTTCATTTGGCCCGGCAGGGTTGTGCTGTGGCCACTGTTAAGGGATATTTGTCGGCTTTGTCGGCATTTTTGTGTTTGCCTGATCAGCCTTCTTTATTTAAGTCTCCTATAGTCTTAAGGTTTATTAAGGGGCTGACAAACATGTTTCCTCCCACTCCTTTTATTATGCCCCAGTGGGATTTGAATCTGGTTCTTTCTTTTTTAATGGGTTCAACTTTCGAACCTATGCATAGTTGTCCGTTGAGGCTTCTATCTTTTAAAACGATCTTCCTGGTGGCTATCACTTCGGCTAGGAGGGTGAGTGAGCTTCAGGCTCTTTCCTGTAAACCTCCTTTTCTGACCATACATGCTGAAAGGTTGGTACTTAGGACCAGGGCTGCTTTTCTGCCTAAGGTGGTGACTCCTTTCCACCTTGGTCAGTCTGTTACCCTTCCTACTTTCTATCCTCCCCCTCACCCATCCAAGGAGGAGGAGAGGCTTCATCGTTTGGATCCAAAGAGGGCGATTAGCTTTTATTTGGACAGAACGAAGGACTTTCGCCAAGATGACCAGCTCTTTGTTGGATATGCTGGTCGCATGAAGGGCAAGGCGGTGCACAAGCGCACTTTATCCAGATGGATCATCTTGTGCATCAAGATTTGCTACTCACTCACTGGTAAGGAGCCTCCTGTTGGTATTAGAGCTCATTCTACCAGGGCTAAGTCCTCTACTTCTGCCTTGTCTAGAGGTGTTCCTGTACTGGATATATGTAAGGCGGCAACTTGGGCCTCCCTCCACACTTTCGCGAAGCACTACTGCCTAGATTCCGATGTGAGGAGGGATGGCCATTTTGCTCGCTCTGTTTTGCAGGACTTTTTGGTATAGAAGGGTGGACACCCTCCTCCGGGTGAGGTACTGCTGTGGGATTCTATTCAAAAGGTGAGGAATCCACAGGCAGATGTATCCATCAGAAGAACAAGTTACTTACCTTCGGTAACGCTTTTTCTGGTGGATACAGTATCTGCCTGTGGATTCCTCACTGACCCACCCGCCTCCCCGTTGTCCACCCTTTTATACCATAAAAGCTGAGGTATTAACTGTTGATGTATTTATATGTACTCAAGATTTGGTTGCCTCATTTGTTTCATTGTTACCTTGTTTGAAATTCAAACTTTCTTATTTTATTATACACTGTGTGTATCTGTATGAAACCTATATACTTGATATGTATTGTCTATGTGGTCGGTTCGCCCGTTTTGCCTCGGTGGCACGGAAAAAATGGGTGGAACTGACGTCATCACGCCGACGTGGTCTTCTTATGGCTCCAGTGACGTCATGCGGAGCCCCGCGCGGAGCCATGGCTTCGTGACGACCTCGTCGGCGCGAAGGAGCTACGAAAAATTCCGTGGAATGCTAGCGCAGGGGGATATTCAAAAGGTGAGGAATCCACAGGCAGATACTGTATCCACCAGAAAAGCGTTACCGAAGGTAAGTAACTTGTTCGTTAATTAATAGATTTACCTCCAAAACCATTTCCTAATTGGATCGTAGAATGTTACGAATGTTTACCTGATATGTCGTCTTTCACGTGCAATTATCTATTGTCAGTGTCATTTATCTAACACTGTCCTGCACAACGCGGGGTCTTGAAGAGCTGTTAACTAACACATGCATGCATGTACGTATGTATGCATGGGAAGGATGTTTGTCGGCTTGACTTAAATGTGGAGCATCGGAAGTTGGTGACTGGCAACTTGAGCGATGTTCCAGTCGAGTCACTCCTGGCTTTAGGTGGCTTAGTAAGTGAAGGAGAAAGTGATGAAAATGAGGTTGAGAGATGTGCCAAGCAAAAAATGTTGCCCAGTGGGAGAGATTTCGAGGAAAAGTGTAGGAGCTGGCGCATGTGTGCACAAGAGCCAATAGGAGTTGCTAGGGTGTGCATGTAAGTTACATGTGTGAGGACCTGTGATGTCCTGGGACGGCGATCTCAACTCACTCATTACAAACGAAACTCCCACACATTTGGAGGTCTGACTGAGCTCTCACAGCAGGAAAAATGTCACACCTAGGCCCAGATTTAATAAGACTTTGCGTCATCAAGGGAAGGTCGTAAGTCATATTTACTATTCTTCTCAGTGTCTCTTTTGTGTGTTTTTCTTGTCCTGCGTTGGGCAATTCCTGCATTGCGGCAGGTTGCGTGTTGTAGATTTTAATGTATGCATCTCGGATCTTCCCACACAAATGGCAATGCAAGCATAACACATTGTTATTTACAAAGCACAAGCTGCGTTACGCAGCCCCACGCAGTGTATTGCAATGCTAACATTGCACCAGAATGCTAGGGCTGGTCCTTGCAGACATAGCTAGCCACGCAGTGGTCTCAATATAAAAGATGGAAACCCCTAGCAGTCTATGTAAAACTATTTGCAGCCACAGAGGTCCTTTTTAGGTCTCGGCCTGCACCAGCGCTTGCGCTGGTCTGGCCGAGAGTTTTAGTAAGCGGGTTTTGGAAGTGCAAACATTGGCTTTCGGCTGGCGACCAGCTTGAGTTCACGATGGCGTGCACGCGCAGCTGGCATCTGGGTTTCCTATCTCTTCCTCATTTCCTCGTCATGGCTCATTAACTCTCTGGACTCTGATGTTTCAATCGCAGCAGCAGCTCACATTACCAACTGAGGGCCCTGGACTACAGTCACATGAAAAACAACAGCGATTAGCATTGAAATGCAAGCTTTTTTTGTCTAGTTAGAAATATTGCTTCGGTGGGTTGATTTCACCTTATATCGCTATTTGTTTTATATTTTATTATATATTAATTACCAGTATTATACAAAGCTATATTTAAGGTTACTTTTTCCGCGTCACTTCTTCACTCTATTTAAACTCCACACCCCCCACTCTTATTGTCTCTCTCCTTCTCTCTCTCTCCCCTCTCTAATTCTCTCTACTTAATTAACTCTCCCCTCTCTATCTTTTTTAGCCTTTCATTCTCTTTCACCCCTTTATCTGTTTCTCTTTCAAACTCCTTCATTCACTCTCTCTCCCCTTCTTTCTCTCTCTATCCCGCTCCACTCTTTATTCTATGTACACCCTTTCTCTCTCTTTCTCTCTCACCACCCTCTCTAATTGGGCATTATATCTTCACTCTATCTCTCACTCGGCAACACCACAGCATCACTCAGCGCAACCACAGCATCAATCAGAGCCAGCACAACATCAATCAGAGCCAGCACAGCATCACTCAGCACCAACACAACATCTCTCAACGCCATCACAGCATCACTTAACGCCATCACAGCATCACTCAGTGCAACCACAGCATCACTCAGTGCAACCACAGCATCACTCAGTGCAACCACAGCATCACTCAGTGCGACCACAGCATCACTCAGTGCAACCACAGCATCACTCAGTGCAACCACAGCATCACTCAGTGCAACCACAGCATCACTTAGCGCCACAACAGCATCACTCAGCGCCACAACAGCATCACTCAGCGCCACCACAACATCACTTCGCGCCACCACAGCATCACTCAGCACCACCATAGCTTTACTCAGCGACACCACATCATCACTCAGGGCCAACACTGCATCACTCAGCACCACCACAGGATGACTCCGCACCACCACAGCATCGCTCAGCGCCACCACAGCATCGCTCAGCGCCACCACAGCATCGCTCAGCGCCACCACAGCATCGCTCAGCGCCACCACAGCATCGCTCAGCGTCGCCACAGCATCGCTCAGCGCCGCCACAGCATCACTCAGCATCACCACAGCATCACTCAGCATCACCACAGCATCACTCAGCACCACCACAGCATCACTCAGCGCCAAGACAATATCACTCAGCACCACCACAGCATCACTCAGCGCCAAGACAATATCACTCAGCACCACCACAGCATCACTCAGCACCACAGCAGTATCACTCAGCAACCGTATCATTCAGCATCACCTCAGCATCGTCTCCGCAACAGTCACCACCACCACCACTACCACCTCAGCATCACTCAGCACCACCTCAGCCTGCTCTCGGAATCTGGCATCTGTTGATTCTCCCCTAGCGTCTGGCCGCTGCTAGTGTTATAATACAGGTACTAGTTCCCAACCTTCACCCTCCGATTGTTTTTGCCCCCTCAAAAAAAAAAAAGCTTTAACAAACAACCATTGCAATAGGCAGAAACAAGTTGCCAGCATTGCAAGAACAAAAGAAAACTGAGGACATTTTTTATTGTAAATACTTTTTTTAATATGGTCGTTCAGTTTTACATAATGCCTTCTTGGTCATATATAAAGTAACAAAAATGCTTCTGACACTTTTTTATTATAACTTTTCAGCATGCCGCACAGCAGCCACACTTCTCTACAGCACAGCTTGAAGACATTGGCAAAGTCAATAGCTCTGGCTAAACACTTATAAGGCCCCAAAGGCGAGACCTATTGGCTATGCCAATGCTTGTTTGAAATTGTATTTTCCTTACCCAGGTATAGGAGGGTGATTTGGGTATACCCCTTTGTTTATATATAGCTCCAAAGGCCTTAGGCTTGTATGAAGATCACTTATTGGATAAAGAAGGCTAGAGTGCTAAGGCCAACTATGATTCCACCCGCCCCTTTCCAGGGTTACACTGCAGTCTTCCCGTAAAGCAGGAAGTGAAAAAGAGGGAGAGGCTGGTGAGTGTGCAGAGGTCAATCATGGACAGAGATGGTGAATTTGGTCAACATACCAGGGTGCTGGGGAAACAAGTGTCTTTTGAGATTACTTTCAGTTCTACCTCAATGTGAAAAGTGCCGACCATGGCACACAGGTGGGAATCCATGGCAACACGCTGGTCCTGGCACAATGGTAGTAATCCCAGGCCATGGCATAATGATGGCAATTCATGGTAAAATGTTAGGCAGGGCGCAATGGTTGTAACCCGGTGGCACGCTAACCCTGGCACAGTGGTGGTAATCCCTGGCAGCATGCTGGCGCTGGCACACCATACTGGCATGATGGTGGTAACATAATTGAACGCAGGAATTTATCCCTGGAAACATGCAGACCATGCCACGTTGGCGGTAATTCTTGGTAACATGCGAGCCCTTGCACAATGGTGTTAATTCCTGGAAACAGGTTGACCCTGACAACATTCTCACTGTGATGGTATGGTGGTAATCTCTGGCATGTTGTAGGCAGCCATGGCATGATGGTGCCAGGGCAGAAATGTAAAACCTTTTGAATACATTTAAGTTCAGGCATGATCAGAGAAGAGAAGAACCAGTGCAAATGAACACATCCAACAGGTATGTTAGTGCCCATGCTTAGCTAACCTGTCTAAACCACAAAGCAGATGGCTTTGCCATTGCTGTTGTTTTGTGGAGAGGGTTGACAAAGCGAAACCTTTGCATTTTTAAATGCTTCTTTTTTTATTGGCACTATGAATGATGAAGAGCAATACTTAGTCAACCGATCGTTCAAGCATAAGAAGAAAAGGCGTGCAAAAAAACAAATAAAAGCGAAAACAAAACTTACAATATAAAAATATATATATAGGTGAGGTCAATGCACTAATTAAACAAAAATCCAATTAAATTAAAGTTATACAAATAAAAATCCAAAACAAAACCCAAAGCAAAACTTACAACATATAAATAATAATTCTATGTCAGGACCGGAGGCTTCGGATTATGCTGTACTTTCAATGCTTTATTCAACAGCAGCCATTTAAAAAACTTGAAACAAAGAAGGGACACCATATCCCTCAGTCCAAATAGCCAATCACGATCCATAGCCCAGTCCGTCTTCATCCCCTTGCTCATCCTCTTTCTTTGCTGCTCGCAGCCATAAGATGAGTGTTTTTCTTTTTCTCTATGCATAATTGTACTGATATTTAATTGTGCCCAGCAGCTGCGGGACCGCAATCCGCGTCCCACGCCTGCTGCTTCTTACGGATTGTTTATTATTCATTTATGACATTTATGGCATTTTTCAACTGTTTATTGTGACAAACATAGTTTTGCTTGCGGCGCTGGGGCGCTGTTGCAGCTCACCTCAGTCGGGGATAGTTTGCCTCTGAGGAGCCGCATCAGCTCACTACCGCCTGCTAAGGGGCTGTGTGCAGCCCAGTTTCAGTGTCTTCACGGTGCTTTTGTGCGGCGATTTTTAACTTAGCGTTCGGTCGCCGCCGCGGCCCGCGGGTCTGCTGTCGGGCCTACGCGGGACTGTTTGTCTTCCTGCAGTGAGGCACGGTCTTCACCCCCGACCGCTAGGGGCGCTGTAGCGCATATCAAGCGCGTCAGCTCCTCTCGCTGCCAACGGCGCGCAGAATTTGACCGCCGTGTCAAATTCCTGACATTACGCCCGCCGTTGCCTGGCTGCCTCGCACCCCTGGAGACTTACGCCCTCATTGAAGGTCTGTAGAGCTTGCTCAGGCCAATTGTGACGCTCGGCTTCTGTCGAGTAGGTGTGCGTGTGCAGTTCTCTGACGCCCACTGTGGGTGTATTATTTCTTTGGCACTTTTGTCAGGCTGAATTGGGGCCTGCAGGGACACGGTCCCAGGGCTGATAATAGTAATATAATTAACCCGCTTCTTACAATTGGTGCAGGGTGTCCCAGGCTCTTTACGGTGCCTTTTTTCATCTGAGTGGGGTTGTGCCCTGTTTAAATGAGCTGGTCCCCAGCAAGTGAATAAGCAGTCGATCGATGGCGGGGGTGCCACTAGGCTTTAAGCTTCGGAGCCTGTGGGTTAAGTCTTAGTACTCTTATCATGTCGCAACAGGGAGACATGCACTGGGAGGAGGATCCCCTTGACCAGTTACCCTGGGATGACGATTTCTACGAAGCGGTGGATGCGTCCATCTACCGCGCCATAGAAGAAGTCATGACTCCCATGGAGGAGCGTTTATGCCAAAAGCTGGAGCAGTTTTGTTCTAAATGGGCCCCACCTGCAGGGACGGTTCCCACTACACCGCAGGCGGTTTCAAATAGCTAACCAGTGCCCGCTAAGCGTCCTAAGGTGGACGGCGTGGACCAAGGCGCTTTTGAGCGTTTGAGAGAAGCCTTTCTAGCGCACAACCCTCTGCAACCCCCACCCTTGGCCCCCTCTCCTTCCTCTGTGACTATTGATCCACCCAGTCCCTCCCAGGGGCTTGGGGATGATGCTCACAGGGATACTGACTAGGAACCAGGTCCCTCTAGGCCATGACGTCCTGCTCCATCCTCCCGCCCTACAGATCCGCAGGGTACTAGTGGAGAATCTGATATGCTAGATCCAGAGTTGTTAATGCACCCAAAGTCCTCTGAATGGACACCTTCAACCAAGGTGGCCGGTTATGTGGCAAGCAGGATCCGCATGCCGATGGGCAAGGAGGCTCACAGCCGCCTTCGCTCAGAATGCCCTCGCCCCTCTCTGGACGGGAAAGTCGCGCAAACACCGGAGCTGGATCCTAGGATGGTGACTTTTCTCGCGAAATTCATCAAAGATCCTAAAAAGGGGATAGACCGGTCCTGGAGGGCATGCCAGGATAAGCTTCTGGATGCCCTGGGTCCCATCACCATGATATTAGACATGGCGGAGGATGCTAAGATTACAGGGGCCTTAATCTCTCCGGACGCCCTCTCCGGGTGGGCACAAAGGGCGCTAGTGTTTCTGGGGAACGCCAACTGTGCGCTCTCAACTGAGCGTAGGAGGTCTTTTTTGATAAAAGTGGACCCAAAATTAGGAGACTTGGCCGACTCCGAGGCCGGGGCGGTTGCCCAGGGAGGTTTGTTTGGAGAACCGTTTATAAAGGAGCTGGGTAAGTTTGTGAACACGTTCACATCTTTGGATAAGGCCCAGTCTTCCATTAAGAAGGTTTTTTCCTCCCGGGTTTTCTGTGGGGCCGGTCGAGGAAGGGGCCGCTCGACCGGCCAGGCCCCCAACAACAACAACTTCAGGGGGCAAGGCTCCAGGCAGGGGCAATACCAAAACTAGGCACGGTATTCCAACTTCTATCCGTCCCGAGGGCGCCGTCCCAGAGGCCGAGGTTTCTGTGGTGGAGACAACACCTCTAACTCCGGTATGTGTTTCCACAACTTCTCTGGTGTGAGTGGGGGACCGTTTGGCCGAGTTTCTGAATGTGTGGAGGACGTTCAGGTCCGATGCTTGGGTTCTGCAAGCGGTGCAAGGTTTTCAAATAGAGTTCTGTGGCGATCCCAAGCAAATGTTTCGGCCCAACCCTATTCGGTTTTCCCAGCACGAGGAGGCGTTAATCGACGCAGAAGTCTCCGCGCTCTTAGACAAAGGCGCTATTTGTCCCACCGTCTTGCATCCACCAGCCTTTCTAAGCAACATGTTCGTGGTGGACAAGACAGATGGGGGGCAACGGCCGGTTCTCAACCTGCGTGATTTCAACGAATGGCTGGTATACCGCCATTTCAAGATGGAGGGTATTCACCTCCTGAGAGACGTGCTCAGGCCAGCAGATTGGATGGTCCGCTTGGATTTAAAGGATGCCTACTTGGCCATCCCTATTTTTTCCCCCCACAGAAGGTTCCTGCAGTTACTCTGGCGCGGACAGGCGTATCACTTCACCACTCTTCCCTTCGGTCTTTCATCCGCCCCGTGGTGCTTCACGAAGGTTCTCAAACCGGTGGTGGAATACCTCAGGGCGAGAGGGACACGACTCATCGTTTACCTAGACGATATGTTGTTGCTGGCCCAAGCTCCCGGGGTGCTTCGCGATCAGCTGCAACTTGCAGACAGTCTGTTGGAGTGTTTGGGGTTTGTCATAAACACCAAGAAGTCCCTGTTGGTGCCAGCACAACGAGTCACCCTTTTGGGTTTTGTGATCGATTCCACGGACGCAACCCTTAGTCTTCCGACGCGAAAGTTGGCGAAGATTCGCCACGAGCTCAGACGCACCCTGGCCAGAGGCAAAGTGCCCCTTTGGCAGATCGCCCGCATTGTAGGATTGCTCTCAGCCTCGATCCAGGCAATAATCCAGGGCCCGCTATACTGTCGGGACTTGCAGCGCTTGAAGGCCAAACATCTGCGCAAAGGGCTCCCATACTCCCATTCGGTCTCCCTGTCGGACGAGGCGCTAGAAGAAATTCGCTGGTGGCTCTCTCACATGGAGGCCTGGAACGGGAGAGCGATTTTCGGCTCCGCCCCAGACCTGGTTATAGAGTCAGACGCCAGCAGATCAGGCTGGGGCGCCAGGTGTGGAGAATTCTCCACAGGCGGTTTATGGTCCCCGCAGGAGCAGGAACTTCACATCAACTGCCTGGAGCTTCTGGCGGGTTCCTTCGCCGTGCTTTGTTGGACCAAAGAGAGAGTCCAGTCCTGTGTCCTCCTGAAAATGGACAACGTATCGGCGGTCAGATACATCAATCACCAAGGGGGCACTCGCTCGAAGGTGCTTTCGGACCTGGCAACAAATCTTTGGCAGTTTTGCCTCGACCATCAGATATCGGTGACGGCAGAATATCTCCCAGGTCGAGAGAATCTGGTGGCAGACTGGCAGTCGCGACACTTCAAGGATTCAAGTCTGTGGAAGTTGCATCTGGATGTTTTTTCTCAGGTGCAGGACCTTTGGGGTCCTTTTTCCGTGGATCTTTTTGCTTCCAGGTTGGATCATCAGCTACCTCGTTTTTTCAGCTGGAGGCCGGATCCCCTGGCACTAGCCACGGATGTGTTCCTGCAGGATTGGATGCAGGAATGGCCTTATGCGTTCCCGCCCTTCGCCATGATCACGAGAGTATCAGCTCAGATCAGGCGGCAACAGGCCAGCATGGTTCTCAATACTCCCATTTGGAGGTCGCAAGTTTGGTTCCCAGTTCTTCTGGAACTTTCTTGGGATTTTCCAATCCCACTCCCCCACTTTCCAGAGCTTCTTCTCAATCCCGACAACCGCCCTCATCAGATTGTCCTCAACGGCTCTCTTCGCCTCATGGCATGGAAGATTACAGGGGTAGATGGTCAGTCCCAGGCCTTTCGGAGTTCGCTGAGAGCCTCTTGTCCAAGGCCTGGTCGGATAGTACCGTCAAGCGTTATCGCTCAGCCTGGGGACGATGGTGTCGTTGGTGTGTGCGACGGGGTTGCGATCCCGTGGGCGCAGATTTAGTCCACGTTTTGAATTTCTTGGCGAATCTAGCCCAGCAGGGTTTGGCCTACTGGTCGGTCAACACACTTTCTGCTCGGCGATCTCAGCGGGGCATGCCCCGCTGGACGGCAAGCCGGTGGGAGAACATCCTTTCGTATGCAGACTCTTGAGAGGCCTCCGTTTGTCACTTCCTCCGGAACCCCGATACTCGGAGCTGTGGGATGTTAACAGAGTGCTTAATTTGTTTCTTTCATGGCAACCTGATGAGTTTTTATCTCGCAAAGAGCTATCTGTGAAACTAGCGATGCTTCTTTGTTTGATTTCATGCCGTAGAGTGTCGGACGTACGGGCCCTAGACATCACGGGCAGAGTTTTTCCCCCTTCGGGGGTGTCGTTTACTATCAGTCGCAGGACCAAGAGTCATACGCGTATCATTGAATACCCAGCGTTTCCAGACTCTCCCAAGCTTTGTGTGGTGCGCTGTTTGAAAGCTTATGAGGAGATGTCTTTGGAGCTCAGACCTCCTGGGGAGAGACCACTATTAATTGCTCTCTGGAAGCCACACAAGGGAGTGTCATCACCCACTATCGCACGCTGGGTGCAGTGGGTCATGCAAGAGGCAGGCATTAGCCTAAGTCAATTTGGAGCTCATTCCGCACGAGGTGCAATGGCCTCCAAGGCTTTCTCCCTGGGAGCACGAATTGAGGACATTATGAATGCAGCGGATTGGTCCTCAGATTCAACCTTTAAGCGGTTCTATTTTAAGCCTATTATCGATATGGCGCATTTGGTGGTAAGTAAGCTTTGAACTAGCATAATCCAAAGCCTCCGGTCCTGACATAGAATGAAAAATGTCCTAGCTAACGTAACGGAAAGTTTCAATTCTATTAAGGACTCGGAGGCGAGGATTATCCCACCCACAGGTCTCTGCGAGATATCCCGCCCGTTGGGAGTAAGTAGTTTCTTTATGGTTTTTACTGTGAATTTTCTTGTGTATAATTTTTCTTAGGTACATTTGCTTTCAGCATGTTCTGACTCCTTTGGTCTTCTATTGTCGATACCCTTGTTTGCAAGTTTTGCTTTCACCTCTGGCAATTCGAGTCCTGATGTTGTTCTTTGTTTTCTAGGAGCAGACACCGGGAAACAGGACAACTAGAAAAGGATTAATGGCGCACTTGCGCAAAGAAAGAGGATGAGTAAGGAGATGAAGACGGACTGGGCTATGGATCCTGGATCGTGATTGGCTATTTGGACTGAGGGATATGGTGTCCCTTCTTTGTTTTTTTGTTGACCACTTTTTCCCGAGGGTGTTTGGGAAATGTGGTCTCAGTTTCTAGTTTTTAAAATGTAAAGCATAATCCTCGCTTCCGAGTCCTTAATAGAATTGAAACTTTCTGTTACGTTAGCTAGGAAATTTTTCATTATTACTTGCTATTTGTATTTAGCAAACCATAAAACAATACACAAAAAAGTTCAATTTTTTTCACTACAAAATGGGAGAATCATAAAACTTTAGAATGATAAATCAAATCAATATTACAATTCCATTTATTACAATAAGGGATGAATCCATCATATTTAATAGTTATAACTATTAAAAATGTATATCTTCATACAACATTATTTCAAATCTCATTACCGAAAGACCCCACAATGTGAATATGAACTCTGAAAGAAAAAGCTATTGATAGGCAGGACCACGTCCACAACACCTCAACAGTTGTGCGTCTGCCACTTATTCACCCCTCTCCACCTACGTGTATTCTTAGCAGCATCCCACATCCACCAAGATTAAGTAAAGAAAAACAAAACTGCAAGACATACATGCCATTGGGAGGTGGTATCACTAATGCCAACCTTTGAGCCATAGTAATATCCTAAAAGTGTCATACTTCAAAACTCCACCAAAGCATATTCAAGATCCGGCGACAATATCGACCATTCAGGGGTAATATTAGAGGGTACACAATAGGTTTGAACCTCCATTAGCATCTCCCTAAGTCAGGTGATAGCAGTTCAATAGCATGCCATACCTCTCTGATAATATAGGCGGATCATTGCCAACTCAAAGCCTTGCAAGACAGAGGTGACCGATCACAATTCTGATTAATAAAAAATGATTTTATTTAGGATCAACCAAGCCAGACATCATCACCAACCTCTTTCACCTAGTTCTGACACAAACGACGAATAGGCAACAGTCTAGTGCCAAAGCCCTGATCAGCCTCTGATGTGCCAATCATGTGAAGTTCTAGGCATCCTCCGTCTTTCATTGATGATGCATCACGTTTTCACTCTGGTCCCTTTTCAAAGAGATATACTGGCCTACATTGGACATGGAACCTGGCATAAATGAATCTGGCATCCCGAATTGTGGAATAATGTCCCACAGGAAGGGCCATCCAACCCTATTTGAAGGCCTTCTCAGCATATAAAAGTATCATTGAGAACTGAACAAACTGAGCGCTAGATAACACAGGGGGGCAACAATCACTTAATTCTAGAACGTCTTGTATTAGATGACTCTCAATTTCTCCATCTCTGCCAATCCCAACCAGGACTCCGGTGCCATTGAAATCATCAGGAGCTATGGCAAGGGAACCACTACTCTGCTGTGCAGAAGATGATGTTGCCATATCCATAGGTGTGCCAGACAGGGAATAGCCTTTTCCTTCCAAGCCATCCTGCACTGCTGAAATCAGGGCTTCGGCCATCTCAAGCCCAGGGATGGAGTTTTCCAATCCTACAGGACCGGAGCAGCCCTCCGGCCCTGCCAGACCGTAATAGCCGTAGGATTGGCCGCCCGAGCTGGGAACAGGCATCTGGATCTGCTACAGCATCCTGGCCCTCATTCCTGCTGCCTGTACCAGTCTCCGCTGCTAAGGGACTGCATCCCGGTACTGGGCCAATATCCCCTGCACGCCCCCGCCCTTTGGGGGCCGTGGTACGTGGAGGAGCCATTGCCTTTCCGGATACTGCAGGTGTCCGCTGTCCTCCACTGGCTGCCACAAGTGCTCCAGATGCTGTTTCTGATGCGGTTGCAGAAATGGAGCGAAAAAGCAGCCCAGCGTGGAGCCACAGTGCTGCTCTGCTTGCGTATACCGAGTTACGCGTGACAGCTGAGCCAAGCCGCCACATCGATGAATCTGCGAGGCGCCTGTAACCGGATGCCTGCTTCCGAGCCGCCAACACCGCCGTAGCTGTGGCCGTGAAACGCACCGCTCGTCGAATTGGAAAGGAGCCTAACTGTCGATTTTAGATTTTAGAATGCCCCCCACATTCTCATGTTCATGCCTTAGCCCCTAAATGGGGGAGAGCCAGGGGGGCCACGGAGTCGGAGGGGAGTTCAGCGAGCAGCGTCCACCATAGCGGACTCACTCCGCCATCTTCCTCAACTGCCTAATTCACCACCTTAGCAATACAATCAGTACAGGAGCAGTCTCATCTACACCTCTGCACCAATAGTGTCAACAACAGTGTTAACATCGGCATGCTCAACGAAGCTGACCTCAACCCTCAAGCTGACTTGACCTCAGGCTGGGAAAGTCAAACGCCACCACCCTTACCTAGCTACAACGGAGGGCCAGAGCTACTGGTTGGCTCTATGTTAGCTCACCCTGTTAATGCCCCCCTGGGTGTCCCGGGCGATGTCTTGTTGGGACCTGCGGAGCAGCTTGTAAATGCGGCCAGTGGTGATGGAGAAATTGAGGAAGCCGCAGCATTAGATATATCCAAAGCGCGCACCCCAGTGGAGGAGAAGTGCCTAAAGGGGAGAGGTCCCAAAAACACTAGAGGGGCCAAAGGCGGCAAAGGTGGAAAAGGCAGTGATGGTGCTAAACTCCCTTTTACTACTACAGTGGGGCGACTCAAAGACTCTGCTTCAAGCGGCATGAAGGCTGACTCTGGCTGTAGCCCTCTCCAAAAATGGGTGGCATCGAAGGGAGAGGTAAAAGCCATTATCTCAAGGCTTTCTAACACTGGCAATGATGCTTCTAATGTACATGTGGGGGCTGCATCAGCTGAGGGCGAAGACTCACTTATATCCTCCCCCCCTGGCATGGTTTCTATGGTGTCGCCAGTAGTCAACAATCAACAGTACAGTCCCGAGGGGAATAGGGTCAAAGAGTCTGGTGTGATCAGGTCAGCATCTGCTCCCGCAATATCAGCAACAAGTAATAACCCCATGGTAGGGCAAGCAACCGGACACTCAGAGTCTTTTGAGCAGGGTGTGCCCTCTCTGTCTACAATCTTGCAGGCGCTGTCTATCCAGAGGGTCAAGGCTCAGGAATATTATATTCAAGCAAAGGCAGACAGCCGTGACATTAAACAAGCTCTAACAGAAGTCACCAGTAAGGTCGCCTCTTTGTCCGCAGATGTTACAGAACTGCAAGAACGGGTTGCAGTAGTCGAAGAAGCTAACACCTACACCGCAAGTGTTGCTAAAACGTGCGAAACCCAGGTGGCTTTTTTGCAATCTAAGGTCGAGGATCTTGAGAACCGCCAAAGGCGGCATAAACTGCGGGTTTTTGGCATACCAGAGGGGAGAGAAGGTTCTGATCCACGGGCGTACATCGTCAATCTGTTTCAGCAAGCATTTCCAGAATTGTCAGACTGGGACATGGACTCACAAGTTCAACGGGCGCACCGAATACCCTTTACTATCCCACAAGGGAATCAAGGTAACCCACCACGACCACGTCCAGTCTTGGTATTTTTGGGTAACTTCTTGCTACGCCAAGTAATCTACGCTAAAGCACGCCCCTCTACTCCTGTCAAACTAGACACCATCACTATGTTTGTGCGCTCGGATCTGTGTAAGTCCACAATGGACAGACGATGTAAGATGCAGCAGTTAATTGACCCCTTCAAGTCGGTGTGTTCGCAAGTTTATCTGCAGGAGCCAGCACGTTTGACGATTATAAGAAATGGACGCTCTCTCACTTCTTTGGCACTGAGCAGGAGGCCAGACAAGCTCTCTCGAAGTGGCAGGCTGAAACTGCGGGCTGAAAATTGTAAAACGCTCAGATATAGAAAATTAGCACAAAATGCTTGGTTGCTCTCTTATTCTCTCTTATTCTCCCCTTTTCTTCCCCCCTCCCCCTATTTATTCTAGACTTAGAATTTTCAAACCCCTTTAGGGGGGAAGGGGAGGGGGAAAAGGGGGGGAACGGTTACAATGTGTGTTAAATATTGTTTTTTGCCTGAAACAGTCCAAACTCTTTTCTTTTTCTCTCTGTGTGGAGTGGGGGGGGGGGCATGGGGGTCGTGGGGGGGTGTGGGTGGACGTCCACCTTAAGGTGTCAGTGACAGCTAGGGGAGGGATGATTCCTTTCTTTAAACATTGGGGGGGTTTAGGAGGAGGTTCCTTCAGGGACAGGGAGGAGGGCTCACATGTCGGATAGTGGCTTATCACTGGGTGATGGGTGCAGGGGGACGGGGAGGGGGTTAAATAGCCATTTAACAGTTAGAAGGGTAGATGTTAAAATCAAGACACTAGAGGTTGAAGCCAGGCGGGAGGGGGGCAAATTAAAATTAAGCAATGTCTGACTTAAAATGTATGTGCTGGAATGTTGCAGGGCTGAATCAATCTCGTAAACAACGTTTAATCAGGGAGGAACTCCGCATTTTAAAACCACACCTACTAGGCTTAATTGAGACTCACCTAGCATACAAAGATAGGTTACTGTTGGGACAACTTGGCTATGACACACTAATATGCACATCGCAAACAGTCTCCATACGGGGGGTTGCCATATTGAACAGCCACTGTATTGCATATATTATCGGATATCAAGGGAAGATGGGCAATAGCCCAGCTGCAGATAGCGGGTCGTACTGCTACGATCTGTGCTTTATATGATCCCAATTCGGACTGCCCCGAGATTTTCAATTATCTAAGTGCCGAACTACTGGGTTGGGATGGGGATCTGATAATTTTGGGGGATTTTAATTGCATTATTGACAGCAAAATAGACACAACTAATAGCAAGGTAAGGGCAAGAATGGTTAAGTCCAGAGCGTCGCTGTGGGAATTGTTACATATTCATCAGCTCGATGACGCCTGGCTGGTATTGTTTCCAACATTGCCAGGATATTCATTTTATTCACACCCGCATAAACACTACTCCTGTATTGATATGATTTTTATTAAGAGATCGCTGCTGTAAAAAGCTTTATTGGAGGTCTGCCCCATGATCATATCTGACCACAATCCAGTTATGCTGACTCTGCAGAAACAATTCAAAGTTAGAAAAGCGCCCCGGGCTTTCTCATTCCCCAGACACGTATTTAGCAATCCTGAATACCTGGTATATATTAGAAGGGCACTGAAGGAGTACTTGAATAACAATCTTGGCACAGCTAATATTTCAAGTGTATGGGACTGTATGAAAGCGTTTGCTAGGGGGGAGACTTTGCAGTTTATCTTGGTTCAAAACCGGCGGGCAGCAGAGGAGGTAGAACAGGCCCGGCATGAGCATTTAGACTTAGAGAGCCAACACGCTGGGGCAATCACTGTCAGGGATCCAAGGGCTCAGTCAATATATCTGCGGATGTTAAAAATTTGATCTAAAATCAAGAGGGCTATTGGATAAAATTGCTATTAATTATCATAAGCATAAAACTCTGCAATATGAATATGGGGAGAGAGTGGGGCGGGTGCTGGCCCTTCAGATTGCCGACCAAAAGGCCAGGACTAATAATAAAATCATTAAAGGGGAGGGTGGCCTGTCTTTCACTCAACCACAGGACAGAGTGGAGCAGTTCAGATTGCATTATGCCAATCTATACTCTGCTGCCCCCCCATTTTGTCAACATACCTGTTGTGAGTATTTTCAGGAGAGCCACTTGCCTCGTCTAGACTCTCTGGATGCCGAAGAACTACTGAAAGATATTGGGTTAACTGAGGTTGAAGAGGCTATTAAGTCCTTACCTTCTAGCAAAGCGGCTGGTGAGGATGCTATCCCGCTCGAATTTTATAAGGCTTTTCAGGATCTATTGGCACCTGTATATATGCAGTTGAGTACTGATATTACTAATGGGGGCGAAGCTCCCGTCTCATGGAGTGTAACCAATATCGTGGTATTCCCTAAAAAGGGGAAGCCGATTGACGATAGAAGTTCTTATTGTCCGATATCTTTAATCAATGCAGATGCCAAAATCTTCTCTAAGATTTTGGCATCCCGTCTAGCTCCTCTCATCCATAAGCTAGTATCAAAGCAACAGCATTGCTTCATTCCTGGTAGAAACACAACTGCCCATACAGGCACTGCTATTGCTGCCCTCGACGTCTCTCGCAAACTTAATAAACAGATGGGCATGGTTATGCTCGACGCGGAAAATGCGTTCGATAGAGTGGCCTGGGAGGCCTTATGGCTTACCATGATGTCATTTGGCCTTGGTCCCAGGTTTATCTCTTCTGTACAGAAGCTGTATAAGAAGCCGGTTGCCACAATTAAACTGAATGGCTTGACATCTGCCATCTTTGACGTCCAACGGGGGACACGGCAGGGATGCCCATTGTCCCCCCTGCTGTTTGCCCTCTATATCGAGCCATATACAAGGCATTTGTTGCACAATGGAGGGATTTCCCCTGTATGCCTTAACGGTATGGAACTTAAGGTTACTGGATATGCTGACGATATCGCAGTCTTCTCTGCTAACCCTGGTGAAGCTATCACACATATTACGCAAGAGGCTGAGCTATTCGGCTCCTTTTCAGGCTACAAGTTGAACCTAGCCAAAACTCAGACATTTGTCAACTTTCAATCTGACACCTTGCCTCCAGCATTAGGGGTCACACGAACAGCAACTTACCTCGGGTATGTCTTAGTAGTCAGGTTGATGATATTGTAACATTGAACTATGAACCCCTTTTGAAGACAGTTTCGGCTAAACTGCGCAGTTGGCATCGGCTCCCGCTAAGCATATATGGGAGGTGTAACGTCATAAGAATGAACATTCTCCCTACATTTTTATATTTGTTTCGCTCTATACCATTGCGTGTTCCTTAGTCTTTTTTAAAGAAATTAGACAGTGTCATAGGCAGTTTCATTTGGGCTTATGGGCATGCCAGGAGGGCTCTCAAGTTTATGAAATTATCATATGCACAAGGGGGTTTCAAGCTTCCAGATTTTAAGCTTTATTACTGGGCTTCCTTCGTTGGTCGGATTCGTGGTTTGCTCTGCGGGCTGGACGCCGGCCCAACTTTGCTATGTTATCAGTTAGCCTGCCTCTCATCGGTGGGGTTTATGCTGTATAAAACCTCTGATCCTAACTACTACAAGCGCGTGAAGTTTAAGGTAGTTAAAGATATTATTCAGATCTGGTTAGACATCTGTAAGCAATACTTGCTTCCGGTGCTGCATCAATATACGGTGTTATGGGGTAATCCTATGTTGCCCAATATATTTCAGGGCCTTATTGGGAAGGACTGGCAATGTAAGGGCATTACCCGGCTGGGTCAACTGTATGATGGACGGGGGTTCCGCTCTTTTGCTGCACTTAAAGACTAGTTTGGTCTTCTGCAAAACACGTTTTTAAGTATTTACAGGTTAGGGACTTTTTCACACGAGGCAAAAAGTTATTAACAATGCCGAACCCGTCGGAAATACTGGTCGGAATATATACGTGCTCTGGCCGGGGGGCCATTGGTCTAGCCTATCAGAAATTCCTGGCTAGCGCCAGTGACGATAGCTTACAGATTGCGGCTAAATTAAGTCGGGTCCTTCGGGCTGAAATAATGGTAGAGGATATACAGGAGTCCATGGGTGTATTAGACCGAGGGGTAACATCGGTTAATTTAAAGCTGCAACAGCATTGGGTAGTATATATGTTGTACTATACACCAGAGATTATATCTAAGTGGGCCTCCTGATCTTCCGAAATATCATTTTGTCCGAAATGTCATTTGTATGCTGCAGACCTCAGGCATATGTTCAAGGCTTGATGGGTTTTGGAGTGGGGTCTCTAGTATTCTCAGCTCACTTCTCGGCCCAAATTTTCAGCTTACTGAGAAAGAAATATTTCTGGGGATTAAAAGTGAGGCGGCTGGTGATATGAGTTTGTTGGCAACTATTATCATAGCATGTGCCTTTTTATGCATCGCTAGAGTCTGGATAGATAATGTCAGCCCTAGCGTTAATGAGTTCTGGGTTTTACTCAGACAGGTCTATGAGATGAAACTTGCTTTGGCTAAAGCTAGAGGGCCACGCTCTTGGCTTAAATGTAATCGGATCTGGACCGATCTCCAATGGGAGTAACGAGGCACTGCTCACTTATGATATGCTCCGTCACGGCCCTATGACTAATGCCTTTTTTTTTCTTTTCATTTTACTTCTTTATTGGCTTTTTCTCTCTGGGAAAACTTTATTGCTTCTTAAACTTTTGGTTAGGATTGTTTTCCTTCACACCTGATTTAATTGTCGCCTCTTTTTCTTGACTACGGTCTAAGTTAAAAATATAGATTTATGTTTTGTTAACACTTCTAAATGTAATGTTTGTCTTACTTTTGGCTAAATAAAAAAATAAAAAAATAAAAAACTGAACAAACTGTACCTAAGCAACATCAAACATGGCATTGGTGACATCGGTATGAGCACTAGTATGCCAAAGTACAGAACTGTGTTAGCAAATAGATACCAACTCGGCTATCTTATGTACCAGACATCAGACATCAAGCTAAGATAAAAGTGTATATTTTAATGATGGGATTCAGCAATGAGAAAAGGCAATAAGTCACACAATTATCTGTATCTTTGTTTTTCCCCAAAAATCTATTACATTATTATGTTTCAGGAGTAAGGAATGTCTTGTGTCTGCCTGACCTGCTCCATTAGTTGAAGCCATTGTTATTGCAAACACCTTGTTAAATTTGCACAACAGACTGTCCTCCAGTAGCATTGCTAAAATGAAGAATGGACATAGTCTCCAAAATTTCTCAGGGTCTAATTGGAAGGTTCTCATGTTCCAGGTTCAAAGAGGTGGGTTTGAGTGTAGTTCCCTCTTTGGACAATATTTTCTTGTGATATAGTTCCACTTAATAATGTTTCAGGACTTAAACCATTTCATAAGATTGACCAACCAGATGCTCCATAGGCCTGCATAGATGGTTTGCTTGAGCCAACCTCTTACATGTCCTGTTGACTAGCACCCAATTTATTAATTCTCCATTTTCACAGGTCTCCACCCGCTGAAGCAGCACCTCAGTGGTGGTTTGTGCAATGAATGAGTGCAACTGATCTTAATTTCCACTTTTAGTGTCATACCTCCTCAGCCTCTCTAGGGTCAGTCACAAAGGATGTAGCTCAAGAGCTTCCAACCGTCAAACTTTGTCATCATACAAGGAGTAAGTACCACAAATCTCTGGCTAGCGAAGACTATGATTACACCACTAATGAAAACCTTCAAAGTGAACTCAGATTGTGCTGTTTCATAATGTCCCTAAACATGATATCACCAAGCATATGTCTATCTGATGTATTTCACGTCACTTTGGGCACAGTGCAGTGTGTCTTAAGTGTCCAAAGTAAGGGAGACAGGTCAGAGGATACACCTGGGTAAGTTAAAGTGGAGGAGCACTAGCACGTCTACAGGGGCCAAGATCATGTTAATCTGGTAATACTTTGGGTGCCATGAAGAATCAAAATATACCCTGCCTCTTCCCCATAAATCTACCACCTGCAGTCAGCTAGATAAAAGGTAGCAATCATTTCTTGAATGGCAGCTATATATTTGTCTATACATATCATACTTTGTGCATTAGAAGACTCCTAAACAGGGTCCATATACACTTTGACATAGTCACATATAACTAATTGGGTCTTGCACACTGTAAATCCCATATAGGGTTGTAAATGGTGGTGGGATTATCTATATTAGGGCCATAAATTGTGGCCAAAATCAAACGCTTGGATTCCAGTTATTCAGGGGATACAGTAACCCATCAACCTCGTGATAGGTGGCAGGCAGACATTTGGAGTCGTCCAGCGCAGGCAACAGACTGAAGCATCAGGAAGATTGTGACGCTCTGAATGCTAAGCTTCCGTACCTTACATACTCTAACAATTGACTTGGAAGAGGCTGAGAAGGGAGACCAGGAATTGATTGGCCAACATAGTGAAACAGGAAAGAAAACAAAAGAATTCCTCCAAACCTATTTAAATCCCACAGTAATTTCTGGGGTGGAATAGAAGAAAAGGAATACAGCTCTAACCATGATAACTGATTTTGGGGAAAAAAAGACAAAAAGACTAGATCACGGGTACTCATAGTACGGCCCGCGGGCCACCGGCGGCCCGGCAAGCATTCCTTGGCGGCCCGCGGACCTTGCAGATACCTACCTGTGTTTTGTCTTCTTTTTTTTTTTTTTTTAAGTGCCAGCAAACACCGCCGGTTGCAGCAGCGCTCTATGGGGGCCGGGCGATTCTTTAAAAACCATTCACTTGTTAATGAGGCTTTGTTGTATTTCACCTCTTTTAGCGCCCCTGCATCTCCATGCAGGGGCGCTAGAAGAGGTGAAATACAACAAAGCCTCATTAACAAGTGAATGGTCTTTTAAAGACCTGAGGCTGTGAAGTACTTGGGTGCGGCTGTGTGTGCGCCTGGGAAGCTGTCTCAGCCCGGCCTGACACACACGCGGGGTGACGTGACAGAGCGAGGGAGACAGACAGAGGAAGGGAGACAGAGGAAGGGAGACAGAGGAAGGGAGACAGAGAGGGGGGGACAGAGAGGGGGAGACAGGGAGGGAGAGACAGAGGGAGGGAGACAGAGGGAGGGAGACAGGGGGAGACAGAGGGAGACAGACAGAGGGAGGGAGACAGAGAGGGAGACAGAGAGGGAAACAGAGGGAGACAGAGGGAGACAGACGGAGGGAGGGAGACAGAGGGAGACAGACAGAGGGAGACAGACGGAGGGAGACAGACGGAGGGAGACAGACGGAGGGAGACAGAGCTAGAGGGAGACAGAGCTAGAGGGAGACAGAGAGAGGGAGACAGAGAGAGGGAGACAGAGGGAGGGAGACAGAGGGAGGGAGACAGAGGGAGGGAGACAGAGGGGGGAGACAGAGGGAGGGAGACAGAGGGAGGGAGACAGACAGAGGGAGACAGAGAGAGGGAGACAGAGGGAGGGAGAGAGAGGGAGGGAGAGAGAGAGAGAGGGAGGGAGACAGAGAGAGGGAGGGAGACAGAGAGAGGGAGAGAGAGAGAGGGAGAGAGAGAGAGAGAGATAGAGAGGGAGAGAGAGAGGGAGGGAGACGGAGAGAGGGAGGGAGACAGAGAGAGGGAGACAGAGAGAGGGAGACAGAGAGAGGGAGACAGAGAGAGGGAGACAGAGGGAGGGAGACAGAGGGAGGGAGACAGAGGGGGAGACAGAGGGAGGGAGACAGAGGGAGGGAGACAGACAGAGGGAGACAGAGGGAAGGAGACAGAGAGAGGGAGACAGAGAGAGACAGAGAGAGGGAGACAGAGAGAGGGAGACAGAGGGAGGGAGAGAGAGGGAGGGAGACAGAGAGAGGGAGGGAGACAGAGAGAGGGAGGGAGAGAGAGGGAGGGAGACAGAGAGAGGGAGGGAGACAGAGAGAGGGAGAGAGAGGGAGAGAGGGAGAGAGAGGGAGAGAGGGAGAGAGAGGGAGAGAGAGAGAGAGAGAGAGAGGGAGGGAGGGAGAGAGAGAGACGGAGAGAGAGGGAGGGAGACGGAGAGAGAGAGAGAGGGAGGGAGAGATAGAGAGAGGGAAGGAGACAGAGCGAGAGAGAGAGAGATAGATAGAGAGAGAGAGATGTGTGTATGCCGGGTCTGGTGGCTCAGTGGACGAAGGCGTCCGCTGCAGGGGCCTGTGTTCAACCTCATGGTCATAGTTATTTTTTTGTTGCTCTAGCCCCGCCCCCTCCCCCACTGACCCCGCCCCCACCGGTGCGGCCCTCGGCCACAAACCACACTGTAAATTTGGCCCCCGAGAGAAAGTTTGTGAGTACCCATGGACTAGATCAACGAATTTCTTCTAAAAACTGTTACACAAAATGTCAACATTTTTGGAATACAAACAATGTCCAAAAGAAACTGTGACTAGCAGAAGTGAAAGTATTTTCAAGGGTTGGGTAACTAACAGACGCTGCCAAACACACACTAGTGAGGATCGCTGAGTAAAAGCATCTAAAGGCATCTCCCGGGCAGGGAGACAAGACTTGAAAGCTTCATCGCGGAGAAGCGCTCAATACAGAAACATGTTGCTTTTGCAATGTCTGTGAGGAATTTTCACTTACTGACCAGCTTTGCACCATGACGTGTCCATTGTTGATTTCATAGCGATCTTTAGAGCGTTCATGTCTTGGTCTTAAACACCCGTCCATCATAATAATGAGGTTGTGGGACTGCAGGCCACGCATGGTGGAGCAGGAAACCCGGTCAGAATACTCACGCTTAGTTATAGTCTGGAGTTTGGAAGTTCTGGATTTGGAATGTATGACACTTATCACACTACACATAAGCATCTCCTGTGTTCTACATGACATAGCAGGAGTGAGACTGACTTTGACACCCTTGGAGGCTCTGCTGGGCTATACTAGAGGGTTCCCCAAGAGCATGCGCAAGTTATTGGCTTTAGGCATTCTGATAGCAAAGCGAAGGATTGCGGTGGATGAGGGGCCCCACACCCACAATAAAGGAATGGTGTGCAGATTGGTCCTATTGCAACATACACTCAGAACATTTTAACGCTCTCATGCCTACACGTTGTAAACCAAAGAACATCTGGGATCCATACAAGGCATATTTGGCTCGTCAGGCCACAACGGATGAAACGGGAAGAACAGGATAGAGCGGGGATTGGTTAACTTAGTGGGAGCACAGATAAACCGAGCCATAATTCTGTCAGAGTTTGCCACATAATGTATCAAAAACAGGATCAACAATCGATTTTACGCTAGCCGACCCTGATCTATTTCCATACATAACAGATTTTCAAATTCAGGATCGAGTCGAAAGCGATCATTACCCTCAAACTTTTACATTAACCATCACTCCAATTGGGTCAGAGCAGGCAAATCCTCTTACATTAACGACACAACTCTACAACCTAAAACGGTTAATTTGGAATGAAAAGAACATCGACAAAATAATGGAGACATGCCGGTCATTGTTAACACCTACAGACGCAGACCACGCTGGAGATATTACGGGGCTCTGGGAGTCTTTTACAAACAACATCAATAAAAAATTTCAACCTACCCACAGAGATCATAAAACATCCAGAACTGGAGGAGGGCCATGGTACATGCCAAATATACGGGCAATAAAATCGCGACTGAACAAACAACTAAGGTTAATTCAAACTAATGGTCCTCAACCTTCGCAACAGACTCTCATAATTATAGAAAAGACGAAAAGGGAACTAAAACACGAAATAAAGGTGGCCAAACGAACATACAAGGAAAGTTTTGAGACCAACTTGCTCCACGCAAGTAAGCAGAGAAACTCGAAACAGTTTTGGGCAAAAATCAACTTCCTGCTAAATGGCAAACATCGCCAATTTACCTCCGACATAACAGAACAATCTTGGAGCATTCATATTGAAGACACATACAATTTTAGAACTGTACAGACAACAGTCAGCACTGGTGATAATACAAACGAGACTAAAAGGTGCTTCAGTCTGGAGAAAATATCAGAGGCTAGGAGTCAGAGTATGGAAAAATGGACATCGGCGGACGCATCAGCCACCGACTTAAAGACTTCATCCAACGCCAAACTCCATACCGAAATCATAGAAATACAGAAAGACAGTAGCATTTTTATTAGGCATGCGCAAAGAGTAGAACCTGTACAGATAACACAAAAGCAGATTCTGCATACAATAAAACACTTGAGATCGGACGGGGCACCCGGCCCTAACGGTCTACCGAATGCACTGTTCAGGTACGACCCCGAGTTTTGGTCCTGCTATTTAACCCCCTGTTCTCCAATAGCTTAGAGACTGGAAATATTCCTGACTCTTGGAGGGGCAGCATCTTTCAACCCATTTATAAGTCAGGAACACGCTCAGACCCCAGCAATTACAGACTGATAGCCCTTATAGATGTAGAGGCTAAGATCTACGCAACAAATCTACTGGCAGACTTGGAGACATGGATAAGCTGCAAAAGTCTAATCCCAAAAACACAGACTGGGTTCAGGGCCGGCATGGGGACTTTAACAAATATTTCAGCACTCACCCTTTTAGCAAAGAAAGCGATCGCCAATTCAAACATCCTCTACACATGTTTCGTAGATCTTAAAGCAGCCTTTGATAAAGTGCCAAGAGCCAAGCTATGGGCTAAAATGAAAGCTTGAGGAATCCCCCCCAAATTACTAGAAGCAATCATCAACCTATATTCTCAAACCTGGGTTCAGATAAAAAAAGGGGATGGCCGGAGTTTAACCAAGAAATTTCCAACAAAAAACGGGCTAAAGCAAGGATGCGTTCTGGCGCCGTGTCTTTTCAACCTCTACACGGCTGATCTAGAAAGCACCCTTAGTCTCATTCATGGAGACCCACCCAAATTGGGAGAGACACCAATAGCAAGTCTGCAATATGCGGACGACATCGTGTTACTCTCTAAAACTCCGCTAGGTCTACAGCGCCTGATCTCTCAACTAGCAATATACATTTCAAAAGAACAACTGATAATCAATCTAAAAAAATCTAACGTTTTATGTTTTTCCAGCATTCATAAAAAACGCCCCAAATTCATCTGGAGGATAAACTCAAGTATCCTATTGCAGGTGGAAGTATATAAATATCTGGGGGTTCTTTTAGATCACCATTTAAGTTTCAAACAACACCTAGAACATGCCAACACAAAAATCAAACAATTATCATTTGCTTTCAAAACTCTACAGAAAAGCCTAAGTGGCAGCTCAACAAACCATCTCCTAAAGGTAGTGGCTGCAAAATTTTTGCCAGCGATAACATATGGCTCGGAAATGCTGAATACCAAGGACTCCCAAATGCTAAATCTAGCCCAGTCCAGACTGTTTAAAAAACTGTTTCTAATCCCGCGACACATCTCTCAGGCACAGATACGCCTGGAATATGGATTAACGAACCAGACGCAGGCCAGACAAGGTGTCCTGGCCAAATATTGAGGGCTGCGGAAGACAACACGCTTGCCCACCACTGCTGGGAGGAGGTAGAAAAACAATCAAGGAACAAAAATTCGATATGCCAAATTTTAAAACAAGCGCTTCTAACGCTAAATCTGGAGGAAGCCTGGCAAACACCCATGTCATACCCTGTTTTTAAAAAAATCACAAACAAATCGATTAAAAAAATATCGTTTCAAACCGATAAAACTTTATTTGCCGGTAAAAGTCATGCATGGTCGGTGATGCCATCCTATAAGCATATGAAACCTCAACCCTATCTGCAAGAATGCTTCAGAGACCACTATAAGCGGAAATTGACCTTACTGAGATTGGGTTCTTTTTCAAATAAAGATCTCATTCCAAAATGGCTACAGACCTGGCCATCATTGGACTGCCGCCTCTGTGGTAACGGAGCAGAGTCACTACTACATCTATTATGCATCTGTCCGGTATTACATAACTTAAGGACGTCACTTCTAAGGCCAATCCTAAGAGAAACTCAAATCCGGACTTGCAGAGCGGCCGTCATAAAATGCCTCAGCGGTTCTTTAGTTCAACTGTCTTGCAACACCGTCAAATTTTTGTCACTAGTAGCACAAGAACTAGAAAAGAAAGAAACAGCACAAAACCTTGGAAAGAATGAAACACCAAAATAAGAATTTGGCAGAAGGGTATAAAGTAGCCGGCCTAAGTCTTTATCAGACCTTTTTCTGTACTCCCTTTCTTTCAAAGCTCCTTTCTATGACAAGCCCTAGGCACAAACACGATCATACTAGTAAATGTTCCGGGACAGGAAACTATAGTGACTTAAGAAACTGGATAGAAAATTATGCATAGCAGCTCTGAACTTTGCTCCCTCCCCATTTTCCGTTGGCATTAGCAGTAGCACTTTAATTACAACAGAAAGCATGGATATGTTTACATTGCTGTTACAATAATCCGCTGTTCTTTGGTTCCATATCACATGAGGGTTACGACAACTAAAAATGTTTTAATGCAATTTTTATTCTGTATCTGAATTATGAAGTTTTCATCATGGTGGTATGTTCCACTCTTTTTATGATTTTAACAGATCAAATAAAAGTATTTTTTTGCTCATTGCTGGTTAACTTAGTGGGAGCACAGATAAACCGAGCCATAATTCTGTCAGAGTTTGCCACATAATGTATCAATGTTGGGCCAGATGGTTGCTGATAAGTTGTGTTGTATCCCCTGGTTGTTACATTAGAACCAATGTATAAAGGCTATGCCCCCTTAGATCAGAATGTAGGATGGTTGTACTGACTATGCTGTCAATGTCAAGATGGTATTACTTTCTCCTTGCTGCTGCTGAACTTAATGTAATGACTAACATGAACAATGTTTGTATGGAAAATGAAAATAAAGTTTAAAAAAAAAAAAGCATCTCCTTTGTAGTTGTGGTAAGCTGGTAGAACCCCAACTTCCTAAGTACCGGACAATCATTATAGGCAACGTGCCTCTTCCGCATACAATCAACATCATCTGTGAGTGTGCTGATACCAGTCAAACTATGTCTCAATGTATTCCACCGTTAAGAGCAGTGACATTTAGAATTGTTAATCTGATATACGCCATTGTAATTGCATTTATATAGTGCTGACTACCCCTTACGAGGCATCAAAGCGCTTTTTCAGCGAGTAGCACGCTACTCCGGAACCCATAAAGGGTTAGTGGTGAATTAGTATAGTGAAAAACGAAAGTAATTCGAGTGGTGGATATGTTAGTTATTTGGATTGAGAAGGATAATGGAGGGATAGAAGAGGGAAAAAGGTTTGCATTTATATAGCGTCTGCTACCGCTGATGAGGTGTTGAAGCGCTTTTTGGTGAGTAGCACGCTACTCCGGAACCCAAACAGGATTAGTGGGAATTAGTATTGGGAAATATGCAATTAATTTGAGTGGTGGACATGTTAGTCTGTTATTTGGATTGAAAAGGAACAGTGGAGGGATAAAAGAGGAGAGGGTCTAGAAAATGTTTTTTTTGGGGGGGGGAGTTTATAGCCGTAGGAGGGGGTTTGGGATGAGTAAAGGGGAGGTGGAGGGGAGTTAGTATATAAAAATATTAAATGAATGTGAGTGGTGGACATATTATTCTGTTATTTGAATTGAAAAGGAATAGTGGAGGGATAAAAGAGGGCTAGAAGAGGGAAGGGTCTAGAATTTTTTAGTTTTTTTTAGTTTTTGTAGTTCATAGCAGTAGGAGGGGGTTTGGGATGAGTAAAGGGGAGGTAGAAGGGGAAGATTGTGAGGGAAGGGTTTAGAAAGTCTTGTTTGGGAGATCTGAATTGTAAAAGAGGTATGAGATGCAAGGAGGGGTAGAGGGAAGAGTCTAGAAAGCTTTATTTTGGGAATCATAGTAGTGGTATGGGGTTTGGGATGAATGAGAGATAGTGCATTGGATATGCTGAAGTAGAAGAAAAGTGATAAATAAATAGATACATAAGTACATGGAAGGTATATATATGCATAAGGAAGGTAAAATATGTAGATTAAAGATGTATTTAATAAACTCTGGCTTTCAAGTGTTGTACTTTAAATTAAAAGTCCACATAACAATAAGGAATGTACCTAATGCAATGAAAATTACATCTGATAGAGAGTTAAAGCTGCAGATTCCTTACCTTTGAATTTCCCAGGCGTCAGGCTGGATCTGGAAACTTTTGCTGAGCAATACCCCTTGCCAGCGTGGTCGGCACCTCCGGTGTCCATTGGCGGTGCCAGCCCCATCCTTATTCCCGACAACACATAGTCAGAAAGACGTCGTTCGACGCCGATTCCAACATCGATTGAACCCAGGGATTCTGTGTTATCGCCTGAACACTTTGTGTACGTGTTAGGCTCGGGAGAGGAATGGGAGGGGTCTATAGACCCTCTGGAACACCAGGATAACTCTGCAGAGCAGTTGCACTGGTATGGGGAACTTGGGGAAGCCAGTGGACTGAATACTTCTCCAGATACTGCCATGCTGGCTCTGCCAACTGTGGCTATGGAGGAGGGGGCATCTTATGCCATGGTGGTCAAGAGGGCAGCCGAGGTCCTTGGACTGGAGCTGCCCTCAGTGGAGGTCACAACTAATCTCCTGACTGAAGTGCTTCAGCCTGGGGCTTCCACCTCAGAACCCCTTTTGCCCTTTAATGAAGCACTTACTGATGTCCTTCTAGGCATGTGGTCCAAGCCTAGCACAGGGGCTCCTGTGAATAGGACAATTGCAAGCCACCATCGCCCAGCTCCTGGCGAACCAAAGTTCCTCAGCTAACACCCCACCCCAGAAAGTTTGGTGGTGCAGGCCTCTATGTCACAGGGTGTGTTCCCTGCTGCTCCCCTGGATAGGGAATCCAAGAGGCTGGATTCATTTGGCAGGAAAATGTTTTCTTCCTCCAACCTGGCATTGCGGTCGGTGAATACTGCATGCTTATTAGTCCGTTTCTCCCACTCCTTTTGGGAGACGGTTGCGCAAGTGCTGCCACAAGTCTCGGAGGAGGCCAGGCTGTGCTCTCTCAGGCAATTAAGGACGGGAGAGATGCAGCAAAATTCACCATAAGGTGTGGCCTTGATACGACGGATTCGCTGGTCAGTTCGATTTCCACAACAGTGGCCTTGAGGCACCACACCTGGCTTAGGATAACTGGCTTCTCGGGTGATGTCCAGGCAAATCTGATGGACATGCCCTTTGATGGAACCCGCCTTTTTGGGAGCAAGGCAGATTCAGCCCTAGTGAGGTTCAAGGACTCTCGAGCTATGGCCTGATCCATGGGCCTCTCCTCTACTCCTCTTGGCCAGTCTACCTTTTGTCCCTTTCGTGGCAATGAAAGGGGTTTCTGGCCGCGTCAGCCCTATCCCAGCCACCATCCTGCGCAGGCTTCCCAAGCCGTGCGGGGACGTAGACGCGGTTCATTCTGACCTAGGAATGGTAGCCCTCTGCAGCTGCAGCCTCCAAGCACTCCTAGTCTGACTCTAAAAGGCCACACCACTCCCGTTGGTGGGAAAATTCATCATCATCTCCAACACGGAAGGTGGGTCTTGCAGATCATTCAGGAGGGCTATTCTCTTCCTTTCCTTTCTTTTCCTCCTCCCATTCTGCCAAATCAGGAATGGCTGACGGAGAATCATTTAAAATTGCTCCAGGAGGAAGTTACAGTTCTCTTGGCCAAGGGAGCTATATAAAGGGTCCCGGGTTCAGAAGTAGGCAGTAGCTGTTATTCCCGCTACTTTCTGATTCAGAAGAAGAACAAAGGGTTGCGGCCCATTTTAGATCTTCGCACCGTCAATCTCTTCCTCATGAAGGAGAAATTCAAGATGCTCACTCTAGTTCAGTTCTTGTCTGCCCTGGACCAAGAAGACTGGATGGTAGCGTTGGATCTGCAGGATGCATATTTTCACATCCCCATCCTGCCGGGCCACAGGTGTTTCCTGCGGTTCAAGGTAGGCCGCCAGCACTTTCAGTTTACCTGCTCCCCTTTGGCCTTACCAGTGCCCCTCGGGTGTTCACCAAGATGATGGCGGTGGTCGCAGCTCATCTGCGCAGGTTAGGAGAGTCAGGCTTCCCCTACCTCGATGACTGGCTGTTGAAGGTGTCCTCTCCCCAGGCTGTTGTCTTCCACCTTCAAACTGCGGCAAACCTCCTGCATAAATGTGCCGAAGTCACACCTGACTCCTTCTCAGATGCTCCCTTTCATCGGAGCTGTTCTGGACACAGTGCAGTTTTTTAGTCTATCCTCCCGAGCAGCGTGTCCAGGATATTCAGGTTATGATTCCGATGTTTCGGCCTCTATCCTGGATTTTAGTGAGACTGACTCTGAGGCTGTTGGGCCTCATGGCCTCCTGCATCCTGTTAGTAAAGCATGCCTGGTGGCGTATGTGGGCTCTGCAGTGGGACTTGAAGTTTCAGTGGGCACAGCATCAGGGAAATCTCACCGATGTGGTTCAGATCTCAGAAGGAACTGTGAAAGATCTGCAGTGGTGGTTGACGAACCGCGATTGGGTCAACGGCAGACCCCTCTCTCTTCCCCAACCAGATCTCACAGTCGTGACTGATGCGTCACTTCTGGGATGGGGTGGCCATCTGGAAGAGGTGGAGATCAGGGGACACTGGTCTCCAGTTGAGTCGGGGCTCCACATAAATTTGCTGGAGCTCAGAGCAATTCGATTGGCATTGAAAGCATTTCTTCCCTCTGTCAAGGGGAAGCTAATGCAGGTGTTCACGGACAACACCACCGCCATGTGGTACTGCAACAAGCAGGGTGTGGTGGGGTCGTGGAGCCTTTGACGAGAGGCCCTGTGTCTCTGGACATGGCTGGAACAGCAGGCCATCACCCCGGTGGTTCAACACCTGGCAGGTTCTCTGAACGCCAGGGCGGACAAACTCAGCCGTTGATGCCTAGCGGATCATGACTTGCGTCTCCAGTCGGAGGTGGCGCAAGGTCTCTTTCAGCAGTGGGGAGAACCTTGGTTATATTTGTTTGCCTCCAAAGAGAACGTGCAGTGTCAGCAATACTGCTCGCTGGAGTTTCCACGGCATCTATCACTCAGCGACGCTTTTTGTTGTGAGTGGAACTCAGGCCTGCTGTACGCCTTTCGGCCCAATGCACTCCTGTCCAGGGTTCTGAAGAAGATCAGGAGCGACCGGGCCCAAGTCATTCTTGTGGCTCCGGACTGGGCGAGGAGAGCCTGGTATCCAGAGCTTCTGAAGATGAGCATCGATCCTCCGATCAGGCCGCCCCTTCGGGAGGATTTTCCATCGCAGCAGCAGAGAAGGGTCCTCCACCCAAACCTGTCAACTCTGCGCCTGCATGCGTGGAGATTGAGCGGCGGCAGTTGATGGCTTTTGACCTTCCTCCCGAAGTATGAAGCGTTATTTTGGCAGCCAGGCGGGCCTCCACTAAGTCTGTATACGCCTGCCATTGGCAGAAATTTGTATTATATTGTACAGAAAGGTCTATTGATCCTCTTTATGCTTCTCTTTCCACTGTTCTTTTATTCATTCTGACCCTAGACCAACAGGGCTCTGCTTTGCGAACTCTCAAGGGTTACCTTTCTGCTCTGTCTGCTTTTTTGCGGCTGCCAGACCAGCCCTCTCTCTTTAAGTCTCCGATTGTGCATAGGTTTCTAAGTACGCTCACTTGTTTCCACCCACGCCCTTTGTTATGCCGCAGTGGGACCTTAATTTGGTCCTCACCTACCTAATGTGTGCTCCCTTCATGCCTTTACGTAACTGTTCCCTCTGGCTGTTGACCATCAAAACAGGCTTTTTAGTGGCGATTACATCTGCCCGGAGGGTGAGTGAGTTGCAGGCGTTATCCTGCTCGCCTCCCTATCTGATGTCATTTCCAGACAAAGTGGTGCTTCGCACCCAGGCTTCCTTTTTACCAAAGGTCGTGACCCAATTCCATCTGGGTCAATCCATCATGTTGCTCACCTTCTTTGCTCCCCCACATCCTTCTAAAGAGGAGGAGCTTCTCCACCGACTGGACCCAAAAAGAGCATTTTCGTTCTACCTTGAACACACAAAAGAGTTCCGGGTGGACAACCAACTCTTTGTGGGGTACGTGGGAGCTAAGAAGGGAAGGGCAGTGCAGAAAAGAACAATTTCTTGCTGGGTCATTTCTTGCTGGGTCATTCTCTGCATTAAGATCTACTATGCCTTGGCAAAGAAGCAGCCCCCTGAGGGATTAAGGGCCCAGTCCACCAGGGGAAAGACTGCGACTACGTCCTTGGCTCGGGGTGTCCCAGTCCTGGAAATCTATCAGTCAGCAACGTGTGCATTTTTGCACACGTTTGCAAACTCTACTGCCTGGACATTCAGGTCCACCGGGACTGGCGTTTTGCCGTTCGGTCCTGCAGGACTTCCCTGTTTAAGGTATTTGTCCGTAACCCACAGCCGGGATAGTATGGCTTGGGTTTATTCAAAGGTAAGGAATCTACAGCTAGAAGTCTCTATCAGATGAAAAAGTTACTTATCTTCGGTAACACATTATCTGGTAGAGACTCTATCTAGCTGCAGATTCCTTACAGCCCCACCCATGCCTCCCCGCCTTGCGGACTAATGTTGTAGGCTAGGGTTACTCCCCCTTTTCAGGGCCCTAGATTTGCACACGACTGCGTCAGTTACTACGTGGCTTTGCGCTTCTGGTGTGGAAAAAACCCAAAGTACTGACGTCCACATGCCTGGGTTACGCCTATATAGGTACTGCAACATCATAACTGACGCTAACTACACCGACGACGTCACATGGAGCCGAATGGAGCCACTCGACGGCGCGCAAAAAGGGTTTTGTATGCAAAAGTTTCCAGATCCAGCCTGACGCCTGGGAAATTCAAGGGAAAGGAATCTGCAGCTAGATGGAGTCTCTACCAGATAATGCATTACCGAAGGTAAGTAACTTGTTCCTCTCTAAAGTGGATGCCCGCCATTTTTATTTAGATTTAGTGCCCTACATTATCACCAAACCCAAGCACTATTCAACACATCTGTACAAAAACCTTTCTGTCTTCCCCTCCTTCTCCTCCTCTAAATCAGCTGCAACCTTCTGCCAAAAAAAGTATCCTATGACCTTAAGACCAGAAAAGACCAGAAAAAGAGACCCCTCCCCACGTACCCTTGGCAGATGAACTTAACATGGGTCATGAGACCCAAAATTCTGCGTCCTACGGTTCAGCACCACCTGGTGTAACTTAATTAAACTGTATTACAAATGTTTTATCCTATGGGGAAAATATACCTGTGTCTACTATACACTCAAACTTATTCCACTCACTCTCTGTCACTGAAACCCACTACATTCTTTGGAAGTGCGACCGTATATTCCTAACAGATAATCCTGACAACAACAGTTGTATAAAAATACAAATCAATTTATTAATAAAACCCTATAAGGTACACAATTAAAAATTGAAGGCAATTTTGCAAAATGTAATAAATGTTGTACATAGAATATTAACACAGACATATAAAACAAATCCTATTTGTACAATTTAAAAACACACACTGTAAATAAGAAAAAGAGAGTACAAATCACAAGACAGAAAAGCACTATGTCATAAATGGTGTACACATTCGTAGAACAAAACTTTACGGGCTAGAACCTGGTATTGTTTAATTCATGAAATACTCCTTGGTCTAGCCACTTAACAAATTGTGTACTCTTCGAACTGGGCGTCGACGCGTTTGGATGGACTCTTATATCACCATCTTTTTCAAGACATAAAAATGTATTGTACTCTCCAAACCAATAATAATACACATATAATGGATTAAAAACCTCTCTGGGGCAATGGTAACTGCTCCTTCAACACTAAGCTTATGCTTCCTGGGTGATGGGGGTCGATACCTCCTATTCCTTTTTTAGAGTATGCTTCGATACTTCTTTAGTTGTAGCCCATCTTCAATAGTCATAGCAGGTTCCTGTAGTAATGTGCCCAGCACCAGATCTAATAGTTCGGTCAAGTAGTCCTGATCTTGTAGAGCAATGAGTATAAAACGAGATGTATCGATAAAATTCAATAACAGTCAGGTTGGATATCCGAATATCACAAGAAATATCCAGTTGTCCTAAAAGTTGTATCCTTAATATCGGGGATCAGGTTCCAAATGGTCAAAAAACCTCTGGGATCTTTATCCTGGGGAATCCGAATTTTGTCCTTCCGTCACCAGTTGTTATCAGCTAGTATAGTTGGGGAGATCCCTGATAAGCCCCTGAGCCTTTCTTTTGTCCGAGGGACTTTGGTGTCCAGGAAGACATCTCAAAGGGACTACCCAGAAGGCCCTAGACGCAGCTCTCCCTTGCATCTGATCCAGAGCGCGACGATCCTCGCAATGACGAAAGTTACGTATATGTGGCAACGTCATCTCTTTCCGTAAAAAGATAAAAGGACAATTTTACCCATTGACTTCAATGGGAAACCGTGGGAAAACCTGGGCAAAGAAAGCAACCACCGCATTGAGAAAATATGAAGCAGTCAAGATTAACTTAATTAAACCAGCCAGAGTAAGGTTCTCAATATTTTACATTACAGAGTTGCCCCCTGTGACTTGCTTTCTGTTATTTCACTATAATGCCTTCTCCTTTCACAGTTAAGGAGAAAACCAGTCAATTTGAACTTTGCAAGCTGATGTAGGAACACAGGAGCAACAGCTTTCTTAAAAGGGTCAATGAACTATCCTACAGTGGCCTGATAAAAGTCAGAATGAACAAAAAGTATGGTGCCCTTCTGTGATGAGCATATTGGACTGAGCAAGACCCTTAATAGCTTTCCTCAGTTACATTTATTAGGGGCCACTACAAAGTTCAGATGATTTAGAAGTCCCTTAAAGAAGATAGAATAGAAACGATGTGCTCAGAGAACTTGCTAGGAAGAATCCCATCAATAAATCCACAGTAATTGCTACTAGGATTATCCACCCCTTGTGGCCTCGAGAGATTTAATTTAGATTTATGCAGCATCTTAGGTTAGGTTTTCAGTGACTGTCAAACTAGCGGTTTATGTTGGGGGGTACTAAATGATGTCTACTCAGAGGATAGTAGGCTGAACTTTCACTACGCCTTCTGTGCATAACATCCTGCATGTGTACGGTGGCAGAAGAAGGCCATCGTGCAGTGACCCTCTAGTTGGAGCTACCACCACTGACTGTTACGTGGGGTGGTCTTCTTATCCCTTGAAACTTCTCTAATGTTTCTCCACAACAGAGAGAGATGTTACTAATATGCATGGAGCCATGAACATTTCTGCAGAGAAGAGACCAGAGAGAGAGCGAGAGAGAGAGTCAGAACCAGGGGTGCAGTGCTACCTTCTGCAGTGGTTGTACAGTGCGGATAGATTGAGGATATTGATCCTTGTGGTGATACAGTTGGCTGAGAGGATGTGTTCTTCCCTTGAGGGCCAACTTCATCATTACTTGCCAAGTCGAAGCAATTTTATGCTGTAACAGCTGCATCATGCAGAGTGGTGCAGGCTTTTCAGAGGTTGTGGCCAGCTACGCGACCTTTCTTCTCACCCTGCCACATGGTACCCTATGCAGTAATGCCAATCACTTTAGGATCCAGAACACGCCAGAGGGAGGGCCTCCACGCTTGCAGCTCTTGCATTGATCCCACTAGACTGGGCCACCATCACCTGAACAGACATTAGACTTGAAAAGGGGACACGTGTCACAAGTAGGTAAATGTGTTCTTTTGTCATTTGAGTGGAATGTGAAGCTAGGTCAGGTACTCCTTTGACCATGCTCAAGCGGACCATTGTCTTCCCCATTTTCCCCTCCAACCAGCTGTGTAGCATTCTTCACACTTTTTGTAAAAAAAACAATACTGGGGTCAATTCATAAAGACATTTATGAATACATGAAATAGTACTCTTGTAACACTACTTCATGCACTAATAAATGCCTTTGTGAAGTAGTACTCCTGCACTACTACTTCCTGCGCTCATAAATGCCTTTGTGAAGGAGTACTTCAGCAGTACTACTTCACGAGCTCATAAATGCCTTTGTGAAGGAGTACTTCAGCAGTACTACTTCACATGTTCATAAATGTCTTTGTGAAGGTGTTCTTCTTCAGTACTACTTCACATGCGCATAAATGTCTTTGTGAAGGAGTACTCCTGCGCAGCACCACTTCACGTGCTCATAAATGCGTTTGTCAAGGAGTACTACTGTGCAGCACCACTTCACATGCTCATAAATGCCTTTATCAAGTGGTACTCCTGCTCAGTACCACTTCACGTGCGCATAAATGCCTTTGTGAAGGAGTACTCCTGCGCAGTACCACTTCACGTGCTCTTAAATGCTGTTGTGATCTGGCCACATAGCTTGGAATATAAACGCGTATGAAAAATGTTTTTCATGTGTGCCTAATGTGCGATCATTAAAAAGGAGGCCACTAAATCTGAAACAGTAGTTTCAATCTTGTGTTTTTGTTGCAAATGAGAACTTAGTTATTTAGGTCTCGCCTAGGCACCGCATGGGCGGTCTTTTCGAGACATGCTGTGTATCCACTCTTTGGGCTTACAGCCCGCCCATTGCTTTTGATTAGTTTCTTCACGTGTCCTTCTCAGAAGCTTGCTTCTATGTGGGTAATCTGCGTTTTTTGTCCCTCCTTCCTGTGTCTTGGAGCAGTGACCTATTACTTGTATCCTTTCACTTTTGTCTATTTCAGTTTGTGTATGTGCACTATTTTTTTTGTTTCTTTCAGCCCGTGTTGTAGGAAGGTTCCCTTTTGTTTCTTTGTAGTGTTGTTTCCGTTTCTGTAAACAGCCCTGTAAATCTTATCCTTATCTCGAAACATTTGCTGTTTTCTGAAGGGGCCTTTTTCGTCCACCACTCCATCCCTCATCGCTGCTTGCCCCCTCTGTAGTCAGCTGCTCTTTCCATCTCCTCCCCTCTGATTCCCACTTTTGCTTCCTGGCCCCTTGTTACAGCTGCTTCCGATGGAGAGCTACAAGCACACGTGAGACCGCCAATCATTACACAGAGGCACAATGCATTAACAATAATTATCGCAACCATATATGCAAAACCAAAATGTTACAGCTATGTATTTTATAAAACAAACCGTTCACTTTTGTCTATTTCAGCTCGTGTATGAGCACAATGTTTTTTGTTTCTTTCAGCCCTTCTTTTGGGAAGGTTCCCTTTTGTTTCTTGGTAGTGTTGATGCTCCTAGCTCAGTTTCTGTAAATATTGTCCTTATCTCGTAGATTTTGCTGTTGTCCAAGGGAGCCTGTTTCGTCCACCACCCCCTCCTTCATTGCTGCTTGCCCCCTCTGTCATCGGCCATTCTTTCCATCTCCTCTCCTCTGAGTCCCGCTTTAGCTTCCCAGCCCCTTGTTACAACTGCTCCACGCACACGTGAGACCGCCAATCATCACACAGAGGCACAATGCATTAAAAATAATTATTGCAACCATATAAACAAACCAAAACTTTACAGCTATGTATTTTATAAAAGGAACCGCTAGTGCACAGTCTTGCGGCTACCCTTCGTGTTACAAAAGTTAACATTCAGGAGCAACGAAAGCAGTTTTGCGAGCAGTCTACTTCATCTACTTTGCGCTGTGTTATGTGACTCAAGTTCGCTGACGGGTTGCGCAGGGATGATGCTACAAGAGATGATTAATTTACAAACATTGATTCACACTTTTACGTCAGTACTCCACAACCCAAGTACCACTTCTATCATATGTTGTGATGGCTCTGCCTTGACAATATACAGAGCTCCGCTGCTTTTCAATTCGGTTTATATATAAATACAAACTCTGTACTGACTGGAGGTTAAAATAAGACCCCCACTCCTACTGAAAGAACCAAGACTCTGTGTGTTCTGCTAAAAATGGCTTAACAAAGCATGTACTATAGCTTGCTGAACACATGCCAAATGGAGCTTTTGTAATCTGCAAGTAATGGTTTCCAATGCTATTGAGGTAGTGAAGGGCATTACTGCTTCAGCTGGCTAACATTGACAAAAAACCTTTGCAAAGCCTATAGGTCTACCGAAGTAAGACAAAACATCCAACATACATCACGCAATCAGCAAAACATTAAAAACTATTTTAGTAACACAAACAATCTACATCTACTATCCACATAAATACTGTAGAATAGAGAAAACAAAAATAGAACCTCTCGCAAAGGTGAGACATATTGGCTTTGCCAATGCTTGTTGATTTATAGCATGCATTTATATATGCTCGAGGCATGTGAGCTGTAGATCACATGCTTTGCATACTCCTCCCATCTAGTGTTGGGTCCAGATGTTTGCAATTTGTTTTTCTTCGAAGAAGTCTTTCTAGTCACGAGGTAGGTGACTCCTCCTTTCGGTGATAGTGCGCATGGGCATCGACTCCATTGTTAGATTGTTTTTTTTCCGCCATCGGGTTCGGAAGTGTATTGCTGCGCCCCGGTTCGAAACCGTACTTCGGAGAAGGTTCCGAGCAAGAAGATTACGATGCGCCAGGGGTCGAAGAAGAACCTGTATCCATTTCGGAATCGGACTCTGACATGGAAGAACACGTGCCGCAAGGTCAACGTATCGTGAGTACAGCACACCCCTCGCCCCAAATACCTATTCATCCCAAGCAAAAGGCTTCGGTCCCACCTCTGCCTTCGGGCCACGGTTGGCACTGAGAAGATGTTTTCAACGCCGAAACATGCACCAAAGCCTTCCGGCCCGGGATCGAGTCGACTAAAGTCGGGCACCGAGCTGAAACCTTCAGGTTCGAAACCCAAAACCACTTCGGAGCCGAAACATTTGACACCAAAACCGGCTTCTGAACTTAAACCTTCGGCACCGAAAATTCATCTGACCCCGGCACCGAAAATTTCGGGTCCGAAACAGAAAGACGCTCCTCTGCAGCAGCAGGACCCCTGTTTCGTCGTCCCACCCCTGAAATCGGACCCCAAACAGAAAGCACTCTATATTAATCCTCAGACAGGACATCTTTCTACTAAATTGCCTCAGAAAGTTAAACCAGACTCAGAGGACACTTATCATATTCCTTTGAAGAGGAAGCATGTTGGTACTAACCCCTCTCCTCCTCCATCACCTCCTGCCCCACAGTTACAGCACTTATTAATTACACCAACTAACTCTACTCAACAACCTGATGATGAGGATGATGGGAATGGTGGGGATGATCCTTTACCAGCAGATCCCTGTAAAGACTATAACACTGACTGACCCACAGATAATGACCCAGACCTTTACCCTACAAAGCCTTCCCCACCTGACGACATTGTGGGGTACATAGAATTATTATCTAGAGCTGCAGAGTATCCTGGGGTACAATTACATAAAGAATACCTAGAAGAGGACTTTCTATTTGAAACCCTTAGTAGCTCACAAAGGTCCACTCACACTCTCCCTATGCTCAAAGGCATGATGAGACATGCAGACGATATATTCAAAGACCCTGTTCGTGTTCGCATTCTCACCCCCAGGATAGACAAAAGGTACAAGCCTGCCCCATCAGATCCAGTTTTTATTAAAGGGCAGTTACCACTGGACTCTTTAGTAGTCTCTAATGCCCGTAAACGGGCAAATTCACAAACTTCAGGGGACGCCCCCCCCTCCATACAAAGAGTCCAAACTGATAGACGCCTCCGGTAAAAGGGTAGCCGCCCAAGCAGCAAATCACTGGCGTATTGCCAACACACAGGCTCTTCTAGCCAGGTATGATAGGGCACACTGGGACGAGATGGAACAATTGCTCCAATTTCTACCGGATTAGCATAAGGCTAAAGCTCAAGACCTAGTCCAAGAAGGAAAGCTCATCTCAAATTCATCAATTAGGTGTACTTTGGTTGCTGCTGACACTGCAGCTAGAGCAATCAATACTAGTGTACTATTAAGGAGGCATGCATGGTTAAGGATCTCTGGATTTAAACCTGAAGTCCAGCAATCTATTTTGAATACACCATTTGATAAACAGCATCTCTTTGGACCTGTAGTAGATACGTCCTTAGAAAAGATGAAAAAGGATACGGAAGTGGCTGAATCTATGTGAGCCCTACAGTCTCCTTCTAATTGTGGCTCCTTTCGTTGCTCTTTTTATTGTGGGGGGTCCAAGACCATCTCTTCAGACTCTACTGCTGCACCCTACAAGGGCAACAATCAATCCTCCTCCTCCAGAGGCTTCTTTAGAGGAGGGTACAGAGGTAACAATGGCAAGGGTAGAGGTAGAGGTTCTACACCATGTACCTCCAACTCTCCTAACAAACAGTGACTTGCCTACGCTTCTCCCCGATCATCTAACACCTGTCGGGGGACGTCTTTTACAATTCCTCCCCATCTGGCAATCGATAACTACAGACAAATGGGTGCTAGGAATTATCCAACATGGTAATTGCCTGGAGCTTACCAACAACCCTCCAAACATTCCACCACGTTCTCACAAAATGTCACCAGAACATTTACATCTACTTCAGCAAGAGGTCCAGTCTCTCCTCTCCAAAGGAGCCTTAGAACCTGTGCCGTTACAACATCGAGGAACAGGTGTGTACTCCCAGTATTTTCTCATCCCCCCAAAAAACGGCTCCCTGAGACCTATTCTAGACCTCAGAGAAATAAACCTCTACAAACTTTCAGAGCATTTTCACATGGCAACACTTCAACAAGTGCTCCCACTCTTACGACAGGGCGATTTTATGTCTTCTCTACACTTAAAAGATGCATATTTCCACATTCCAATTCATCCCGCTCACCGCAAATACCTCAGATTCATGATAGCGGGTCAACATTACCAATACAAAGTACTCCCGTTTGGAGTCACCACTGCTCCCAGAGTATTTACCAAATGTCTGGCAGCAGTCGCAGCACATCCACGAAGACAACACATCCATGTCTTCCCATACCTGGACGACTGACTCATCAAAGCCAGCAATTACCAAATGTGTTTACAACACACTCAAACCACTATTCACTTACTTCATCAACTAGGGTTTATAGTAAATGTGTTAAAGTCACATCTACAGCCTTCCAACACACAAACGTATCTGGAAACCACAATAGATGCTCAAAAAGCTCTAGCATCTCCCAACGCAGCCAGGATTCACAATATTCAGTCCATTCTCACTCAATTTCAGCCCAACCAGTCATTACCAGTGAAAGTATTCATGCAACTGCTAGGAATGATGGTGTCTTGCATTTTAATTGTTCCCCACGCAAGACTTCACATGCGTCCCCTTCAATAATGCTTAGCAAGTCAGTGGAACCAATTGCAGGGTCAGTTGACTGATCTGGTGTTGGTAGTTGGCTGCACCCATCGCTCTCTGCAGTGGTGGAACCTACAAAATTTATCCAAAGGGCGGCCCTTTCTCGACCCTGTTCCACAGACAGTGCTAACAGCAGACGCATCGCTCACTGGTTGGGGCGCTCACCTACAAACTCACAGAATCCAGGGACTGTGGACTCTAAAGTACAAGAGCCTCCACATAAATCACCTAGAGCTACTAGCAGTGTTTCTAGCGCTCAAAGCCTTTTAAACTCACCTAATAGGCAAAACTGTACTGGTCCGCACTGCAACATGACAGCTATGTATTATATACAAAAACAGGGGGGGGCACACTCTCTCCAACTGTCACACCTAGCACAAGCCATTTAGAAATGGGCCATACATCACAAAATCTATCTCCTAGCAGAACATCTTCCAGGAGTAAACAATCAAATTGCAGACCTTCTCAGCAGACAGAGACAGCAAATCCACGAGAGGGAACTTCATCCCCAGATTCTTCATCCCTACTTTCAGGAATGGGGATTTCCTCACATAGACCTGTTCGCCACAGCTCAAAACGCAAAATGCCCAAGCTTCGCCTCCAGGTTCCCACTCCCGCTCTCCAAAGGCAATGCCCTATGGATGAACTGGTCAGGGATATTTGCCTATGCTTTTCTGCCTCTCCCACTCATTCCATTAGTAGTTCGGAAGCTCAGACAATCATCCCTCAAACTCATTCTCATAGCTCCCACATGGGCACATCAACCTTGGTTCACCACCCTGCTAGAGCTCTCAATAGTTCCACACCAAAAGCTGCATCTCAGCTTCAGTCTCCTCACTCAGAGCCATGGAGGAATCAGGCATCCAAATCCCAAGGAACTCAACCTGGCAATTTGGCTCCTGAAGTCATAGAGTTTGTTTTTATAATTACAACCAGACTGTATGAATATCCTAAAAGAAGCTAGGAAACCTACCACTAGAGCATGTTATGCAGCAAAGTGGAAAAGATTTGTTATATACTATAACAATATCAATCCCCTTGATGCTTCAGTGCAAAACATCATCTGTTGTCTTTTACACTTACAGCAATCTGGATTGGCCTACACTTCCATTCGATTGCATTTAGCAGCAGTAGCGGCATACTTACAAAACAGACAACACTTATCTTTATTCAGAGTACCAGTGATTAAAGCTTTTATGGAAGGACTCAAAAGAGTAATACCACCAAGAGCTCCACCTGCTCCAGTATGGAACTTGAACATAGTCCTTAGTAGGCTAGTGGGTCCACCCTTTGAATCAATGCACAAGTGTCAACTACAATTTCTCTCATGGAAAGTTGCTTTTCTTATCGCAATTACTTCCTTAAGGAGAGTTGGTGAACTCCAGGCACTAACTGTACAAGAGCCTTTCTTTCAACTTTACAAAGACAAAGTGGTTCTTCGAACCAATCCCAAATTTCTTCCTAAAGTAGCTTCCGCTTTTCACATCAATCAATCAGTTGAGTTACTTGTGTTCTTTCCTCCACCTGATTCTGTAGCGGAACGAGCTCTACATACACTATATGTAAGAAGAGCTCTACTACATTATGTGGAAAGAACAAAAGTTTTTCGTAAAACAAAACAACTCTTTGTTGCTTTTTCGCCACCACACAAAGACAATCCCATTTCTAAATCTGGTATTGCAAGATGGATCGTGAAATGTATCCAAACATGTTATGTGAAAGCGAAAAGAACCTTGCCAAAACCCCCTAGAGCGCATTCCACCTGCAAAATAGGGGCTACTATGGCCTTCTTAGGGAATATACCCCTAGCTGACATCTGTAAGGAAGCAACATGGTCTACACTGCACACATTTACCAAACACTATTGTGTAGATGTGTTAGCGAGGCAACAAGCTAATGTAGGCCAGGCAGTACTTAAAACACTTTTTCAAACAGCTGCAACAGCTACAGGTTAGCCACCGCTTTGGGAGTTACTGCTGTATAGTCTATGCAAAGCATGTGATCTACAGCTCACATGCCTCGAACGGATAATGTTACTTACCCTGTAAGCATCTGTTCTTGGCATGTAGAGCTGTAGATTCACATGCGCCCACCCGCCTCCCCGGGCACCTATACCTGTTGCAGTTTTTTTTCTATTTTACATACATATGCATGGACATCTTTATTTTACCTTTACTAACTCCATTCTCACCCTCTGTGGGAAAACAATCTAACAATGGAATCAATGCCCATGCGCACTATCACCGAAAGGAGGAGTCACCAACCTTGTAACTAGAAAGACTTCTTCGAAGAAAAACAAATTGCAAACATCCAGACCCAACACTAGATGGCAGGAGTATGCAAAGCATGTGAATCTAAAGCTCTACATGCCAAGAACAGATGCTTACTGGTTAAGTAACTTTATCCTTACAGTTTATGAATTACTTTCTAAAAATCATTTCTCTCATCATTCATGATTCAAAACTCATTCGTGTGTTTTTCCACTTACTCCTTGCTTCACTTGGATCAGGTGGTATAGTAGGTTAGGCGTGGCCATACTGTTAAAAACAGTTGCCGCATCATATATATTTTCTCAAGCGATGAGTCTCTAGGCATCAATGTATTAAACACGTTCAAAGTATTGCAAAGACAAATGTCAAATTCTCTTGTGACATCTGCCCAAAAATATCAAATAAATGTTCTAGGCACTCGTTTGGGGAATACTGTAATGCTGCAAACAAGATCTGCTGTTGGCAGGCCGAGAGAGATCATCTAATGTAAAGCAAAAGTCAATTGCATGCAAGGCTAGAAAGCATATGTTAGAGCAGATACCTCAGATAAGCTGCCATAAGCTGCACTCCATCCTGACAAAAATTGTTTCACTATCAACGCACATTCTCTGGTCTTACACCAAGAATTTGGAACGCTCTTCCTCCCGAGATCAGATCCAACCCCTCTACCTCATCATTCAAGAAACAAGTCAAATGGTTACTCATGAATGACCATCTACAGCAATAGGCCTGAAGCCAGCTTCACTAACTTTCTACTTCCTGTTGACACTCTTTTATACCTCTGTAAATAAGTTTTAATTTTTGTCTCTCCATGTGCCCTTTAACTTGCTGCTCTTCTGGTTCTTTACATGTCCCACAAGATGGGTTATTACCTTTGTTCAATGTTGTAATTTGTGTCTTCCAAGTGCTCCATATGACCTGCTGCTTCTCCTCGTACCTCACATGTCCCACGAGATGGGTTGTTGCTTGTTCCTCTTTTTTAATTTCATTGGTGTTGTACTCATGTTTTTTACCTCCCCTCGCTTCCGTTCCTTTGTACAGCGCTCTGATACCCGTACGGGTCATGTTCGCGCTTTATAAAACTTTTCAAATAAATAAAATAAAATAAATAACAACAAAGGGTAAAAAATGTAACACAGCTAATCGGCTTTAGGTATGTGCAATGTGTGCTCTCATATGTGGGAAACTCACAGTTCCATTTTATATAGTAAAGACCCTCAATATGATATTTTGTTCAGAAGTAAATTTACACCTTTCGGAACTGCTTTTACTGCCACGTTATGGGAATTAGCCCACAAATAGGTCAGAAAGCATGGCAGGAGACATGGCTTACCTTTAGGACTTAAAGACTTGGCGAGGGAAGGGAAGTGTTACTGCATTCCATGGAAGGAAAGGCTGGTGACCCATGCAGACTGTCAGCACTGTCAGGAGAGATGCCATGCTTGTGTGGAGAATGCACTACACTGCAACACCCCAACAACGAACTACATATCCCAGCAGGCCATGAACTCTAGTGTTGTTTGAAGATGTGGCGGCCATCTTGGATTCCTGTGTATAACTTCCCTTGTGGACCACTGCGTATTTGATAAGCTATTGTGATACTATGTTGCTGCCGCCAGGACCTCGCTACGCATATCTAGAATTTCCTTTGCAGAACTGTTGTTTTCCTTTGGGGTTGTCTTAAAAGACATTGGGAATACAGAGACCTATTCTGAAAGCTGAATTACGCTGTGAAAGCAAACTTTTAACTATTTTTGAACATTTAACTTGAACTGTTCTAAAGACTATAAGATTGCCCTTAGATTTAAGGTTGTATAGTGATGAAATAGGAAAGATACTCAAGTAAAAAACTTAGTTGCACTTGATAAGTATTTATGACAATGCATAAGGTATTTAGAATTTGAATAATGCTTACAGGGGTTGTCCATTTAGGAATCTCAGGAAATTAATGTATGCAAATTACTTTGTAGTGGCACTTGAGTCAAGTAGAAGCTATGACTCATCTTCCACACAGAGTGCGTAGGGACTTGAAACTTGAGGTAGCCATCCTACTCAGAGAGAAGTGTGTAGGAATGCTATTTAAGATACTCATCTCTTAAATGTTTAGGTTCAGGAATAACAAGTTCTATATCAAACTATAGAGAATTTGTTAAACATGGATATCACTAAGTAGCATCCATTCACAATTATAGTTATATGCAGGACTCTTGTGGCCACTTACTAAAGATAACTTGTTTTACCTTTATACAACCAACTATGTCTTATAGATTTTGGTGCCCAGTGGAAGTGATGAGTCAGACTGATGGAAGCCAAAGTTCTCTTAGCCCATTCTCATTTCCTTATTTTTACCAAGGGCTCTTATAGTCTTGTGTATGTCGTCATTGGTTGAGGCGGTGAGAGATGGAAGAATGCATGACTAAAGAATTACTAGGTCTGTTAGTCCAGTGAAATTGGCCTTGTTTCCATCTGTACTCTACAGAAGGAGGATGCCCTAATGAATCCCTTAAGAGTTCGCATTGGTGTCTCCTCCGCTAAAGCGGAGGAGCGTCGCCCCACTGAGCAGGCCAACAAGAAAAAATTAAATGATAATAACTCATTGTTAATATAATTTTATTTTCCGTCCTTGCTCAGCTGGATAGGGGCAGAGCGGGACTGCTGGTTTGCCCACTCTAAGTGCGCAAGACGCTTTGGCCGGCTGTCTCGGTCCAGCCAAACCGTCATGCGCACTGTGCATGTTCTGCACCAGGCTGCATTACAGCCTTGGTGCAGAACATGCCCAGCCTCCCATGCCCTGGTTGAGCGCCGAACCATGGCGCTCAGACCAATCACAATCCTGCATTGCAGCGTTGTGATTGGCTATTGGGCACCTGGGAGCTGGGTGCTGGGTGCTTCCTGCTTTCTGCCCTGGAAGCAGGCGCAGAGGAACGAGAGAGCGCGGTGGCCGCAGGAAAGTGTTTAAAAATGTTTTTTCATTCCCTCCCCCCGTGACCCGACCCCCTCCGTTTAATACCAGCCGCCACTGAGAGTTCGACAAGGTTGCGTCAAGGACCATGACTCTGATTTCAGTGAACTTATGTTAATGATGCGGACAAGGCTATCCAAGCTGATACGCCACCTTTAGGTTCCACAGCAGTCCCCTCCTTCTAAATGTTGGGCTGGACACCCAACACCCTACAGCGTTGAATGCTCTCTTAAAACTGTTGAATGAATGCCCTTCTGAAAAGCGTTTACTGATGTCTAAAGGCTTTGTGGTGCTAAGTTGAGTTTTAGTACTTGGAAGAGGACATTTGATTCATTGACGGGATAGTGGTAAGGCGTTCCATGGGAAGATGTAAGTTACGAAACTCTCAATACTGCTAAATGTATCAGTCATTCTGAATCAGGTAAACATTTCCCCACACAGGGTGTCACATTTTTACTGGAGTATCATGAATTAGTACATAAAATGAGTCATATTCACGTGATGAATACAGCAGGCATTGATTATCATGTTGAAATCACATAAATGCCCAATTGATGAATGTTAGCCTTCATGCTCAGAGAGGCAGCATTTGTATATCGAAGCCTGTTTATTTCTTTTTTCCTTTATTTGCGAGGATAGCATTTGAAACTGAATTGCATCTCGGACCCAAAGCAAGTAAATACAAAGATGCCAACACAGTTACCATGCAAAACTAAAAGAATCCCTAGGAAGACCAGATAGGTCAAGAAACAAAAAGGTTGTTTTCCTAACACTGGGGAGTGTAGGTTACATGTTGCCACATCCTCATTCAGTGCACTGTTCAGTCTGATCCTGGAGGGGGCAGTGTGGTGCTGCTAGGTGACTGCCAGGGAGTGAATGGGCCTGGTCATCAAAAATAGGACTTGATTACATAAAATTACACTGGTGTATCAGTGGTGCTGGAACAATTTTCAGAGTGGGGTGCTGCCATCAATGTTACATCTCTGAAGTCGTAGGGATTGTGCATAAATGCAAGTGTCCATCAAAGGACAAGCGTCACAAATGAGCCACACCTATTCAACAGGAGAGCTGTAATTGTGCGGTGTGTAGCCAGTGGTTCATTTTGGAGCACATGTTCTTAAATACATTACTAAAGCATGGTGTGGTAGTACACTGTCATTTACACACAGCACGTTTTCCATTGAAATGGCAACAATATTTGCACAGACATGCAATTTTGTTGGCAAAACTGTATAGCGCACAAACCTTCGTGTGCGGAAATTGGGTTTCAGTGAATATTATTACACAGCACCAAGTAAAGTGTCTTGATTTGTATTCAACCTATTAAAATCTTTGTCTCCGTCACACTTAGTAATTATCAAAAATGTGCTTAATTCGTGCTTTTGTAGTGTATTTCCTATAGTACCCCTGCAGGACCTGCGCTTTTGGATAACATACACTGTGGGCCTGGTGGCAGACTGATTCTGAGCACCCCCACCGCGTATGTTAGCCTGTTTGCATTAGCTAGCTCACAGTGCCACTAGAATCTCCTTTTTATCAGAGAGATTAGTTTTTGGCAACCTCAGAACACGACAACCCTGATTCCTCAGACTCGTGGAAACGATGTACTACTTTTCGCTCAGTCACTCGTGCTTGCTCATTTGGTCTCAGAGAGTTGCACAGAAGAAACAGTCGAGCGTGTTTACAATAAGAATTTATTGCACAGTTGTTCTTCTAGTATAAAATATATGTGCTGCGACAACTGTTAAACAGTAGCAGAGATATATGATCAGCAGTACAGTGAATAAAAAGGGATAGTACAGTTCTACCATTTTGCAATAGTCATGAACATATACATGAATATAAAATGCATTTATAAAATAAAGCGCATACTCCTACGATGCCTGTCTAGATGTACCTAAGTGTACCTAGCATGTGTGTAGGTGCGAAAGAAGCCAAGAATCCCGCTAGGATTTAGTCAAACCCCATTACCTGAATAATGAGAGTGTGGGACCTCGTCCTGGTCTCGAGTTGGACACCCCGCAAGGGATGATTAGACCACTGTCAGCTGGAGCAACTGCATGCAGGAGCCTCAGCGTCTCTGGTCAGTGTGTCGGCCTGGAAGTCTTGGTTCCCTCTAACTATTGATAGCAAGAGGTGCTGTATTTATACAGAAAAGTATAGAGTCCCTTTGTCCCTTGTGTTAGCCATTGTTGGGTATGAAGATGACGTATGGGATGAACCAGTTACGTAGATGTTTATGCAGGTGGATCCTAGCCCCTGCCTGGTTTCCTAGAACTCTTATGAATATTTAATCATACTGGATGAGCACATCGAAGATGGTATAGGAGGCCATTGTTCGAGGAAAACCCTCCTTCTGTACCCAAACCACAGTCTAGATAAGGTTCAGCCCTCAGCGCCCGTTATTGTGGAGAATAGTGAACTAATGTAGGTGAAAGATTATGCTCTCAAACCATGCCTATATTAGGGCATCTATATGAAACATAACACCCACTCCTCTTCATAGTCAACAATAATAAACAATGACAGCAAACTACTAAGTCATACTAGGTGGAAGCGCATATAATTGTCAGTGAGCCACATAAAAACATTTCTAAAATCTTTTAAAAGCATATTTAAAAACATTTCTAAGAGGGAAAAAATGTGGAGAGTCAGTTTTTGAATTCGTACTCAAGCTAAAGCTCTAGCTGAGTTCATTTATAGATTTTAAAACTTTTACAAGCGTTTTAGAAGTCCATGCTTTCTCTAGCGATAGTGTCAATTTAGTAGGAAATGTTCCAAATTTAATCAGAGTCTAAATGAAAAAGGAAACTCTGAATTCTTTCCCAGCACATGATGAGCCAATTGAAGATTAAGTGTCCTGGCTGGGGGACGCAACATCACAGTCACTTGCTGTAGGGGACGGGAATTGTAATATTTCACACAGTACGTCGATGGAGCACAGATGAAATTCAGTACTGCCCATAGTTGGCATATCGGCAGCCGGTGCTGTAGTCGATACCTCAGTGCCCGTAGTGCTAGTTGCAGCGCTTGTGCTGGTTTCAGCGCTAGTGGTGGCTGAGCTGATGCTCACCCCAATTGTAGCAAAAGGCACCTGTGGGTTTTCAAGGAATGCAGTTGTCAGGATAGGAATACGCTGGGGACACAGCCGAGCGTGGGACCTCAGCGGTTCCAGCCTCGTGTTCAAGTCCGCAGGCGTCTCTGACTCGAGTGTCAGACAAATGTCCAACACACATTCTTCACCGCAAAACAGGCATTGAAGAACAGGTAAGATGCAGTCCATCCAGACTGGTCTAAACGATAAGAACCAAGAAGCATTCAGTTCTCGTAGGCGAGGCGCGCCCAGATGTTGTACCATGCGCTCACGGTATCTACGTTCCAGAAGAGCTTTCACCATTTCGTTTGTGATTGGGCCTTCCATTGCATATCAGGAAAATGACGATCAGGATTCCAGCTATTAAAAGCAGTATCAGAGGTAAACCTCCAAAGATGCTTCCAAATACGGAGTGTATAAAATTTGGGATAACTCCGAGGACTGTTTGGAAGGTGCTTAGAAAACCTGACCCTATGGTCTTAAATAAGTGTACAATACCACTCGTATCAGACATGTTAAAGATACGACCCACCATTTCTACGAAATGAAAGGGGCAGTTTGTACGAATAAGTGCTTGTATCTCGGTCGAGGTCCTTGCAACTTGAAGATCAAAGGTCTCTCGAGCGGAGGTTAAGGGTACAGTTTGCTGTAAAAGCATGGCTTTCATTCTGCTCAAAGCGTCAAATTTTATTAAAGATATCTCTGGCGAAGGCCACAAAGGCGCCTCCCTGACTGTACTTGTTGGGGGAAACAATACTTGCATACAGCAAGTAACCCTGGTGTTCACGGTGACCAGATAGGCGATGCCCGGAAGCATGCCACAGCAACCTTGATCATTCAGCATCAAGTAGCTCCCATTCGAGAGTAACTCGTAAACTGGTGTGATCACGGCAGCTGGAGTTCCTTTCATGTGGCAAGACAGATTCGCCACCGAACCATTACAAGCTCCGTGTAAAGTAATGCCCTGACACATGAGAGAGCCGCTTAAAGCATTCCTGCAGTTTGTACCACTCAGGAATACTTCACGATCCCCACTCCGGCACCGAAATCTATATGGTAATTCCCAGGATTCCTTAATGTATTCTTTACCCAATTTTTCATATCTGCCTGCCTGCCTTTGCTCAAGGCAATACTGAAACTGAAAGGTCGTGACCAGGAGAGTGATATGGCCATGGATTAGCCATTCTGTTGATGGTGATTCCGCCACTGTGAATGGTAGCCTGTCCAGTTTTTCAATACGCAGCATTGTATATTTAGCTCCCCTTTGTGCCATTTCTATCTGTGTATCTGTTAGATTGTATTCAGAAAACAGAGACTTACTGTTTATAAAACGCCAAGGCACAAAGCCTGCACACAAAGATTTCAGCGTCCAGCTTAATAACATGATAGAACGTAACTGAGATTGGCCGTGTTATAATATGGCTAAATCCTGTTCCAGTATGTTGAGAGCAGAAGATACAATGTTGCCCAATGAATATATCCTGGAGGTCAAAGTTGTTAACCCATTATCTACCACAGCTAAAGCTTTTTCTAAGTTTATACGGTCTATTTCCCATATTCTCTCTGCGGCCTCTTGTTGGAAAATCTTCCAGTTTTCATTATAGGCTTCATATATGCCTGCATATATGAAACGTTTTTGACGTGTTTTCCTGGGTCCTAGTAAAAAGTCCCTAAGATCCATGTGAAGTGAGAGTAAAGATAAGTGTTGTTTCACTTCTGCAAGTGTTGAGGTTTCTAGCCAACCGAGGCACAACTTCCCAACACTGTAGGATGTCACTACCCCTGGGTGTTCTCTCTGTACATAACGTGGGTCTGGCCTATGGATACTGAGTCCCTCGGTGATGTTCATGAATCGCTTATGACAGCTATTCGTGTCTAAGGGCCAAACCACCCACTGTTTCCAATTTGGGTCTGTTCTATTGTACTTTAAGATGTCATCCACTGTTGCCCCTTCTTTTGTAGTTGAATTCTGCCACCCCCCATATGTCGGTGTTGGAAACCTAGGGGTGTTCATGTCCTTGCTCTTGGCTAGTCCAAGACAGGATGTTTGTTGCACAGTATCATTTAAAAAGATCATCTGCTGTGGAATGAGGCATGCTCTAAATAGTGCCTCTGTACCCTGGACTTGCCAGTCCCTTGAACCCCAAACTGATTTTAAGTCAATTTTGTCTTTCCATAGGTCGAAACCCTGTTCAGACAATTGGGCCAAAAAGGAAGCAGAGTAAATCTGTTTAGTATTTGTCAACATAATTTTCAGTGCTGATGCTGGTGCAACCTTGTAGTAATATGAGGCTGGATCTGTGGTGTTAAACCCTGAAAAGTATGAAAATTTCTGTGCAAACGTTTGTGAACTACTTTTTGGTGGTGTTGGGCAATGTTCCCACTGATGGTATTCAAAAACATTCCTAGGTGAAATGGATTTGTGCAGGAAATGATGACCATAATGTTGGTAACAGTACAATGTGTCATAATCTGAAGAACCCTCTAACATTTCATTATTAGAAAATGCAGCAGTTTTCTTTAAATCAGACAACATATTATTAACTGTTTCAGAGTCCCAATCATCAGAAAATATACTTGAGGTAATGATATCACTTAATGAAATTTTAAATATACGATTAATTTTTAAAAGTTCTGTCGGACCGAATATGTTAAAATCAACCTTGTTCCATACTATACCATCCGGTATAGGAACTGCTGTAATGTTCACTGGTGACAAGTCTCTTTGCTCACGATGTGATGATGGATGTGGCTTCAGTAGTATGTTGACCTTTTGGGCTGTAGAGCTTTATTGAAGATAGCGTCCATTAATAAGCATACTAAAAGTTAGTACTAAGCCAAGCCAGAAAAGAAAAAACAATATCCCAGAAATTACCCAGAGTTCAATCCAAGGCGATACCAGGTATGTCTTTTTTAGAAAGTGAAGAAAGTTCTTTATTTGCTGCTTGAATGGTGTTTTGGCTGGCGTCGTTTCCGGCTCGCTTGGATCCAGAGAAAACGTATCAAAGTTCATGAACTAGCCAGAAGCAGTTCGATCAATTGTAGGAATTGCATCGGGATTAGTTGAAATTTTATTTTGCTCTTGACGAGGCATGTTGACGTAGACTTCTGGATTACCTCTAATTGCAACTTGTGAATTATTCTGATGTTCATTTTGAATTTGAATGTTTGGTTCAAGTGGAACAAGTTCCATAGCATTGTTGTTTAGTCCTTCATTCCTTACAGGTGGCTCTTCAAACGTGATGAGTCTTTCTGTTTGAACTTCTTGGATTGTAGCTAGAGGAGGGCGTCTGCTACTGTGGAGACCACGAGGCCTTCTGCTTATTATTGGCCACATAGTGTGGTTTGATTAAGTCGATTGAGACAAATCTTTTCTCCTTTTTCCCGGCAAGAGGCGGCAAAAGTACAGTTCTTGTGCCTTGTACTGCAAGGACTGGTACAGGTGTTCTGTATGAAGGTCCAAATTCCTTTTTGTCCGCAATTTTCTCTCTGACCAGATCCCTGACTTTTGGGATCCAGGCAGGTCTTGCCGTGTCTGCCTTGACTTCCCCAGTGGCGGTCTGCTTTAGTCGGACATTGCTTTGTTTTGCCCTGGATTCATTTAGATCCTGTAAAACAGCCAAACGATCATGGATATCAAATGGTTTTTCATCCGCCACTGCGCCTTCACAATCAAGATCAGGTACCCACATTCGTGTCCCAAAGAGGACTTCATATGGAGTGACACCCCCTAGAGAGTTTCTTGGCTGGTTGTTTAACGCCCGCTGTACCCCTTAAAGGTGTTTGACCCAACTACTGCCCTTGCCTAGTACCCTAGCTGTTAAAGATTGCTTTAAGTCCCGGTTTTTCCTCTCCACAACCGAATTTCCCTTGGAATGGTACAGAGAGGAGTACCGCAATGCTACGCCCATTCCTTCCATGGCCTCTTTGTAAGCCCGAGAGCTAAACGCAGGGCCGCGGTCAAAATGTAACGTGCTAACTGCGTATGTGCCGATAAAGACTCGCAAATCTTTGATAACAGTTTGAGCGTCAGCCGAGCGCTGAGGCCATACCCATAGGAATCTCGAGCAGGAATCCACTGCAACCATGATATATTTGTAAGCCCCGTCCGTTTGTAAGGGGCCGCAGTTGTCCAAGTACACACATACGAGAGGTTTGTCTGATTTTAATAATGGCATCTGCGCGGGTTTCGCTACCGTGGAGCCTTTCATCTGCTGGCAGATGTCGCAATTCAAGACATAGTCTTTAGTTTGCTTAGTTAACCCTGGCCACCAATAGCGCTGTTTCAATAAAGAAATAGTCGCTGTAACGCCTGTGTGCGCAGAGCCCGAACCCTCGTGTGCTGCTAGTATTAAACCTTGCCTACGATCCATATTCGGTATTTCCCTATCCCCCACTCCAGGAATCTGAGCATATGGAATGTTACTTGCATCTAACTTGTAGGAGTATTTGAGAGGACATTTTTTAGGTACTGCTGCTGCCTTTGCGTGAAGCAATGACAGCTACCATAATCTCACCGTCTATTCTCGTTTTGGAACGAGTGAGTGCAGCTACGGAAGCCGTGCGAACAGCCCCCTTTGCGGCTTCATCAGCCAATGAATTCCCTTCAATGTGAACGCCATCATGTTGATGACTCAGTGTATGGAACACGTGAGTCCTTGGTAGCTCGTTTTTCAACTCTGCTACCTGTTCCCATAGCATCTTATGCTTAATTGTGCCACCTTTCGCATCTTTAAACCCGTTTTGCTCCCAATGATCTAGGTATTCATTATATGACTGAACACAGTAATACGAATCACACACGATTAGTGTGGGGAATTCATGATCCGTATTTACCAGTGCCAGTATCAGTGCTTTTAACTCTGCCAACTGTGCCGTGCGGTCTCCTAGCGATTGCGTTTTTGTGCAACTCAGATAGAACTTTCCATCCTGCATGTGCCCTTTAACGATAGCACACGCTGCGCTGTATTGCTGCTTACTTCCTATGGCCGGTTGCGCAGATCCGTCAGTATAAATAATATATTCATACTGATCGAGAGGCAAGATTTCATTTGGTAGAGGATATTCGTGTTCATATTGCAGGAATGCCTGTGTTTTTAAACTTGGATCAAATCTGTATTCAACATCCGTTGCAGTAAGAGAATTAGCCCATTGTATCCATCTTGGATGTAAGGCTTTCGCATTTGGAATGCTAGCCTTTGTAACAGCTTCTAAAGCCGGTACCGGGGTTACGACAATAATGCGTTTCCCCTGTGCCAGTGCTCTTTCTCTTGCTACAGCGGTCTGAACAGCTGTCAGGATTTTCTCTGTTGAAGTGAAACGCATTTCTGCATTTGTGTACAGGTGTGATTTGTATGCGATTGGTACTGTTTCTCCTTCATTGAAGGTTAAGTAAGTGTTCCGGCATTGACCCGCAATTATACGGATTACCAAGTGGCGTACGTTTACGCGTGTTTGCAAGTGTTTGGAAGCTATCCAAGTGAACGAAGAATATTAGTATGTTCTTGTGTCCAATTTCTGGCTGAAAAGTCAGGTTTTATTAGGTCATAGAAGGGTTTTACCCTTTGTGCGTAATCTAAAATGTATGTTCTGCTGAAATTTAGGAATCCCAGTATTGATTGTACATTTTTTAATGATTTTGGAGGCTGGAGCAGCGCACATTTTTCTAAAAAGTTTGCTGCTAGACTTTTCCCTTCACTTGACAGCTCATATCCCAAAAATAGGACATTGAGGTGGGCTATTTTTGATTTTTTAAAGTTACATTTGTAGCCCTCAGTGGCAAATCCCATAATAATGGTGCTTACCCTGGTCAAGTGCCTCTCTAAGTCATCGTCCGTTAGATAAATATCATCCACATAGGACAACGCTTCTTCATCAAATTTTTGAAGTAACTCTGTTACCCTTCCTGAAAATACCCCTGGGCTATTCTTATACCCTTGGGGAGTCGACAAAATTGTCGCTGGGACCCTAACGCTGAGAATGCGGTCAAATTCCTGCTTTCAGGCGCTATATTTTGGGCAGAAAAATCCATTTGAGATATCAAGTGTTGTTTTGTATTTTTTGCGCACAATGTTATTCATTAATGTGGCACTATGTGCATTTTGGACAGCAAATGTCTTTGTGCATGAGTTTAAATGTCTGTAATCTAAAACTAGACGATATGTATTGTCGGGTTTAGAGACTGGAAACAAAGGATTGTTAATTGGAGAGGTACATTTTTCAATGACCCCCTGGTATTCAAGTTGATCTAAGATCTCCCTGACCTGTTTTTTAGCTTCTTGCTTTATTAGGTATTGCCTCTGAGCATTAGGTGAAACTTTTAACGGGATCACGTGGTAGGTTGAATCCTCATCCCACCCAGCGTGATTTTTGTACAATGCTGGAGCTTGGGCTACTGCCCTCTCCCGTGCATATGTATGTTTAAGGTGAATGGGAATATGGTCGGAAAAAGCAGGAAAAATTATACTTTCTCCCCTGGGGCACTCCATTACGAATGCTGGCGGCCAATCTTGTTCGGCTAACAGGATGTCATACCCAGATGATAAGTTCTTCCAAAAGAGACCTTTTACTTTCCTGGGCTTGTCCCCTCCATCCGGAGTGTTATTTCATGTAACTTATGTGGGACGCTCACCCTTTTGTCTGGTGTTTCCACCGTGATGTAATCATTCAAATCCGCTGTCATCAGAAATTCCTTCAGGTTCTGGCGAGCTATTGTTACTTCTGCCGCACTTTCTAGCATTGTCAGAGCCCATTCCCCGTTCAGAAGTTGTGTCCTCAGAATTCTGGGCATGTCTGATTTTCAGACCAGCAACTTTCTTTTTCTTAAATTGAGGTTTTGATTTTGGCTTATCTTCTTTTTTGGAAGTAAAGTCTGGAGCGCGCTGCTTGTCTCTGGACTGTGTGCGCTCCTCTCTGTGTTCTGACTGTCCTTCTCTCTTGGAGTTTTTCTTCGAGCCCTGAAAGGAACGAGAGGAACGTGTATCAGTATCCTGATACCTGTCAGGTTTCTTAATATTATCCCTATTCCTAATGTTGTACCTCTTTTCAGAGGGCTCCTGTGGAGGAGACCTATCTCGGGACTGAGATCTGTTGTCTTTAAACTTTTGTTGTTTTTTATTATCCCACTTCTTTTTAGAAGAAGTCGGTGTCTGCTTAGAAGTGTCCTTTTCGGGACTGCCCATTAGTTGAGGTTTTACAGCCTTTCCCCCCAAACTATCCCTGCCTAACTCTGCATACGCAGTTTCAATTATTTTGGGTAGTTCATTCTCCTGTTCTAATGGAGAGAACTCCCGTAGGCGTTGGCGGATTGCCACTGATGGTGCTTCCCCTTTAATGTTAGCTAGTATTATGGCTGATACCTGGTCGTAGTTATTTAATAATTTCATCCCTAAGTTCAGAGCAGGCTCTGCTCCGTACTCATTTTGTATTTGTCTTAATACATCTGGTATCACTGCTAATGAAGGAATACCATGAGTTCTGGTATATATGGCAGCAAAGACTGTACCCGAAGAGGTACAATCCTCTAACTGTGGTGTAATCCCCATGGGCAAGCAGATTGTTAACATTCTGTGTTTTTCAAATGGTGTGGTATTTGGGAATACTGCTTCTAACTGGGTTATTTTCTGAGCTACCCAGAAAGGAATTTGTTCACGTTTCGTGGGCAATTTACCCATTACCGCGTGTAATGTTTGTGGAGTAATTTTAGTAGCTGTGCTCTGTGTAGGAGCTGTATTTGGTGTAATTACTGTTGGTTGGACCGCAAGTGTCCTCATGACGAATTGTGTCATGTTTCTGTAAAGTTTTATCAACTCTTTGTGTTGGAAAAGCAATTCATCATTTGGCATTGTGTCAATGTCAGGATGTGGTGCATAGGTCGCTAATATCGGCCATGTTGCTCCTGGTCTTCCTAATGGACCGAGTCTTGCTCTTCTTCTTGAGTGGGGTAGGGCGCCATTAAACCAGAAATTATGTTCCTGGTAGGTAAGCGGAATTTCAATCTCCTCAAACGGAGTGTAGACCGATGGGACTTCTTCATGTATATAATAATGAAAAGTCTTTGTTATAGCATTTGCTGCTGGGAATGTAACCCATGAATAGAACACCTTTGTTTGGAAATCTTCGTGTGCCTCTATCACGAATATTACTATACCTCCTCTGGCTGGTACACCATGTTTGAGGAGTTTAATTGTGAGTGTGTGTCTTACATTGGGTGCAATATGTATTGCATTGGCATCTTCCTCATCTGACTGACCTACTTGTGCCAGCGGGTCTAATTCTCCGTTTTCTGTAGTCATTGTGTTAAGAACACGGAATAACTGTCCAAGGAAATTAAGATAAGGTGTTTTGCACAATTTTGGGAACTAAATGTCCCTCAAGCTTGATTAACCAACAGCCAATAAATAGGATATCTCGCCTACTCAGCTGTGGCGGAGTTTGTGCCCACCCACTCCAGATGTCTCCGGTTTTTGTGAGTAGGGGTCTCTGAGAATAAGCACGACTGAACTACTCAGATTCTACTGTTAAATAAGTACCAAACCAACGTTGGTGGCGCCATGTAGTGTAGTTCCTATAGTACCCCTCCAGGACCTGCGCTTTTGGATAACATACACTGTGGGCCTGGTGGCAGACTGATTCTGAGCCCCCCCACCACGTATGTTAGCCTGTTTGCATTAGCTAGCTCACAGTGCCACTAGAATCTCCTTTTTATCAAAGAGATTAGTTTTTGGCAACCTCAGAACACGACAACCCCGATTCCTCAGACTCGTGGAAACAATGTACTACTTTTCGCTCAGTCACTCGTGCTTGCTCATTTGGTCTCAGAGAGTTACACAGAAGAAACAGTCGAGCGCGTTTACAATAAGAATTTATTGCACAGTTGTTCTTCTAGTATAAAATATATGTGCTGCGACAACTGTTAAACAGTAGCAGAGATATATGATCAGCAGTACAGTGAATAAAAAGGGATAGTACAGTTCTACCATTTTGCAGTAGTCATGAACATATACATGAATATAAAATGCATTTATAAAATAAAGCGCATACTCCTACGATGCCTGTCTAGATGTACCTAAGTGTACCTAGCATGTGAGTAGGTGCGAAAGAAGCCAAGAATCCCGCTAGGATTTAGTCAAACCCCATTACCTTAATAATGAGAGTGTGTGACCTCGTCCTGGTCTCGAGTTGGACACCCCCCAAGGGATGATTAGACCACTGTCAGCTGGAGCGACTGCATGCAGGAGCCTCAGCGTCTCTGGTCAGTGTGTCGGCCTGGAAGTCTCGGTTCCCTCTAACTACTGATAGCAAGAGGTGCTGTATTTATACAGAAAAGTATAGAGTCCCTTGTGTCTTGTGTTAGCCATTGTTGGGTATGAAGATGACGTATGGGATGAACCGGTTACGTAGATGTTTATGCAGGTGGATCCTAGCCCCTGCCTGGTTTCCTAGAACTCTTATGAATATTTAATCATACTGGATGAGCACATCGAAGATGGTATAGGAGGCCATTGTTTGGGAAAACCCCTCCTTCTGTACCCAAACCACAGTCTAGATAAGGTTCAGCCCTCAGCGCCCGTTATTGTGGAGAATAGGGAACTAATGTAGGTGAAAGATTATGCCTATATTAGGGCATCTCAAACCATGCCTATATTAGGGCATCTATATGAAACATAACACTTTCTTAACTGCTGATATATTTTGAAATAGTGGCAGTTTATTTACATTTTGTTCTGTGTTAAAAAATAGTGACACCGTACAGCCTTTCCTTTGTACTCCCCATACCGCAGCAAGATTGTCACATAGCTCACTTTACAAAACCCTCTCAATTTCAGGATTCCAGAATAAGAAAAGTAAACACAAAGAGCAAGTTGTCAGAAGACATACCCAGACATTTGACCCCTGTCTTTGAATGCACCGCTAATGTGACAAGATAAAAACGAAATTTAAAGAAATCTTTATTCCTCATCCATCCTTCTGAAATCCAGCAGGGTTATTTTGTGGGTGCTGCAGCACCTCTCGCACCCCTACTTCCAGCCCCTGCTGGTGTTGGCAGTTTCGCAATAAAGTGCAAGTTTCACAACTTCACCAAGTGCAAAAATGTAATTTGCACCAAATGACCGCTTTAAAAATGAAGTTTTGCTCTGTTCATTCTGCACAGATGTTGCTTTTGCACTGGTCGGTCTTCAGATGGTTCCAGCCTCTGTTGCATTTATGTAATTATTCATAAATCTTGAGTGATAAGATACTTGGGGCCTGATTCTATAACATTGCTGTTGATTTGTTTACAATGGACAGTCGCTGCAAATGTCGTTTTACGGTTTTTATTCTTTATTCTGGTCATGAGGCCTCCACGGAAAGATGTTCTAGCCTTATAGCTAGCTATGTATATCGAAAAGAAAATAGCGATTTTGTAGTTGTCGGTCCGTGCAAATGTTGATGCAAAATTATGCACCATTGCAAAGTTAATTTCATCTGGCCCCGGGCTTTAAATGGACAGTGTCCGGTACGGAGTACCTGCACTTTAATTTGAAGGAGGGAGTACCTGCACTTCCCAGGACTGCTGCAATTTACCAGCACTTTTCAGAAGTAAACAGGTACTCTAAGTATTGAGTGCCAGCACTTCGCTGCAGTAAACAGGTATTCTAAGTAGTGAGTACCAGCACTTCTCAGCCATAAACAGGTGCTCTATGTAGTGAGTACCAGCACTTCTCAGCCATAAACAGGTGCTCTAAGTAGTGAGTACAAACACTTCTCAACACTAAACAGGTATTCTAAATAGTGGGTACCAGCACTTCTCAGCAGTAAACAGGTATTCTAAAGAGTGAGTACCAGCGCTTCTCAGCAGTAAACAGGTATTCTAAATAGTGAGTACCAGCACTTCTCAGCCGTAAACAGGTATTCTAAATAGTGGGTACCAGCACTTCTCAGCAGTAAACAGGTATTCTAAATAGGGAGTACCAGCACTTCTCAGCCGTAAACAGGTGCTCTAAGTAGTAAATACCAGCACTTCTCAACACTAAACAGGTATTATAAATAGTGAGTACCAGATGCTAGGAATATCCTAGCTGATATTCCGCTGTGTCCAAGTCATGCATTAATGTCCTGCTGGGACTGAGCATGTTGTTTTACTTGTGTTTGCGGTGTCCCACATTGCGTCCTTGGTGTGGTTTCCGTGGTGCTGGTGGCTCCTAGCAAGCCTTGGAGAACTAATCAAGGGGTGACCTGGTGTCGGTGAAAGTCAAACGTGGGCTGACGTGCATGCCGAACGTCACATTGTCTAAGCACTTGCTGTGAATAAATGTGGATTTACACTTGTTCTGTAGGGGCAGTTTAAGATCCTGGAACTAGGAGAACCATGTGCCTTATGGTTCACCAAAGATGCTGGGTTGATGAGCCATGCCCTTTGTCTCTGGGGGGTCTGTGGCGCGATGGAGGGTATAACTGTTCGGTATGTGTGCAGAACAAATACAGGAGACTATGCTTCTATTTGTGGCGCGCCCCTGTTCTGCGTCATTTTGACACTATAATTGGGATGGGTGTAAACACGCTGGGTGCTCGTGATATTAAAAAAAACAGGATACCGGCGTGAGATAGAGCTGACTCCCTACCGGTGGTGGAAGCATGCCTGTGATGTGGCTTTGCTAATTAACCGTGCCCATGTCTCGTTTACATGAATGGCCCAAGTCGTGAACCGTACTTGGAGTTAATCCGGTGTGTCTACGCAAGCGTCGCCTGTCTCGCTTCTGTTTACCGCTGTCCTGCTGTTTGAATGCGGTTAGGGGTCCCCGCTAGATTCCTTGTTGTGCGTGCGGAGGCGGGGGGCGTGGCTACTCGATACCTAATCACCGGATCGTTTCTGGGTTGGATTTAGTGTGGTGGGTGGCGCTGTCCTGTGCCTGGCCTTTGCCTGACTTCCCGTTTTGGTGAATGATGGCCCCCGGGGGAAGTAAGGTCGCACACCAGCCTTCCCCCGGGGTTTTCGCGCAGGAAGGACAAGCTGGGAGGTCAGGGGGTGGAGTTTGGGGAGGGGTATAAGGGCGCAGGGGAGGGAGGCTCTTCTTCCTGCGTCCTGGCACCATCAGGGAGGGTCACAGTTTATTAAGTTGGACCACCCGCCCACCCTGCAATTTTTTGGGGTTTGAGGTCGGTGTTGGTTGGAGCAAGCCAGTTTAGGACAGGTTGTAGGTTTGGTGGGGCGGTACTTTGGAGGGGTGGGGAGTCACTGACGGGCAAACCCATCCCTCGGCGGGGGGAGAAGGGTGAATGATGGGGGTGCGGGATGCATGAGTGCGACGGAAGGAGATACAGGAGAGGATGTTCGAAGATAAGTGAAGAAGTGGATGGAGAATTGAAAGGGGTCACGGAGTGGAATGGGAAGAGAGATTTGGAGCAAGATGAAATGGTCTGAGTGAATGAAAAGTTATTGTTGGGGATTGTTTATGGTTAATTAATGTTGGGGTCAATGATTCTGTTTATACAGCCTTGTCCTAATAAATGGCCTTTTACGCTCAAGAACTGCGTGGACTGGTTTATTGCGCAAGTGTATCTACGGTTGCCATGGTGTTACGGGGCCCTCGATGGGCTTGATACTAGACTTTACGGAATTTATTCCGTGTGTAGGGAATTTTTGTTCGTATTGTATGTGGTAATCGGTGGCCTTCATACCGAGTACTGGTGCGCTCCCTCGTTTATTGCGGTCAGGTCATGTGTTAGCGTTGTTCCATATATTCCCTGGATATGATTCACCTATTCGGGTTCAATGCTTGGGAATATTGGTTCCCATTGTTTGTGATGGGTGATTTGCATGGAGGGGGTGGTGATGTTCCCATAATGATGGAGGGGGATCTCTCGATTCTGCATGTGTTTTGTTACTGGTGGGGCTACTGCAAGGTGTGTTTAGGGTTGTGACCAGCTTGCGTAGTTAATTTAAACATGTCACCCTCGTTGGTTCCTTGCAGGGTGCATGGTGTAGACGGGCAATAGCTGCTCATATGCAGTGCATTATTTCGCTCATCTTGTTGAGTCCATTGTCGGTTGTACCCAGCCGTAGGATGGTTTTTGCTTCAAAACGGGATACACATGGTGGCGTTGTCTTTTTTAATTCTGAGATGAGCACAGCAACCGTGTTTGTTAAGTCAATATACACTGAAAACGAATAATACCAGCCTCTCATGCCATTATTATAGCTTTGTGTGGCTGGAAATCGTCTGAAATGTCAAACTTGTAGGATGTCAATGCTTAGGTGTTATGTTGGTACTGTCAATGGCAGCACTGGCAGGGTATGGGTGGTGCAGGCTGCAGTAGCCTTCCAAGAAGGGCCCTGGCACTTAATTTTTTACAAATTAAGCTCTGGCTCTAAGTAGAGTACCAGCACTTCTCAGCCATAAACATGTGCTCTAAGTAGTGAGTACCAGCACTTCTCAGCAGTAAACAGGTATTCTATGTAGTGAGTACCAGCACTTCTCAGCCGTAAACAAGTGCTCCAAGTAGTGAGTACCAGCACTTCTCAGCAGTAAACAGGTATTCTATGTAGTGAGTACCAGCACTTCTCAGCCGTAAACAGGTGTTCTAAGTAGTGAGTACCAGCACTTCTCAGCAGTAAACAAGTGCTCTAAGTAGTGAGTACCAGCACTTCTCGGCTGTAAACAGGTGCTCTAAGTAGTGAGTAACAGCACTTCTCAGCCGTAAACAGGTGTTCCAAGTAGTGAGTACCAGCACTTCTCAGCAGTAAACATGGTGCTCTAAGTAGTGAGTACCAGCACTTCTCGGCTGTAAACTGGTATTCTAAATAGTGAGTACCAGCACTTCTCATCCGTAAACAGGTATTCTAAATAGTGAGTACCAGCACTTCTCAGCTGTAAACAGGTGCTCTAAGTAGTGAGTACCAGCATTTTTCAGCAGTAAACAGGTGCTCTAAGTAGTGAGTACCAGCACTTCTCGGCTGTAAACAGGTATTCTAAATAGTGAGTACCAGCACTTCTCAGCCGTAAACAGGTATTCTAAGTAGTGAGTACCAGCACTTCTCAGCCGTAAATAGGTGTTCTAAGTAGTGAGTACCAGCACTTCTCAGCAGTAAACAGGTGCTCTAAGTAGTGAGTACCAGCACTTCTCGTCTGTAAACAGGTATTCTAAATAGTGAGTACCAGCACTTCTCAGCCGTCAATAGGTGCTCTAAGTAGTGAGTACCAGCATTTTTCAGCAGTACACAGGTACTCTAAATAGTGAGTACCAGCACGTCTGTATTTATTTTTAAAGCACTCACCTGGCTCCTGGTTTCGAGGAAGACACAGATATAGCTGGTCACTGTACTGAATTGGCAAGAGCCTGTTACAGTGAAATAGGGTTTCGCGTTGCCAGTTTTCCTAAAAGAAACCGCAATTTATAAAACAGCCCTAATAGTGCATTCCATAGAAAAGCAAGTGTTGCAATCAAGCCAGACAGCGATAATAGTTTACAGGAGACAGATAGTGCCTCCGTTCCATAAAAACTTAATTAAGCCCTAAAACAGACGGCTAAATCTGTAGTTTTGTGAAGCGGGTAAACAGCTGCGCCGATTGGCAGATGAAATATGTGCAGCGAGAATATAGTGTGCTCTGTACATCGAACTCAGCATATTCCCGCGCTTTATTGGCTGCGAAGGTTCAAGAAAAGGACTAAACCAACGCGACTTCTGTAAACGTGGCATCAAGTCTTTAATACCAGCCGGAGCGTTGTCCTCAATCTTCAGGCGTTTATGACACTGAGCGCCTAATGATGAATTCTGTACACAAATTCACACAAGGAGATGATGGACAGAGCACTGAAACTTTTCAGACACTCACCCCCAGTCACAGATCTGGGTTCAATCCATCATCGTTCTTTAGCTCACTTCGCCACCCCAGTTCAGACTCAGCCATATGCAAATCAGTGTTGACCCTGTGCCTCATGTGAACAGTCCAGACCAAACTGCCAAGCCAGGTCTTCCCTGGACCGGAAACAAGCATCCTGAGACCGGTTTCGGGGTAACACCCCTCATCAGCCAGGCTAGCTTGAATCCAGTGGCAAAGTGAGCAAGGGGCCCACTTCTGGGCATACCCTGCCAACTTAGGGCGAACAAAGCAAACACAAGGAGATGATGGACGGAGCACTGAAACTTTTCAGACACTCACCCCCAGTCACAGATCTGGGTTGAACCAATCATGGTTTTTCAGCTCACTTCGCCACCCCAGTTCAGACTCAGCCATATGCAAATCAGTCTTGACCCTGTGCCTCATGGGAACAGTCCAGACCGAACTGCCAAGCCAGGTCTTCCCTGACTGATTTGCATATGGCTGGGTTCAAACTGGAATGGCATGGTGAGTAAAAAAACGATGGATTTAGGCCCAGATCTCTGTACTGGGGTGAATGTATGACATTGTTCTGCATTCTGCCCATCAATTGTTGTTTTTGCATTTTTATGCAAAGCAGTATACATATATATATATATATATACCATCAACCCTGTCCACACCGGCAGTCGTTTGTTCACGCTGCCACGGAAAGACAGTACCGCGGCTCCAATTCGCCAAGTGATTTATTACACAGAGTAAGCAACAGCACGACGCGTTTAGGAGTTACGTGCTCCTTGGTCATATGGTATATATATATATATATATACAGCATTTTGTATACTACTATTATGACACAATTGAAATTGATAGTCATGTAGTCGACCTCGGAAGGATAAAGGCTCACTCTACCCTGCTCTGGATTGCAGGTCACCCTCTGATCTCCACAGCGAGCGATCACGTGTCTGAGCTATCATTCTGGTATGCTGAGACTGGATAAAACACACATGCCAGGAAGCATTGCTCCGGGTTTTGTGTCTGTGTATGATGAACTTCAGGATGACATTCTGGTTTGAATGATCCCTTCGCACACGGTTTATCCTGAGGCCGTCACCCAGATCTTTGCTGCTTGTTAGGTTGTCATTGTTGTAGGTATTAAATGACAGGCCGCGTTCCTTAATGGTATCATGAAAGCACTGCATCGCGAATATTGCTCTGTTGCAGATTACCTTGAATTTATTCGGCTTTAAACAAATTAGCCTCCCACCTATTAGCTCTTTCCATTTTAGGGTATTTTGGACGCGAACCCGCCCTTCCTGCGCCTACCTTCCCGGCTCTTGCTGCCTTGGTGCAAACCCCTTCTCATTTACAGTGCTGTCTTTGTAGCTATGATCAAAACTGTCGCCAAATAACGTCCTTACTTTGGCTAATTCATTTAAAGGGGCTATTAATGCACTCTATCAAGAGCTGCGCACTTGCAATATACCATGTTAAACAGAGAAAGCAGAAACGGCTCAGAGTTGGCCCAGGCGGCTCTAGGAGCAGTTTCAATGGAAGGGCAGAAAAGGGCGATTTTAATGTAAAAGTGACTTTTGGGAATGTGGGATGGAGAAAAAGTGGAGGTGTGGGAGAGCTGGAGTGGATCTCCCATGATTTGATAAATATAAAAAAGTTTACATGTGGAGATATTTTGAGAAGGCGCGATCCTGTGCAGTAGTTGTTTGTAGGTATTTGATGAGGAGCTGGTTTATCTGGGCTCTGACTCAGGAGCTGCTCTCTGATTGGCTCTTTCGGGTGTTAATCAAGTGTCATGTTTCCTCTGTAGTCCCCTCGTCGTATGAATGGCTTTGCCTCTGGTTTAACAGCAGCATGGCCTGTAAATGCAAGCTAAAGTCTGCGTCTCAAAGTGTCCTTCCAGAGCATTGCACTGTCTATTAAACATCTCCCTTTGCAGGATATTTTCATCATCCACCTTTCTCCATCTTTGCATATGTTAGTATTTGCTTGTCCTCAAAAGCCCAGGGTGGAATATCCTGCTCAGTGCCGATGGTCTTCGACCTTTCTCTATCCTTCTAGAGATGTGACCTTTCTGGACACAGGACTTCTAGCGAGATTTCACTGATGATATACCTTATGGTGAAATAACGCTTCCTCTCACCTTCTCATGCTCATCCTCACTCCCTACAACTCCCTCATACAATGCCCGCCTCTTGACTAGGCGACACCCTATAGATCCTGCCACTTTCTGGAGTCTTCCGAGTCCTCTTCCCCACTGAGCGCTAACCCGCTGCACTAACGTTTACGGCAGTTCCCTTTAGCCCTAGGCGCAGGGTGAGCGGAGCACCATCTGGGTAACCCTTCTGTGTTGGGTAGTATAAATGTCTTGGCTGAAATCCAAGTAGACAACTTGCTCTACTTTCCTTTGAACTACTTCCCTTCACCTTAGTCAAGGTTGGTTCATCAGAATTGTGTATTTTTTTTTTATTGAGTAGAAAAATAGAGGGAAATTCATTACTTCACAGTCAATACACAATGAATCATAATATTACTTGATACCAAAAACATAAGCATCGTAATAAAAATAATAAAGGATTGAATAACAGGGATTGATTATGTCTTGAGATAGAATCATCTCCGGTGTTCCTAAGAAGGGGAATAAAGTGCTATGTCACAGCAGTAGATTTAGACCATGTTTTAAAACATTAGTGAAAAAAAATAATAAGATGTCTTCAATCGGCTATGCCCACCCCTGTCCTTAAAATAAAAACAGCATTCTAGTTCATTATATCATAATCACTAAGCATCCAGTCATAATATTATAACTTATAATCGAGTTATCTCCAGTCTTCCTTAATAAGTAAAAGATAAAGTGCAGTGCGACAACAGTACATTTAGATAGAAGTTTAGAACATTAACAGTTGAAGAAAAAATCTATCATGGCAGCTCTAGATTGCCCTTTCCTCCTCAAGTTGTTCCATATATTTCCAAACCCTCGTAAACCTTTTAATCGCACCAACCCTTTTTGCATAGGCCTCTTCAAATTTGCTTGTGTGGATCATTTTCTTAAACCATTCTAAATATATGGGAACTCGACTTCTCCTCCAATTCTGCAGAATCAAGGATTGTGCCACCAAAGAGGTAATTGAAATAAAAGCTTCCTTGGCTTTAATATTTGGAGAAATTAGCTTCTGTTTTGACAGGCCAAAAATTGCCACTGCAGTCTCTCGAGTCGAGTTGGCTCTGTAGGCCTTTACTAAGAGCACAAAATATTTTTCCCCAGAATTGAGACAACAGTGGACATGTGAAGAAAGGATGAAGTCAATCTCCACCACCTAGTTGCCGGCATCGAAAGCATCTATTTTCAATTCTGAGTACATTCTGTGGGGGGCTTTGGGGGTGTAATACGCCATCCATCGTGACAGAAAAGACATACGTTTGAAATTTGCAGCCCTTAAGGCTTTACTCCAAAGTTGCGAGATCGTATGCCACTCGACCTCGGAAAAAGAGCATTGTGTTGTCACCGTAATTGTAGCCCAAAAAGTCTGAATTGGATGGTTTCCCCTTGGCTCTGCAGAACTCTATGCAATTACACACCCCGCTCAGTCTAGCTTTAAAAAGATCAGCCGGTAGTGATGATGAACCAGAACGGGCGACAAGACAGTATTTTTTCACTAGGTGGATAATTTGTATAAATCCCAAAAAAATGGCTTATTACGATCCCCACATCTAGCTAGAATTTACTGCCAAGTGAGGCACCTCCCTCCCAGCAGAAAATGGCCCAGCTCTCTGAAACCATTTACGTTTCAAAACCTTAAATGACTGGACTGGATATGTAGACCTCAGACTTTACATTCCTTTAACTGCAGATATTCGTAACCAGCCTCCAAAGCGTTTATAGAATAAAGAGACTGGAGTCTAGTGCGCAGGTCTTGCAACGTCTTGTACCTAGTTCTTTTGGGAGTTTGGCAGTTTTTATGAAGACAGGAAGCTGTAATCCTACTTCCTCTACCATTCTATCAATAAAAAAATCATCTAAAGATGCCCTCAGATCAGATATACGAACCAAGAAATCAAGGAGGGAGGCTTCATAGTATATACGTATCTGGGACAATGCCTACCTGCCCTTATTTATTTCCAATTGTAGGACTAGATATTTAACTCTGGGTGCCTTTTTATTCCAGACAAACTGTCGAAAAAGAACATCCAGCTCTTTAAAATAAACCACCCTTATTTTTATCGGAACATTTATGAATAAAAAAACGAATAAAGGCAAAATTGACATTTTAATGAGGGCGACCCTGCCGATAAGAGCAAGAGGGAGAAGAGACTATCTATCAAGTAGATCTCACATTTTGTTTTAACGTAACCTTGTAATTCAGCCTATGGAATTCAAAATAGGAATTAGTTACATAAACTCCTAGATATCGAATCGGGTTGGTCGAAACCGCCGAGCGTTGAAGACTACCAGGGAGACTATTGCCTGAGGTGTTAAACACCAGGGTTTCTGTTTTATTATGATTAATTTTGTAGTCTCCAGTGGGTTGAAACTGCTCAAACTCTCCCAGAATTGTACAGTTTGAGCTTGGACATGCCTTCCATTGTGGCTTTAATTCCCCGATTTGCCCTAATCCTGACTGCCAATGGTTCGATAAAAAATGTAAAAAGTACGGGCGATAATGGACAGCCCTGACGAGCTCCCCGATTTATATCTTTGGTTCCGACTATGCTGGAGTTAAAAACAAAATCCGAGTCTGTGCGCCCTGGTATATATTATATAGCATATTGATGATTATACTGGGAAATCCCACCCTCTTAAGAGCAAAGAAAAGGGTATCCCAGTTAACAAGTTCGAATGCTTTTTCAGCATCGACCATCATTATAAATGCAGGTATCTGATTGGTATTAAACAAATCAATAGCATGGATTTAAAAAGTAGTATTAGAAGACATTTGCAGTCCAGATAAGAAGCCAGTCTGGTCTTTATGAATAATCTTCTGGCCGACAGGCGTGATTCTATTAGCCCAGACTTTCATTAACATTTTACAATTGGAATTTAAAAGACTAATGGGTCTATATGAATTAATATCTCGGGGATTCTTCCCTTTTTTAACAAAATTAACAATAATTGATTCATTACATATTTGAGGGACCTCTCAACCATTTTTCACTGCATTAAAAAGTTCCACTAGAAATGTTAATAATTCTTCCTGAAAGACTTTATAAAACTCTATTGGAAGACCATCATTCCCGCAGGCCTTTCCTTATGGCATTAAGGCAATAACTTGACGAATTTCAAGTGCTGTGATATCGGCCACTAATTCCTCTGCCTGGATACTTGAAATTTCCGGTAAATTAATGTAAAAAAATACTGGTGTATAGCTTCTTGCTAAACCATATATTTGGTTGCATATAGCTTCTTATAATGGGCAAGGAATATTTTTGCAATCTCATCTTTATCAGTTGTCAGAATCCCCGACCTGGGTTGCTGTAATTCAGTAATTAAAGCAGCTTCCTGCTACACCCTGGATGACCAAGCCAAAAATCTATCCACCATCTGACTCTCTTTGTAGACTTGTTGTTGATATGACCGGGAGCTACCTATCTCTTTAAGAGCAAAGAATTCTCTCAGTTCTTGTTTAGCACTAGACCACAGAAGATCAATGGCCACTCGCTCGGAGAACTTGGCCTCAACTGAACTGCGGTATCAACCGCAAGTTGAAGTTCAGGAATACGTGCCCTCTGCCTCTTAGACTGAGCCATCATCTGCCCGCGGATAGTAGCCGTAAAGGCACCCCACACAGAGAAAAGTGTTGCGGTGCCCTTATTAATCTGAAAAAACTCTTTGATCCACATTTTCATATCTATCAGCTATTCCTGGTTGGAGAGAAGGAGGCGATCCATCTGCCACCTGTATCTTTCCCCTCGCCTAGCGTCTAGTACTATCTTGACACTAATGGCGGAGTGGTCCGAAAAGGAGTTTGCCCATATTTGAGAGGCAAGACACTTAAGAGAGCAAGAGATAATGGACAAGTCAATACGCGAGGTGGACTGGAATTGCCGGGAATGATAGGTATACTGTGACCTCTCCGAATGGGCTCTATGCCAAGGATCAATCAGTTGATAATCTTGAATCATAACATCTAATACCTTTTTAGTAATTGGCTTCAATTGTTTTTTGTTGTATTGGAGGTATCAATGGCTAAATCCTGGACATAGTTAAAATCCCCCCCCCCCTAGTATTATTGGACCTGCCGCTCCTCTCATCAGATCGTTAATTTTAATAATAAATTTAGGGTTGTCTACCTCGCTGCATAATAATTGACCAGATTACAAACATGACCTTTTATCCCGACTATAATCGAGATCAACTACCAAAAGGGTCCCTCTGGACCTGAATAATGTCCCAATATAGCCCTCGCCCTAAATAAATTGCAACACCCCTCATGGCCAACCCAGCAGAAGCAAAATATGCCTTTATATAGTTATTTGGAAAATATAATTTCTGGAAATTGGACTTTAGGTGATTCTCTATAAAAAAAAATATTTGAGGTGCGAAAGAAGTAAGCCATCTAAGTAAAACCCCATACTTTTTCCTATTAGATATCCCATCTACGCTAACCGAGATTATACGTACTTCAACCCTCATATCCAAAAGACCTTTTCATACATAGAAGCCAAATCAAACAAGCATTTGCAATGCAATAGGTCTCGCATTTACGCGAGTTTGAGCTATTGGCATTGTAAATGACAATGCGTTTTATTTATGTTTTGGTTTTTAAAACATAAATAAAGGCATTGTCATTACAATGCCAATAGCTCAAACTCAGCGTAAATGCGAGACCTATTACATTGCAAATGCTTGTTTTATTTTTGGCAGATTTTATATAGCGCCAACTCGACCCGAAGGTATTGGAGCGCTTTACATGAGCACCAGTTACTTTACACAAGGATGTGAGAAGTTGGCCTGGCATATGCTGTCCACTAATTATAGTGGGCACCTTGCACCAGTCCAAATCGACTCTTATGGTAGGTAGGTTAAAGACAACCTTATTGAAAGCTATCCTAGTGGTAGCTGTGGAGAGCAGCCTTCAGGCTAAGTCTTGAAGGAATGTAAAGCAGCTTGTTTTACCAGTCTATAATCTCTTGAGTGACCAAATGAAAGAGCACCACACCAGGTATATATTCAAAATATATGTATTTATTACTAAACACACCCCTCTAGTCTCTTTATGAGGCTAGAGTTCGAAGTACATAGGTTATAAGATCTTAAATCACAGTAATAGCACAAATACACGTTTGGGCCCTAGGGCGTACCAAACCATATACCAATAAAGTGGTATGCGAACCACGACTGAACTAGACACTAGGCCTAGAGCCTCTAGAAGTGCTTGGACCACAAGGAACCACCCAAGGTAGTGACACAGGGGACCCACGGGAGACGCGTGCAGTGTAAATACACAACCGCGATACGCCGTTAACTTCTATGGAGCAAGTCGGGATCGGGAAAATAGAGGAAAGGGACACTTAGAAGAGGACTAGGACAAAACCCTTTGAGATCTAGGACTTTGAAGAGTCTCTACCCACGGGAGCACCGGAGTACTCGTGTTACCTCACCCAGGAAGCCGGGTGCATAGGTGCCTTTCGGGATCGGGTTTCGTCGTCGGTTCTTATGGCGATCTGCTGCAAAGTGCTGCTGGCGACCAGGAGAAAAGTGTCCGGGTGGATCCAAGAGTGGATCGGAGTTCTGAAGAACCTGAAAGCAGAGGGGACAGAGTCTGGGTCACTAGCCAGTGACCAGGGAGGCGATGGACAGATGCCCACCGATGTCGAGTGCTTCAGATTCGGTGACAGTCGTCTTGACTCTTCAGCCACGAGGTCCGGGAGGCGTTGTCGGCGACCAGGAGCAGGATTCGGGCTGTTGCTCGATGTCTGTCGAGTGCAGAGGTGTCGGCGACCAGATTGGACCCAACAAGCCTTGGCAACGGCAAGTCTCGAGTAAGATGTAGATCGTCGATGATGCAGACCAGCAAGGTCTGGGGAACTCACCCAGCGAGGGTAAGTGAGGGCAGGCCTGGAGCAACCAGACTGCCAAGTAAAGAAAAGATTGGCCTTCGTTAAGGGCTACTAGCCAACGGGCTAGCGACCGCGAAGGAGCCTCGTGATGCCGCACGTGGAGCTGGCTTACAGGACACTCGTGGAGTGGGGGCCAGTGATCTTCGGTGCAGGTGGTGCTGGAGGCTAGGGCTACTCGGAGCCCAAAGCACGACTTCTTGGGAGACCCAGAAGATGGTGCACTTGCAAATGTGCTCGGTGTCCAGGGGTCACGGTCTCAAGTCACCCACGATAGCCACGGGCCTCAGCTTTGCTGGGGACTCAGGAGTAGCCTCGGGGAAGTCTGAGAATCCACCTCTGGTGATGCGATGACTTCGGCGTCCGGCAGGAGCTTCAGTGATGCGAACCGGACAGATGCTTCTTTGGTGCCTGCCAAGCAGGGAGTCACTCCTTGACCCCAAGGGAGATTCTTCAGTCCTCTAATCGTGAGTAGAGCGTCGAAGGTCCAGGATTCTGTTTCAGAGTTTCGTCCAGGTATAATCTAAAGTCCTAGGGACTGGGTTCCTACCTTTATTCTAAAAATAGGGGATGGACTACTCTGTGGCCCCACCTATGGGTGGGTCAGGGCAGAGGGTGGCTACACCCCTTTCCCTTTGTCCAGTTCGCGCCAAAGCAGGGGCTGCAAGCCCCTGATCCGGTTTGAACTGGGGTATGCACAGAGGACACCAAATGTGCCCCCAGTGCAGGACTTCAAAGCACCCGAAAGTGCTCCCGCCCAGCCCCAATACACATTGTCCTGTCTGGGGAGGTGGTCACACCTCCCTGGGACAGGAAACCTATTGTCCAGGCCTCCCCTGCCGGAGTTTCGTCCAGCAGCAGGAGGCCAGACTTGTGTCTGTGGCAGCAGCATCCATTTTGTGATGCCAGGGCTTCAGAAAGAAGTTACCGGGTAAGCCAGAGTTAACATGTCTTTCCCTCTAGAAGGGTGGAATGCTACCCCCGCCGCCAGGATTGGCGGGGGGTAGTATTCCAAGATGTTTGACACCAAACACGACATGTTTAGGTGTAGCCATTCCAAAGTTAGCATTTTACCGCGAGGATATAATGCGCTTAAGAGTATATGGTCAGGCTGCACTACAAACAGCATCAGAGATGGTCTCCGAACGCTGCAGAGGGGCCCTGCTCATGCAGGGGCACCCTCTCACATAGGAACCATGCACTCTGCCTTTAGGATTGATAAGGCCTGCCTTAGGAGTGACTTATAGGTTTATATGTGTGTATGTATTTAGTGATATAGGTAACCTATATCACAGTAAGGAGTGCATGCACCACCCTACCCAGGCTGCAGTAGCAGACCTGTGGTGTCAGTTTGGATGGCCTTCCAGGGGTGGCATAATACATGCTGCAGCCCCTGGTAGGCCTCTGAGGTACCTATGCCCTTGGTACATAGTATACCATATACTAGGGACTTATAAGGGCACTCCAGATTCAATCAGAGATGTGCCTAAGGCACATGGAAACCTTTTAGAGAAAGCAGATAGACTGGGGCCCTGAATAGCAGGATCCCAGTCCAACTAAGTCATAAACCAGCAAAACACCATAAAAAAAGTGGGGGCAACCATATAGTCAGATTCCACCTTCCTACATAACCCCCCAAACGAAAGGAGATAAGGCTAACCTTGGCCAGTTGAGCCTTCATTGACTAAGTGGTCATATAAGGAAGCACCTGCACTAGCATGGTTGCCCCCTGTCTTATGGTCCACTAAGCAATCCCTCACCCTAAGGGTATGAGAGGGTCTCCACCATGGGGAATCACTACCTGTGGTGTGCTTAGGTAAAGTACAAGGCTGGTGAGGTGTCTGAGTAGGGAAGTGAGGCCCTAGGAATGTTGGCCTCAGCTTCCTCAGATCACTGGTCACCATGTATGCCTGTCTTTCCATGACTGAGTTGCACTTTGCTCTAAGGGTCAACCTTTGGCTGCCTACAGCTGTGGGTTGGGTCCCTTTGGATGGACTACTGGAGGGACATGGCAGGTTTGGAACCTTCTGGTCCCAGGTTTGCCCTTGCCTACCAGAGTCCTTCTGGGAGAGGTCCCTACATAAAGGTATGGGGGATCCCTCAGTGTGTAGAGGAATTTTCACCTGGCTAGGGCTACTAGACTGGGTGCCCCTAATCTGCTGATGGGGGCTTCCTCTGGACAGGGGGCCCTGGGGGGTCCACTGACCTCCCTGACCTCTGCAGCCCTGGGCTGACTGAGGCAGGGTAGAGAGGGCAGGTTACCTGCTCCAGACGGGGTACCACCTTGGAAGGGTCCTCTGCCATCAGGGGTGTGGCCAGGCCAGGCCTGACTACCTCTGTGGCAGTTCCTTCACTAGGGGTAGGGTCAGTTCCCTGAGGAGGCTGACCCTTACCTGCTGTCTGGGGGAAGAAGACTTTTCTTCAACCCTTGTGCTCTCTTTTGGGGGAGAGTGGGCCATTCTTTCAGGCTCCATCTCTCCAAATTCTTGGGCTGGGGCTGTGGCCATCACAGCCCCACTAACCTCTACAGGGACGCCCAACATCCTAAGATGGGTTTGGTGTTCCACTTCAGCCCAGGCTGAAATTTCCAGATCATTGCCCATCAGGCAATCTACAGGTAGGGTTGGGGACACTGCCACTCTTTTGGGCCTGTGACCCCTCCCAGCTGAGATTGACTATGGCCATGGGGTGATCTGTTCTGACACCATCAATGTTGGTCACCTGGTATTTAAACTCAGGTAAAAGCTGGTGAGGGGGACTAGTTTCCCTGCCACCATGGTGACACTAGCCCTGTGTCCCTAAATGCCACAGCTTTCTGACCATTAATTATTGGCTCCAATCTGTACCTGCCCAATGCTATGGGACCCATGGTAAAGGTGGCAAATCCTATACCACCATCAGAGTCAGAGGAGTCTGTTGAGGGTCCCTGTCTAAACTAGGGCCCACCTCTGTTCCTCTTGCAAAAGCACCTAACTTTTTGGGTGCACTACTCCCAACTGGAGGATTACTACTGGTAGTACCAGGAGGGGTGGTAGTAGTTGTGGGAGGAACATTTTCTTTATTGCCAATCCTGGGGCAACTGGGATCAGTTTTCCAGTGCCCAGGCTTTTACAGACATGGCAATAGGGTTTCTTTTCAGGAGAGGAAGGAGTTTGGGACCCACCCCAGAAGAGGAATTTTGGGGCCCTGTAGGGGACTTATCCTTAGATTTATCCCCACCTTTCTCTTGGGACTTAGTAGAATCTTTCTTCTGGTCACCACCCTGATTTCTAGTTTTTACTCTGGTTCTGACCCACTTGTCTGCCTTCTTTCCCAATTCTTGGGGAGAGGTCAGATCAGAGTCCACCAGATACTGGTGCAAAAGCTGGTTTTGACAATTATTAAGGATCTGCTCCCTCATAATCAAATTGTACAATCCTAAAAAGTCCTGCACTTTGTTGCCATGTATCCAACCTTCCAGAGCCTTTGTAGCACAATCTACAAAATCAACCCAGTCTTGAGTCTGAGCTTTTTGGGTGTCTCTGAACTTCAACCTATACTGTTCAGTGGTTAGGCCAAACCCATCTATCAGAGCACTCTTCAAGACTGTGTAATTGTCAGCATCCTCTTCTCTTACAGTGAGGAGCTTGTCTCTACCTTTGTCTGCAAAGGAGAGCCACAAGATTGCTGCCCACTGCCTCTGGGGGACCTTCTGAACTTTACAGGCCCTCTCCAGTGCAGTTATCCATTTGTGGATGTCATCCCCACTCTGGTAGGGAGGGACAATCTTGTTTAGGTTTCTATGGTCATAAGACCTGTCCCTATCTCTAGGGATATTGCTGCCACCATGGGACTCTAGTCCCAACTTTCTTCTCTCCCTGAGGAGATCTAGGGATTCCCTATCTAAAGCCAGTTGCTTTTTCTGATTTCCAGCTGAGTTTCCTCATACCGGACCAGCCTGGCTCTCCTCTCATGAGAGGATTCCCTCCTGTGAGAGGAGACAGAGCTCCCTATAGAGGTGCCAGAGTGGTTAGACTCCTGAGAAGGAGATCTAGACTTCCTGGGCACACTCTTAATCCTTCCTGGGGGACAAAGAGGGCATCATTCTGATCATCCTCATCATCTTCCACAGGAGGGATTGGGTTATCCAGGTCAGGGTCATTGTCACCCTCCTGGCCAGTCTCAGAGGGGGCTGGGGGTATTGGTACCCCTGGCCTCCTCCTCTTCTTCTGCCCCACCCTCAGCTCCTACCCCTTCAGTCCCTACAGGTCTTACTAAGGTCATAAGCCACCAACAACTCCTTGAGGTGTTGGGTGGTGGAGACTTTGGCCTGTCCTTATTTTCTCAAGTTGCATAAAGCTCTCAATTCCAAGAATGGGAGTGTATCATACTTGGAGGGTGGAAGCTCAATGGCTTCCTGCAAGGATTCTTTGGATCCTCCCTTAAAGACATTACTAGTGTGGTGTGGTGTATGCACTACCTACTCTAGTGTGGCCTACTAAACTCTCTTGAGTTGTAGAAAGGGTTGTGCTATCCCTTAACACACAACTCTAAGTTCAGTAGAACTTACTGTTATTCTAAGCTTAAATTATATGTACCTTAGGTACCTTTAGTGGTTTTCAGTTGATCAATTCAATTGAGATTATCTGGTAAAACAATAGCAAGCTGGAATCCCACCGCTGCCACCAATGTGAGAAGTTGGCCTGGCATATGCTGTCCACTAATTATAGTGGGCACCTTGCACCAGTCCAAATCGACTCTTATGGTAGGTAGGTTAAAGACAACCTTATTGAAAGCTATCCTAGTGGTAGCTGTGGAGAGCAGCCTTCAGGCTAAGTCTTGAAGGAATGTAAAGCAGCTTGTTTTACCAGTCTATAATCTCTTGAGTGACCAAATGAAAGAGCACCACACCAGGTATATATTCAAAATATATGTATTTATTACTAAACACACCCCTCTAGTCTCTTTATGAGGCTAGAGTTCGAAATACATAGGTTATAAGATCTTAAATCACAGTAATAGCACAAATACACGTTTGGGCCCTAGGGGCGTACCAAACCATATACCAATAAAGTGGTATGCGAACCACGACTGAACTAGACACTAGGCCTAGAGCCTCTAGAAGTGCTTGGACCACAAGGAACCACCCAAGGTAGTGACACAGGGGACCCACGGGAGAGCGCGTGCAGTGTAAATACACAACCGCGATGCGCCGTTAACTTCTATGGAGAAAGTCGGGATCGGGAAAATAGAGGAAAGGGACACTTAAAAGAGGACTAGGACAAAACCCTTTGAGATCTAGGACTTTGAAGAGTCTCTACCCACGGGAGCACCGGAGTACTCGTGTTACCTCACCCAGGAAGCCGGGTGCATAGGTGCCTTTCGGGGTCGGGTTTCGTCGTCGGTTCTTATGGCGATCTGCTGCAAAGTGCTGCTGGCGACCAGGAGAAAAGTGTCCGGGTGGATCCAAGAGTGGATCGGAGTTCTGAAGAACCTGAAAGCAGAGGGGACAGAGTCTGGGTCACTAGCCAGTGACCAGGGAGGCGATGGACAGATGCCCACCGATGTCGAGTGCTTCAGATTCGGTGACGGTCGTCTTGACTCTTCAGCCACGAGGTCCGGGAGGCGTTGTCGGCGACCAGGAGCAGGATTCGGGCTGTTGCTCGATGTCTGTCGAGTGCAGAGGTGTCGGCGACCAGATTGGACCCAACAAGCCTTGGCAACGGCAAGTCTCGAGTAAGATGTAGATCGTCGATGATGCAGACCAGCAAGGTCTGGGGAACTCACCCAGCGAGGGTAAGTGAGGGCAGGCCTGGAGCAACCAGACTGCCAAGTAAAGAAAAGATTGGCCTTCGTTAAGGGCTACTAGCCAACGGGCTAGCGACCGCGAAGGAGCCTCGTGACGCCGCACGTGGAGCTGGCTTACAGGACACTCGTGGAGTGGGGGCCAGTGATCTTCGGTGCAGGTGGTGCTGGAGGCTAGGGCTACTCGGAGCCCAAAGCACGACTTCTTGGGAGACCCAGAAGATGGTGCACTTGCAAATGTGCTCGGTGTCCAGGGGTCACGGTCTCAAGTCACCCACGATAGCCACGGGCCTCAGCTTTGCTGGGGACTCAGGAGTAGCCTCGGGAAGTCTGAGAATCCACCTCTGGTGATGCGATGACTTCGGCGTCCGACGGGAGCTTCAGTGATGCGAACCGGACAGATGCTTCTTTGGTGCCTGCCAAGCAGGGAGTCACTCCTTGACCCCAAGGGAGATTCTTCAGTCCTCTAATCGTGAGTAGAGCGTCGAAGGTCCAGGATTCTGTTTCAGAGTTTCGTCCAGGTATAATCTAAAGTCCTAGGGACTGGGTTCCTACCTTTATTCTAAAAATAGGGGATGGACTACTCTGTGGCCCCACCTATGGGTGGGTCAGGGCAGAGGGTGGCTACACCCCTTTCCCTTTGTCCAGTTCGCGCCAAAGCAGGGGCTGCAAGCCCTGATCCGGTTTGAACTGGGGTATGCACAGGGACACCAAATGTGCCCCCAGTGCAGGACTTCAAAGCACCCGAAAGTGCTCCCGCCCAGCCCCAATACACATTGTCCTGTCTGGGGAGGTGGTCACACCTCCCTGGGACAGGAAACCTATTGTCCAGGCCTCCCCTGCCGGAGTTTCGTCCAGCAGCAGGAGGCCAGACTTGTGTCTGTGGCAGCAGCATCCATTTTGTGATGCCAGGGCTTCAGAAAGAAGTTACCGGGTAAGCCAGAGTTAACATGTCTTTCCCTCTAGAAGGGTGGAATGCTACCCCTGCCGCCAGGATTGGCGGGGGGTAGTATTCCAAGATGTTTGACACCAAACACGACATGTTTAGGTGCAGCCATTCCAAAGTTAGCATTTTACCGCGAGGATATAATGCGCTTAAGAGTATATGGTCAGGCTGCACTACAAACAGCATCAGAGATGGTCTCCGAACGCTGCAGAGGGCCCTGCTCATGCAGGGGCACCCTCTCACATAGGAACCATGCACTCTGCCTTTAGGATTGATAAGGCCTGCCTTAGGAGTGACTTATAGGTTTATATGTGTGTATGTATTTAGTGATATAGGTAACCTATATCACAGTAAGAGGTGCATGCACCACCTTACCCAGGCTGCAGTAGCAGACCTGTGGTGTCAGTTTGGATGGCCTTCCAGGGGTGGCATAATACATGCTGCAGCCCCTGGTAGGCCTCTGAGGTACCTATGCCCTTGGTACATAGTATACCATATACTAGGGACTTATAAGGGCACTCCAGATTCCAATCAGAGATGTGCCTAAGGCACATGGAAACCTTTTAGAGAAAGCAGATAGACTGGGGCCCTGAATAGCAGGATCCCAGTCCAACTAAGTCATAAACCAGCAAAACACCATAAAAAAAGTGGGGGCAACCATATAGTCAGATTCCACCTTCCTACATAGGACACATTCATTTTTGGTAGGCACAGGGAGATTAAGTGATTTGCACAGAATCACAGGATGTTGAGCTGACGCCCTCTAAAGTCGGCAGCTCTAGCCGTGAGGCTACATCCTCCCCGTTCTTCTCACCCTCCTCTTGAATGCAGGCGCACACTGCACGGGGAGCTCTAGCCCGCCACACAATATTTCACAGGAAATCTAGACACACTGCTCCTCTGACCGGAGCCTGAGCTTCCCCCAGCGGGACAGCCTTGCACCTCCTGCGCCGTGCATGCATCCGAAATGTCTTGGGGGCTAAACACGCATGTGAGTGGGTCACCGCCCTCCCTGCAGAAAGCGTCGGAGCCATCCAAACACAGTCAGAACTCTCATGGAAGCAGCTCCTGGTCGCAAGCGTTGGTCTCTGGAGTGGGGGTGATTCAAACATTTCAGGTGACTATAAATGAGTGCAGCTCGGGTTTTGCAGGGTTAGTGAGTCACAAATTAGTGGAAATGAATGCCACGCATAAACGTTACTGCCCTCTCTGGTGAAGGTGCTAATCGTCCCTTCATTATGCCTTTGGGCATTAACAGTGGCTAGTTGACCTTTCTCTTTAGTGTGCTTGGGAGGCATCTACACTTGTTAAGTTACCACCTACCCACTCCCCGTGTTAATTTGTCTTCAGTAGGAGCTCATAATTGCATGGTCATTAACAGTAGCTGTCAGTTATTAACAGACCGGCCCCATATCATATCTTCGTCACTCGTTGAAGACACCCGTCCTCGAGCAAGCCTGGCCCTTGCCCCTACTCTGCACTTCCAGTGAACTTAGAAGACAGGCATACAACAGGGGATCACGACACTCCGAGCCATCTGATGGGCTCAGCCAGTCTAGGCGCTTGAAGGAGGGTGGGACTGGGAATGACCAACAGAGAAACACAAATCTCTTAGTTCTAACAAACGTGACTGTTTATCTAACCACAGGCCTCACAGATTTTCAGTAATTGTGAAACGGTGCCTACAAAGACGCGCACACATATGTGTATAGGATATATACTTCACTGGTACACGCAGCAATCCCTAAAACGTATTATCGTCTCACCCCCAAATGAAATATACCACGCTCCCTTTATTTAGTCTGGGTGAGAGTGGGGGTGTAGAGGCTGTAAGCATTGACCAGTGACCCCGCACCAACGGGTAGCAAAACATGGCCACTTACTGGTGAAACATGGTCAGCAAAGCAGAGGAACACACACTATTAGATTGCGCGTCCATGCGCTATAGATAGTGGAAGCCTTTAATCTGCAGCGCCTAACTCCGAGTATGGCTGCCCCAGGGTCACACGGTGCGGCAGTGACTGGGCTGCTTACCTGCTCGGATCTCTTTGAGGTGAGAGGTGGCGAGTGCATGTTCACAGCTACATTACAGCTTGTCGAAGAGTTTAAATCTAACTCACCGGGACAGTACCAGAGACGAGGAAAAATCTCACAAGTTAAAACTCTGCAAACGACGACGGTGCCCTCCCCCGCGCCCAAACAACCAAATGGTGGTTCAGTTTAATGAGGCACAGTCAGGAGGGTAAAGTGAGCGTCGCCGCTTCTTGCTTCCGAGTCGCCGGGTTGTGAGAGTCCACAGGGCCGCCGAGGTTGAGGTCCGCTCCAGGGCAGTGGGCACTCGTGCCTGCCTGGATCCTTCTAGGCGAGCACCGGCAGTCTCTCAGCCGGAAGCACTCACGGTATGAATGCACCACCGAGACAAGGACTGCTGAGATTACACTGAGAGAGAGATGGAATGGAAAAGGGAGAGAGCGCGAGAGAAGGAAAAAGAAAGACACGGAGATGAAGACGGAGGAGAGAGCTGGAGAAAGAGAAATAAATAAAGGTAGAGCGAAAGAAAGCGAGAGAGAAAAGCAAATGAATACGGAAGAGAGAGAGAGATGGAGAGAGAGAGCGGGAGAGAGATGACGACAGGAGAAGAGAGGCGGGAGAGAGCGCGGTAGACAGAGTGAGGTGAATACGGAAAGAAGGAAGACAGAAGAGTCGGGGTGAGAAACAGAACGGCAGGAAGGCAGGAGCGAGAGGCGTGTGGGGAGAGACAGAGAGCGAGGGGAGAGACAGAGCGTTCAGAGTCGAAACAGGGAGTCAGCGAAGATGGAGGAAGAGAGACTGGAATTGAAAGACAGTCCGATGGATGGAGTTTGAGAGAAGGACATTGAGGAGTGGAGGAGAAGAGGGTGGACATAAAGAGTGAGAGCTTCGTAGGGCAGATTTAGAGAGAGGGCCCGAGAGGTGATGGGGTCAGAAATTGAGAGGGGAAGTGAAACTATGGAAAGAGAAAGAAAGATTTGCTTGAGAGGAGAGAGAACATGGAGACATGGATTGGGGGATGGGACTGGCGCATTAATGGAGAGGGGCGAGAAAAATAGATAACAAGAGAGGAGCGGGGGCGAGCGAGCGCGGCAGCCTGGGCTTTGAAAGCTGACCAGACGCTCGTGCGTCATGGCCTTTTCCCCGCACGGCCGGCATGTGTTTCCAATTATCGCGCCCGCGTCTGGGCACGATAATTGGAAACACATGTCTGCCGCACGCGTGACTCGCAGGGAAAAGGCCATGACGCACGAGCGTCTGGTCAGCTTTTCAAACTCCCTAACTATAAGTCTCGCAGAGCAGCGCTTGCGCGCTACTCGAGGCACGACCTAAAAAAGGAAACTTTTTTCCAACACTACTTTCCCATCTACGATTCTGCTCTTTTCTAATACCCGTGCCCCCCCACCACCAACACCTCCCCCAAACTGGCCCCCCACCCCTGGATGGAGGAGAATAGCCCATAGTACTCCTCTCAATCCTCTCTACCAGAGCGCCTGAGTAGACACACCTACTGGGAGCCCTGTTTGAGCACCCTGAGTGTGGAACCCACCCCACCTCCCACCCTTAAACATAAACATGATAGTAGATCTCTCCGGCTTACATTTTTCTTCCCTTTTTTAAACTCTCTGGGTGGAGATAGACTACAACATTTCTTGAGTTTCTTCCAAATTTGAAAACGTATGAAATTTGCCTTTTACTAACACCCGGAGTTTAGACTGTTGCGCTATCGCAGCCTGCACCCTGGGCCTTAAATAAATAAAGAAGAGTCACAAATTCCTTTCGACGGCATGCTGCTGCAGCACCGGACATATCTGAGAACATTCGACAACAGGGTACTTCATTGGTGGAAAATTGTTTTTTTTGGATGGCTCTAGAAAGTATCTATTCCTTTATACGATAATCGGCGAAATTGATCAAAATTGTCCTGGGCAAGTTCGAATTTGGGAATGGATGAGCCGGTACCCTATGGCAGTCGTGGCCGGCATTAATCGTGGGTAGGGTGGCGGGGGGGTCGCACAAGGGAGGGTCGTGCGGGGAGGGGGGGTAAATTTAATAATAAATAAAATCTTACCTGTCCACCGGCCAGGTCCTGCGTTTTCTTGGCTCCTGCTCTCCTGCCTCCGGCATGAACAGGAAGCAGGCAGCCTCCCTACCCTCCCCTAAGCCAATCACAACGCTGCAATGGCAGCATTGTGATTGGTGGGGACGCCGCTCAGCCAGGGGCTTACAGGGAGGCCATTTTCTCCATGTAGGCTGCATTGCAGCCTGCATGGAGAAAGGCCAGAGTGCGCATGACTGGTTTGGGTGGCCCCAGAGGGCCGACCAACAAGTCATTGCGCCCTCAGGAGTGGGCACACCACCCCTCCCCTGCCCAGCCCTGCTCGCAGAGAAGCCCCGCCCACCCACAACCAAACCCTTCTGCTTTCTCGCAGTGCGAGAAGCAGAAACATAAAATGGTAGTTATTACCATTTTATGTTTCTGCTTCTCGCACTGCGAGAAAGCTAGTGGGGCGACGCTCCTCCGCCCTAGTGGAGGAGCCCCCCCTGCCCTATGGGTTCTCGTAATTATCAAATCACCTGAAATTTCTGGTACCACATGATTCTTGATAAATGTCTCAACCCATTGAACAGCTTGGGCCCCTGCACAACCTTCTGGGACACATACCAGACGTAGATTAGAGCGCTGTGAATGGTTTTCAAGTTCATCAATCTATTTTCCAACAAGGATTTATCTTTCCTCACAAGATCCGTTTGCTGCTGCAATATAGCCATTTGATCCTCAAGCTGCGATATCCTAGGCTCAGCTTCCTGGATCCTAACCAGAAAGATTGCAACTGCTTCCTCAATTTTTGTCAGGCAAAGATGCAGGGATGTGTTCTCAATTGCTTGTGATGCTTTTAAATCACGTATTTAGTCCAAAATAAGGTTTAGCATAATTTTAAATCCCATTGCTGGATCTGCTGATCATCGGGCACTAGATTGGACAGCTGGGTCTTGGAATTGCTTTCTATAGTAGCCTGCAATTCAACCCTGCTTGGATCTAATAGCAAGGGCTGGGGCGACAGCTGCAAATCCAGGGTATTCTGATTAAGAAGATGAATCTTGGAGTTGCTTTCTGTAGGGGCCTGAGATTGCACTTGTGAGGTTGCCACCTTCCTTAGCTCTGTTACCGAAGGCTGAGACGACAGCTGCAGACCCACCATGGTATTCTGTGGAGAAAAGGCTGGATGAATACCGGTTTCATCTGAGAAAGCAACATGTTCTGGGGAAGGGGCGGTAAACCTCAAATTGGAAGATTGATTATTCCACTCAATCGTAGATGGCCCCGGAAGCATGGCTGTTGTCACTTTAGGTTTAGAAAAAAGTGAATATTCTTTCAACTTCCCTTATCTTAGATTCATAGAGGGATCAGATCGTAGCTCGGAAGAAATTTCTTTCTCTTCTACCGCCCTGGTGGACGCTAGATTTAATGGTAGCTCCTTATCCTCCCCAGTCGCCCTGCCAACATTAGACGAAATAGATAGTTCATTTTGGGCAGGGTCCTGCACGATTTGCGGCAAGGCCAACTGAATACTCCCAACCACCAGTGTCTGATCGACCAAATCTTCCTCTGAACTTAGAGGGCTAGTTACAGATGCTGACCCATGGCGTGATTTCAGGCTCCGTTCAGCCCTTGCTGCAGCTGATGCTGACTTCATTTGAGACGTACGTGTTTTAGTTTTGAAATCGGCAGCATATATAATGTATTTATCATTATATTTGAGAACTTAAGATGCTTACCCATAGTAGATGGAATGTTCCTTAATCCAATGGACAAATTTAGATGCGATCTAAGGAGGAGGGGACACTCAGCGACCCACTACCAGGGCATCCTTCTAATTATAGCACCCTTGAATGGCAACCCTTGGTGTGAAACATGGTTCACCCTCAATATGCCCTGGTAGATCCTTAGATTTTAGCCAGAAATACAGAAAAACACCAACAAGGTGCTTACCGGTCCTTTTGCAGTTATTATCTCAATCAGTTTCTCAGTCAGTTGAGATGAAATCCAGGTGGCCTTCCCAGCCAGCCAGCCGCTGCCGCAAACAAGAAGGAGTAGCAATATATTGGAAGGCAGAACCAGCACTCAAAACAGCCGAGGGGCATCAGGGGCCAGCCGGCACCCAAAGAGCAAAGAAAGAAAGAAAGAAAAAACAGCCACAACCGAAATTGCCTATTCAGGCTCAAAGGCAGCCAGTCCTCAGCCGCATCTCGGCATCGCCCGCTACTTTCTTTTAATCGGAATCAGCCACAGGAGTGCAACGGCTGCTTCGGGGATCTGCAAAGCAACGGACCAGCGCTGAGCCAAGAGAGACGAAGCGCAGTGAGTTGTGCTATGGGCGTGGGATGGGTAGGGGGTGGAGCCGCTCACCTAGCGACAGCCCATGACCGTGGGTTCGCCTGCCGCCCAGAATTGTGTAATTTAACTTCCTTCTGGTGAAATCCTGCTGACTTGATCAGACTTCCAGGTAGCCCCAGTCTCATGCCTGGCGAGTGCATCATTGCTTGCATCCATTCAAGCCACTCATGGCTCTGCAAAGATTTTAGTATTTTTACTTGATCAGCTAAATTGGATTATATGCAGTAAAAAGTGTTGGTATTTGCCCGCTTTGGGGGGCACCACAATTCTACCCTTCTCACAGCTAGTAACTGACGGACTCCCAAGTGCAATTAAATGATTTATAAAATCAGGTTGAGCTCTTGCTCCTGAAGTTCCACAGTTTGTTTGGTAAGATAGCAGCACCTCATGATCTATTTTAAGGCTTCCAGTTACCCTAGCTATTCTGAATTCTGATAGCCTGCTTGACCTATCTCTTCCTAGGTCAGTGATGGAATAGTCTAGTCATTCATTATGTCTTCTGGAGAGATGTGTCCCCTCACTCATGCCAGTTAGATCCAGATCCAATATATATATGTTCATTTAATATACAAATAAAAGTAAATATTAGAACGTTGGTATGTTGTGAGCTCCACTGAAGGCAATGAAGTGGTTCTGGGACAATAATGGCTGAAATAGACCTTCTGGTTCAGCATTCCATGCTTGTCTTTCTGTTTCTCCCTGTTTATTTTAGAACATTCTATCGTCAGAGAGTGGAATGTTCTAATAGTATTGCAGCCCTTCTATCCTGGTCTGTACCTCACCCTTGTTATAGGCCCTCACTTGCGGCACAGGCCTAGAACTCAGGTTCAGGTCTTTTAACAACCATTATAGTCCTCGGCAGAGGGTGGGCACTCTAAATATTGATCCCCAGATTATCGGTGGGAACAATATCAAGGACAAACTATCAAAAAGAAAATATACATAGGTAACTAGGTCTAGATTTTCTATACCTAACTCCACATATATGTACCTTGGCAGGACATATATCTTCAAGGTATGTAGATGTGGAGTTAGGAATCAATCAATCAATCAGGGTTTTTAAAGCACGGCTACTCACCCGTGAGGGTCTCAAGGCGCTGGGGGGGTGGGGGGGCTGCTGATCCATTTGGGCGCTAGGGTTCAGTCGAAGAGCCAGGTCTTGAGCTCCTTCCTGAATTGGGATTGTCTGAAGTGGAGGGGCAGGGTGTTCCAGGTCTTGGTGGCGAAGTAGGAGAAGGATCTTCCTCCGGTTCTGGTCTTGCAGATCCGAGGGACGGTGGCCAGGGCCAGTTGGGCAGAGCAGAGGTGTCTCGTGGGTGCCTGGAATGAGAGGCGGTGGTTAAAATATGCTAGTTCTGTGTCATGGAGGGCTTTGTAGGCGTGAGTGAGTAGCTTGAAAGTGACCCTTTTGTTGACTGGGAGTCAGTGGAGTTCTTGCAAGTGTTCGGAGATGTGGCTGCGGCGGGGGATGTTGAGGACCAGTCTGGCTGTGGTGTTTTGAACGTTCTGTAGTTTCCTAAGGAGTTTCTGGGTGACGCCGGCATAGAGTGCATTGCCGTAGTCGAGTCTGCTGCTGATGAGTGCGTGGGTGACCTTCCTTCTGGATTCGGTGGAAATCCATGTGAAGGTCTTTCGAAGCAGGCGAAGTGTGTGGAAGCATGAAGAGGAGACGGCGTTGATCTGACGGTTCATTGTGAGCAAGGAGTCCAGTATGATGCCGAGGTTTCGTGCGTGTTCTGTGGGTATTGGGGGCGTTGCTAGCGCAGCGGCCCACCAGGAATCATCCCAAGCTGATGGGATGGGTCCTAGGATCTGTAAAAGCTAACATAACATGTGTATTTGTAAAGCGCACGTTCACCCCGAAGGGAATCCTGGTGTTGAATAACAGATTTATCTGATAGAGACTTCTAGCTGCAGATTCCTTACCTTTGAATTTCCCAGGCGTCAGGCTGGATCCGGAAACTTTTGCTGAGCAATACCCCTTGTGCGCGACGTCGGGTGGCTCCATTTGGCTTCGCGTGACGTCGTCAGCGTCGGTAGCGTCGGTTATGACATCACGGTGCCTATATAGGCGCCACCCAGGCGCACGGACGTCAGTTCTTTTCTGTCTTAATCCAGTTAAGCGCCGATCCGGGAAGAACTACCCCTCTGCCGCTTTTTGGCAGGTTTTGTTTCTCAACTTTTGTCGATAATTTTGGATTCCACTTCGTGTGCGAGGGATGTCTTCGAGAAAGACAGGTTTCAAACCATGCGGGACTTGTTCCCACATGATGTCGGTCACCGATCCCCACCGTGTAGGTCTGTGGTGTCTTGAACGCAACCACAATACGAGGTCGTGTTCAGACTGTCGGGCGATGGCCCCGAAGACCTTGAGGGAGCGAGCAATGAAGTTGCTTGCGGCCTGGCAGTCGACACCGTCAAGTGAGACTCCGAGGAGGTCACGGTCCTGTTCGAAGAAGAGGAGGTCGCGGGACCGCTCACAGAGCCCTAAGTCCTCTTCCTCCCATTCGAGGTCCTCTGGACACTCGGGGAAGAGGCACAAGAAGAAGAAGAAGACCAAGCGCACTTCGACTTCACCTCAACTGGCGTCTGTCATTGAGAAAGGTAAGGAGCACCGACGCTCTAGGCACGGTTCTGCGGAGCCGGAGTCAGAGTCGACTTCGCGCCTTCCACCCTTTCCGGGAGCCGGAGCGACTCCCGCTCAAATGAAAGAGTTTTACGAGGCCATGCGCCGCGTATTTGAGCGGAACGACCCCGTTGGTGAGCCCTCGGGCCCCGCGGGGTCGGATGGGGCCCCATCGGATTCGACGCCGTTGGCTACGCCCATGGATCCGGATCGACGTTGGTCGTGCCAACGCAACCTTCCCCGGCGTTGAATCCGAAGTCGGTGCCTACGACGTCACCGATGCCCGTTGGTGGCGCAAGCCCCATCCTTATCCCCGACAACACGGAACCGGAACGGTGTCGAGCGTCGTCGATCCCGACGACGGCAGAACCCAGGGGTTCTCGCCTCAGCACTTTGTGGACGTGCTGGGCTCAGGAGAGGAATGGGAGGAGTCTGGAGACCCTCTTGAGAACCAGGATGTCTCTGAGGAGACAATGGATTGGTATGGGAAACTTGGGGAAGCCAGTGGTCTGGATACTTCCCCGGATACTGGCATGCTCTCTCCGCCTACAGTGTCTACGGAGGAGGGGGTGTCCTATGCCATGGTGTTTAAGAGGGCAGCTGAGGTCCTAGGACTGGAGCTGCCCTCAGTGCAGGTCAGGACTAATCTTCTGACCGAAGTGCTTCAGCCTGGGGCTTCCACTTCAGAACCCCTATTGCCCTTTAATGACGCACTTACGGACGTCCTTCTAGGAACATGGTCCAAGCCTAGCACAGGGGCTCCTGTGAATAGGAGGATTGCACGCCGCCATCGCCCAGCTCCCGGCGACCCAAAGTTCCTCAGCCAACACCCCACCCCAGAAAGTTTGGTGGTTCAGGCCTCTACGTCCCAAGGCACATACCCTTCCGCCCCTCCGGATAGGGAATCCAAGAGACTGGACTCATTTGGGAAGAAGATGTTTTCTTCCTCCAGTCTGGCATTGCAGTCGGTGAATACCGCGTGCTTATTGGGCTATTTCTCCCACTCTCTTTGGGAGACGGTTGCGCAGGTGCTGCCACAAGTCCCGGAGGAGGCCCGGGCTGTGCTCTCCCAAGGTGTCAAGGACGGGAGAGATGCAGCAAAATTCACTATTCGATGTGGTTTAGACACGACCGATTCGCTGGGCAGATAGATTTCAACGACGGTGGCCCTGAGACGCCACGCCTGGCTTCGTACAACTGGCTTCTTGGGGGATGTCCAAGCCAAATTGATAGACATGCCCTTTGATGGAACCCGCCTTTTAGGGGAAAAGGCAGACTCGGCCCTGGTCAGGTTCAAGGACTCTGGAGCTACGGCCAGATCCTTGGGCCTCTCCTCCACTCCTCATGGCCAGTCTTCCTTTCGCCCCTTTTGTGGCAACGGAAGGGGTTTCCAGCCACATCAGCCCTATCCTAGCCACCGTCCCTCTCAGACTACCCAAGCCGTGCCGTGCGTGGACGCGGTACATTCCATCCTTGGAATGGAGGCCAGAAGTTGTCTACCACACTGCCTCCAGCAGCCGCAGCCTCCAAGCCCTCCTAGGCTGATTCTGTAGGACCACACTACTCCAGTGGGTGGGAGAATTCATCATCATCTCCCCCGCTGGAGATCTATAACAACAGACAAGTGGGTCTTGCAGATCGTCCAGGAGGGCTATTCTCTTCCTTTCCTTTCTTTTCCTCATTCTATTCCGCCAAGTCAGGAACGGCTGGCGGAGGATCATTTAAATTTGCTCCAAGAGGAAGTTACAGCTCTTTTGGCCAAAGGAACTATAGAGAGGGTCCCAGTTTCAGAAGTAGGCAGTGGCTGTTATTCCCGCTACTTTCTGATTCCGAAGAAGAACAAGAGGCTACAGCCCATTTTGGATCTTCGAACCGTTAATCTCTTCCTCAAAAAGGAGAAATTCAAAATGCTCACTTTGGCTCAGGTCTTGTCTGCCCTAGACCAAGGAGAATGGATGGTAGCGTTGGACCTGCAGGATGCGTATTTTCACATTCCCATCCTGCCGGGCCACAGGCGTTACGTGCGGTTCAAGGTAGGCCGCGAGCACTTTCAGTTTACCGTGCTCCCCTTCGGTCTTACCAGTGCCCCTCGGGTGTTTACCAAGGTGATGGCGGTGGTTGCAGCTCATCTGCGCTGGTTAGGGTGCCAGTCTTCCCCTACCTCGACGACTGGCTGTTGAAGGCAGCTTCGCCCCAGGTAGTCGTCTCCCACCTTCATACTTCGGTGAACCTTCTGCATTCACTGGGGTTCTCTTTGAACACGCCGAAGTCACACTTGACTCCCTTTCATCGGAGCTGTTCTGGACACAGTGCAGTTTCGGGCTTATCCTCCCGAGCAGCGAGTCCAGGATATTCAGGCTATGATTCCGATGTTTCAGCCTCTATCCTGGATTTCGGTGAGGTTGACTCTGAGGCTGTTGGGTCTCATGGCCTCCTGCATCCTGTTGGTTAGACACGCAAGATGGCGTATGCGGGCTCTGCAGTGGGACTTTAAAGTTCCAATGGGCACAGCATCAGGGAAATCTCACCGACGTGGTTCAGATCTCGGAAGGAACTGCGAAGGATCTGCAGTGGTGGTTGGTGAACCGCGATTGGGTCAACGGCGGACCTCTCTCCCTTCCCCAACCAGATTTCACAGTCGTGACGGATGCGTCACTTCTGGGATGGGGCGGCCACATGGGAGAGGTGGAGATCAGGGGTCTCTGGTCTCCGGCAGAGACGGGGCTCCACATAAACTTGTTGGAGCTCCGAGCGATTCGGTTGGCATTGAAAGCATTTCTTCCCTCTGTCAAGGGGAAGCTAGTGCAGGTGTTCACGGACAACACCACTGCCATGTGGTACTGCAACAAGCAGGGCGGGGTGGGGTGGGGTGGGGTTGTGGAACCTTTTGTCGAGAGGCCTGCGTCTCTGGACATGGCTGCAACAGCAGGGCATATCCCTGAAGGTTCAACACCTGGTAGGTTCTCTGAATGCCAGGGTGGAAGATCTCAGCCGTCGATGCCTTCAGGATCACGAATGGCGTCTCCAGGCGGAAGTGGTGCAAGGTCCTTTCAGCAGTGGGGAGAACCTTGGTTAGATTTGTTCGCCTCAGAAGAGAATGCGCAATGTCAGCAGTTCTGTGCGCTGGAGTTTCCAAGGCGGCTATCGCTCGGCGACGCGTTTCGTCACGAGTGGAGCTCAGGCCTGTTGTACGCCTTTCTGCCCATACCACTCCTGCCCAGGGTTCTGAAGAAGGTCAGGAGCGACCGGGCCCAAGTCATTCTTGTGGCAACGGACTGGGCAAGGAGAGTCTGGTATCCAGAGCTTCTGAGCATGAGCATGAGTGTCGGTCCTCCGATCAGGCTGCCCCTTCGGGAGGATCTTCTGTCGCAGGGGAGGGTTCTCCACCCGAACCTGTCAACTCTGCACCTCCATGCGTGGAGATTGAGCAGCGACAGTTGATAGCTTTTGACCTTCCTCCCGAAGTCTGTAAAGTTATTCTGGCGGCTAGGCGGCCCTCCACTAAGATGGTATATGCCTGCAGTTGGCAGAAATTTGTATTATACTGTACAGAAAGGTCCATTGACCCTCTTTCTGCTTCTCTTTCTACTGTCCTTTTATTCATTCTAACTCTTACCAGCAGGGTTCTGCTTTGGGAACTCTCAAGGGTTACCTCTCTGCTTTGTCTGCTTTTTTGCGGCTGCCAGACCAGCCCTCTCTCTTTAAATCTCCTATTGTAAATAGATTTCTGAAAGGGCTGGCTCACTTATTTCCACCCACGTCCTTTGTTATGCCACAGTGGGACCTTAATTTGGTCCTCACTTACCTGATGTGCGCTCCTTTCGAGCCTTTGCACAACTGTCCCCTCCGGCTGTTGACCATCAAAACAGCCTTCTTGGTGGTGATTACATCGGCCCGGAGGGTGAGTGAAAATGCAGGCATTATCCAGCTCGCCTCCTTATCTTATGTCCTTTCCGGACAAGGTGGTGCTTCGCACCAGGGCATCATTCTTGCCAAAGATGGTGACCCCATTCCATCTGGGTCAGTCCATTACTTTGCCCACCTTCTTTGCTCCCCCACATCCCTCTAAGGAAGAGGAGCGTCTCCACCCACTGGACCCAAAAAGAGCGTTGTCGTACTACCTTGACCGCACAAAAGAGTACCTGGTGGATGACCAACTTTTTTGTGGGGTATGTGGGAGCAAAGAAGGGAAGGGCAGTGCAGAAAAGGACCATCTCTCGCTGGGTCGGTCTCTGCATTAAAATCTGTCACGCCTTGGCAAAGAAGCAGCCCCCTGAGGGATTAAGGGCCAACTCCACCAGGGGAAAGGCTGCGACTACGGCCTTGGCTCGGGGTGTCCCGGTCCAAGACATCTGTCAGACAGCAACGTGGGCATCATTGCACACGTTCGCGAAACATTATTGACTTGATGGTCAAGTGCGCAGGGACGGGCACTTTGCCCGTTCAGTCCTGCAAGACTTCTTAGTTTAGATCATGAGTCCGCAACCCACCGCCGGGATGGTATGACTCGGGTATCTGATTCAAAGGTAAGGAATCTGCAGCTAGAAGTTTCTATCAGATGAACAAGTTACTTACCTTCGGTAACGCATTATCTGGTAGAGACTCTATCTAGCTGCAGATTCCTTACAGCCCCACCCATGCCTCCCCACTTTGCGGACTGATGTGGTAGGACTAGGGTTGTTTTTTCCCCCTTTCAGAGCCCTAGTTTTGCACACAACTACGTCAGTTACTTCGTGGCTCTGCGCTTCTGGTGTGGAAAGTACTGATGTCCGCTCGCCTGGGTGGCGCCTATATAGGCACCGCGACGTCATTACCGACGCTACCGACACCGACGACGTCACGCGGAGCCGAATGGAGCCACCCGACGTCGCGCGCAAGGGGTATTGCTCAGGAAAATTTCCGGATCCAGCCTGACGCCTGGGAAATTCAAAGGTAAGGAATCTGCAGCTAGATAGAGTCTCTACCAGATAATGCGTTACCGAAGGTAAGTAACTTGTTCTTATTGTTGCCCAACTCAATGGTACTCATTTTGTCGACCTCAGAAGGATGAAAGGCTGAGTGGACCCCCTGGGATTTGAACCTGTGACAATGAGGTCAAACACAGGCCCCTCCAGTGGATTCATATACTTCCCTATATGCACTTACCTTTTGGTATTTTGTCCCTGGATATTCTGTCCTCAATATTCTTGTACCATAATATTCTGGGGTTTGATATTCAGTAATACAATTGCGGTAGTCAGCTATACATCTAAGTTATTGTGCATTGGTTGGTACAGTGGATTGTACATGCATTCAGTGTTTTAAAATAATGGATGCCTTCTCACTTATACAGGTGCTTGACTCCAGATGCTGAGGCTCGGCCTGACATTGTTGAAGTGTGTGCATTAATATCAGATGTGATGATGAAATATCTTGATGGTTTATCCACCTCTCAGCTTACCTTAGAGAAGAAACTGGATCGAGAAAGGAAACGTACTCAGAGATATTTTTCAGAAGCTAATATGAATGTGGTGACCCATCGCCATCAACTCGCCATGTTACCCCATGTAAGTAAACATACCACAAATGTTTATAAGATTATTAGGGCAGTGGAATATAACAATGGTATATCAATAACATTGATATACCTGTTGTATCTATCGCTCTGTGAATAGGTTTTATGGGATTGTAGAAAACATAAAGCTGATAACTGAACTAATACAGGTGGATTCTGTTTATGCTGATTCAGGAGTCTTGGGCATATAACTCAAGAGAGGTTGTATCTTGAGAGCGTTATAGAAGATTGTGTGATTCATAGGACATGATTTTATAATTAAATGAATATTGTGTGGTATGTTCATGTTTTCGGAGACTTTTAGTCATTAAAACTCGCAAATAAGGTTGTTAGTCAATGACTTTTCTATTTTTTAATGTCCAGCTCTACAGCAATCTCTTAAATCCGTAATCCGATAACCTACAGTAATCTCTCTCATATATAGGGCAAAGGAAGATCTGAAATCTTATCAACGGATTTCTCTTTTAAACACAGATCTTAATGTCTTTTTTAAAGATCTTGCTTAACTACTCAAGTATTGTATATATCAATAATGGGTCCTATTTGCAAAGGTAAATGTGGTTGTAAGTCTAACTGAGGCAAGACATTGCACCCCAGAAACCAAACTACACACATAAATGTGTGTGTAAAAGGCTGCTTAATGACACAAGTGCACATCACAGCGAAAAACCCTTTGCAATTGCCTAACATTAAGGCCTCACTAGCAACTATGGAAACCTGACCAAATTGGATTCACCCTCCCCTAAAATACATTACCCTGTGCAAACATCCAATTTTCTTTGCTCAAATCCTGCATAATCAGTTAAATACCCTACCAAGACTTATTTAAACCTTCATACAGAAACCTGGAGCTCTTTTGCCACCCGCCTCATTTCCCTCCTTGATGGTTCTCCAGACCAGCAACATAGCCATCCTTCCTTATACCCTGTAACACTCTCCAAAATTGCCACCAGAAAACCCCTCATTGGAAGAGTTTTTCTACCCCACCAACTCACCACCAACTCACCACCGCAATTTCATCCCCAGCAACCTTGCCAGGTGTCCCTCATTTGCATAAGGTACAGTACCATTCCCATCACTGACAAATGGATCACATCTGCCTCAAAAACTACTACTCTTCAAATCGTATATAACAGCGTGCGTAATCCTGCCAAAGCCTTCTTCCCCAAAGGAATTCCTCAACTCCCTATAGATCTTCCTCCTTGTCTTATCAGTCGCAGCTGCTTTCCTGCCCCTGCACCGCTCTCTCCTACGGATAAGTTCAATCCACAACAACTTCATCCCCACCTCAGCCTCTTTATCTCCAACAGATCTTTTTTAATGTTCTTCAACAGGGCTAAGCCCTTCAATTGCACAAAGTCCAAAAAGAACCCGAGGTGTATAATTATTATGTTGGGGCAACCCCTCTGTTGCCTAAACTGTCCAACATTGGCAACAAGTCACCGTATTCCTCACTTACCAGACCATTTTACTTGCACCTTGGTATTATCAAAGCCCATTGCTTCCCGAATCACTATTGCTCTGCCTGTCAAGCCGACCATTTAATAAATGAAGGATCACAGATCTGTATTTCAGTGTAACCCCCTCGTCAGGCCTGGAACATGACCTGAAAACCAATCAGCAACAATAAAATTAAGAACAATTATAACAGAGACCAATCGGGGCATATATATCACTTGTAGCACTCAGACCTCCACCTGCCCATCACTAATGGGGAAAATTCCAAAAAAGCAATGCTGTAACCTTCATGCCTCCAATCTTCCACCTATCATTCTGAGGAACATTTACATTGCCAAAATGCCAGCTGCATCCGTGAATACCTTAATTGACCATTCAGCTTTCTTCCCCACATCCCAGAGTGATAACCCACTGAAGTTATCCAAAATTGTTTTCCACACTTTCAAATGGGACCTCTCCCCTGTGGACAGCCACACTCTGATGCAGCAGTGTGTAACTGACAAAGCCAATCCCAGTCTCCTGCATTAAGTCCTTCCTGCTCGCACTCCTCTATGTGCAAAACTAAGTATCCTAACAGAACCTGACTGTTGCAAACTAATGTCTTCTTTAACAGCATCTCATCCAGCAGCCCATCAACTTCACCTTCTTATACTCAGACAGCCTAACCTCCACATCTACCAAATCAATCTCTATGCCCAAAAAGTTATCACTACACTTGATCCTACCATCTTCGCCAGGGCAAAATGAACCTCCACATTTTGCATCCAAACTTGGAAACTGTCCAGCATCTCCTGCCAGCCACTTGAATTTGGTTGACCCACAAAAAACCTGAAATATCTTATTAGTGAGTAACTGAAAACTGTAATGAAAAGTGAACACCCATTGAAACAAACTGCTAAACTTCTCAAACAGGGCAAACGATACAAAACAGCCCATTGGCAAACCTTTACCCACAAAGAAATAGACTCCAAATTGCATGCCCAGGAGTTCAAGGTGATCCAGATGTACCGGTAGAAAGCAAAAAGCATACTTGATATCACCTTTTGCCATCAAAGCATCTGCTTTTGCCTTCTTTTCAAACTCAATGGTGTCATCCACAGACACATACTTCACCAATCTCAGCTTGTCCACTATGAAATAGTTAACAGATTACCCTTCTGACCAAGAGTGGTGTTTAATCAACCTATACCCGCCTTTCTCTTCCTTTGGCACCTCGCCTAAGGGCAAATAATCAGCCTTTCCATTGGCCAAGTATCAAAAGCTTCAGCCACTCTACCTTCTGCCACCTCTTTCATCAACGTGTTCAGCACAACTTCAGGATGCTCCTTCCCCAAGTGCAAATTCTTGACCCACCTTCTTAATCTAGGACCTTTACAAGCTAATGTAAAATCAAACTTAAAACCATCCAGCAACACCCTCTCTCTTATCACTAAACTGTGCACAACGTTGCAAGGGTTCCAGTTTTAACTGGTGTATGAGCCCTTCTACAGTTGGTTCTGGGTCCTCTCCCCTATCATTCTGTCTGTGCCAAGTACCCTCTCGATCCGCTTGCTCAAGCCCCAATTGGGTACTGCATTGCATGAGTGAGTGTCGACTGCCACACTTGGAACATTCATGCCTTGAACTACAATATTCCCTTTTGCAGAAACCTTTGTTAACTGTCAAGCATGCCCCTATGTAATCCTCTAGTTACCCACTACAAAAGCTATAAGCCCACCTTCTTCCTCCTCACTATTTTTACTATGTAACTAAATCCCTCCACCCATCTCACCCTTACATCTCTTACCTTTTACCATCCCCCCATCCACCTTGCAAATCACCTCTTTGTTACTCACAGCCCCCTCCTTGCATACACTCCTTTTGTCCTCCTTGCAACCTGTATTGACTGTATTAAACCTCTTAGACCCCATCATAGTTGGTCCCGGACCACCTCATCAGTCTCCATCTGCACCTTCTGTTCTCCTGCAGCTAGTGACTCACTCGCTTCGCCACCACTGAACTCTCCCTCTTCCCCTCTCTCCTCATAGGTAGGCAGCAGCTCCATACCAGGGATGTGAGCGGCCGCTCTTTACCCCATCAACCATCTTCCTGAGTCAGTCTTCCCTTTCCTTGCCACGTCCCATTAGGATGGCTCCGCATTTTCATTGTGCCGCTTCGTGGTGCAGCACACACAGGGACCTCCTTCATCTTGTCCTGCTGTGCTATCTAGTGCCCAACAACAGCCACCACTCCCTCTTTCTTAGCTGGCCTCACCGACAGCCTCGCACTGGCTAATCCTCCTGTAGGACTTTCTTTCAGCTGTGCTACTACCAAAGGCCACAAACTCCCCTCTCCTTACTTCTTACTTGGGCAGTGAGCAAGCCACAACGGCTGCCTCCATGCATTCAGCTGAGTGCCACAGGGTACCTGCCCTCCACAGGACCTTTGCCTATCCAGTTTTAACAGGTCCTCCCAACCCCATTCCCGAAGGACCAGTAGCCTTTCAACCACAGCTTTACACTGCACACCAGTCATTGTAGTAAAACCTCTAACTAGCTACAATAAAAACTGTTGAAAAGCTGCCCGACTCCATGGTTAACCAACATGCTGCCCTTCTTACCACAGGGCCCATCTCCATTTTGGTCAATAACTACTTGGGAGTGCTTCCCGCTCTCACTCTTTGATAATATTGCTATTGTCAAGTAGACCTTTTATGTCTAGGTTGAAATGCACAAAATTGTGTGTTTCTCATGTAACTATGTAGGTGAAAGGTTGCACGAAGCACATCTGTTGGATTTGTTTTGGTGCCAAGGATCTGCCGATTTTGTCCAAATTAAATGCATTATAGTGAGTGCCTGATGTTGAGGGTCACCAAAATAAGCCACTAGAATGGGTGATGATAGATCTTAGTCAAAACAAAAATCATTTGTTTGTGGTGTCATACTAAGTTTAGTAATTGTGGTGAACTCTAAGGTGATTTCACCCAATTAAAAATGCTGATCCTTTAAGGTAATTTGATGAGCTTTCTTTGGGAGAAATGTATTTTCTCTTATTTAATTTTCTCATGGAAACTATTTCTACGGGTCAAGAAAATAAAAGGAGGGCACGCTTTCAATAAATTCACAGAAATCTTCAGCATCCATTTGACATACTGCGTAAAGCAGGGACTTCCAGCAGTTCATCTTGATTCCCCAGGGTTACACTGCAGTGTCAACACAGACGTCCCATAAACAACTAGAGCGCTAACATTCTATATTTATTATATATGTGAGGTACAAATGAATGCCATGTTGCTGGAATAGGAACTGCGGTATTAATAGCATTTTCTATGGAGAAAGCTGCATAGGGACACAAAGGCTTTAATTTTATTATGGAAATTGTGGTTTGAGCTCCTGAAATCTAAAATGAGAATACATTTTCAATAAATTATCAGATATCTCATCCATGTGAGAAAAAGGGTCTGACATGCTGAGTGAAATATATACTTCTTAAAGTAAGTGTGTCAAGTTGATTCCCCAATGTTCTATTCTGGCTTCACCAAAGAGTTGTAATGAGCAACCAGAATGCTAACATTTTATATTCATGATAAAAGGGAGGCTCTCCTGGACACCATATTGCTGGAAGATGAGCTATTTAATGCAAAGCATTTTCTGTGGAACAGACTGAAGTAAATGAGCATAAAGGGGTCAACTGAGATACAAAACAAACTGTCAAGAGAAGCAAGGGCTAATGTCATTTATGGCATAATATTTTTAAAAGGCAAAAAAACTGTAAATGAAAGAGCATGCTCTTTACACACCTGTTTCTTTAGACTATCCATTCTCGCTGTCTCTTATTCCTTCATTAATTTTAAAATAGTATCATTCTGGTAAATAAAGAGGCTTTTTAATCCTTGATTTAAATACTTCGATGTGACTTTTAGAGGTGCAGGAAGCTGTTTGCAGTCGGACGTCTTATTTAAAATTAATAGATTTGTGCTCCCAGGGGTAGCATGGTGAGCAAAAGAATGATGGATTTAACCCAGATCTCTTGACTGGGGGTGAATGTTTTGATTTGTTCTGCATTCCGTCCATCAATTGTGTGTCTTTTGCTTTCTCGCCCTAAGTGCGCCAGGTATGCCCAGACGTGGGTCCTGGGCTCACTGTGCCACTGGAATCAAGCTATCCTGGCTGAAGAGGGGTGAAACCCCGAAACCGGTCCTAGGATGCTTGTTTCCGGTCCAGGGAGGACATGGCTTGGCAGTTCAGGCTGGACTGTTCCCATGAGGCACAGGGTCAAGACTGATTTGCATATGGCCAGGTCTAAACTGGGGTGGCATGGTGAGCAAAAGAATGATGGATTTAACCCAGATCTCTTGACTGGGGGTGAATGTTTTGATTTGTTCTGCATTCCGTCCATCAATTGTGTGTCTTTTGCTTTCTCGCCCTAAGTGCGCCAGGTATGCCCAGACGTGGGTCCTGGGCTCATTGTGCCACTGGAATCAAGCTATCCTGGCTGAAGAGGGGTGAAACCCCGAAACCGGTCCTAGGATGCTTGTTTCCGGTCCAGGGAGGACATGGCTTGGCAGTTCGGGCTGGACTGTTCCCATGAGGCACAGGGTCAAGACTGATTTGCATATGGCCAGGTCTAAACTGGGGTGGCATGGTGAGCAAAAGAATGATGGATTTAACCCAGATCTCTTGACTGGGGGTGAATGTTTTGATTTGTTCTGCATTCCGTCCATCAATTGTGTGTCTTTTGCTTTCTCGCCCCAGGGGTAGCAAGACTCTCCAAATAAGTTGCTGTTTAGACTTCAATTTTTATTTTTCTCCATGTCCCTTGGTCATTAGTTGCATCTCTCTGCATAAATGGGCACTGGCTTGAAAGTTTAATACAAAGAAATTATAAATTACTTTAAAACATATATTTATATTTTCTATAAATATCTCCATGCCTTATAAATCACTACATTTAAGGATAATTAAAAAGCCTATATTAAAATAAGTGACATTGTAAATCGGATAGATTTACAATGAGGCAACTATTTTTAAATAAAGTGAAAACTTTTTGGGCTACTCAATTTTCCTAGACTGGCAATACTATCAATATATCATACCAAAAGGGAAGGAATGTTTTTAGTGACTCATGTATTTCAGAACCTTGTCACAGCAGTGATGAGAACCTTTTTATTGTACATATTCAGCCTTCTGCACAGGAAAGCGAATGATTCTTATGCTGCCTTCTTAATCATCATGTCTCTCGCTGCAGTATATTCAGTGAGCTAGCATTCTCATTCCTTATTATAAAACTGTGATCTACACAAATTGCTGATACGGAAAGAAGGTATAGAGATGCGTGGATCGATGCTGTAATGATGCTTGTGTCAGTAATTAGTTATGAATCAACTGGGTCGATATCCACCCACTAGGAGTATTTTGGTAGTGCACAGCTGTCCGCTATACAATAGGGAATATACAGTACAGATGAGGCCATTCCATTGAGTGCTGTGATTGATCAATAAACTCCAGTTATTACTGTTCACTGAACCTCTTGCCGCTATTTTGAAAGATACCAGGGTATATGGGAATAAGCTATAATTTTACACATTCAAGGGTCCATTTTGCATTTTAAGTGCCCAAATTTGTGTGAATTTTCCCTACTTAAACAGGTGAAGCTGATTGTAAAATATTACAATCAGCTTGATCTGGGGAACAATGACAAGATTATCTACATGTGAAGTCTGTGCAAGACAATCGGATACATTGAAGCTGTAGCAGGGAACTATCTTTTCCCATAGAACAAGGATTTGTGCTGTGCCTAGTTAGGCCGAGCCTAGAGGCAGCACGCATGCGCTGCGAGGCATCCTGTAATTCCTATGTGCGGTTACACCACGCCCACCATTTTAAATTTGTTGTTTCATATGCCTTTCTGGCTTGCTTTCATTTTATTGGTGAAACGCTCCTATTTGTCCCGCCTTTGGGTGTGTTTACACTTTCCTGGCGACTGCCCCTTTTACATGTGCCCTTACATTTGGGTTTATTTATCTTTTGTTCGGCGCACTAATTTATTTCTTGCATTCAGTGGTCCTGCGACAAAGGTTGCTTGCCTACGGCCGCTCCGTTTCCCTTTACATATATCTACATATGCTCCTACCTGCGAGCGGTACCCGTTGTTGCCTTGCCTTTGCTCCCGCCCCCTCCTGTTTTCCGTATTCAGCACCTCCCTCGTTTCAGTGCTAATAAAATTTATGCCATGCCATGGTTTTATTTACGTTTCAGATGGGCATGTCTGTAGGCACAGAAAGGTCGATGCCCAGATTCGAACCAGCTTTCCCGCTTCAAAAGTCGGCAGCTCTTCATGTTATGTTTTGGTGCGGATCGGTCGGGTAAAAACATATTCAAGTCCCTGGCTTCAAGTCTGCTGTATGCCACTGTTATGGGATTTCTATTTTTCCTAAAGAGCCGAGAGGTAGGGGGTCGCCAAAGGTGTGGCATTTGCAGATAGTTGTTTTGAAAGCGGGTGAGTGCCTGTTAATCCTGAGTAAGGGCTGACAGCGCTCTACATACAAGCTGTTATCTCTGACGCTAAACGTAAGGCCTTTATTTCCCTGACTACGTTTCTAGCCTTTTAAGATGTGAGATTATTTCAAGGGGTATGAAGAGATTCTACCCACCTGTGGTAGAGCTGCAGTGAGGTTCTGGGTAGCAATCTCCCCAAAGAAAGACCGTGTCTTTACGTTCCTTTGAATCAACCCCCCCACCCGTTTTAAATGCGGAGCTTACGCCGCACTCTTTGGCGGCTGTTTTCTCCATGCCCATATGGGCTGTTTCAGTTGGGTAGTTTCCCTTGTTTCGGGACACTGCCATTGTGAATTGACCCGCTCCCCCAGAAAGGCTTTCTTTCTGAATATTCAAGCAGTACTTGAGAACCTGCTGCAACAAGGTTGTGTGCATCTCACTTCTTGACTTGGACCAAATCACAAGCCACCTCCACATTTATTCATTGTGTTATTTATACGTGGTGCACACAAGTTAATCATGTATACGTTTTTGCAAATTTGACTCAAGTGTTTAGTAGGCAGCTAATATGCTGCAAGCCATTATGCCTTAAAATGCTAGTAATCGGCGGCTGTAGCAACTAGTTTCTTTTTAATGTGTGCACTTGCCCCCGAAAAGTATCAAATGCTGTACTTACTTTAAAGGGCTTTGGGTCTGCCTTCTCCAGCCATTGGGTTCTTTTGCCTTGGATACTTTAGCCACTGGCTTGCACCATAAGAGTATTTTGCAGTTAATGGTTTTCTATTGGCTAAATACGTGTTTTCTTTTGCCTCCATTGTCATGCATGTGGGGCTATTTTTCTGTCTGCGAGCACTGGCAAAGTAATTAAAAAAATTGATGCTACATGAAGAGGGCTTTTGTTTATTTGCAGTTTTACATAGTACATACTAGACCCAATGTGTGTCAGAGTGCTTTACATTATAACATTGACATTTCATTTCAAAAGAAAAGTTTTGTAAGGATTTATTTGACATGGGACCAGTTGCATACAATGTCGTGTTTAATTTTAGCTTGGAGATACCCAGGGGCAGGTAAACATTCAGCCTGCTGTAATGCTGTACTATTCCAAAAAGGTGAGGGATTCTGGACATGTAGTCTACCCATGACCATAAGTAAGATTGTGCCTTGGAGTGTATCTGAACTATGCTGTTCCAACAAAGGTTTCCGACTTGTAGTAGACTGCTATGGTACATCAACGTTCACTGGATAATATGGTGCATAGTTAAATACTTATAAGGTCCCAAAAGCGAGACCTATTGGCTATGCCAATGCTTGTTTTCAGTTTTACTACTGGGCCATATGAACATCCAGCAGTCATCTTTGATAATTGTAAAAACTGATCTCAAGGTTTACACAGTTATAACGTAATTCTTTCAAGATGACTCTTTGTATGACCCCGGCACGTAGCAGGATGGGCATTAAAACAATACAGATGGTTCGAATGCCTTTGAGCAACCGGACTGAATATTGTTATCACAGGTTGTAGGATTTAAGTACTTACACATCTTAGGTGTCTTTTCACAAAACAACACAACACTGCTTTGGCTAATATATCACAATTTTATGAATTTTACTTGGAGCAGGCGGCCAATAACATTTTAAAATGTACTGCATAATGAGCAGACCAATTAGAGTAATTGACATCTGAGCACTGAACTAAGCATGTATACACTGCTGCTTGTGATTTTTTTTTATTTTTAACTAATTTTGTAACTGAATGGTTTACAAGATGTTAAATAGGATTCCTTTTATGTTACTATAATGTTTAACAGAGTTTACGGGGTTCATGGAAAATTGTTTATCAAAATCAATAAAGAATTTGATTTTTATTTTGAAAATAGTATTTTATCCCTGTATGCAGACTATATCACACAATACAGAAAGGCGTCATAAAAAGAGTTGACAACCTTCTTCAAATTGTCCTAGTTGGCAGATTTAATGCACATGTTTTGTGATTGTTCATCACTAGATGACCTTTGGAAAGGGGTATTTAAATGACGGAGTGTAATCACGTTCACACTCATTGAACATTGTTGAACATGGCAAATCATGCTAGATAAAAGGAATAGGACTTGATTTTCCTACCAGGCATATTTGCTAGGGTCCTGATTATGCGGGTATTAATTTGCAAGACACCCCCTGCCACTAAAACCTAAACCTGAAGATGGAAAATGTACACAACCTTTTTTTAAAGCACAGACCTGCATATTTTAGGGATACCATGGAGATTGATCTGGCAAACCTTCCCAAACTCACTGTAGTAAAGCTTAGAGTGTTCTGTAGGGCTAGGGTATTACCAGCTTCCACCAATACTAGGAGGTCAGAGCTGATAAAGTCAATTACAGCCTGGGCAGAGGCCCAGCTAGCAGAGACACCCTCTGAGACAGAAGAGGCTCCAGAAGAAATAGAGGGGGAGGAGGATCCTGTAGGTTTCAGTGAGGATGAGGCAGAACGCAGGTTTCAGTGAGGATGAGGCAGAATGCCTGTCCACTTCTACAATAACCAGGGCCCCGCCGAGAGCTAGTGGGGGGAGAAGATCCACCACAGTAAGAGTAGGTCTGTCCCTCAGGGAGAGAGAGCTTGAGGCCCAGTTAGCCTACATAGCTTTAGAGGCAGAGAAGTTGGCCCTGGCCAAAAAGAAGTAAGTAAGGGAAGAGCAAAGGGATGGTGGCAGCGAAGACAGGGGTGGTGGGTATCTAGGGGTGGTGGGTTTGACCCAAGGCTGCCCAAGGGGGTCGTCCCTAAATATCAGAAGGGTGATGCTACAGATAAGTGGCTGACAGCATTTGAGAGGGCCCTTAGAATGAGGAGGGTGAGCTCTCAATATTGGGGTTCACGCCTGTGGGAGTTGATCCCAGTAGCTGGGAGAGATAGGCTGTTGACCCTAGAGGGGGAGGAAGCTGAGTCCTACCCCCACTTAAAGCAATACCTTATCTGGAAATTTGAGTTCACCCCTGAGCAGTATAGAATGAAATTTAGGGACACCCAGGAAGCTAGTAACCAATCTTGGGTTGTCTTTGTAGACATCTCAGTGAAGACACTAGAAGGCTGGATACAGGGTAACTAGGTGAGAACCTAGGAGGGGCTGTTCAATTTGTTCATGAAGGAGCACATATTAGCTAATTGTCCCTCAGATAAGTTACACCATTATCTAGTTTACTCTAAACTGTCTGGTCCCAGGGAACTGGGTGAGACAGCAGATCAGTGGGTTTGCACCAGGGTGATGAAGAAGAACCAGGAAGGTGATCAAAAAAAGGACAGGTCCCCTCACGGGAAAGCGCTGGGTAACCAAGATAAAAAAGCAAGAGAGTCCTCTAAAGGTCCACAAACACCTGCACAAGGAGGGTAGTTCCTGGGCTATTCCACATTCAAGGGGAAGGGGCATCAGAGAAAGTTATTTCAACCTACAAAGGCAGGGAAGTGTTTTGACTGCATGCTGCCAGGACACAAGAGATGAGATGCTGTCTGTTCCAAGAAGGCCCCCACTGGTGGGCAGTCCCAAGGGATTGCTAGTGTTGGTGTGGGGGTGGATATTGGCCCAGAGATGGGGCAGGGGTGTTCAGATGTGACCTTAGTTTCTTTGGGTGGGGTGGAAGTTGCAGCCCTGGCAGCCTTACCTCCAAGCATGAAGAAGCACAGGCTGAGGCTTAAAATCAACAGTACTGAGGTTGAGACTGAGAGATAAAAGAGCCAATGTGACCATGGTTGTAGACAGACTGGTTTCTCCAGAACATATCCTACCTGGTGTATTCCACCAGGTAACCTATGCAGACAGCAGAGCCAAGCTGCATCCCATGGCAATGGTGAGCTTGGAATGGGGAGGTGTGACTTGCCCTAAGAAGGTAGTTGTGTCTCCTGTCCTAAAAGATCTTGAAGCTTCTGGTTGGTCAGGGGTGGAAAGGATAGTCCATGCACAGATGCTGGACCTCCCTGAGTGGGTATTTGCTGTGACTAGGTCACAGACTGCACACCAAGGGAATGCTGGACACTTGGACCCTGGAACAATGGGCCAAGCCTACAAGAACAAGAGAAAGGGCACAGGGTCTGGTGAGCCATCCCAAGAAGCTCCAGAGGTCCAGGAGGAATCCAACCCTGAGAGAGAGTATCTGGCCTCTGAGGTAGGGACTCGACCCCTGCAAGATCTGTCCAACTTGGCAGAATTGCAAGGAGCTAGTGGACCCACCAGTGTGGAGTTGTGTCAGGGGCAAAGAGATTGTCCCTCTCTTGAAGGCCTGAGGCAGACTGCCTCCAAGCAAGAGCAGGGTGATGTCATTGACTTTCACAGGGTCTACTGGGAGGATGGAGTTCTATATCCTGAAGCAAGGGATCCCAAACTAGGGGCAACCAGGATAGTGGTGGTCCCCCAGAAATATAGAGAGTTCCTCCTCACTTTGAGCCAAAACATCCCCTTGGCAGGACATTTGGGTCAGACCAAGACCTGGAATAGGCTGGTCAACTATTTCTATTGGCCCAACATGTCTGCCAAAGTAAAGGAGTTATGTAGCTCCTGTGTCACCTGTCAGGCCAGTGGCAAGACTGGGGGCAAGCCAAAGACTCCCATGATACCACTGCCAGTGGTTGGGACTCCCTTTGAGCGGGTGGGGATTGACATTGTTGGTCCCCTATACCCACCAACTGCCTCAGGTAACAGATATATCTTGGTGGTAGTGGACCATGCCACCAGATATCCAGAGGCAATACCCCTCAGAATGGTCACTACTCCCACAGTGGCCAGGGCCCTACTTGGTGTCTTCCCCAGAGGGAGTTTTCCCAAGGAGGTGGTCTCGGACAGGGGGTCTAACTTCATGTCCATCTATCTGAAGGCGATATGGGAGGAATATGGTGTTACCTACAAGTTCAACAAAACCAGCTGGAGCCTCATCGGGCACACCAACCCAACCAGGATGCACAGCTAAGCAAATATATGTGAACCATCCAATAAAGTTCAAGGATTCTCATCCATTTTTTCAAAGCAATTTATTCCATATGTAATCTGTAAGTCATCCACATTTTTGCAATATTTCCATTTTCCAATCTTTGCTCAAGTTCAATGAGTGCCTACAAGCAAATTGCTTTGAAAAAATGGATGAGAATCCTTGAACTTTATTGGATGGTTCACATATATTTGCTTAGCTGTGCATCCTGGGTTAGTGTGCCTGACGAGGCTCCAGCTGGTTTTGTTATACGAGCACGCGCACAGATGGAGAGTGTTCCAGGATAGCATGCAAAAAATCTCTGCCTTGAGCATTGCAAAACTTTTGAAGGATAATATACGGTGTGCATTCGACCATTTCAGATATGGAACAGTTACCTAAACGTTCACCACCCTATATCATCCCCAGACCAATGGTCTGTTGGAAAGATTTAATAAGATCCTGAAGGGCATGATCATAGGCTTGTCTGACAAGCTTGGGAGGAGATTGGATGTTCTCCTCCCTTGCCTGCTGTTTGCTACAGGGAGGTGCCACAGAAAGGGGTTGATTTTACCACCTTTGAGTTACTGTTTGGGCACCCTGTAAGAGGGCCATTGTGTTTGGTGATAGAAGCTTAGGAGAAGCCTCTCAAGGAACCCAAACAAAATGTGCTGGACTATGTGCTAGGCCTGCGGTCTCGCTTGGCAAAGTACATGAGCAGACCAAGCAGCAACCTGGATGCCAGTAAAGAGCTCATGAAGCTCTGGCATGACCAGAAGGCTACCATGCCTGAGTACCATCCAGGACAGTTAGTGTGGGTGTTGGAGTCTGTGGCTCCCAGGGCCCTCCAGGAGAAATGGACTGGGCCCTATCCAATTCTGGAGAAAAAGGGTGAGGTCACCTACTTAGTGGACCTTGTCACCCCCAGGAATCCCCACAGGATTTTGCATGTTAACAGATTGAAACCCCACCAAGACAGGGCAGACATGACCATGCTGATGGGAGGAGGAAGAGAGTGAGCCTTTGCCAGACCTCCTCTCCACCAATGTGCAAGATGGGTCAGTGGAGGGAGTTGTACTCTCTCCCAAGTTGACAGACCAGCAGCAAAAAGACTGCAGACAAGTGTTAAAGAAGTTTGCTGGGCTGTTCCACTTCACCCTTGGAATCACCACCTGGTGTGTACATGATGTTGACACTGGTGACAGCCTGCCTGTCAAAAACAAGCTGTACAGGTTACCTGATCAGGTCAGAGCCAGCATTAAGGCTGAGGTCGCCAAAATGCTGGAGTTGGGAGTAATTGGGCCCTCTGACAGTCAATGGGCCAGTCCAGTGGTGATGGTACCTAAGCCTAATCCCCAAGGGGGTAATAAAGAGTTAAGGTTTTGTGTGGACTGCAGAGATTTGAATGCAGTCACAAAGACTGACTCTCACCCCATACCTAGAGCTGATGAGCTCAGTGATAGGTTGGGGGCTGCAAAGTACCTGAGTACATTTGATCAGGTGTCAGGTTACTAGCAGATTGTCCTAGGTCAAGGACCAAAGGAGAGGTCAGCATTTTCCTCTCCAGAGGGCCACTTTCAATTAAAGGTGATGCCCTTTGGTTTGAAGAATTCACCTGCCACCTTCCAAAGGTTGGTGAACAGAGTCAAGTCTGGGTTGGAAACTTTCAGTGCATCTTATCTTGATGATATAGTTGTATTCAGTTCTACCTGGGAGGAGCACCTGGTCCACCTGAAGGAAGTACTTCAGGCCCTGCAGCAGGCGGGCCTGACTATCAAGGCAAGCAAGTAGCAGAAAGGGCAGAGTTCAGTGGTGTACTTGGGCCCCCTTTTTGGTGGAGGCCATGTACAACCTTTCCAGCCCAAAATTCAGACCATACTGGATTGGGAGGCTCCTACAACCCAGACACAGGTCAGGGCCTTTCTTGGCCTGACTGGTTACTATAGGGGGTTTGTTAAGAACTATGGGACCATTGTGACTCCCCTGACAGAACTCGCGTATAAAAAGCAGCCGAAAAAGGTCATTTGGACCCCAGAGCATGAGAAGGCCTTTGACACTGAAGGAGGCTATGTGTTCAGCACTAGTGTTACTGGCCCCTGACTACACAAAGAAATTTGTGGTGCAAACAGATGCTTCAGAACATGGGTTTGAGGCAGTTTTGGCACAAGTGAATCAAGAGGGCCAGGATCAGCCAGTTGCCTTAATTAGCAGGCAACAATTCCTCAGATAACAAAGATGGAGGGCCATTGAGAGGGAAGTGTTTGTTGTGGTTTGGTCCCTGAAGAAGCTGAGACCATACCTGTTTGGTACTCACTTCCGTGCTCAAACTGACCACAAACATCTCAGAGGGCTCATGCAGATTAGGGGTGGGCAGATATTTCAGAGTTGCACTACGTGGAATTCCATGGAGTTGCATAAAAACTCCGTAGAATTCTGGGGAGTTCCGCAAGCGGGTGGAGTTGCTCCACTCGCCCACCCCTAGTCGCTAGTGGTCGCATAACATTCTCCCTTACAGGCTATTTCTAACACAGCACTGAACACACGCTGTCATCATCATTCTAACTGTACAGCACCAGCGATAGTACTTACAATACATAGTAATTATCCACTGAAGCTATAAAATGTAAATACAAAACAAACTTACAGTAATGTGCGTCATCTCAACTACTCCGCATAACGTATGCTGAGAACTCCACTCACATCCTCAATTGTGAACATGAAGACTAATTCCCACAAAGAAATGGAGAAAACACTCAGAAACCTACATCCACACATGTCAAAAGGCAGATTGTTTCCATATTAAAGCAAACCACAAATTTGACAATGCTTTACAGACAACCCCTGCTTCCACAGGTTTCCCCTTGTCTTTCCTTTTTAAAAATACACTAGAAACAGGAACCGGCAGAAACATGATATTGGTGGGTCCCCTGAAGACTTCCATCAATGTCAGGTGTATTGGTAGCGCAATGGCAGTCTGCCCTGAGAAGCAGTGTGTGTTATCTATGTCAGGTGTCTGTCCACACTAAAAAAGCTCAGATTTCAAGTACAATAATTACTTAAAGAGCAAGACATGCTGAGTGAGCAAAAATCTGACCCACGCCCAGAACAGCGCAGGATCTCGAAACAAGGGTCGATGTGTATTGGGCAGAGGCTCACTAAAAAATAAAGGCATTGTGCACCGATAATTGTAGACAGCACACCTCTTCTCCAGACGGGACGCCATACTATCGCTTAGTCCCTTCTTACGTATACAAGTAGAAGGGTCCCACTCACCAGACAGCAACAAAGCAGTACAGACCATCTGGTAGCCTCCGCGATCCACACCAGCCACTTCAACGCACATGCGTATTTCCTCTTCTCCATATACTAAAAGCCCATCGCCCCAGGGCAGCGAACACTTATGACCTCGCGTTAACAGCCCACACTAACAAACAAACCTGGTGGGCCCACTGCAGCGCGTCCTTGAACGTGTCATTGACTCCCCCGGGCGGTCCGGCGGAGCTGGCTTTGGGTGGTGGAATACTCAGCCATAGCAGCTACGCTCCTTCCTCTCTCACTGAGTTGCAAAGAAAGGAATAAAATGGCAGGTGCTAGTCACCCTACACATTCTGATGAGACGGCGTGAACCAATCTCGCGAGGCAGCACAGAAATGCCACGAGATGGGCCTTAGCCTTTGACATGAGCACCAGTTAAGGACACATTCATTTATGGTAGGCACGGGGAAATTAAGTGATTTGCCCAGAATCACAGGATGCTGAGCCGGCGCCAAGACTTGAACATGGTTCCCCTGCTCAAAAGTCAGCAGCTCTGGCCATTACACCACATCCTCTCTCCACGTTCATGGTTAGTAGTTGGTTCTATTTTAGGCAGCGCTAACAGGAGAAATGGGCTGGTGTAAGCTGCCTCCTGATGAGAGCCTGGGCACTTATTTTTTTGTAAATTAACCATTGAATATATGGTGTTTGGTATAATTATAATTGGCCAAGACACCCTGCTGTAAGCCCCTACTATAAATAGGGCAGGGAGGTTTTGGGGCCCCAGTGGATTTAATGCACTTAAGTGTGCACTGCTGTGGTGTCTAGTGTCATTGTAAAGCTAGCACTGCCTTGCAAGCTGTTTTTAAAGTAAAACTATGTCCAAATTTAACTTTGGAATTAAAAGTACTTTCAAAGTCTTAAACTACCTTTTTATTGCATATGTCACTCCTAAGGACTGCCCTGGGTACCCCAGGGGTATGGTGACTTGTAATTAAAAGCAGGGACATTATAAAATATGTTTTCTATGTCATGGTGAGGCCAAAACTCCCAATTTTGTTTTTCCCCATTGTAGTGTTGCTACCTCCGCAGGCTTACATGGGAAGGCTTTATTAAACTTTAATAAAGTATAACTTTTCATTGGCAATAGCCAGCAACATGATTCAAAGTGTCAGAATAATAGTGACAATAAATCCAACAACTTGCCAAAGTCGGATTTATTATAACTATTGCTGGAAAGTAGTTTTAGAACTTGCTTTCCTGACATTACCTAAAACTGCCCTGTAGCAGCCTCTTCTGATTGGCCAGCCTTTGATAGGCGGAGCCAAGCTGCTCCTGATTATGTGTGAAGTGGCCTGGGCTGAAACAATGCCACCATCTGGAGGGAGGAGTAAAAGAAATAAGACAAAATGATCACTGACTACTAGTTCTTTAGACTTGGGACAGTGTCTATTGCTCCACAGGTACACGGTAAAACATTGGGTGCCCCGCTTGATGCTCTGTCTGTGGAAGGTGATGTAAATGCAGCAGTGACATTGTCTCAACACGACATTACACTGTAACATGGAGTAGCTCCCCTTCTGAATGAAATGCACAAACCCGCCATATGTAGAGCTTTGCTGGCTCTTAAAAACACAATGCTGAGATCCTTTTGGTCGGGTCCACTAAGAGACTGGTCCCGAAATGGGTTGCGAAGTTCTTCTGCCAGAGCAGTCGGCATGGTATTGAGAAAGGGCAACAGTTCTGAATGGGTTACATGGGTTTAAAATGGCAGCCAGAAATACATTCATGGCCTCGCTGCTGATTCACAGCGGTTCATATGGCAATCTGCTAGCCTGTCCCAGGAACTGGATTAAGATGTGTATTCTACATTGAGTTCTTGTTTTCTCTAGCTAAGCTCTACAGACACCTATAAAGACATAGCCAAGTTTCATCTAGAACCTTCCTTCCAGCAGCAACCTTCTTGCTACCCGGAGCCGTAAGCGGGCAGGTGGCAATCTTGTGCATTTCAAGATGGCTGCCTCTGGGACGTCTCCTGGACTCTATCGTCCAATAAAGTTTATTTTATTCAGATAAAGCCCACACTTACTTGATCTAACATGACATTTATGATCGCTTGTGCAGTGCTTGGATGCCGCAACTGCATTTTGAGCGCATGTTTTTCTACCGACATTGCATGATGGTATTCAAAATTAGTTAATATGTTTGTAGTCTGAGACAGGATGAGCAGGTTCTAGAACGTTCCATTTTGGTGAACATATATGCCCTGGTCTGAGAGAACACCTTTCTATGGCACTTTCTGCAACTCAATTTCGACTGAGAACATTGAATTTCCATGTGTGGCTTGCAAAAGTAAAAATAGATTTTCAAGCTAAGTCGCAAAAGAGATCTTTGAAATGTTTCCACACCAGTTCCTCATCAATACAGTTTTTACTTGAGTGTTTTTTCTCTGTGGTGAGAAATTCCGATGATAGCGTTAAGTTTTGCAGAAGGCTTTGCCGCGAGTATCACGGCTCGCGCGCTGGAAGTGTAACTCAAGTGATGTTGCAGTTTGTAATAGGATTGAGTGGCTAAAAAAAGGCAGAAGCCAGAGGCCCCTGGCTGTTCGTGCTTTGTGACTTCTCAGCAAGACCCAACAGGCGAGAGAGAACGCGATGAGAAGATAACACTCTAGGGTTGAATTGAATTAACACTCACTTCTAGTGTTCATAAGTGTCATCACTGTGCTGTGTGCACTCTCTGTTGATAGATCTGTGTATAGCAGCAGAGAGAGAAGGAGCGCCATCTTAGAACACTGTCTAACTATTGAAGGACGGCAAAAAAGACAGACATCGGCAGCAGAGCAAAATGGGGTCTGCCCCCGGGAAAGATTGGGGAATGGAGCAGTCCAGTACTGCTGCAGGATTTGGGCGATTTATGGACTATACTGTGGCCCACGGGTATATATAGCCATTTTACTGCTACAGCCACCATTTTATAGCAGAGACATGGTCAAGCTTTGGACACAGATGTGGATCCGCTGAGAACCCCATATGTCCCCGAGCTTCTCTGGAGGTAATGAACACTCGAATACTTCACAAGAGTAAGAAGGGGAAACAGGGAAGGGGAAGAGAAAACACAGGCGCAGTTGCTGTGGTATTGTCTTGGTCTTGCACACAGTCTAGACGGGCATTGGTTAGTGGACTTAGTGCCAATATCGGCAACACACCCCACCGGCAAACACAGCAATACCATAATAAAGAACACACAAGACACATTCGTTGTTGGAGAAAACATTGCTGCAGGTTTATTTTGCATAAGAAATATGCCAACATGGTGGGTCAGCTTACGGGCGATCCAAAGGCAGGCAGCCCCTATGCTGCCCTGCCCACCTGAAGAGCCAAATTGCACCGTGGCCTAACCATTGGTGCTAACGATTTTGGGAGATTACCCCTTACATCCTCTGGACCACCCGTCCACCCATTTACTCACACCCCTCGAGGGGGCGGAGCGTAGCCAGGCAAGCCCCCGGTTGCTCAGGTTTACAACTGCCCGAAGGACTAACAGGGCGCCGTCGTTCCTCCAGGGTCCTGCCGTAAGGACTCCCTGGGGTTGTTTGGCATTTGCACCCTTCTTGTGCTCCTGAAGAGGGTACCCCTATGTACCATTCAGCCTCTGGATTGCCCTGTAACTCTGCCTGCAACACAAAATAACAAGTTAACAGCCTTCCTACCCTAGCCATCCTTCCAGCCGACACGCCGGGTAAGCGGTAGGGAGGGAGACGGCGTGATGTCTCGGCACGAAAAGAATCGCCAGATGGGCGGGGGAGGTAGATATACCTGGCCCCCCGCCCACTCAATCAATCAATCAATCACAGAATTTGTAGAGCACACTACTTACCCGCGAGGGTCTCAAGGCGCTGGGGAGAAAAAAGGGGGGGGTGCTGCTACTGGTCGAACAACCAGGTCTTGAGTAGCCTCCTGAAGGTCAGCAGGTCTTGGGTCTGTCGTAGGCCCACTGGTGCGCCAGAAATGACGCAGGTAGCGCCGGACCCCGGGGGTCCAAACACTAGACCTTTCGGGTTTGTGGCCGCCCTCCTATGTGGGCCCCCTGCGTGGGCCGCAGGCAGCCTCAAATATGCTGCCTCACTCTTAGGAAGGAGGCTAAGTGAGTTCTAGCTAGAACTGGTAAGTGCAAGAAAGACAACAAACATTCAATACAAAGTAGGGTGATGCACAACGTAACGTTTCGCACTAGCAGGGTGAGCATCTTACTCTGATCCTGGGCGGTAGAGGCCATGATGAGTCCAGGCATCAACCAAGATACCAGCACTGATCACAGGATGCCAAAGAGCACGAAACTAGCTCCGAGCATCAGTATCAAGATGGTACACGAACAAAATATAAACATCAAGACAAGTAGAAGGATAGAGTCAAATACAACAAGCATTGGCAAAGCCGACATGCCTGGCCTTTCATTACTGTCAGCGTGCACACAATCTCCTACACACACTCCAACATCACACTTTCTCTTACAATCTCATAAAACTGTCAAACACACAATGCTCATACACAGATAAACACATAAGAATGTGGTAGCGTTGGCAGTGCTGGTGTTAGTGTTGATGATAATAGTGGTGATGTTGGCATCATTGTGGAAGGGGTGGTACGCTTCTTAGTAGTGATAGTAGCACAGCAGTAGATGGTAATACAGCTGCGAGTAATAATGATGATGACTGTTGTAATGGAGCTAGTGGTGAGGATAGTGGTAACAGTGTTGGTGGTGATTGTGGGGTAGCATTACTGTAGTTATGGGGATAGTAGCAAAGGTAGTGGTAGTGGTGGTAGGTGTAGTGGTAATATTGGTGGGGCTTATTGCGGTGATGGTGACACATACAATGATCAAGCTTTTAATTTTCTTGAACTTATATTTATTTCTATAAACCTTTAATTGTTTTAAACCATAAACCTGTACACTTTCCATATTCTTTGGACAACAACACTGTGCTTCTGTTAATGTTTTAAGCACACATATTTAAAATAACGAAGTACATAAATCATAAATCGCACATCAAATTTATATTTAAAAAAAACAATACAACAAATACAATTTTTTTATACCAGTTATCAATTCAAGAAATTGATGGAGTTTTCCTATTCAAAACTATTTCCAAAGTGGGAACTCTAATGAATATAGACCTGCTGGAGGCCAGTGGGCTTAATACTTTGATACTTCTCCTGATACAGGCTTGATTTTGCACTTTAGACCTCAACAGAGGAGAATGCATCATTTGCCAGAGTCATTACTCAAGCAGCTGAGTTACTGGGCCTACAGCTGCCTTCTCTGGAAGTCAAGACTAATGTCCCTACTAAGGTTTTGTAGTCTGGGCCAGGCTTGTCTGATCAATTGCTTCATTTAATGAAGCCCTGGCTAATACCCTTAGGGGCATGTTGCCCAAGCCTTGCTCAGTGCCCACCAGCAAACAGGAAGGCATTCAGGCACCACAGATTGACTCCCGGCAATCCAGATTTTATTAGGCAGGCTCCTGCCCCTGAGAGTGCGGTGGTCCAGGCTTCCACCAGCAAAGTGAATCCTAATGTATTTTCCACAACTCCTTTGGACATGGAGTCGAAAAGGATTGAGGTGTTCAAAACCCAAATTTTCTATTACACCAGCTTGGCATTGGGGTTGGTCACTGCAGTCTACCTATTGGGCCAATATGTGCACACCCTCTGGGACATGGCCAGCAAAATTTTGCTGGCAGTGCCGGAGGAATTTTAGGCCTCTTTGGTTCAAACCATTCAGGACTGCCATGATGCAGCCAAAATTGTAGTTAGGGCTCAGCTCAATTCTACTGGTTGCTTGTGATGAGAGGGGGGGCACTAGTGTGGTGCTACGGCACAATGCTTGGATGCAATCCACTGACTTTTCTAGAGATTTGCAAGCATCCTTTATGCATATACCTTTTGATGTGTCCTACCTAATTGGTGAGAAGGATTATTCTGCCCTCAAATGCTTAAAGAAGAGCATAGCCAAGGTACATTCCTTTGGCCTTCCTACCCCTGCTCAACAATGTTCTCATCAGTTTCGGCCCTTCTGAAGGCTACTCCAGAAGGTTGGCTCATAGACAACGCCAGGCCCCACCGCAGCAGCCACCACAGTCCTTGATGCAGATCAAACAGACGACGTCCAGGAAACGAGGGGCAGCAAACTTCCAAGTCCCCTGCCTTTCCGGCATCAGCCTCCATGCTGCTTTAGTTGGCCCTTCGTGACACATGATCACCTTGTGGAGGCAGATCAGACATTTCCTCCAAGTTTGGCGAAATATAACATCCAACTTAATTCACTTTTAAAATTATCATTTGCGATGCTCTTTTTCTCTCTACAGCTTGGCAAGGAAGAATTCTAGATGTCTGTTAGAGGCTACTTAGCAGTTCTTTTCGTTTGAGAAATGTGTTAGTCATTCTGGTTCTGTTTCTAGGATCCTTGATGGGTATTAGTTTCTGAGGGGTGGACAGGCTCCCAGCTGTGCCGTACATCACTACACATAAGAGCCTCGACTTCATGTCGGTTCAGTCCATGTGGACCTTTGCACATTTAAGATAGTACGTTCCTTACCTTGGCTAATGTTTTTCAGGAGACCTTAACTTCGAGAAAGTGTTCAAGCAAAGCACAATATATGTAAACAGGAATGTCAGATGCATTGGGAGGACGGAGTACTTTAGGAGGACAAAATGCAGACGGGGAAGAGAGAGGTCTTGAGCTCTAGGCCTTTTCTGAGCTTGTCGCTTACACCATCTTTTACAAGGGAACAGTGACTTTCAGAGTAAAGACCTTCTAACCGTTTAATTGAGGTACTGGTATTTCATTTAAATAAATATGTTCAGTTTCCGGCCTGTTTCCCATTGCATTATCCGTGCAAGGATGGATGGGAATGCTTTTGGGAATGGGAGGCTGTCCCGGCATGGGGAGCCTGTCCCGGTGTGGAAAGGCTGTCCCGGCGTGGGGAGGCTGTCCCGGCGTGGGGAGGCTGTCCCGGCGTGGGGAGGCTGTCCCGGCGTGGGGAGGCTGTCCCGGCGTGGGGAGGCTGTCCCGGCGTGGGGAGGCTATCCCGGCGTGGGGAGGCTGTCCCAGCGTGGGGAGGCTGTCCCAGCGTGGGGAGGCTGTCCCGGCGTGGGAAGACTGTCTTGGTTTGCGGAGGCTGTCTTGGTGTGCGGAGGCTGTCCTAGCGTAGGGGGGCTGTCTTGGTGCGCGGAGGCTGCCCTGGTGTGCAGAGGCAGTCCCGGCGTGGGGATGCTGTCCCGGCGTGGGGAGGCTATCCCAGCGATGGGATGCTGTCCCGGCGTGGGGAGGCTGTCCCAGCCATGGTATGTTGTCCCGGCATGGGGAGGCTGTCCTGGCGTGGGGAGGCTGTCCCGGTGTGGGGAGGCTGTCCCAGTGTGGGGAGGCTGTCCCAGTGTGGGGAGGCTGTCCCAGTGTGGGGAGGCTGTCCCAGTGTGGGGAGGCTGTCCCAGTGTGGGGAGGCTGTCCTGGCGATGGGATGCTGTCCCGGCGTGGGGAGGCTGTCCCAGCCATGGTATGTTGTCCCGGCGTGGGGAGGCTGTCCTGGCGTGGGGAGGCTGTCCTGGCGTGGGGAGGCTGTCCCGGCGTGGGGAGGCTGTCCCGGTGTGGGGAGGCTGTCCCAGTGTGGGGAGGCTGTCCCAGTGTGGGGAGGCTGTCCCAGTGTGGGGAGGCTGTCCTGGCGTGGGAAGGCTGTCCTGGCGTGGGAAGGCTGTCCTGGCGTGGGAAGGCTGTCCTGGCGTGGGAAGGCTGTCTTGGTTTGCGGAGGCTGTCTTGGTTTGCGGAGGCTGTCTTAGTGTGCAGAGGCTGTCTTAGTGTGCAGAGGCTGTCTTAGTGTGCAGAGGATGTCCTGGTGTGCGGAGGCTGTCCTAGCATGGGTAGGCTGTCTTGGTGCGCGGAGGCTGTCCTGGTTCGCGGAGGCAGCCCCGGCATGGGGATGCTGTCCCCGCGTGATGAGGCTGTCCCCGCGTGATGAGGCTGTCCCAGCGATGGGATGTTGTCCCGGCGTGGGGAGGCTGTCCTGGCGTGGGGAGGCTGTCCTGGCGTGGGGAGGCTGTCCTGGCGTGGCAAAGCTGTCTTGGTTTGCGGAGGCTGTTTTAGTGTGCGGAGGCTGTCCCAGTGTGCGGAGGCTGTCCCAGTGTGCGGAGGCTGTCCCAGTGTGCGGAGGCTGTCTTGGTTTGTGGAGGCTGTCTTGGTTTGTGGAGGCTGTCTTGGTTTGTGGAGGCTGTCTTGGTTTGTGGAGGCTGTCTTAGTGTGCGGAGGCTGTCCCAGTGTGCGGAGGCTGTCCCAGTGTGCGGAGGCTGTCTTGGTTTGTGGAGGCTGTCCTGGTGTGCAGAGGCTGTCCTGGTGTGCAGAGGCTGTCCTGGTGTGGAGAGGCTGTCCTGGTGTGGAGAGGCTGTCCTGGTGTGGAGAGGCTGTCCTGGTGTGGAGAGGCTGTCCCGGCATGGAGAGGCTGTCCCGGCGTGGGGATGCTGTCCCGGCGTGGGGATGCTGTCCCGGCGTGGGGATGCTGTCCCGGCGTGGGGATGCTTTCCTGGCGTGGGGATGCTGTCCCGGCGATGGGATGCTGTCCTGGCGTGGGGAGGCTGTCCTGGCGTGGGGAGGCTGTCCAGGCGTGGGGAGGCTGTCCCGGTGTGCGGAGGCTGTCCCGGTGTGCGGAGGCTGTCCCGGTGTGCGGAGGCTGTCCCGGTGTGCGGAGGCTGTCCCGGTGTGCGGAGGCTGTCCCAGCGTGAGGAGGCTGTCCTAGCGTGAGGAGGCTGTCCTAGCGCGAGGAGGCTGTCCTAGCGCGAGGAGGCTGTCCTAGCGCGAGGAGGCTGTCCGAGCGTGAGGAGGCTGTCCGAGCGTGAGGAGGCTGTCCTAGCGTGAGGAGGCTGTCTTGGTGCGCGGAGGCTGTCTTGGTGCGCAGAGGCTGTCCTGGTGCGCGGAGGCTGTCCTGGTGCGCGGAGGCTGTCCTGGTGTGCGGAGGCTGTCCTGGTGTGCGTATGCTGTCCCGGCGTGGGGAGGCTGTCCCAGCGATGGGATACGGTCCCGGCATGGGGAGGCACCACTGAAAGTGTTTGCAGCTTCCCATTTGTGCAGGAGTGGCAGGGGACATGCTCTGAGGACGCCTGTAACCCCAGCTGCTCTGCATGCAGGTCTGGCATTTCCAGACCCCAAATTATGGGTCCGGTATTTGCAGCCCTGGGAATCCCAGGATTCGCAGAATGGTGCGAAGCAGCCTGCTCCCCATTACCACCCCTTGCTCCCTCCTCCCCCTGCCTCCAGTCCCAGAGACACCATTCCAGGCCACTCATATTGAAATGCTGTAGCAGCAGGTAAGAGATTTTCCGGGGAGATTTCAGTTACAGAATCTGCTAAAGGGTCACATTATATATCTGATCTAATGTAACATACAGTACTCGGTGTTACATAAAGTAACTATATTTCTGTTTTATGATATTCCTTTGATAAATAACTTTGAAGTTTGTTATTTTTACCAAAAGCTGTGTGTACCTGTCACATGATGTGATGCGTGGCCTACATATCTTCATGTTGAAACAGTTCAGCTCATTGGCAAATGCTTAGTAGCCGGGAGGGGGGGCGAGGGGGATGGCTGTGTGATTGGGTGGGGGGAGTAGGTGAGGAATGAAGCTTTAACTCCATCCGACTTTAAAAGTTCTACTGTTGTTGGGTCAAATGTACCATTCATAATTTAATAAATTAAAGTTGTTTGGTACACACCAGCGGTCCTGAACTGTGCTACAAATTCCTCCTGTTTGTTGCCAGTGTGAAGGGCACTCGGTGAATTGTTATCCATCTTAGAAGAAGCTACCAGGGCAGACCTGCTCGTAGGTCTCAAACCTCAGCAGACTCTCACACTAGGGTGTGGTGAAGGCAAACATTGGGTTACCTTCAAGTAACGCGGTGCACTCGTCACCGAGCCCCCCAGGACATTTTACCCATACAGGACACTAGACCTCGCTGTACCAGGGGAAGATGTCATCATTACAGAGTCTGAGCTGCCATAAAGGACATGAAACCAGCTCCTGGGATGCAGGGAGATGATCTGTGGTTTCATGCCTCACTCATGGCTGGAGGTCATAGGGCATATCTTCTTACTTCTATTCTTATACAGACACAGACCAACAAGAAAGAACCAACCATGAATGTATTTTCTATCCGTCTGTGGGCTCAGTCCATAGTAATCCTGCACAGGTGCCTGTAATTCCGCGACTCTTTTGACTGGTACTTATATCTCCTAGAGATTGTTTTTGTCGTTGCCTTTAGGGTTTTGGTACGAGTGAACTGGCCGTGTGGGGGAACATCCTCAACAACGACTCCGGAACAACGAGTTCCGGAGTCACGCAAGCCGAACAACGACTTGCACGAACAACGACTTAGCCTTAACCACGCACGTAAGTCAAAGTCGTGCAGGGCAGAGTTCAGAGGAGTGTCGGACAGGAACAGGTAAGAAGCGTTCGGGGGTGGAAGCGGGGTTCGAGTTAGTTTTTAGGGTGTGGGAGGGGTTTGAGTTAGTTTTTAGGGGTGGAGGGTTCAAGTTAGTTTTTAGGGGGTGGGAGGGGTTCAAGATAGGTTTTAGGGGTGGGGTTGTGTTACTTTTTAGTGGTGGGAGGGGTTTGTGTTAGTTTTTAGGGGGTGGGAGGGGTTTGGGTTAGTTTTTAGGGGCTTGGGGGGTTTTTGTTAGATTTTAGGGGTGGGGGGTTGCGTTAGTTCTTAGGGGGTGGGAGGGGTTCAGGGTAGATACTAAGAGGTTGAGGGTTTGTGTAAGTTTTTAGGGGGTGGGAGGTGGGGGGGGTACGGGGTAGTTTTTAGGGAGTGGGAGGGGTTCAGTTTAGTTTTTAGGGGGTGGGTTTACCATGCATTCCTTTACCACGAAAATTTGTGGTAAAGGAATGCGTGGTAAAAAAAAATCGTGGTTGAGACTCGGTCGTACTAGAGACCTCGTTGTTTAGGGAGTCGTTGTTGAGCTCGTTGTTCCAACATACAACCGGCCGTGTGGTTGATCAGAGAGCTCGCGCTCTACCTTGGCATCTTCAGAAGGGAGGTGAAGGAGCTTGACAACAGAATTGCATTCCCACCCCTAAATTAGGATTCGGAATGTATTCCTGAACATTTCATTGGCTGGACCTTTTAATGCCAGTCCTGAGAGATAAGAGAATAAAGTGCGGTTATGATGAATTAAATGTCACAGATGTGCGTTTGTTATATGGGTTGTGCCATGGATTCATTAGTATTGTCAGCTATTGATACTAATGACTGAGAAGGTACAGCCATTGATGGCTTGATTTACTGTTAAGAATCCTTCAAGGACGCCTTGTCCTCTATTCGCTTGATTGCTTCTGGTTCCAGGTGGTGAGGGGGTGGTCCCTGTCAAAGATCTATAGTCTTGGGCTGTGAGCCTCAGTGCCCTGTGGGAGGAGTTACTAGTGAAGGGTCATCATGCTCCATCCAGGTGGCTTCCGGGAGCCAATGAATATTTAAGCAGCGGAGTCCCGCCTACTCTTTGATTATTTATTGAGGGGAGCACAGAACTTCATGTGCAGGCTACTTTTGGTTTGACAGTAATGCTGTCTCTTGCTCCTATGAGGGCGAACTCTAAAGTGTAAAATGTGAAGTCCCAACACGATTTTCAAACGGACAAAACTTCGGAAACGAGGGACCGTTTTCCAATCTAGCCATATTTGCAATGCTGCAGTTTTGGAAAATAAGCCGAGAGAGTTAGTTAGTGGAACAAGCTCTTCACACTAATGTCAGCCTAATTTATAGGAATATGACGCGTTCGTTTTGCTGTGTCTGCCGCTTTCCAGTTTTCTCAGTAGCTCTGAGGAAGAGATTTCTCACATTAGATTTAAATTCTAGAATATTTCAATTTCACTGTAAAATGTTCCGAGCTCCATCCCTTCGGCGACGATTGTCAAAAACAATTTTCCGGGCGTGTTTGAGGGCGGCACACCATCCATGTGCACCTTGCTTGTTTACGAGCCTCGTGCCACTGTCGCATCATTCAGCAGGGATGAAAATGTCACAGGGTCTCAGATCAGCAGAATGTTGCACTGAGTCCCTGGAAGATTCTGGCTTTAGAAGCCACTTCGCATCGGCCTAGAAATCCGGGCCACGTCGGGTCCCAGTGGCGTAACAAAACGTGAGGGGGCCCCCCTGCAAGATATGCTGAAGGTGCCCCTCACACTCAAATCAGCAGGGTCTGAGGGCCCACCTCCGTATGGGTAAGCCTGGCCCCCCTCCCCCCGGCACCACGGGGGCTGCGGGGGCCTTTGTTACACCCCTGTGTTGATGGGGCGGGGGGGGGCAAATAGAGCTGGGTACGGTCCTCACCCAGAGACACCAGGGTCCAACCTGTCTTAACTTAGCTTTAACATGTTAAGCTATATAAGACTACTGACGTTTCCATGAATTTAAAACAGTGCTAGATTTGTAAAGACTAATGTGGACGCTACTTAAAACATTTATAAACAAATACTTATCAAAATAGAAATGAATTATGTTTGGAGATGCCATTGGTGGTAAAAGTGTGCTTTATAAGGTCCTTTATAGATATACAATTACGGTTACTTGTATAGCACAAACCTGGTTGGGAAGCAACGGGGGCCTGAACATGGTCAATAGTCCAAGACTGGGCACAACATCCTCAAACATCGCAGGTAGTAATATTCTATACTGCAGCCATAGTCCAAAGTCCTATAACATAACATTCGATAGTAGACCACTGATCACCCAGTGCTGCAGCCAAAGCATGCTATATAAAGTCCTATAATATAACATTCAGTTGTAGACTATTGGGGATGGTATACCGCAGCCATAGTGTGCTATATAAAGTCCTATAATATAACATTCAGTAGTAGACCACTGGGCATGGTATACCACAGCCATAGTGCGCTCCATAGGGTTCTATAATATAACATTCAGTTGTAGACTATTGGGGATGGTATACCGCAGCCATAGTGTGCTCTATAAAGTCCTATAATATAACATTCAGTAGTAGACAACTGGGAATGGTATACCACAGCCATAGTGCGCTCCATAGGGTTCTATAATATAACATTCAGTTATAGACTATTGGGGATGGCATACCGCAGCCATAGTGTGCTCTATAAAGTCCTATAATATAACATTCAGTAGTAGACCACTGGGCATGGTATACCACAGCCATAGTGCGCTCCATATCGTTCTATGATATAACATTCTGTTGTAGACTATTGGAGATAGCATACCGCAGCCATAGTGTGGTCTATAAAGTCCTATAATATAACATTCAGTAGTAGACCACTGGGCATGGTATACCACAGCCATAGTGCGCTCCATAGGGTTCTATAATATAACATTCAGTTGTAGACTATTGGGGATGGTATACCGCAGCCATAGTGTGCGCTATAAAGTCCTATAATATAACATTCAGTAGTAGACCACTGGGCATGGTATACCACAGCCATAGTGCGCTCCATAGGGTTCTATAATATAACATTCAGTTGTAGACTATTGGGGATGGTATACCGCAGCCATAGTGTGCTCTATAAAGTCCTATACTATCAAATTCAGTAGTAGACCACTGGGCATACCACAGCCACAGTGCGCTCTATAGGGTTCTATAATATAACATTCAGTTGTAGACTATTGGGGATGGTATACCGCAGCCATAGTGTGCTCTATAAAGTCCTATAATATAACATTCAGTAGTAGACCACTGGGCATGGTATCCCACAGCCATAGTGCGCTCCATAGGGTTCTATAATATAACATTCAGTTGTAGACTATTGGGGATGGTATACCGCAGCCATAGTGTGCTCTATAAAGTCCTATAACATTCAGTAGTAGACACTGGGCATGGTATACCACAGCCATAGTGCGCTCCATAGGGTTCTATAATATAACATTCAGTTGTAGACTATTGGGGATGGTATACCGCAGCCATAGTGTGCGCTATAAAGTCCTATAATATAACATTCAGTAGTAGACCACTGGGCATGGTATACCACAGCCATATTGCGCTCCATAGGGTTCTATAATATAACATTCAGTTGTAGACTATTGGGGATGGTATACCGCAGCCATAGTGTGCTCTATAAAGTCCTATAATATAACATTCAGTAGTAGACCACTGGGCATGGTATACCACAGCCATAGTGCGCTCCATAGGGTTCTATAATATAACATTCAGTTGTAGACTATTGGGGATGGCATACCGCAGCCATAGTGTGCTCTATAAAGTCCTTTAATATAACATTCAGTAGTAGACCACTGGGCATGGTATACCACAGCCATAATGCGCTCCATAGGGTTCTATAATATAACATTCAGTTGTAGACTATTGGGGATGGTATACCGCAGCCATAGTGTGCTCTATAAAGTCCTATAATATAACATTCAGTAGTAGACCACTGGGCATGGTATACCACAGCCATAGTGCGCTCCATAGGGTTCTATAATATAACATTCAGTTGTAGACTATTGGGGATTGTATACCGCAGACATAGTGTGCTCTATAAAGTCCTATAATATAACATTCAGTAGTAGACCACTGGGCATACCACAGCCACAGTGCGCTCTATAGGGTTCTATAATATAACATTCAGTTGTAGACTATTGGGGATGGTATACCGCAGCCATTGTGTGCTCTATAAAGTCCTATAATATAACATTCAGTAGTAGACCACTGGGCATGGTATACCACAGCCATAGTGCGCTCCATAGGGTTCTATAATATAACATTCAGTTGTAGACTATTGGGGATGGTATACCGCAGCCATAGTGTGTTATATAAAGTCCTATAATATAACATTCAGTACTAGACCACTGGGCATGGTATACCACAGCCATAGTGCGCTCCATAGGGTTCTATAATATAACATTCAGTAGTAGACCACTGGGCATACCACAGCCACAGTGCGCTCTATAGGGTTCTATAATATAACATTCAGTTGTAGACTATTGGGGATGGTATACCGCAGCCATAGTGTGTTATATAAAGTCCTATAATATAACATTCAGTACTAGACCACTGGGGATGGTATACCGCAGCCATAGTGTGCTCTATAAAGTCCTATAATATAACATTCAGTAGTAGACCACTGGGCATACCACAGCCACAGTGCGCTCTATAGGGTTCTATAATATAACATTCAGTTGTAGACTATTGGGGATGGTATACCGCAGCCATTGTGTGCTCTATAAAGTCCTATAATATAACATTCAGTAGTAGACCACTGGGCATGGTATACCACAGCCATAGTGCGCTCCATAGGGTTCTATAATATACCATTCAGTTGTAGACTATTGGGGATGGTATACCGCAGCCATAGTGTGCTCTATAAAGTCCTATAATATAACATTCAGTAGTAGACCACTGGGCATGGTATACCACAGCCATAGTGCACTCCATAGGGTCCTATAATATTACATTCAGTTGTAGACTATTGGGGATGGTATACCGCAGCCATAGTGTGCTCTATAAAGTCCTATAATATAACATTCAGTAGTAGACTACTGGGCAGGGTATACCACAGCCATATTGCGCTCTATAGGGTTCTATAATATAACATTCAGTTGTAGGCTATTGGGGATGGTATACCGCAGCCATAGTGTGCTCTATAAAGTCCTATAATATAACATTCAGTAGTCGACCACTGGGCATGGTATACCACAGCCATAGTGCGCTCCATAGGGTTCTATAATATAACATTCAGTTGTAGACTATTGGTGATGGTATACCGCAGCCATTGTGTGCTATATAAAGTTCTATAATATAACATTCAGTAGTAGACCACTGGGCAAGGTATACCACAGCCATAGTGCGCTCCATAGGGTTCTATAATATAACATTCAGTAGTAGACCACTGGGCATACCACAGCCATAGTGCGCTCCATAGGGTTCTATAATACAACATTCAGTTGTAGACTATTGGGGATGGTATACCGCAGCCATAATGTGCTCTATAAAGTCCTATAATATAACATTCAGTAGTAGACCACTGGGCATGGTATACCACAGCCATAGTGCGCTCCATAGGGTTCTACAATATAACATTCAGTTGTAGACTATTGGGGGATGGTATACCGCAGCCATAGTGTGCTCTATAAAGTCCTACAATATAACATTCAGTAGTAGACCACTGGGCATGGTATACCACAGCCACAGTGCGCTCCATAGGGTTCTATAATATAACATTCAGTTGTAGACTATTGGGGATGGTATACCCCAGCCATAGTGTGCTCTATAAAGTCCTATAATATAACATTCAGTAGTAGACCACTGGGCATGGTATACCACAGCCATAGTGCGCTCCATAGGGTTCCATAATATAACATTCAGTTGTAGACTATTGGGGATGGCATACCGCAGCCATAGTGTGCTCTATAAAGTCCTACAATATAACATTCAGTAGTAGACCACTGGGCATGGTATACCGCAGCCATAGTGCGCTTTATAGGGTTCTATAATATAACATTCAGTTGTAGACTATTGGGGATGGCATACCGCAGCCATAGTGTGCTCTATAAAGTCCTATAATATAACATTCAGTAGTAGACCACTGGGCATACCACAGCCACAGTGCGCTCTATAGGGTTCTATAATATAACATTCAGTTGTAGACTATTGGAGTTGGTATACCGCAGCCATTGTGTGCTCTATAAAGTCCTATAATATAACATTCAGTAGTAGACCACTGGGCATGGTATCCCACAGCCATAGTGCGCTCCATAGGGTTCTATAATATTACATTCAGTTGTAGACTATTGGGGATGGTATACCGCAGCCATAGTGTGCTCTATAAAGTCCTATAACATTCAGTAGTAGACACTGGGCATGGTATACCACAGCCATAGTGCGCTCCATAGGGTTCTATAATATAACATTCAGTTGTAGACTATTGGGGATGGTATACCGCAGCCATAGTGTGCGCTATAAAGTCCTATAATATAACATTCAGTAGTAGACCACTGGGCATGGTATACCACAGCCACAGTGCGCTCCATAGGGTTCTATAATATAACATTCAGTTGTAGACTATTGGGGATGGCATACCGCAGCCATAGTGTGCTCTATAAAGTCCTATAATATAACATTCAGTAGTAGACCACTGGGCATGGAATACCACAGCCATAATGCGCTCCATAGGGTTCTATAATATAACATTCAGTTGTAGACTATTGGGGATGGTATACCGCAGCCATAGTGTGCTCTATAAAGTCCTATAATATAACATTCAGTAGTAGACCACTGGGCATACCACAGCCACAGTGCGCTCTATATGGTTCTATAATATAACATTCAGTTGTAGACTATTGGGGATGGTATACCGCAGCCATTGTGTGCTCTATAAAGTCCTATAATATAACATTCAGTAGTAGACCACTGGGCATGGTATACCACAGCCATAGTGCGCTCCATAGGGTTCTATAATATAACATTCAGTTGTAGACTATTGGGGATGGTATACCGCAGCCATAGTGTGTTATATAAAGTCCTATAATATAACATTCAGTACTAGACCACTGGGCATGGTATACCACAGCCATAGTGCGCTCCATAGGGTTCTATAATATAACATTCAGTTGTAGACTATTGGGGATGGTATACCGCAGCCATAGTGTGCTATATAAAGTCCTATAATATAACATTCAGTAGTAAACCACTGGGCATGGTATACCACAGCCATAGTACACTCCATAGGGTTCTATAATATAACATTCAGTTGTAGACTATTGGGGATGGTATACCGCAGCCATAGTGTGCTCTATAAAGTCCTATAATATAACATTCAGTAGTAGACCACTGGGCATGGTATACCACAGCCATAGTGCGCTCCATAGGGTTCTATAATATTACATTCAGTTGTAGACTATTGGGGATGGTATACCGCAGCCATAGTGTGCTCTATAAAGTCCTATAATATAACATTCAGTAGTAGACCACTGGGCATGGTATACCACAGCCATAGTTCGCTCCATAGGGTTCTATAATATTACATTCAGTTGTAGACTATTGGGGATGGTATACCGCAGCCATAGTGTGCTCTATAAAGTCCTATAATATAACATTCAGTAGTAGACCACTGGGCATGGTATACCACAGCCATAGTGGGCTCCATAGGGTTCTATAATATACCATTCAGTTGTAGACTATTGGGGATGGTATACCGCAGCCATAGTGTGCTCTATAAAGTCCTATAATATAACATTCAGTAGTAGACCACTGGGCATGGTATACCACAGCCATAGTGCACTCCATAGGGTCCTATAATATTACATTCAGTTGTAGACTATTGGGGATGGTATACCGCAGCCATAGTGTGCTCTATAGAGTCCTATAATATAACATTCAGTAGTAGACCACTGGGCATGGTATACCACAGCCATAGTGCCCTCCATAGGGTTCTATAATATTACATTCAGTTGTAGACTATTGGGGATGGTATACCGCAGCCATAGTGTGCTCTATAAAGTCCTATAATATAACATTCAGTAGTAGACCACTGGGCATACCACAGCCACAGTGCGCTCTATAGGGTTCTATAATATAACATTCAGTTGTAGACTATTGGGGATGGTATACCGCAGCCATTGTGTGCTCTATAAAGTCCTATAATATAACATTCAGTAGTAGACCACTGGGCATGGTATACCACAGCCATAGTGCGCTCCATAGGGTTCTATAATATTACATTCAGTTGTAGACTATTGGGGATGGTATACCGCAGCCATAGTGTGCTCTATAAAGTCCTATAATATAACATTCAGTAGTAGACCACTGGGCATGGTATACCACAGCCATAGTGCGCTCCATAGGGTTCTATAATATAACATTCAGTTGTAGACTATTGGGGATGGCATACGCAGCCATAGTGTGCTCTATAAAGTCCTATAATATAACATTCAGTAGTAGACCACTGGGCATGGTATACCACAGCCATAGTGCGCTCCATAGGGTTCTATAATATAACATTCAGATGTAGACTATTGGGGATGGTATACCGCAGCCATAGTGTGCTCTATAAAGTCCTATAATATAACATTCAGTAGTAGACCACTGGGCATACCACAGCCACAGTGCGCTCTATAGGGTTCTATAATATAACATTCAGTTGTAGACTATTGGGGATGGCATCCCGCAGCCATTGTGTGCTCTATAAAGTCCTATAATATAACATTCAGTAGTAGACCACTGGGCATGGTATACCACAGCCATAGTGCGCTCCATAGGGTTCTATAATATTACATTCAGTTGTAGACTATTGGGGATGGTATACCGCAGTCATAGTGTGCTCTATAAAGTCCTATAATATAACATTCAGTAGTAGACCACTGGGCATACCACAGCCACAGTGCGCTCTATAGGGTTCTATAATATAACATCTGAAAGAGACACGTTAGTGATAGATTCCTTACCTTAGAATATCCCCAGGCGTCAGGCTGGATCCGGAAAGTTTTGCGTAGCAGTACCCTTGCGCGTCGGTAGGCGGCGTCGTGCGGCTCCGCGTCCGTTGTCGGCGTCGTGATCGCCGGGATGACGTCGCGGGCAGTACTTAGGCGCCGCCCCTGCGCGCTGACGTCAGTTCTTCTTTTTCCGCGCCAGTAAGCGCAGATCCGGGAAGAGCAGTGCCCTGGTCAATTTTTGACCATACTTTTTGGTGATTTTTTCACTGTTTTTTCCAACTTTAAGGTGTCGTAGGGATGCCCGGCTTCAAGCGATGCGGCGCCTGTGCGCGGATGATGTCCGTCACCGACCCGCATTGGGAGTGTCTCTTCTGCCTCGGCCGAGGCCACGACACCGAGTCTTGTCCCGAATGCCAGGCCCTCAACCCGAAAGCTTTGCGAGAGCGGTCTCGAAAGCTCCTCGAGGCCCGGCATTCGGCTCCGCGGAAGCCCCGGTCGCGTGAGAGGTCCAGGGGTCGCTCGCGGAGTGCACACCGGTCGTCGGCGTCGAAGTCTTCTTCGTCCGGTAAGTCTAGGCACAAGAAGTCCAAGAAGCATCGTCGCTCTCGGACTTCGCCTCGCCGGTCTCGCGACTCGGCTGAGGCCCCTCCCGGCACCGTCCCCGCCCCCGCGGCCCCGGACTTGCCTGTGGAGTCGCCCCCGTCATACCCGCCCTTCCCGGGTTCGGGGGCGGATCCGGCCAAGGTACAGGAGTTCCTGTCGGCCATGGCCCGCCTCTTCGGGCCTTCAGGCCCCTCCGGTGCGCCTTCGGGCCCCGCGGGCCCTGATGGGGTTGCTCCGGCGTCGCCGGGCGGCTCCGGCCCCGGCGTCGCCCGAGCCTCCAGCCTCGATCCCGGCTCCGGCTTCGGCCCCGGCCTCGATCCCGGCTCCACAACCCCCATCGACGCCGGTCGACCTCACGACACCTCCGCCGGCGCCGATGTCTCCGGTGCCGTTCTCGACGCCGCCCTGGGCTCCGGGCGGCGTCGTCCCCAGTTCCTTCCGGCTCCGGACATGGACCCGGAGCGACGTCGCTCGACGCCGGCTCCGGCGCCGATGGGACCTTGGGTCCCAAATGTCCCTCCTCCTCCTTATTTTGAACCAGAGGAGGACCAGGAGGACTGGGAGGGGTCTGATGACCCTCTGACACGCAACTGTCAGTATGATGAGGACTGGACAGAGAGTCTAGGGGAGGCCAGTGGTCTGGATACTTCTCCTGACACTGGCATGCTGTCTCCTCCCGTGGCTACGGAGGAGGGGGCCAATTTTGGTACGGTGTTGCGTAGGGCTGCTGGGGCCTTACGTCTCCAGCTCCCTACTTTGACGGTCAAGCCTAACATCTTGACAGAGGTGCTTCAGCCAGCAGCCTCCTCTGCGGAGACTGTGCTGCCGTTTAACGACGCCCTCACTGACGTTCTTTTGGGCGCCTGGTCCAAGCCCAACACAGGGGCTCCTGTGGATCGGAACGTGTCACGACGCCATCGCCCCGCTCCGGGCGACCCCTGTTTCTTTCTGTCCACCCCACTCCTGAGAGCTTGGTTGTCCAAGCCTCCGCTTCCCAAACCGCCTTCCCTACCGCTCCTCCGGATAGGGAATCCAAACGCCTGGATCAGTTTGGGAAGAAAGGTTTTTCTTCCTCCAGTGCTGGCTTGCGGTCCGTTAACACCGCTTGTCTTTTGGGCCGATATACCCACTCCCTGTGGGATTCGGTGGCGGATGTTTTGCCCCAGTGCCCTGAGGAGGTCCAGGCACTGCTTTCCCGCGCCATTGCGGAAGGAAGGGATGCGGCCAAATACACTATCCGTTGTGGCCTTGACACCGCTGACTCGCTGGGCAGGTCGATTGCAACGACGGTGGCGCTCCGGCGCCACGCCTGGCTAAGAACCACTGGTTTTTCAGGGGATGTCCAGAATACTCTCATGGACATGCCCTTTGATGGAGTCGGTCTTTTTGGGTCCAAAGCAGACCATGCGTTGGAGCGCTTTAAGGACTCACGGGCTACTGCAAAGTCCCTGGGCCTTTCTGCTACACGCCCTCCGCTGCCTTCTGCTTTTCGCCCCTATCGTGGCCACGGTAGGGGCGCCCCTTCACGTCAGCAGCCCAGCCACCGGCCCGCGCAGCAGGCGTCTTCGCGTGGCCGAGGACGTGGATTCCGCCGTGGCGGATCGGGCAACCAGCGTGCGGGTCAGGCCACCACCTCCAACCCGTCCGCGGCCTCCAAGCCCTCCTAGTCCCTCCTTTCAGGTGCACGGCACGCCAGTAGGGGGCAGGGTCCGCCATCACCTTCCCCACTGGCGCACCATCACCTCGGACAGGTGGGTCTTGGACATTGTCCGAAGGGGCTACTCCCTCCCCTTCGAGACCACCCCCCAGCCATGCCACCTCAATTCCACCGCATGTCAGGGGATCACTTGGTGCTTCTACAAAGGAAGTCACGGCCCTCTTGACCAAGAGGGCCATCGAGCATGTTCCGACCCCAGAAGTAGGGCGTGGTTGCTACTCCCACTACTTTCTGGTGCCCAAAAAGGACAAGGAGGACATGCGTCCTATCTTGGACCTCCGGAACGTCAATCGCTTCCTCCGGAAGGAGAAGTTCAAGATGCTCACCCTAGCTCAGGTCTTGACTGCCCTCGACCCAGGAGACTGGTTGGTAGCGTTGGACTTGCAGGACGCGTATTTCCACATCCCCGTCCTGCCGGCCCACCGGCGTTACCTTCGGTTCACGGTAGGCCCCGAGCATTTTCAGTTCACCGTGCTCCCCTTTGGCCTTACAAGTGCCCCTCGGGTGTTCACGAAAGTGATGGCGGTGGTCGCAGCTCATCTGCGCCGGGCAGGGGTTTCAGTCTTCCCCTACCTCGACGACTGGCTGCTGAAGGCGGGCTCGTCCCAGGCAGTCGTCTCCCACCTCCAGACTGCGGCCGAACTCCTGCACTCGCTGGGGTTCTCCATCAATGTGCCGAAGTCGCATCTGATTCCTTCTCCACAGCTCCTTTTCATCGGAGCAGTTCTGGACACGACGCAGTTTCGGGCCTATCCTCCCGAACGGCGAGTCCGGGATATTCAGGCTATGATTCCGATCTTTCGGCCTTTATCCTGGGTTTCGGTAAGGATGACCCTGAGGCTGCTGGGCCTCATGGCCTCCTGCATCCTGCTGGTCAATCATGCCAGATGGCATATGCGGGCTCTGCAGTGGGACCTGAAGTTCCAATGGGCGCAGCACCAGGGCAACCTGTCCGATCACGTCCAGATCTCGGAGGGGACTGCAAAACAGTTGCAGTGGTGGCTCTCGAACCGGCAATGGGTCATGGGCAGATCCCTCTCCCTTCCCCAGCCAGAGCATACAGTTGTGACGGACGCGTCCCTTCTGGGATGGGGCGGTCACATGGGAGAGGCGGAGATCAGAGGCCTCTGGTCTCCGGCGGAGTCCCGGCTCCATATCAACCTTCTGGAGCTCCGGGCGATCCGGCTTGCACTCAAGGCATTCCTTCCCTCTGTCAAAGGGAAGGTAGTGCAGGTGTTCACAGACAACACCACCGCCATGTGGTACTGCAACAAACAGGGCGGGGTGGGGTCTTGGACCCTTTGTCAGGAGGCTCTGCGCCTCTGGACATGGCTGGAACATCAGGGCATGTTCCTGATGGTTCAACACCTGGCAGGTTCTCTGAACGCCAGGGCGGACGGACTCAGCCGCCGGTGCATGATGGATCACGAATGGCGTCTTCACTCGGAAGTGGCGCAAGGACTCTTTCTACAGTGGGGAGAGCCTTGGTTAGATCTATTCGCCACCGAAGAGAACGCGCAATGTCATCAGTTCTGCGCGTTGGAATTTCCAAGGCGGCACTCGCTCGGCGACGCTTTTCGTCGCGAGTGGAGTTGCGGTCTGTTGTACGCCTTTCCGCCTATATCACTTCTACCCAGAGTGTTGAAGAAGATTCGGCACGACCGGGCCCAAGTCATTCTTGTGGCTCCGGACTGGGCTCGAAGAGTTTGGTATCCCGAGCTACTCAATATGAGCATAGATCCCCCGATCCGTCTGCCTCTTCGGGAGGATCTTCTGTCGCAGCAGCAGGGGACGGTCCTCCACCCGAACCTGTCCAGTCTACACCTGCTTGCGTGGAGATTGAGCGGCGGCAGTTGATTCCTTTCGACTTGCCTCCCGAAGTTTGTGATGTGATTCTGGCAGCCAGGCGTCCCTCCACTAAGGTGGTATACGCCTGCAGGTGGAACAAATTTGTGGCATGGTGCACAGCAAAGGCTGTGGATCCCCTTTCTGCCCCTCTTTCTGAGGTCCTTCTGTTCCTTCTCTCTCTGGCCCAACAGGGTTCTGCCCTGGGTACCATCAAGGGTTATCTTTGTGCTATCTCGGCCTTCCTCAGGCTCCCTGATCAGCCCTCCCTTTTCAAGTCCCCTGTTGTTAACAGGTTCTTAAAAGGCATTACTCACCTCTTCCCTCCTGTTCCGTTTGTAATGCCTCAGTGGGACTTGAACTTGGTTCTTACCTTTTTAATGTGCGCTCCCTTTGAGCCTCTGCATAACTGTCCTCTTCGTCTTCTGACTCTAAAGGCAGCCTTTCTGGTGGCCATCACCTCCGCTCGGCGGGTGAGTGAGCTCCAGGCTCTTTCTTGCATACCTCCCTTTCTGTCTGTTCATCCAGACAAGGTTGTTCTTCGGACGCGTCCGTCCTTCTTGCCAAAGGTGGTTACTGCTTTCCACATTGGGCAGACCATCACTTTGCCCACCTTCTTTCCGCCTCCGCATCCTTCCAGAGAGGAAGAGAGGCTCCACCGTCTGGACCCAAAACGTGCGCTCTCCTTCTATATCGACCGCACGAAACACTTCCGGGTGGATGACCAGCTCTTTGTTGGCTACGTGGGCGCCAAAAAGGTCGGGCGGTGCACAAGAGGACCATCTCCCGCTGGGTTACCTTGTGCATCAAGACCTGCTATTCTTTGGCTAAGAAGGAGCCTCCTGTTGGGCTGCGTGCCCATTCCACCAGGGCAACGGCTGCTACCACGGCCTTGGGCCGCGGTGTTCCGCTGCCGGTTATCTGTCAGGCAGCTACGTGGGCCTCGCTGCACACGTTTACTAAGCATTACTGCCTTGACAGTCAGGTCCGGAGGGACGGCTTCTTTGGCCGTTCTGTCCTCCAGGACTTCCTTGTCTGATCTTTGTTCGCAGACCCACCACCGGGGTTGGTATTGCTGGGGTATCTATTCTAAGGTAAGGAATCTATCACTAACGTGTCTCTTTCAGATGCACAAGTTACTAACTTGTGTAACGATATATCTGTAAGAGACAGTAGTTAGTGATAGATTCCTTACCGCCCCACCCATCCTCCCCGTTCTGCGAACTGATTTCTAGGGTTAAGGACATCCCTTTCAGGGCCCTAGTATTTTTCAGACACCTGTGTCAGCTTCTTGCATGGCTCTGCGTTCCTGGCGCGGAAAGTCGTGTACAGAACTGACGTCAGCGCGCAGGGGCGGCGCCTAAGTACTGCCCGCGACGTCATCCCGGCGATCACGACGCCGACGACGGACGCGGAGCCGCACGACGCCGCCTACCGACGCGCAAGGGTACTGCTACGCAAAACTTTCCGGATCCAGCCTGACGCCTGGGGATATTCTAAGGTAAGGAATCTGTCACTAACTACTGTCTCTTACAGATATATCGTTACACAAGTTAGTAACTTGTGCATTCAGTTGTAGACTATTGGGGATGGTATACCGCAGCCATAGTGTGCTCTATAAAGTCCTATAATATAACATTCAGTAGTAGACCACTGGGCATGGTATACCACAGCGATAGTGCGCTCCATAGGGTTCTATAATATAACGTTCAGTTGTAGACTATTGGGGATGGTATACCGCAGCCATAGTGTGCTCTATAAAGTCCTATAATATAACATTCAGTAGAAGAACACTGGGCATGGTATACCACAGCCATAGTGCACTCCATAGGATCCTATAATATTACATTCAGTTGTAGACTATTGGGGATGGTATACCGCAGCCATAGTTTGCTCTATAAAGTCCTATAATATAACATTCAGTAGTAGACCACTGAGCATGGTATACCACAGCCATAGTGCGCTCCATAGGGTTCTATAATATAACATTCAGTTGTAGACTATTGGGTATGGTATACCGCAGCCATAGTGTGCGCTATAAAGTCCTATAATATAACATTCAGTAGTAGACTACTGGGCATGGTATACCACAGCCATATTGCGCTCTATAGGGTTCTATAATATAACATTCAGTTGTAAGCTATTGGGGATGGTATACCGCAGCCATAGTGTGCTCTATAAAGTCCTATAATATAACATTCAGTAGTCGACCACTGGACATGGTATACCACAGCCATAGTGCGCTCCATAGGGTTCTATAATATAACATTCAGTTGTAGACTATTGGGGATGGTATACCGCAGCCATTGTGTGCTATATAAAGTTCTATAATATAACATTTAGTAGTAGACCACTGGGCAAGGTATACCACAGCCATAGTGTGCTCCATAGGGTTCTATAATATAACAATCTGAAAGAGACACGTTAGTGACAGATTCCTTACCTTAGAATATCCCCAGGCGTCAGGCTGGATCCGGAAAGTTTTTGCGTAGCAGTACCCTTGCGCGTCGGTAGGCGGCGGTCGTGCGGCTCCGCGTCCGTCGTCGGGCGTCGTGATCGCCGGGATGACGTCGCGGGCAGTACTTAGACGCCGCCCCTGCGCGCTGACGTCAGTTACTCTTTTTCCGCGCCAGTAAGCGCAGATCCGGGAAGAGCAGTGCCCTAGTCAATTTTTTACTAACTTTTTTGTGAATTTTTTCACTGTTTCTTTTCGAGTCTTTATCGACTCCTAGGTGTCGTAGGGATGTCCGGCTTCAAGCCATGCGACGCCTGTGGTCGAATGATGTCGATCACAGACCCGCATCTAGAGTGTCTCTTCTGTCTCTGCCGAGACCACGACACAAAGTCGTGCCCTGACTGCCGGAAACTTCACCGGAAGGCTTTGCGAGAGCGGTCTCGAAAGCTACTCGAGGTCCGGCAGTCGGCTCCGCGCCGCACCAAGCCCCAGTCCCGGGAGAGGTCGAGGGGCTGGTCGCGGAGTCCAATTCTTCGCGCTCCTCGGGTCGAAGCACAAAAAGTCTAAGAAGCGTCATCGCTCTAAGACTTCGCCTCGCCGGTCTCGTGACTCGGCTGAGGCCCCAGTCGGCACCGTCCCCGCGGCCCCGGACATGCCTATGGAGCCGCCCCCGCATTACCCGTCCTTTCCGGGTTCGGGGGCGACTCCGGCCGAAATACAGGAATTCCAGTCGGCCATGGCCTGCCTCTTCGGGCCTCAAGGTCCCTCCGGTGCGCCTTCGGGCCCCGCGGGCCCTGATGGGGTTGCTCCGGCGTCGCCGTCGACTCCGGTCCCGGCGCCGCCTGTCCCACCAGCCTTCATCCCGGCCTCGGCTCCGGCCCCGGCCTCGATCCCGGCTCCGGTGGTAACGCAACCCCCATCGACGCCGGTTGACCTAACCACGCCTCCGCCGATGTCCCCGGTGCCGTTCCTGACGCCGTCCGGGGCTCCGGACGGCGTCGGTCCCCGGCTCTCTCCGGCTCCGGACATGGAGCCGGACCGACGTCGCTCGACGCCGGCTCCGGCGCCGATGAGACCTTGGATCCCAAATGTCCCTCCTCCTCCATATTTTGAACCTTAGGAGGACCAAGAGAGCTGGGAGGGGTCTGAGGACCCTCTCACACAACAGTGTGAGTATGATCCGGACTGGGCTGAGGAACTTGGGGATGCCAGTGGTCTAGACACCTCCCCTGACACTGGCATGCTGTCTCCTCCCGTGGCTACGGAGGAGGGAGCTAATTTTGCAACGGTGTTGCGTAGAGCAGCTGGAGCCTTACATCTCCAATTGCCTACTGTGGCTGTCAGGACTAATCTCCTGACGGAAGTGCTTCAGCCGGCAGCTTCCTCTTCGGAGACTGTGCTGCCGTTTAATGATGCACTCACTGACGTTCTTTGGGTGCCTGGTCCAAGCCCACCACAGGGGCTCCTGTGGATAGGAACGTGGCCCGACGCCATCGCCCTGCTCCGGGCGACCCCTTGTTTATCTCCCAACATCCCACCCACGAGAGCTTGGTTGTCCAAGCCTCTGCCTCCCAAACCGCCTTCCCTACCGCCCCTCCGGATAGGGAATCCAAACGCCTGGACCAATTTGGGAAGAAGGCTTTTTCTTCCTCCAGTGCTGGCTTGCGGTCCGTCAACACCGCTTGCCTTTTGGGCCGATATACCCACTCCCTGTGGGATTCGGTGGCGGCTGTTTTGCCGCAGTGTTCTGAGGAGGTCCAGACACTGCTTACTCGCGCCATTGCGGAAGGGCGAGATGCGGCTAAATACACCATACATTGTGGCCTTGATACCGCCGACTCGCTGGGCAGATCGCTTGCAACGACGGTGGCGCTACGTCGCCACACCTGGCTGAGGACAACTGGTTTCTCGGGTGATGTCCAGAATACACTCATGGACATGCCCTTTGATGGAGTCGGTCTTTTTGGTTCAAAGGCAGACCATGCGCTGGAGCGTTTTAAGGACTCACGGGCTACTGCCAAATCCCTGGGCCTTTCTGTTGTACACCCTCCGCTAACCTCTGCTTTTCGCCCCTTTCGTGGCCACGGAAGGGGCGCCCAGTCACGTCAGCTGCCCAGCCACCGGCCCGCGCAGCAAGCGTCTTCGCGTGGCCGAGGACGTGGATACCGCCGTGGCGGTTCGGGCAACTAGCGTGCGGGTCAGGCCACTACCTCCAACCCGTCCGCGGCCTCCAAGCCCTCCTAGTCCTTCCTTTCAGGTGCACAGCACGCCAGTAGGGGGCAGGGTCCGCCATCACCTTCACCACTGGCGTCCCATCACCTCGGACAGGTGGGTCTTGGACATTGTCCGAAGGGGCTACTCCCTCCCCTTCGAGACCACCCCCCAGCCATGCCACCTCAATTCCACCGCATGTCAGGGGATCACTTGGTGCTTCTGCAGAAGGAAGTTACGGCCCTCTTGGCCAAGAGGGCCATCGAGCATGTTCCGACCCCAGAAGTAGGACGTGGTTGCTACTCCCACTACTTTCTGGTGCCCAAAAGGACAAGGAGGACATGCGTCCTATCTTGGACCTCCGGAACGTCAATCGCTTCCTCCGGAAGGAGAAGTTCAAGATGCTCACCCTAGCTCAGGTCTTGACTGCCCTCGACCCTGGAGACTGGTTGGTAGCGTTGGACTTGCAGGACGCTTATTTTCACATCCCCGTCCTGCCGGCCCACCGGCGTTACCTGCGGTTCACGGTAGGCCTCGAGCATTTTCAGTTCACCGTGCTCCCCTTTGGCCTTACAAGTGCCCCTCGGGTGTTCACGAAAGTGATGGCGGTGGTCGCAGCTCATCTGCGCCGGGCAGGGGTTCCAGTCTTCCCCTACCTCGACGACTGGCTGCTGAAGGCGGGCTCGTCCCAGGCAGTCGTCTCCCACCTCCAGACTACGGCCGAACTCCTGCACTCGCTGGGGTTCTCCATCAATGTGCCAAAGTCGCATCTGATTCCTTCTCCACAGCTACTTTTCATCGGAGCAGTTCTGGACACGACGCAGTTTCGGGCCTCTCCTCCCGAATGGCGAGTCCGGGATATTCAGGCTATGATTCCGATCTTTCAGCCTTTATCCTGGGTTTCGGTACGGATGACCCTGAGGCTGCTGGGCCTCATGGCCTCCTGCATCCTGCTGGTCAATCATGCCAGATGGCAAATGCGGGCTCTGCAGTGGGTCCTGAAGTTCCAGTGGGCGCAGCACCAGGGCAACCTGTCCGATCACGTCCAGATCTCGGAGGGGACTGCAAAACAATTGCAGTGGTGGCTCTCGAACCGGCAATGGGTCATGGGCAGATCCCTCTCCTTCCCCAGCCAGAGCACACAGTTGTGACGGATGCGTCCCTTCTGGGATGGGGCGGTCACATGGGAGAGGCGGAGATCAGAGGCCTCTGGTCTCCGGCGGAGTCCCGGCTCCATATCAACCTTCTGGAGCTCCGGGCGATCCGACTTGCACTCAAGGCATTCCTTCCCTCTGTCAAAGGGAAGGTAGTGCAGGTGTTCACAGACAACACCACCGCCATGTGGTACTGCAACAAACAAGGCGGGGTGGGGTCGTGGACCCTCTGTCAGGAGGCTCTGCGCCTCTGGACATGGCTGGAACATCAGGGCATGTTCCTGATGGTTCAACAGCTGGCAGGTTCCCTGACCGCCAGGGCGGACGAACTCAGCCGCAGGTGCATGATGGATCACGAATGGCGTCTTCACTCGGAAGTGGCGCAAGGACTCTTTCTACAGTGGGGAGAGCCTTGGTTAGATCTATTCGCCACCGAAGAGAACGCGCAATGTCATCAGTTCTGCGCGTTGGAATTTCCAATGCGGCACTCGCTCGGCGACGCTTTCGTCGCGAGTGGAGTTGCGGTCTGTTGTACGCCTTTCCGCCTATAACACTTCTACCCAGAGTGTTGAAGAAGATTCGGCACGACCGGGCCCAAGTCATCCTTGTGGCTCCGGACTGGGCTCGAAGAGTTTGGTATCCCGAGCTACTCAGTATGAGCGTAGATCCCCCGATCCGTCTGCCTCTTCGGGAGGATCTTCTGTCGCCGCAGCAGGGGACGGTCCTCCACCCGAACCTGTCCAGCCTCCACCTGCTTGCGTGGAGATTGAGCGGCGGCAGTTGATTCTTTTCGACTTGCCTCGAAGTTTGTGATGTGATTCTGGCAGCCAGGCGTCCCTCCACTAAGGTGGTATACGCCTGCATGTGGAACAAGTTTGTGGCATGGTGCACAGCAAAGGCTGTGAATCCCCTTTCTGCCCCTCTTTCTGAGGTTCTTCTGTTCCTTCTTTCCCTGGCCCAACAGGGTTCTGCCCTGGGTACCATCAAGGGCTATCTTTGTGCCATCTCGGCCTTCCTCAGGCTTCCTGATCAGCCCTCCCTTTTCAAGTCCCCTGTTGTTAACAGGTTTCTAAAGGCATTACACACCTCTTCCCTCCTGTTCCATTTGTGATGCCTCAGTGGGACTTGAACTTGGTTCTTACCTTGCTTATGTGCGCTCCCTTTGAGCCTCTACATAACTGTCCTCTTCGTCTTCTGACTCTGAAGACAGCTTTTCTGGTGGCCATCACCTCCGCTCGGCGGGTGAGTGAGCTCCAGGCTCTATCATGTAAACCTCCCTTTCTGTCTGTCCATCCAGACAAGGTTGTTCTTAGGACGCGTCCGTCCTTCTTGCCAAAGGTGGTTACTGCCTTCCACATTGGGCAGACCATCACTTTGCCCACCTTCTTTCCGCCTCCGCATCCTTCCAGAGAGGAAGAGAGGCTCCACCGTCTGCACTCCAAAACGTGCGCTTTCCTTTTATATCGACCGCACACAACACTTCCGGGTGGATGACCAGCTCTTTGTTGGCTACGTCAGCGCCAAAAAAGGTCGGGCGGTGCACAAGCGAACCATCTCCCGCTGGGTAACCTTGTGTATCAAAGCCTGCTATTCTTTGGCTAAGAAGGAGCCTCCTGTTGGGCTGCGTGCCCATTCCACCAGGGCAACGGCTGCTACCACGGCCTTAGGCCGCGGTGTTCCGCTGCAGGATATCTGTCAGGCAGCTACGTGGGCCTCGCTGCACACGTTTACCAAGCATTACTGCCTTGACAATCAGGTCCGGAGGGACGGCTTCTTTGGCCGTTCTGTCCTCCGGGACTTCCTTGTCTGATCTTTGTTCGCAGACCCACCACCGGGGTTGGTATTGCTGGGGTATCTATTCTAAGGTAAGGAATCTGTCACTAACATGTCTCTTTCAGATGCACAAGTTACTAACTTGTGTAACGATATATCTGTAAGAGACAGTAGTTAGTGACAGATTCCTCACCGCCCACCCATCCTCCCTGTTCTGCGAACTGATTTCTAGGGTTAAGGACATCCCTTTCAGGGCCCTAGTATTTTTCAGACACCTATGTCAGCTTCTTGCATGGCTCTGCGTTCCTGGCGAGGAAAGTCGTGTACAGAACTGAAGTCAGTGCGCAGGGGCGGCGTCTAAGTATTGCCCGCGACGTCATCCCGGCGATCACGACGCCGGACGCGGAGCCGTACGACGCCGCCTACCGACGCGCAAGGGTACTGCTACGCAAAAACTTTCCGGATCCAGCCTGACGCCTGGGGATATTCTAAGGTAAGGAATCTGTCACTAACTACTGTCTCTTACAGATATATCGTTACACAAGTTAGTAACTTGTGCTTCAGTTGTAGACCATTGGGCATACCACAGCCATAGTGCGCTCCATAGGGTTCTATAATATAACATTCAGTTGTAGACTTTTGGGGATGGTATACCGCAGCCATGGTGTGCTATATAAAGTCCTATAATATAACATTCAGTAGTAGACCACTGGGCATGGTATACCACAGCCATAGTGCGCTCCATAGGGTTCTATAATATAACATTCAGTTGTAGACTATTGGGGATGGTATACCGCAGCCATAGTGTGCTCTATAAAGTCCTACAATATAACATTCAGTAGTAGACCACTGGGCATGGTATACCACAGCCACAGTGCGCTCCATAGGGTTCTATAATATAACATTCAGTTGTAGACTATTGGGGATGGGATACCGCAGCCATAGTGTGCTCTATAAAGTTCTATAATATAACATTCAGTTGTAGACTATTGGGGATGGCATCCCGCAGCCATAGTGTGCTCTATAGGGTTCTATAATATAACATTCAGTAGTAGACCACTGGGCATGGTATACCACAGCCATAGTGCGCTCCATAGGGTTCGATAATATAACATTTAGTTGTAGACTATTGGGGATGGTATACCGCAGCCATAGTGTGCGCTATAAAGTCCTATAATATAACATTCAGTAGTAGACCACTGGGCATGGTATACCACAGCCATAGTGCGCTCCATAGGGTTCTATAATATAACATTCAGTTGTAGACTATTGGGGATGGTATACCGCAGCCATTGTGTGCTCTATAAAGTCCTATAATATAACATTCAGTAGTAGACTACTGGGCATACCACAGCCACAGTGCGCTCTATAGGGTTCTATAATATAACATTCAGTTGTAGACTACTGGGCATGATATACCACAGCCATAGTGTGCTCTATAAAGTCCTATAATATAACATTCAGTAGTAGACCACTGGGCATGATATACCACAGCCATAGTGCACTCCATAGGGTGCTATAATATAACATTCAGTTGTAGACTATTGGGGATGGTATACCGCAGCCATAGTGTGCTCTATAAAGTCCTATAATATAACATTCAGTAGTAGACCACTGGGCATGGTATACCAGAGCCATAGTGCGCTCCATAGGGTTCTATAATATAACATTCAGTTGTAGACTATTGGGCATGGTATACCGCAGCCATTGTGTGCTCTATAAAGTCCTATAATATAACATTCAGTAGTAGACACTGGGCATGGTATACCACAGCCATAGTGCGCTCCATAGGGTTCTATAATATAACATTCAGTTGTAGACTATTGGTGATGGCATACCGGAGCCATTGTGTGCTCTATAAAGTCCTATAATATAACATTCAGTAGTAGACCACTGGGCATGGTATACCACAGCCATAGTGCGCTCCATAGGGTTCTATAATATAACATTCAGTTGTAGACTATTGGGCATGGTATACCACAGCCATAGTGCGCTCCATAGGGTTCTATAATATAACATTCAGTTGTAGACTATTGGGCATGGTATACCACAGCCATAGTGCGCTTCATAGGGTTCTATAATATTACATTCAGTTGTAGACTATTGGGGATGGTATACCGCAGCCATAGTGTGCTCTATAAAGTCCTATAATATAACATTCAGTAGTAGACCACTGGGCATGGTATACCACAGCCATAGTGCGCTCCATAGGGTTCTATAATATTACCTTCAGTTGTAGACTATTGGGGATGGTGTACCGCAGCCATAGTGTGCTCTATAAAGTCCTATAATATAACATTCAGTTGTAGACTATTGGGCATGGTATACCACAGCCATAGTGCGCTCCATAGGGTTCTATAATATAACATTCAGTTGTAGACTATTGGGGATGGTGTACCGCAGCCATAGTGTGCTCTATAAAGTCCTATAATATAACATTCAGTAGTAGACCACTGGGCATGGTATACCACAGCCATAGTGCGCTCCATAGGGTTCTATAATATAACATTCAGTTGTAGACTATTGGGCATGGTATACCGCAGCCATTGAGTGCTCTATAAAGTCCTATAATATAACATTCAGTAGTAGACCACTGGGCATGGTATTCCACAGCCATAGTGCGCTCCATAGGGTTCTATAATATAACATTCAGTTGTAGACTATTGGGCATGGTATACCGCAGCCATTGAGTGCTCTATAAAGTCCTATAATATAACATTCAGTAGTAGACCACTGTGCATGGTATACCACAGCCATAGTGCGCTCCATAGGGTTCTATAATATAACATTCAGTTGTAGACTATTGGGGATGGTATACCGCAGCCATAGTGTGCTCTATAAAGTCCTATAATATAACATTCAGTAGTAGACTACTGGGCATGGTATACCACAGCCATAGTGCGCTCCATAGGGTTCTATAATATAACATTCAGTTGTAGACTATTGGGGATGGTATACCGCAACCATTGTGTGCTCTATAAAGTCCTATAATATAACATTCAGTAGTAGACCACTGTGCATGGTATACCACAGCCATAGTGCGCTCCATAGGGTTCTATAATATAACATTCAGTTGTAGACTATTGGGGATGGTATACCGCAGCCATAGTGTGCTGTATAAAGTCCTATAATATAACATTCAGTAGTAGACTACTGGGCATGGTATACCACAGCCATAGTGCGCTCCATAGGGTTCTATAATATTACATTCAGTTGTAGACTATTGGGGATGGTATACCGCAACCATTGTGTGCTCTATAAAGTCCTATAATATAACATTCAGTAGTAGACCACTGGGTATGGTATACCACAGCCATAGTGCGCTCCATAGGGTTCTATAATATTACATTCAGTTGTAGACTATTGGGGATGGTATACCCCAGCCATAGTGTGCGCTATAAAGTCCTATAATATAACATTCAGTAGTAGACCACTGGGCATACCACAGCCACAGTGCGCTCTATAGGGCTCTATAATATAACATTCAGTTGTAGACTATTGGGGATGGTATACCACAGCCATAGTGTGCTATATAAAGTCCTATAATATAACATTCAGTAGTAGACCACTGTACATGGTATACCACAGCCATAGTGCGCTCCATAGGGTTCTATAATATAACATTCAGTTGTAGACTATTGGGGATGGTATACCGCAGCCATAGTGTGCGCTATAATGTCCTATAATATAACATTCAGTAGTAGACCACTGGGCATGGTATACCACAGCCATAGTGCGCTCCATAGGGTTCTATAATATAACATTCAGTTGTAGACTATTGGGGATGGTATACCGCAGCCATAGTGTGCTCTATAAAGTCCTATAATATAACATTCAGTAGTAGACCACTGGGCATGGTATACCACAGCTATAGTGCGCTCCATAGGGTTCTATAATATAACATTCAGTTGTAGACTATTGGGGATGGTATACCGCAGCCATAGTGTGCTCTATAAAGTCCTATAATATAACATTCAGTAGTAGACCACTGGGCATACCACAGCCACAGTGCACTCTATAGGGCTCTATAATATAACATTCAGTTGTAGACTATTGGGGATGGTATACCGCAACCATTGTGTGCTCTATAAAGTCCTATAATATAACATTCAGTAGTAGACCACTGGGCATGGTATACAACAGCCATAGTGCGCTCCATAGGGTTCTATAATATTACATTCAGTTGTAGACTATTGGGGATGGTATACCCCAGCCATAGCGTGCGCTATAAAGTCCTATAATATAACATTCAGTAGTAGACCACTGGGCATACCACAGCCACAGTGCGCTCTATAGGGCTCTATAATATAACATTCAGTTGTAGACTATTGGGGATGGTATACCACAGCCATAGTGTGCTATATAAAGTCCTATAATATAACATTCAGTTGTAGACTATTGGGGAAGGTATACTGCAGCTATAGTGTGCTCCATAAGGTCCCATAACATACCAGTTGCATCATATACTGCAGTTGTAGTGCAGTCTGTAGAGTCATATAATATAACATTCAATATTAGACCACTGAGAATCATGCACAAAAGCCGTTGTGTACCTATAAGGTCCCATACTATAATATTCAGTAGTAGACCATTGGGCATGGTACACCTCAGCCATAGTGTGCTCTATAAGGTCCTATGCTACATGGGATTCTGTAATCCCTGTATAAACAGCCGTCTCTAATTTCTTTATAACAGGCGACCTGTGATGCACCAAGTCGCCGATTATAAAGAAAAGACGTCAGAACTCGACTATTGTAAAGGCAGGTCAGGTCACGGATCATAATTGAACTAAAACAGAACGTTGCTTTTCTTTCTTCTGCTCTATTTTAATAGCTTACAATGACAAGCAGAGAGAATATTTTTTTTTTTTCACTCCTTAGATAGAAAAAGGCTAGAATCTTTCTGCCCGTTTCTACTCATTCCGAGCTACTGTAGCTTTTTTTTTTTAAAGTCCTGTTTGTAACAAACAACTAACATGTTTTTATTGTGTTTTTTTTTTTGCACTAGAGGTTTTATTATTATTATTCATGTTTGCAAACGTCGTTCTTTCATATGAACGAACTACGCATCAAGGTATTAAGTGGTTTGTGGGAAGGGTGATGGTGTGACCATGTATTATGTGGGATAAAGTACCCCCGGTGTACATGATAAGGATATTGCAAGTCCCCTCAGAGTTCCATAACCTTATAAACAAACTCGGCCTTTGTCCTCATTTTTCTATATGGTTATGGAATTCCTTGGTGGCTTGCAATATCCTTATAATGTACGGCAGAGGGTACTTTATCCCTTATATAACAGTTGCATCACATACTGCAGCTGTAGTGTGGTCTGTAGAGTCCTATAATATAAATTTACTAGCCCATTGAGCATCACAAACGAAAGCCATTGTTTGCTGTATAGGCCATAAAACAATGCATTCAGTGGTACAACAGTTGCACTGCATGCTGCTGCCACAGTGTGGTCTATAGGGTCTTTAAACATAACATTCAGTAGTAGACAATTTGGGCATTAGATGACACACCCATAGTGCACTCTATAAAGTCCTGTACCATAACACTCAAATACACCAGATTGCATCACATACCGCACCCACCCCAAAGTGCGCTATGTAAGTTCCTATAACATAAAATTCAGTGTCACAGCCACAATACGCTCTGTAATGTCCAATAAATATAACAGTGAGGGATAGACCTTTGGGCATAGTATACTGCGGACATTCTGCACTCTGTAACGTCGTAGAACATACCTTCTGCATCACATACTGCAGTTGTAGTGTGGTCTGTAAAGTCCAATAATATAGCATTCAATATTGTACCATTGACCATCACACTAAAGCCATTGTGTGTTCAATAAGGTCTTATAACATAACATTCAGTAATGCATCAGATGGAATCGCACCCACTCCACAGTGTACTCCATAAGGTCCCATAACAATACATTCATAAGTACACCAGCTGGAATCACATAGTGCAGCCTTTGCGCCCTGTGCAAGGTCATACAACAAAACATCCAAAAGGACACCCATTGACTTCGCTTACTGCAGCTAAAGCGCAGTCTATAACCAGGGCAACTGGAATTATGCGATTCTGCGGCCGCGACTTTTTATTGCAAATTATGGATTTGCCGCATGTGCCACGTAATCCATCATCTGCTACATAATCTTCAGATTTTAACAAATATAAAGAGTTTCTAGCTGAAATGGATCAAAAGCAACTAAAAGCGTGGTAAAATGTGTTCATGCGCAGTGGAAGGCCCTTTGTAAAAGTTAACTGGTTATTCAGTTGCTTATTTCTGTATTTGCAGTGCTTTAAATGGGCCGGTACCGAGTACTGACACTTCTTTATTTTGAGAGGGAGAGTATCTGCACTTCTCAAGAAAAACGTAATACCTTTAATTGAGAGTACCGGCACTTCTCAGAAACAAGCAGGTACTCTGGTACATAATACCTGCACTTCTATTTTTCCGTTGTTAACCTGGTACTAATGAGGTGAAATCTCTGACCAGGCAATATTACCATGTGTAAAAACGAAAAATAATTAATTTATACTATTTTAAAAATGCGGCGCATTATGCTGCATAATTTTCCTTTTTTGTCGCATAATTTAGTCACCCCTGCTGCATAATACGGTGCTCCACTGTCGCATTATTCCAGTGGCCTTGTCTATAACTCCCTATGACAACATTCAGCAGTATACCATTTGGCATCGCGTATTGCAGCTAAAGGGCAGTCTATAAGGCCCTATGACGTAACATGTATAAGTACCCCAGCAGGCATCGCACGCCGCAGTATTTGCGCCCTTTATAAGCTCCTATAACATAACATGCAAAAATACACCGGTTAGCATCGCTTACACCAGCTGAAGGGTAGTCTATAAGGCCCTATGACGTAATATTTAGCAGTATACCAGTTGGCATCGCAATTGCAGCCACACAGAACCACCTGTGTCAATATTAACCAATCTCAACATGGAACAGTTAGGGACGCATCCTTACCCTTCACATTTCGGCGATTCGGGCTCCTCCCAGCTCGACTCATTGGTAAGTATGGTCCTGAAGTGGAACGGAAACATCCCTCCAATGATCAACTCGTGGTCCTTCGATTCGACGAATCCGTGTATGTCAAACTTCCCAATCAACCTGCATTCTTCTTCGCCGCGAACAACCAGGTAACGTTGCAAAAAGAAGAAAAATCCCAAAAGTATGCAAAAGTTCACCTTGCCAGTCTCTGGCGTAGCGTGGCTGGGTCCTGGGATCGGATGCCACACCTCACAAGTCTCACGCGCACTTTTAATTGCGCAAGCATGACAAATTCAATCAGGGCATTAGTCACCAGCCCATGCCCCACCCTGAAGACCGCGCAGACGTGTCGCGGAGACAACTGCGCGCCTCGCGCACCCACCATTTAATATAAAGAGCCTCAGAGGCCCGGCCGGGCCCGCGCACCATTTAATTAATGAAGAGGCTCAGAGGCCCGGCCGGGGCCCGCGCGTGCGCACTGCGCAGCAGTTGCGCACCATTTAATTAATGAAGAGCGAGCCTCTGAAGCCCGGGGCTGGCCCGGCCGGACGTGCGCACCATTTAATTAATGTAGAGCCTCTGAGGCCCGGCCGGGGCCCAGGCATGCGTGCCGTGTGCACCATTTAATTTATTAAGAGGCTGGGCGTGCCGTGCGCACAATTTAATTCGTGAAGTGAGGGGGCCCCTGGAGCGCGGGGTCCCCCGCACAACGCGGGGGCTGCGGGGGCCTGTGTTACGCCCCTGTCGAGTCCCAGTGTTTTCTGGTGCCAGAGAGCCGAACCAAGGTCAGATGTGCACATTTGAGCAGTGTTATTACAATTATATGCTTATTAACTGGTAAGTTATTGTGTAACAGAGGACACAATAAATACAGAAGTGTACTAATTTAATTGCAGTGCAGTTCTTTGCAGGATTACAATCTGAGAGGCACAAGAAACGAAAAGGGGAGAGAGTGCTGAGTACTGTGAAGTGCTATATGGTACGGCCTTCACATCCAAAGTGCATTTGAACTGTGCCATTAAGGCAGGAACGCTTTGCCCCGTGGTACACATCCAGTGGGTTCAGCCAGGGCCGGTTCTAGGATTTTTGGGGTCCTGGGTGAAGGGGAATGTGCGAGGCCCCTCTAATTTACATAAATTATACCTTCAGGGCTCCGGAAGCTGCTTTGTGCAGACTCCTCCTGGGCCGCAGCTCCCCTCTCTGCCACCTACAGGCTGCTCTCTCACAGCTCATATCGGACTGAAGGTGTCAGAATAGCTTGGAGGCTGAGAGTTAAAACAGTGCAGACAGTAAAGTGCTGGCAATGGGTGTCCCGCAGTGTCTCTCAATGGGCAGCCAGGCAGGAGGCCTAATTGCAGGACAAAATGTGTCTCCTTGCAACTGGCACAAGATGATGTGTCTCCCTCCCCTAGGCCTCCCACCCCACACCATCCCTGAGAGGCCCAGGGAGGGGCCCCCTCCTGTAAGCCCAATTGCAAACAGACACCTTTCTTCAATAGGATCAGCAGGGGCACAAGAGGTTTGGTGGTGTGTTGCACTGGTGGGGGACCCCATGCTGGTGGGCTGAGTGCGAGGCCCTGGGCAGCTGCCCATGCCTAGCGCCGGCCCTGGGTTCAGCAGTATTTGGAGGAATCTGTCTTCACTCTTGTTTGAGAGTGAGACACTTTCATGCTCAACCTGGATCTGTTTGCACAACCATCGGATCCTCTTCTTCAATTATGGAGTTGTTGGGTTTGTAAGTTCTAGTAACTGCAATCAAAGCGACCATTCACACTGCTGCCACTTTATTGTTTACATAGTATATTCTTTAAAATTGACACAGGATGGTGGTTCAGTAGGAAGAGTTCTGATAAATACTTCTAACCACAGATTCCTAATCTTATGAATGTTCCACCAGGTGTCAGACTGGATTCAGAAACTCAAAAGAAGGACTCCTGCGTGCTCGTAGGCAGCATTATTCAACTCCGCATCGATGATGTTCCGCTCAGGAAGTGGCAGTGGGTCCGCATATAAGTGCCACCCAGGCATGCTGACGTCAGTTTGTTTCTTTCCGCGTCTTCAGCCACGTATCCTGAGCTCTACTCCTCTCGCCTTTTTCTACAAAATTCTCATTTTTACCAATGTGCGAGAAAAGTATGTCACTTCCCAAAATGAAGAGGTTTAAACTTTGTAGTGACTGTTGCAAACAAATGTCTGTGAAAGAACCAACACAAGGCATGCCTGTGGTGCCTAAGTCGAAGAAGAAGCACAAAAAGTAAAAGCAGGAATTGGCCCCTTCATGCCATCAAACCCCAGAGAGGACGCGCATCGTTAACGTGCCTCTTGGTCTTGCTCCCAAACTCCTGAAGAGCCCATTCTGATTTTGGTCCTGATGCAACCTGAATTTCCGGGTCTGTCAGCAATGTTGCAGCGAGGCCTTTAGGAAGGGGGGAAACAGCGTTTACAACGCTGTCTCCACAACGCGGTAACTTTACAACGCAGTCGTTACAACAACCGCGTTGTTACCACGCGTGCCATTACATTGTAAGTCATATCAACGACTTGCTGTAGGGGGCGTTCAACACCAGGGAATGTGTTGGATTTTAAACCCAACACCTTCCCTGCTGTTGCACAAACTGGAGTAGGAATAGTAATTAATACTATTCCTAAGTCCAGCGCGGCCCCTACAGCAAGTCATTGATACGACTTGCGATGTAATGGCACGCGTGGTAACAACGCTGTCGTTGTAACGACCGCGTTGTAAAGGCATGCGTTGCAACGTCACATATTCTTAGGGAGGCCATGCTGTGCATATTTGCCATTCTTTGGCTCTCTCTGGAGTGCCTTGGAGACAAACGCATGCTACGGAGCAGTGGATCTTATACATGGTTCTAGTTTTGCTCTTCTTAATGAAGGAAAGAGACCAGATATGTAGTGATAAACTGGGATGGAGATGGACGCACACTGAAAGTGCTCATTTTTCTGTATTCTTGTTTCAATTTATCCTTCTTGATTTCTTGAGAAGTAATTTTTGTGGCAATCAAAAGTCAAAGATGATCATTAGTTTTGAACATCTGACACAAAGTTGATTGGAGGGGCTCAGGTTATCCACCAGTTTGCATTGACCATGACTATGGCAGTTCCATTATGGTCATGGGTTCCCAACCATAGCGCATTCCGCTCAACTGTCCGACTCTTACCTTCAACGCGGAAGTTTAATAATATCAGACCATTGCTTAGCAGCTTACATTGGCTGGCAATTGAAGCCAGGGTCCAATTTAAATTTGGTTGCATGGATTATAATGTCATGCATCTTTGCCCACATAGTTGACCAGTCTCTACTTAGTGTCGACTGGATGAACAGTGCAGCAGCTGGAGTTTTCTTTGTTTGATAGTGCCAAAATTCATACGTTACCAAGCCCAAAATCAAACTTTCTCTGGAGCTGCATCTGCCTTATGGAACTCTGTCATTGTTGGTTTATGGACCGAACCTACTCTTATGTCCTTCACAAGACATTTTGAAGTCCACCGCAGAAGATATTCAGAAGTTCACTGTTTTGGGTTAAACTTGAAATAATGGTGTCTCTTGGCAACATACCACCTTACCTCTCAACTGCCTAGTACCTGTTTTGGCTAATGAGGTTTGAGTTGTATTTTAATTGTATGTGTGCTCCAAAAGTTGTATCTGTACGGGAAAAGCTGACTTATGTGCATCCTAAGAGGAAGGAGCTGAATCATTGGACTGGTTGTCTGCAGATTCTGGTCTCATTGAGTTGTTGGGAGGAAGATGGTGTAGGAGAGGGTGTTGAAGTGGGCAAGAGGTTGAGTATAAAGAGTGCTGCTTTGTCCCACTTGTCCATGATGAGGTGGATGTCATCTGTGGCTGCTCTGAGGGCGGTCTCAGTGCTGTTGTTAGGTCTGAATCCAGATCGGGGCGGGGGAGTCTAGGAGGTGGTTGGTATTAAGATGGTTGGCCAGTCTTGTACTGCTGAGCTTTTTGATACTATGGCTGGGCAGGGAAGGAGGGAGATGGGTCTTTAGCATGCCAGTGTCTTTCAGTCTGCCGATGGTTTCTTCAGCAGAGGTAAGATGGTGGCGTGTTTCAATGGGTCCAGGAAAATGGTGGTGGTGAGAGAGTCATTGATAACTGGTGTGATGGCTGTGCAGATGGGATTGAGGCCTTTAGTGAATATGAAATGAGGACGGGGATCAGTAGGGGCTCCAGAGTGGAGGGAGCACATGGTGTTGGCAGTTTCCCGTGGGGTGATAGCTGCCCAGCAGGTCAGGGGGGTTTCTGGGGCATTCTTGTCATCTGGGTGTGTGATGGTGATCAGGGAGAGGTCTGGTTGAGGGTGTGAAGTTATTGTAGATGGTGTTGATTTTGCTTGTGAAGTAGTGGGAAAGCTGGGTGTAGAGTTCTTGTGAGGGGGTGACGGTTGTGGAGCTGGTGGCAGGTGAAGTGAATTCCTTCACTATGGTGAAGATTTCTTTCGAGGTGTTGGAGTTGTTTTGGACTTGTTCAGTGGGTGCTGCGCTCTTGGTGGTTCTGAGTCTCTGGTATGGTGTGGCATGTGTGTACAGAATTCCAAGAGGCTTAATGACACAGACTGTTTGGGCAAGCATGGGTCAGTCACTGTATTTCTATAACACAACTAAGCAATGCCTGGTAAATCCCCTCTGTATGCTAGTTGCATTGAACCGCATTCTCTTTTGATGTCTAGACCCTCGCGAGCACTCATTAGAGAACGTGGCTCTCTGCCAAATTCCCCTTTTCCGGCACAGACCTCGGGAGGGTGCGTCAGGCTACAAGACTTATCAGAGTCCCGCACTGCCACAAAACTCTCCCGAATGAATTCTCGCTTGACCTCATTTCCAGGGATACAACGACCAAGTGATATTTCCACAGAGTTGGTGGGACTTCACAAAAAGATATTTTTGGCTCAGGAATATTTTAACCACACAGCCTTGAGGAAGTCTTCCTACGAAACATGTGTCAGCTGCCTTTGTCTAATGAAGAATGTATATTCATTGAATCATCATGTCTGTGCAGAGAATAAAGCACCTGTAACTACACTCTACAACTCTGGAATAAGAAGATTATTATATCTCAGCTACACTTTAAATGCTGACTGTCTGTGTGTGCTTTGATTGTTTTTGTGAATATTGCCAACCAGGATTCCTGCATTCCGGCTACGACACCCTAGGTGGCAGGGTCAATTACCAAAAGAGCACCACACAACAACATTTTGTGTTCTTATTCACTTGAAGACTTTGCTGAAATTTCTCTGTGCTACCATATGTGTGCATGGTTGTATGGCATAGCCACTGGTCCCTTTTCATTTGCCTGTTGGACCTTACCCTCTCAGAACGGTCATTCCTAATCCTTTTGCCTTACACCTCCTGTTTTCTGAACCCGTTTTTGTTGGCCTTTATGACTCTATGCAATTTACCATTGTTAACTATTGCTAAAGTGCTCGTCTCTCCTTTAAACATTGTGAAATTGGCTTACACCCAATTGGCACATTTGATTTACTTGTAAGTCCCTGGGAAAGTGTGTGTACAGGCCTGGTAAATTAAATGCTACTAGTGGGCCTGCAGCACTGATTGTGCAGCCCACCTAAGTAGCCCTTTAAAACACGTGACACAGCCTGCCAATGCAGCCTGTGTGTGCAGTTTTAAACTGCCATTTCGACCTGACAAATTAGACCTTTTTCCCAGGCCTAAAACTTCATTTTTAATACATTTAAGTAACCCTTAGGGTGGGCACTAAACGGCCCATAGGGCAGGGTGCATTGTGTTAAAAAAGGTGGATGAACAAGTTACTTACCTTCGGTATGATGTATCTGTAAAAGACATATGTTAGTTATAGATTCCTTACCTTAGAATTACCCCCAGGCGTCAGACTGGATCCGTCGGTAGGTGGCGTCGGTCGACTTCGCGCCCGGCGTCGTGGTCGCCGGGATGAGGTTGCGGTGTCTACTTAGACGCCACCCCTGCGCGCTGACGTCAGTTCTGACATGACTTTCCATGCCAGAAACGCAGAGCCATGCAAGAAACTGACCACTGGTGCGCTAAAACTAGGGCCCGGCAAGGGTGTCCCTGACCCTAGAAGTCAGTTTACAGAGCGGGGAGGATGGGTGGGATGGTAAGGAATCTATAACTAACATATGTCTCTTACAGATACATCGTTACCGAAGGTAATTAACTTGTTCATCTGAAAGAGACTGTTAGTTATAGATTCCTAACCTTAGAATAGATACTCCAGCAATACCAACCCCGGAGGAGGGACTGCGAACTAAGTTCACACCAGAAAATCCTGGAGGACAGAACGGGCAAAATAGCCATCTAGGCAGTAATGTCTGGTAAACTTGTGCAAGGATGCCCACGTGGCTGCCTGACAGATGTCAAGGAGTGGAGCTCCGCGAGCAAGAGCAGTGGTGGCGGCCGTTGCTCTGGTAGAATGAGCACGGAGCCCCACTGGAGGTTCCTTTTTTGCCAAAGCGTAGCAGATTTTTATACAAAGGACAACCCATCTAGAGGTGGTCCGCTTTTGAATGGACCGACCTTTCTTCGCACCAACATAGCCAACGAAGAGGTGATCATCCACCCAGAAATCTTTTGTGCGATCAAGGTAGAAAGATAGTGCACGCTTGGGGTCCAGACGGTGGAGTCTCTCCTCCTCTTTGGAAGGGTGTGGAGGTGGGAAAAAGGTGGGCAAAGTAATGGTTCGACCAATGTGAAAGGCGTTATCACTTTGGGAAGGAATGAAGTCCTTGTCCTAAGTACCACTTTGTCCAGATGCACAGAGAAGAAAGGGGCTTAGAAGAAAGAGCTTGGAGTTCACTCACTCTGCGAGCAGAGGTGATGGCAAAAAGGAAAGCTGTCTTCAGAGTGAGGAGCCTGAGAGGACAGTTGTGAAGAGGCTCAAAGGGAACGCACATAAGATAAGTTAAGACAAGGTCCAAATCCCACTGGGGCATTACGAAAGGAGATGGAGGAAAGAGATGAGTAATGACCTTAAAGAATCTATTTACAATAGGGGACTTGAACAAAGATGGCTGATCTGGTAGCCGAAGGGAAGCAGAGATGTCTGCAAGATAGCCTTTAAGAGTGCCCAGGGGGGAGCCCTGCTGGGCCAAAGGAAGTATAAACAAGAGAACCTCTGAACGAGGGTCAGAAAGGGGATCCACAGCCTTTGCTGTGCACCATGCCACAAATTTAATCCATCGACAGGCGTATACCGTTTTAGTGGAGGGACGCCTGGCTGCCAAGATGACATTACATACTTCGGGTGGAAGGTCAAAAGCTGTCAACTGTCGCCGCTCAATCTCCACGCAAGGAGGTGGAGGCTGGACAGGTTCAGGTGAAGAACCCTCCCCTGCTGCTGCGACAGAAGATCCCCCGAAGAGGCAGTCTGATTGGAGGATTGATGGCCATGCTCAGGAGCTCTGGGTACCAGACTCTTCATGCCCAGTCAGGAGGCACAAGAATGGCTTGAGCCCAGTCACGCTTGATCTTCTTCAGCACTCTGGGCAGAAGTGGTACAGGCGGAAAGGCGTACAGGAGGCCGCAGTTCCACTCGCGACAAAAAGCGTCGCCGAGCGAGTGCCGCCTTGGAAATTCCAACGCGCAGAATTGCCGACATTGCACGTTCTCTTCGGTGGTGAACTGATCCAACCAAGGCTCTCCCCACCACTGAAAGAGACCTTGCACCACCTCCGAGTGAAGACGCCATTCGTGATCCACCAGGCACTGAGTTCATCTGCCCTGGCGTTCAGGGAACCTGCCAGGTGTTGAACCACCAGGTTCATGCCCTGATGTTCCAGCCATGTCCAGAGACAAAGAGCCTCTTAACATAGGGTTCACGACCCCACCCCGCCTTGTTTGTTGCAGTACCACATGGCGGTGGTGTTGTCTGTGAACACCTGCACCACTTTTCCTTTGAGAGAGGGAAGGAATGCCTTCAGTGCCAGGCGAATCGCCCTGAGCTCCAGTAGATCGATATGGAGCCCGGACTCCGCCAGAGACCAGACGCCTCTGATCTCCCCCTCTACCAGATAGCCGCCCCATCCCAGGAGTGACGCATCTGTCACCACTGTGAGGTCTGGTTGGGGAAGGGAGAAGGATCTGCCTCTGACCCAAACGTGGTTCGTTAGCCACCACTGTGGTAGTTGCGAAGTCCCCTCTGAGATCTGGCTGTAGTCGGAATGATTGCCCTGATGCTGCGCCCCCTGTAACTTCAGGTTCCACTGCAGAGCCTGCATATGCCATCTGGCATGATCCACTAGCAGGATGCAGGAGGCTATGAGGCCCAGCAGCCTCAGGGTCATTCTCACCGAAATCCGGGATAGAGGCTGAAACATTGGTATCATAGCCCGAATATCTCGGACTCGCTGCTCGGGAGGATAGGCCCGAAACTGCACTGTGTCCAGAACCGCCCCGATGAAAAGGAGCGTTTGAGAGGGGGTCAGATATTACTCTGGCACGTCGATAGTGAACGCCTAGCAAGTGCAGGAGGTCCGCCGTAGTCTGGAGGTGGGAGACGACAGCCTGGGGCAAGCCTGTCTTCAACAGCCAGTCGTCTATATAGGGGAAGGCTGGAACCCCTAATCTGCGCAGATGAGCTGCGACCACCACCATCACTTTCGTGAACACCCGAGAGGCACTGGTAAGGCCAAAGGGGAGCACGGTGAACTGCAAATGCTCGCGGCCTACCGTGAACAGCAGATAGCGCCTGTGGGCCGGCAGGACGGGAATGTGAAAATAGGCGTCCTGCAAGTCCAGCGCCACCATCTAGTCTCCAGGGTCGAGGGCAGAGAGGACCTGAGTCAACATTTTGAACTTCTCCTTCCGGAGGAAGCGGTTGAGGGCCCTGAGGTCTAGAATAGGACGCAGCCCTTTGTCCTTTTTGGGCACCAGAAAGTAGCGGGAATAGCAACCATGACCTACTTCTGGCATAGGAACCCTCTCAATGGCTCCCTTGTCCAAGAGAGCCAAAATTTCCTGGCGGAGAAGTGCCAAATGATCCTCCAACATGCGATCGAAAGACGGTGGCTTGGAGGGAGGGGTAGTCTCGAAGGGGAGGGAGTAGCCGCTTCGGACTATTTGCAAAACCCACCTGTCCGACGTGATGGTCTGCCATTGGGGGAGATGATGTGGCGAATCCTGCCGCCCACTGGCTTCTGATGGTCCTGGAAGGTCGGACTAGGAAGGTTTGGAGTCTGCTGCAGGGGTGGGAAGGGTGGACTGGCCTGCCCGCTGGCCCCCAGACCCACGTCTCTGGGTCCCACGTCCTCGGCCACGCTGAGGCTGGGTAGCTTGCGTGAACCGGTGGCTGGTCTGGGCTGGATATGTTGGGGTGCCCCTTCCGTTGCCAGGAAAGGAACGAAAAGCAGACTGAGGTGGACGGGTCGTCACTGTGAGGCCCAAGGACATGGCCGTAGCTCAAGAATCCTGAAAGCGCTCCAGCGCCGAGTCTGCCTTGTCACCAAATAGGCGACGGCCATCAAAGGGCATGTCCTGTAGGGTTGCCTGGACATCCCCAAAAAGCCAGATGTCCTCAACCAGGCATAGCACTGAAGGGCTACCGACGTGGCAATCGTTCTGCCCAGTAAGTCGGTGGTATCCAGTCCACAGCGGCTCGTGAATTTAGATTTGTCTCTCCCATCCGCCACTGCTTTGGAGAGAACGGTCCGGGCCTCCTCCGGGCACTGAGGCAGCACCTGCGCGACCGTATCCCAGATAGTATGGGAGTATCGGCCCAAGAGGCATGGGTTATTCACGGACTGCAATGCCAAGCTGGAGGAAGAGAACATAGACTTCCCAAGATGATCCAACCTCTTGGATTCCCTATCTGGCGGAGCAGAATGGAATGCACCCTTGGATAAAGAGGCTTGGACCACCAAGCTAACTGGGGAAGAGTGTTGAGTGAGGAAAACTGGCTCGCCCGGAGCGAGGCGGTAGTGGCGGACGATTATCCTGTCCACAAGAGCCCCTGTGCTTGTCTTGGACCAAGTGCCCAGAAGGACTTCAGTGAGGGCTTCGTTGAATGGCAAAAGGGGCTCAGATGAAGTCGCCGCCGGTTGAAGCACCTCTATCAGAAGATTAGTCCTGACTGTCACCGAAGGGAGCTGCAGGCCCAGGACTTCAGCTGCCCTTCTCACCACCACAGCATAGGACGCTCCCTCCTCCGTAGCCACGGTTGGGGGAGAAAGCATTCCAAGGTCAGGAGAAGTGTCCAGACCACTAGCGTCACCCAGGTCCTCTCTCCAGTCCGGCTCTTCTAGCTGGTCTGCTATAGGTTCAGAAGACCCCTCCCAGTCCTCATCAAGACCTTCAGGATGATAGGAAACAACTGGGATGAACAAGGGAACAAAAGTACCTTCTGGCGTCGGATTCGACGTCGGGCGACGTTGATCCGGCTCCGTGTCTATCTCGGGGATGAGGATGGGGACAGCGTCGGCCAGGGGCACGGCCGGCGTCAGGAGCGTCGTCGCCAGGATCGGCGCAGAGTAAGGTCGACCGGCGTTGATCCGGATCCAGGCCTGGATCCCTAGGGGCCCTCCGGCGCTGGGACCGGAGCCGTTGGCATCAAAGGCCCAGGGCCCCCAACCGGCTCCGCGGGGCCCAAAGGCGTGCCGGCGGAGTAGGGCTGCCCAGAGATGGAGTGGAGAGCTTCGTAAAATGCACGAAGCTGGGCAGGGGGCGCCCCAGCTCCCGGAAACGGGGGAGGCGCGGAGTTGTTCCTGAGTCAGGCGCCGAAGACGGAGCCATAGAGCAACGATGCTCCGGGTCCCGCATCACGTCAGCCGACCGACGGGGTGAAGGCGTAGAGCGACGGTGCTTCTTCGCCTTCTTCTTATGCTTCGACTTACCCGAGGAGTGCGAAGACTTGGATGAGGTGTGATGACTCCGCGACCGGTCTCGAGACCTTCCCCTCGAGCGCGACCGGGAGCGACGAGGAGCCGACTGCCGGGCCTCCAAAAGCTTTCGGGACAGCTCCCGCAAAGACTTAGGATTCATGGCCCGGCAGTCGGAGCACGACTTCGGGTCATGGTCGCGCTCCAGACACCTGAGGCACACGAGGTGCGGATCGGTCACGGACATCAGTTTGTGACAGGAGTCACAAAGCTTGAAGCCGATCCAACGATGGGACATCCGTCGTGCACCAGGAGTCGAAGTCTCAAAAAAGGTGTCGACAATAGTCAAAAAAGGGTTAGTCAAAAAATGACTAAGGGGCATGGCGCTAGGCTGGCGTGGAAAGAGAAAGAACTGACGTCAGAACGCAGGGGCGGCGTCTAAGTAGACACCGCAACGTCATCCCGGCGACCACGACACCGATGACAGATGCGGAGTCGACCGCGCAGGGGTACTGCAAAGAAAAAATGCTCCGGATCCAGTCTGACGCCTGGGGGTAATTCTAAGGGAAGGAATCTATAACTAACAGTCTCTTTCAGATATGTACTTTTAACTTGCACATGTGCTAATAGTGAAAAACTCCTAAATTCTTTTTTCGCTATTGCAAGTCATTCCTTTCCCATAGTATAACATTTGGTTACCTTATTACATTTAATAAGTTGTAAGTTTTGTGTGGGAACAGGTAGAGTAATGTTATGTTTTGTGTCTGAGGAATTATAATTTAAAACCCTCTTTAATGGTAAAGTCTGAAAATGCCAGTTTTGAGTGTTAAAAATCTGAGTGCAACGCAGCTGTTTTCTTTACATAGTTTTAGAAAGTTGGCGTTTTCTTGTTCTAACCATTTGGTGCCTGCAGCCTGTTTCTGGGTCACATTACTTTCTCGAAAGAATCTAGTGAGTCCCCACCTAGTACACATTGGTCTTCTCCTTCTAATTCTTCGGGTGACCATTTTCAGATAACTGCTCTTTCTACTCAGCTTCTGCTCCTTAAAATCAAATCTGGCTCTCCTTTTGATCCGGCCCCCCCATGAAATTAGTACTCGGTATGGAGGCCCTGTTGGCGGTCTAATGCAATCTACTTAATCAATCTTTTTCTACTGACCAGCTCCCTTCTCAGTGGAAACATGCAGCAGTCATTCCCCTCCTAAAACAATTGGTGTTAGACCTGGCCAAACCTGAAAATTTTAGACCGATGTCCTTGCTTCCATTCTTTAGCAAATTGGCTGAAAAATATGTTAATTAACAACTGATGGAATATCTGGAGAGAAAAAAGCTTCTGCACAAGACTCAATCATATTTTCGTCCCTCATACAGCACTAACTCGGCTCTTTTGTTTGCCTCTGAGTCCTTGAGACTCATGGTTGATGAGGGTAAGACTGCCGCACTAGTCTTATTACACTTGAGTGCGGCTTTCGACACAGTGTCTCACGGCCTTCTTCTTGAGCGGTTGTGGAGTCTCAGTGTCGGAGAGTCAGCCTTAAGATAGTTGGTCAATTTCCTCCCAAATCGCACCTTTCAGCTGTTTCCACGACTTTTTCCTGCAGCAGGGGGTGCCACAGGGTTCGGCTGTTTAATTTATATATGCGCCCTCTGGCGGATGTGGTGGACTTTTTTGGTGTCAAAATGGTATCTTATGCCGATGACACTCAGTTAATTATTTCTTCAGTGCAGTATGACAGTCTCTCAGCTACGAACTTTAGGAACTGCCTGGTAGGACTAGCTAACTGGATGGACCGCAGTTGCCTGAAACTAAATGCCAGTATAACAGAGGTGCTGATTGTAGGAAAACAACCCTCCATTTGGTCCACCATGTGGTGGCCTGATGTGTTGGGACCCATCCCAACTTCTAAATTCAAGGCAAAATTTTGGGAATATGGTTTGATAACAATCTGTCTTTTGGGCGACCAGATCATCAGCCTTGCGGACTTGTTTTGGCATTCTAAAGATGCTGCGTAAGATCTTGGGGCTGCTTCCTGATGCAGCTAAAAAAACTGTGGTTCAAGCCCTCCTGTTTTCCAGATTGGACCACTGTAATGTGCTTTACCTTGGTATTACCAAAGGTAAAATGAGAACGCTCCAACGGGTCCAGACTGCGGCAGCAAGGATGTTGCTTAACATCCGTAGATTCTCGTCCACAGGCACTGCCCTTAGAGATTTACATTGGCTTCCAATGAGGGAAAGGATCTCCTTTAAGGCTCTATGTTTCGCTCATAGAATTCTAAACTCAAAGGGTTCCTGTTATTTATTTCCCCTGATACAATCATACCAGCCCAGTCGCTGCTTAAGGTCCTCTGATGCTGCCTTGGCCGTGGTTCCCAGGATAGCTTGAGTGCGTCTAGGTGGTTGCTCTTTCAGCTATCTTGCCGCTAAACTTTGTAACACGCTGCCATTAGATCTTAGGCAGGAACGGTCCAAAACTATTTTCAGGAAGAAGTTACAAACCTGTTTTTTCATACAACTCTAAGCAGAAACTCCTCTAGGTAGAATCCTTTGTAGCCACCTCTTGTGTGGAATCCGAGCGCGAGGAAGTTGTCATCTACCACACTTGCAATTTAATGGGGCTGCCTCGGCACACTCACAAAGTACTTCACACTAGCCTATTGCGTCCCCAGACAGATATGAAGTCAGGAAATTCAGTAGGAGGAAACTCCAGAAGCTTCTCCAACTTCAAAGCTGGCACAAAGTATAAATATTGGACCCTCAGAACCAACTCTTCTGTACACTCCTAGACCTGTGGATACTACAGAAGGACGCTCTGCTGCCCTGTTGCTTGAGACTGCCCTGCTTGCTGAGAAGGAACACTGGAACTGCTCTCTTAAGCCCTGGCTGAGTGACTCCAAGGGTCAGCTGACTGATCTCCTGTGTGAACTACAGGGACATAAGCTCCAGAGGCCTCCATGCAACTGCCCAGCTTACCTGCTGCACTGGACCTGCCTGGGCCCTACTTGAGCCCTGAATGACTTCTTGATTTCCAAGTGGTGCCTCCCCAGGTCCTGGACACTTGGCTGATATCAAAGAAAGAGCTCCTCCTGGCTTAACTGAAGGTTTCATCAAATCTGGGATGAGGTGACGTGAAGCCCTGCAAAGCCTCACCATACAGCTGCAAGCTTCATTGAAACTAACGCCGAGTGACAAAAAGCCTTGTAAAGCTTGACCGCGCAGTTTTATTAGAACCAATGCAGTGCAATGCAACTCGACGCAGGACATCACATCGCAGCCCTCGCAGCTCTTCGGTCCGATGCCGAACAACACAAAGCCTCGCAATGCAATACCGCGCACCAAGGACATAAGGCACAATCCTCAATGGGCCAAACTTGGCCCTGTGCCCCGCGTATGCTCCTTCACAGTCGGACTGAACTTGTAACTTTGTCCCGGTTCAGTGCGACCAGACATCCTCAGTGGCGCTTGTGCTTTTTTGATGCTATTTTTAACTACATCTTTAAAATTGCATATCTCAAGTTCTACTGATTGGATTTTTGTTGTTTTGGTCTCAAATAATTTATTAAATTGTACTCCTTATTTTATAAATTGGTGTGGGATTTGTGTTGTGTTTTCACTTCATTACTGTTTAAGTGCTGCATAAATACTTTACACATTTCCTCTGAGGTAAGCATGACTGCTGTTGCACCACGCTACAAGAGGGACAATGTTGGGGTTCACCCTGCCAAAGATTGTGTCTGTTGCTTGAGAAGGGCCCCCATCCCCCTCAACCTACAACCCAGTTTCTCACAGTTATATATTTGGAAGACTCAGACCTCCAGCTGTGGTAGCCGCATGTATCTTCCATGGTTAAAGCTTTAGTTTTCTTCAGACCCACACAATATTCAGAATCCCATGGACATACATTTTGACACCTTGGTGGGGACTGGGAGGCCCAGCTTACCCAATAGATCAATATATCTTAGAGAGATCACTATTTTAAACACTCTCCCTATACTTATAAATGTAGGGAAGACTTATCAGTCTTGTCAATTAATTGTTGCAGATTTTTCTTTACCATTTTGTCCAGTCCTCTGGTAACCACAATGCCTAGGTATTTCAAGCGCGATGGCTACCACCTGAATCCTAGTCTCTCTGCTGTCAACCGGTCAGAGCTCCTGATGAGTGGCAGTACTTCGCCTTTGTCCCAGTTGATCTTGTATCAGGAAACGGAGTAGGATTCTATGAGTGTGGTTTGGCTGGAAGGAATGTTTCTGGCTCCCTGAGGGCTTGTAGGATTTCTTCTGCATAACTTGGATTAAGTAGCCAGTGCCTGTTGTTATCCCCTTGACATTGTCCAATTGTCTTATCGCTGCTGTGAAGAGTTCCATTGAGTAGGAAAAGGAGAGGGGACAGCCCTTTGGTATTTCCCTGTTTATTGGAAATTGTTGAAACAGAAAACCCCCTCAGTTTATCAGACTGTTGAACTATCATACAACCATATCACCTGGGCAAAAGGTTTGGTCCAAGCCCTGTCTGTTCTAGTGTGTGGAAGGTGAAGCCTCGTTGGATGTAATCAAACCAAATGCCCTTTTTGCATCTGATGATACCACATGGCCTCTTCGGTGTCATCCCTCCCTACCTATAAAATGTCATACATAAGCCAAAGGTGTTTTCTGAATGTATGTCCGAGAACAAAGTTCACCTGTGATCCATGGATTGAAGTCAGAATGATTGTCCTTACGGCAGTCACCGAAATTATGTCCATAAGGGAGTTGGGTCTGTAATTAGAATGCTGTAGCGTGTCCCTGTCTGATTTGGGAACAAGATTAATGAGTGCTTTATTGAACTCTGTAGGAAGGTCCACTGAGGAGTCTGCCTCTTTGAATCCTTGTATAAAATGGGAGATCTTTATGGTGGATACTCTAACTCCAGATACCTCACTACCCACCTGCCTCCCCATTCTTAGTGGATTTCTTGTATGTTATAAGGTCCCAAGTTAGATTTTGCACTGTCAACTTCATAATTTGTTGGTTGCACTGTGTCTGGGGGCACAGAAGTTTTGTCGAATAACTGACCTCAGGTCACTGGGTGGTGCCTATCTGCAACTCCATGTCATCACATCTGGAGGTGGGAAGGAGTTGCGAAAGAATCCAAAGCCGCCACCTGCTGGTGAATAGTAGCTATTGCGGAAAGTTTTCAGATCCAGTCTAGTGCCTGTTAGGATTCAAAAAGTGATGAATGTGCTGTTAGTTAAGTATCAACCAGAAAGGGGAAACAGTTGGAATACCGCGGCCTCATCCACGCGTGTTCTGACATCACAAGCGTAACCACGCTTGCCTTAACCAAGCATATGCCTTAACCATGCATATGTGTGGTTAATGCATAGTGGTTAAGGCGTATGCGCGGTCTAGTTGCTGGTTGCAGCTCGGCGGAAGAGCAGGAAGAGTAACGAGCAGGACGAGGTGATGAGGTAAGTGGGGTTTTGGGGGGTGGGGGGTAGTTTGTAAGGGTTGGGGTTAGTTTGCAGGGCTTGGAGGGGGCCAGGAGTTTTACAGCTCAGGGCAGGGGATGGGGTGGAGTGTAGATTGTTTGGACTGGGGTAGTTTTGTGGGCTGGGGGGTCAGGGTAGTTTTCAGGGCTGGGGGGGTCGGGAGTTTTAGGGCTCAGGGCAGGGGACAAGAAAGGGGCAGTTTACAGGCTAAGGGGACAGTTGGGCTGGGGCAGGGGGTATGTGGAGGTAGATTTTAGGCGGGGCTGGTTTTAGGGCTGAGGGGGGGGCTGGGGTTGGAGTAGTTTTTAGGGGGCTGCGTTTTAGGGCTCAGGGCAGGGGACAGGAAAGGGGCAGTTTTCAGGTCGAGGGGGCAGTTGGGCTGGGGAAGGGGTGAAGTGGGGGTAGGTTTTAGGGGGTGGGGACTAGTTTTAGTGCTCAGGGCGGGGGGCTGTGGTCGGAGTCGTTTTTAGGGGCTAGGGAGTTGAGTATTAAGGTCCAGGATAGGGGTCGGGAAGTTTATAGGGCTGGGGTGGGTAGAATAGAGTGCAGGAGGGCCGAATTGTAGGGCTCAGGGTAGAGGGGCAGGAGTGTGATCTTTATCACACATGTCCCTTTCCAATCATGTCTTTACCACGAAATTGCATGGTAAAGTCATGGTTAAGACTGCGTGGTTCAGGCATGTGTTGTTGAGGCATGCGTTGTTCCATCACACAACCACCAGAAAGAGTGTTACTAAAACTAAGTTACTTGTTCGTCTGTTTCTGCTCATGCAAATGTTCATACATGTTAATAGACCTGGTTTAGGTGTCACACTCCGGATTTTTGAAGCCAAAAGTAGCTTTATTGTGGCTGTCTCCCACCTGAAATTGCCTATGCTGCAACAGACGTCAGTGGGGGGAAATACATTCTCCCAATATATATATTTTTTTTAAATCTCCCACTTTTGACCTTGACCTAAATTGTGAATTTGTAACTTAGAGGTTTTAATATTCCACTTGCATATACTATCACAATCATTGACATGCAACTGGTCTAATTTGAGCTCAAATGCATAGTCAGTAGTTCTCCTAAAAATCCTGCATGGATATGGGCTGGGCTGGGCACCTAACTCTTAAAAGTTTGTATTTTTCATGCAACATGTATAATGTACACGTGACTAAGGCCCTGATTGATATTTTGGGGGTGGGATATTCAGTTACAAACATGACGCTTTATTACAATTAGATTCCATACTATTGCATTTGTAATGTGACGGATATCCCGCCCGTGTTATCACAATTACATTATATCCTATTGCATTTGTAATATGACAGATATCCAGCCCACTTTATCACAATTACATTATATCCTGTGGCATTTGTAATAAGACGGACGTGATATCCGTCACGCATGTGAAGCAGTGTCCCGTCTACCAAAGTCTAGATCTGGCCCTCCGTTATGAATATGTCTCATGGATTTTTTTTTCTTTTTTTGATCGGTCAGTGTACTCCATTTTCGCATTGGACCCGGAGGCTGACGAAAAGTGCTAATTGTGCTGAATAGAGAAAAAGTAAGAGAACTGTGCTGAGTGTTGGCTGAGGCAAGGGTCACCGCAGTCCTTCATCACTGGCACTTTCAGCAAGTTGATATCTGTTCTTGAGTGTCCCTTTAGCAGTGAAGGCGCCCAAGGGAAAGCATATTACACTCTGCTGAAATGCACCCTCCATTTCGTGCCTGCCCCTTCTGAGCCCCACCACCTCTGCTGAGAGGAGGAGTCTGCCAGGGAGCTGCAGACAAGCCTGGACATAAAACCTGCCCTTCGTTTTTAGGTCGAGCCTAGCGTTGCAGTGCATGCGCTGCTCGCTTTACGAGGCATGCATTATTCAGTATAGTGTAGAAGCTTCGTGGAAGCTCCACCCACTCTCCGCCCATCTTTTTCATTGGCTTAGGTCCTAAATGCTGCCTTCCGATTGGTTTTAGGCTTGTTAGTCCCGCCTCATGAATGCCATGTCATCATTTGTAGCCTTCCATGGCTACAGGCCCCTTTACTTTAAGCACTATTTTCTTCTCGTGCCCCCCCTCCCCTCCCGCAGTCCGTGACTTCTCGCCCCCCTGGCCCCCCCCTACTCCCGTTCGTACCTTCTCCTCCGCCTCCACTCCCGTTTCCAATGCAATAGGTCACCCGTAAATGCGAGTCCTATTGCATTGCAAATGCTTGTTTTTGTTAGCCATCCTCTTCCTCACACGGTGCGCGATGGCCCCTCCTCCCCTCTGGGAATTGAATCTCTGCAGAGCAACACCGACGAACCAATCACACTGGTTTGTTTTAAATGTTTACTTTCCGCCGTCGCTCATCAGTGCTTGTATTTTTTTGGTCGGGGGAGATCTCCATTCCCAACTTAGAAATGTACTACTGCCCTTGACAGAAGTAACTTGAACTCTAACCACCCGATCGTTTTGAAATCTACTTCTTTAAATGTATGGGCCCCTCACTCAGGGGAGGGGTGATAGTGACGGAGTGCTCGCTGGAGGCTGGTTCACGCCCGTGAAACAAGCAGGGTTATCTGATTCCGGGGACAGAGTTTGCACAGGCAGAGCTGCCTCGAGTGCACGTCACGGGCCCCGGGGTTGAGGAGCACCGGCAGAGCTGGGAGCTGGTACTGTACTCGCTGGGGTGGTGCAGCTCGCGATTGAGGTGATCTGGAAGAGCTGCAGAAAGTTATCCATACTTCAATGGTAGAGGGAGCTGCAGGGCATGATTGGGGCGAACTAACACGGTATATGGGGATCCCAATATTGAAACAGCAAACGGTGGCTGAAGGTCAGGTGGGTGCGTTCGCTGAGCTGTGAGAAACGGAATAGATGGGTGCGCTGCAGATCAGGATTGAAGTGCACTGACAGAGCTGTATGGTGGGTGCAGCATGTTTGGACGGAGATGCATGGGTCACAGTGTTGGAATGACAATATGCTGTCTTTCAGTGTGAAAGCCCAAATGCAGTCCAGCTGCGCGTGGGGCCTGGTAACGGCCCAGCGCGGGACTTGAGTGCAGCGGCGTGGGAGAAGGTTTGGAATGAGACTCATTGCCAGCGCTGTCTGTGGGCCCTGGAGCAGAGTATTGGCGATGGTGGGGTCTGCTGGTGAGCATTTGGGGCGAGTGGTAGGGTACTGTCAGAGTTTTATGTTCATCAGAGCACTGCCATAGCCGGTGCAGTGCTGTCTGTCTAGGAGAAAAGTCCAGCTAGAAATGTTCCATTCCCAGACACCCTCCAGCACCGCCTCACCCTTTCCCACCCATCTATCATGCTCGGGGTCTGGGGGCACATGCGCTTCATGGTGCCAGAGCGAGGCAGACCCTGCATGTTTATGAAGCCTGCTGGTCCCCACAGGCATGAGTGGAGGGCCTGCTATGCACAGAAAGGATTCTCGGGGAACTTTATAATTTTTCCTAGAGCGCAATTCATGATATCAGTTCTGCAGCGATGTGCTGTTGTGCTCGAACCACCCTGCCTGTCAGCTGACTCCCTGTTTCATTCAAACATTTCAGGCTATTCTTTGGCTTTCGGTTCATTGTATGTAATTTTTTCTGAGATGGATATCCTGAGGGATTTGGGCTCCCGACACCTATTTGACAGCGGTATATCAGGTCAAACGGAGATGACATTGCATCAGACACTGCAAGCGCTGCACCAATCTCATTGCACCCATTAACTTTAAGTGCGCGTAAGAAAGCGTAGGTAAAAGGTTTGTTTTTAGAAAAGTAATAAAAATTGTCATTTCAAATGGACATCGCCGGATAGAGGGAATATCGTAAAATAATATAAATATCTGGGGATGATGTTTCACAAAAAGCATACTCTGGATATAGCATCATTCGCCCAAGATGTCTTTTGAGTAAGGGGTTAGCTGGTCGAAATGGAATCTAATTTTCCAGCCTCTACAAAAAACAAAAAACATTCCTGCCTTGAATCTTGTATCAAAGCGAAATTCCAGACACCTTGACGTGGGAACTAGAATGTGGCTCCTTGTTCAGCCTAAATGAGTAAAAGTTAAAATCAGTAAAGATTAATGAAGAATGGGGCAGAGTAGGTACTTCAATTACTGCAGTAGTAAAAGAAAATACATCCTACAGGAAACTAGACTTAAAAACATTTACTGCAAAAATATCTACCTCGAATAAATAATCTCAACAAAAATGTTGAAATGTACAGTACCTGATCACACTATCAAGCACATGCTGCGTTGAGTGCTAGGACTGAAGTTAGAATATTAAAGTGACCCAGTACTACAATAAGTCGATTTTTGTTCAGGACGATCTTTTTGTAGGAAGATATTTAAATTGTCGATATTTTGGCAGAAGATGTTTCTTAGTGCTCCTTTTCAGTCTTTGTGTTTATCGTTCTATGTTTTTGAGTGGAACCGATTAGAGGTGGGTGTTGTGATGTAAATATGTTGAAAGGTTTGGATCTGCACCCCAGAATCACCCATCAGCAGCATACACATAGGTTTTCCAATCAGGCAGAGAAGCTTCAATCAGCCTTTAGGATTTTTTTCAACATCTTCTAGGAAGGTCCTAGCAAGGACCTCTTGTTTTTGCTTCATATGGCACCTTGAGTCATGCAGGGCGGCAGTAGCTGGTACCTATAAGTTATGTTACTCTTTTTGAATCCCAACAGCACCTGCTTTCTTGTAGTGCTATGTGGCACAGATCCAGAAACAACTATATCTGGAGTCCCACTGCCACCTGTCGTTAACATCCCGCCTTTACTTCGTCTCGCAGCATCCTCGTGTTGCGGGGGTTAGTAACTAAAATCCACAGCTCAGTAATGCAGCAGCAGCCATCAAATGGCACCACAGCCCTCACCCATCCTCGGTGTCCCCTCTAGGTCCACTCCGCCTCTGAAAGCATGGTGCATAGATCAAGTGTCAGTGACTCGACGCTAACATCTTAGTATTGCTGAGATACCAAGATCAATAAGGGACCCAGTTAGAGGCAGCTGTGGTCCCTACTCAGAATTTGGTCCCTCCGATTGGGAACTAGGTACCCCACTTCCTGAAGCCTTCCTACAGGCTGGACCACTGCAACAGTTGCTCTCCTCCAGCGTCGGATTTGTAACGCGGGCACTCGGGCAATGCCCGAGGGGCCGGTATCCGAATTCCATCTGTGAGCTGCTTTCTTGAGCAGCCTCAGGGCCAGATTTGGCGGTTTCTGCGTTGTTTGATGCCGCCAGCGGCCCAGTGGGTGCCTGAGTGGCCATTCTGGAGGTAGATTGGCCGATTACCTCCCTTTTATCAACCGGCAGTGGTGTCACTCCCTTTCTCTCGCTGGGCCGGCCCATTTATATATGCATATTGAGCGGGGCAGGGGGCCTGAGCAAAAGTGGCCTCACTTGTTTTCAGGTGTTTCAACAGGGTGAACTAATCCGTGCATTTTTTTTTTACCACCCCCTCCCCCCTTTTTTTTAATAAAATTTCGCCGAAGCAGTGTTTTGTGAAAAGGCAATATGCAAATGTGGGCCATTTTTTTTTAGCGTGCCCGGGCCGATTTTTAATCCCAATCCAACCCTGCTCTCCTCTCCCCTAAACCTCTCCTCTTCTGTAAAGACCACCTCTTCTCCCCCAGTCTGTCCTTTCCTGCCAGCCCACTGGCCTTCTCTTCACCCTCTGGCCTCAGACTGTCCCCTCTGACTGAAGACTGTTGTTTCCTGCTTCCTCCTCTCCTGTCAGCCTGCCCTCTCTAACGCCACCCTGCGGGCCTCCTATCTGCCCTCTGTTCTCGGGCACATATCTGAGGGCTCTTATCTAGGTGATAAAGGTGATAAAGGAGTTGTATTGTGCTCTGGTTATGCCACCCTTGTGTTCTTTTGTAGGTTTCCGTCATACCCCAGAATAGCATCTAAAGGCAATCTTGTGGACACTCCATACCCCCCCCCCCGCTCCCCTTGTTTTCCAGTCTACCAGTGCAAACTGATTTGGGCCTGTGGAAACGTGGCAGACATTCTTTTGACCCACATTTTCTGTACCCAAAACAGAGACAAAATACCTGGGCTTAACGATTCTGTCCGTTTCCATAATTCAACACACACAAGCAAACATTTTATGTGGAAGGGCATTACCTAGTGCGGTCTTTAGTTTTTCTCAGTAAGCATAAACTGAAATAGTGAGTTGGTACATTCTTGGCTTACCTTCTTGACTCGCTGTTTGATCTGAGGAGAGGAACATGTCTTCTCAACCGAAATTCGGGTGCTATAGATGAGATTTCAGATTACAGTGTCAAAAAAGCATGCATGTTAGGCAGAGTGTAGCCTAGGTCCAAGCACGGTGTCCATGTAATTGAAATTTTGCTTGACTGCGATGAAAACAAGCATTTGCAATGCAATAAGTCTCGGATTTACAAAAGTTTGAGCTATTGGCATTGTAAATGACTAAGGGCCAGATGTATAAAGACCCCGTTTTGCGATTTCCTAATTGCGATTCCTTGCGATTTGCAATTAGGAAATCGCAAAACGGCATGCATGAAAGTGTGTTGAACACTTTCTACGATTCCAAGGGTATGGCAAATGGCATATCTCATGAATATTAATGAGGTAGGTCGCAATTTACGACCCCCTAGGAATCGCAAAAATCACATGGATGGTGGCCTGCTGGGGTCAACAGACCACCATGTGCGTGATTGCTTTTAAATAAAGCAATCTTTTTTTTGTAAAGCAGCCCTTTTTCCTTAAAGGAAAAAGGGCTGCTTTACAAAAAGAAAAATGAAAAGTTTTCCTTTGATTTTTTAAGAGCAGGCAGTGGTCCGTGGGACCACTGCCTGCTCTTAAAAATTCTTTTACAAACATTCACAAAGGGGAAGGGGTCCCTTGGGGACCCTTCCCATTTGCGAGTGGAGTTACCACCTACTTGAAGTAGGTGGTAGAATGCTGAATGTTTTGCGACTGCATTTCGGTCGCAAAACATTCATACATACCGATGCAATGCGGTATTAGGAAGGGACGCCCCTTTGGGTTTGATACATGTAAGAACCCTATTTTGCGTTTGCAAACGGCCTAATTCTGCGAATCGGCCCGTTTGCGAACGCAAAAATGGGTGATACATGTGGCCCAATGCCTTTTATTTATGTGTTTTGAAAACCTGCAAGCGCTGCGTAAACACGCACTTTGTGCTTATAGTCCTTGCTTATGAACAGCAAAGCTGGCAGTAAAAGAGGCGCAGTTACTGCCAGCCGTGCTTCTCGTAAGCAACGACTATAAGCACAAAGTGCGTGTTTACGCACCACTTGCAGGTTTTCAAAACACATAAATAAAAGGCCGTCATTTACAATGCCAATAGCTCAAACTCTCGAAATGCGAGACCTATTGCATTGCAAATGCTTGTATTTTACTGATGCGCCTCCGCAGCCCCTATCTTTCCAATTTATCTCGGAGGCGCAGGAGGGCTTTCTTCAATCCCCGCTCTCCCAAAGTGTCATTATTGTTTTCTCACATACAAATGCCACTTGGTCCCACGGGCTGAGGATTTACCACCGGCCTATTTATTTTTATTGGTGTGAGTAACATCTCTTTTCAGTTGCTATCGGGGAACCGTGACCGGTGATTGTGCACCGAGGAAGTGTCATCTGTTATATTTTAATGGAAATTCGTAGAACTAAGAAAAGCGGTCACTTTTATCCTGCAGTAGGTGGTGAGCGCGCTCCGGTAATGTGTGTGTGCACGTGCAAGTGTGTTTGTGGCCCTTGAGTCTGACAGCATTCCCCTAATTCCACCAGTTTCTTCTCAGAATCCCTGGACGGAAACTAGCAGTTCTACCCCCTGAGCCCTCCGTCACGACCACGCGTGTGCCAGCGCCTTTGTACACCCAGCAGGGCCTGAGGGCCAACATGACCACTAGGGCTTCAAGGGGGCCGGGTCCCTCCGGGTCTCAGACCCGCTAGTTATTAAAAACGGACACTGAAACGGGTCCCTACAGGGCCCTACTATTCATATCCATAACATTACTGGCAAGACAGTTATCGATTTGGGAACGATGAACATCAAAAGCGTTAAGGTAATCTATGTCAGCGATTTACTTCTGGTTTATATTTCAGACAAAGCTCTGGAGTCTACTACCCCTTCCAAAGGCATCAGCAATGTTTCATTCACAACCTCACAATCTCAGAATTTAAATAATTTTAATATTAATTATTTTCAACAATATCATTGTGTTAGAAATGGGGTTTCTGGTTGGCTAGGATATGCACCTAAGCCAGGCAGAACCCACCACTCTAGTCAGGGTAAGGGAGTTACACACCCAAGATAACCCCTGCTCTCCCCCTTAATAGCTTGGCAGAGCAGTCAGGCTTATTCCAGAGGCAAAGTGTAAAGCGTCTGCGCAACACACATCCACACTAGTGACACAACAAATACACCTCAAAAGAGACTCCACACAGTAGTATATAAAAATATCTCATATAGTGTATATAACACATAGACCACAGTCACATAAATCATAAATCACTTTGCCAACTAGGCAATTGTCATAACATAACAATTAGTGCAATAAAGTAAATACTTATAGGTTGTACACGTCATGAAAGCAACACCCTACACCAACACTGGACATATTATGCAGGCCCTGAAATGATGCTCGTTATCCTATCATTGCCAGGTATAAATCTGATAGAGACTTCTATCTGCAGATTCCTTACCTTTGAATTTCCCAGGCGTCAGGTTGGATCCGGAAACTTTTGCTGAGCAGTACCCCTTGCATGCGGCGTTGAGTGGCTCCATTCGGCCCCACGTGATGTCGTCGGCATCGGTAGGGTCGGTTATGACATTGCGGTGCCCAGGCACGTGGACGTCAGGTCTTTTCTTTCCGCGCCAGTTAAGCACCGATCTGGGAAAAGCTACCCCTCTGCCGCTTTTTGGCAGGCTTTTTATCGACTTTTGTGGAAATTTTTGGAATCCGACTTTGTGTGCGAGGGATGCCTTCGAGGAAGACAGGTTTCAAACCATGCGGGACTTGTTCCAGCATGATGTCGGTTACCGATCCCCACCGTGCATGTCTTTGGTGTCTCGAGACACGACCACGATACTGAAGTCGTGTTCAGACTGTCGATCGATGGCTCCGAAGCCTTGAGGGAGTGAGCAACAAAGTTACTTGCGGCCCGGCAGTCAACACAATCAAGCGAGACTCCGAGGAGGTCACGGTCCCGTTCGAAGAAGAGGAGGTCGCAGGACTGCTCCCGGAGCCCTAATTCCTCTTCCTCCCATTCAAGGTCCTCGGGACACTCGGAGAAGAGGCCCTTGAATGCGAGGAAGAGGACTTAGGGCTCTGGGAGCGGTCTGCGACCTCCTCTTCTTCGAACGGAACGACTTCTGCTCAAATAAAAGAGTTTTACGCGGCCATGTGCCGCGTATTTGAGTGGTACGACCCCGCTGGCGAGCCTTCGGGTCCCGTGGAGTCAGAAGGGGCCCCATTGGATTCAACGCCGTCGGCTCCGGCCACGACGCGGGTGGGGCCTCAGGGATCTGATCCCGGGATCCGGTTCGACGCCGGTCGTGCCAACGCGACCTTCCCCGACATCGAACCTGAAGTCGGTGCCTGCGACGTCGCCGATGTTCATCGGTGGCACAAGCCCAATCCTCATCCCCGACAACACGGAGCCGGAACGGCATCGATCGACGCCGATTCCGATGTCGACAGAACCCAGAGGTTCTATGTTGTTGCCTGAGCACTTTGAAGACGTGCTAGGCTCAGGAGAGGAATGGGAGGGGTCTGGGGACCCTCTTGAGAACCAGGATGTCTCTGAGGAGAATTTGGACTGGTACGGGGAACTTGGGGAGGCCAGTGGTCTGGATACTTCCCCAGATACTGGCATGCTCTCTCCACCTGCGGTGGCTACGGAGGAGGGGGCGTCCTATGACATGGTGGTAAAGAGGGCAGCGGAGGTCCTTAGACTGGAGCTGCCCTCGGTACAGGTCAGGACTAATCTCCTGACTGAGGTGCTTCAACCTGGGGCTTCTACTTCCAAACCCCTAATGTCCTTTAATGAGGCACTTATGGGCGTCCTTCTAGGAACATGGTCCAAACCTAGCACATGGGCTTCTGTGACTAGGACGATTGCACGCCGCCATCGCCCAGCTCCAGGTGACCCAAAGTTCCTCAGCCAACACCCCACCCAAGGAAAGGTTGGTGGTGCAGGCCTCTACGTCCCAAGGCGCATTCCCTTCCGCCCCTCCGGATAGGGAATCCAAGAGGTTGGATTCACTTGGCAAGAAGATGTTTTCTTCCTCCAGCCTGGCATTGCGGTCTGTGAATACCGCATGCTTATTGGGCCGTTTCTCCCATTCCCTTTGAGAGGTAGTTGCGCAAGTGCTGCCACAAGTCTTGGAGGAGGCCTGGGCTGTGCTCTCCGAAGCTGTCAATGACGGGAGGGATGCAGCAAAATTTGCCATACGGTGTCGGTTAGATACGACTGATACGCTGGGCAGATCGATTTCAACCACGGTGGCCCTTAGACGCCACTCCTGGCTTCGTACAACTGGCTTCTCGGGGGATGTCCAAGCCAACTTGTTGGACATGTCCTTTGAGGGAACCCGCCTTTTTGGGAAAAGGCAGACTCTGCCCTGGTCAGGTTCAAGGACTCTCGTGCTACGGCCAGATCCTTGGGCCTTTCCTCCACTCCTCATGGCCAGTCTTCCTTTCGCCCCTTTCGTGGCAAAGGAAGGGGGTTTCATCTGCGTCAGCCCTATTCCAACCACCGTCCAGCACAGATAGCCCAAGCAGTGCGTGGACACGGTGCATTCCGATCTCGGAATGGAGGCCAGAAGTCATCTTCCACACTGCCCCCAGCAGCCGCAGTCTCCAAACACTCCTAGGCTGATTCTGCAGGATCACACTACTCCAGTTGGTGGGAGAATTCATCATCATCTCCCCCACTTGAAATCCATAACATTGGACAGGTGGGTCTTGCAGATCGTCCAGGAGGGCTATTCTATACCTTTCCTTCCTTTTCCTCCTTCTATTCTGCCAAGTCAGGAACGTCCGACGGAGGATCATTTAGTGTTGCTCCAAGAGGAAGTTATGGCTCTTTTGGCCAAGGGAGCTATAGAAAAGGTCCCAGTTTCAGAAGTAGGCAGTGGCTGTTATTCCCGCTACTTTCTGATTCCAAAGAAGAACAAAGGGCTACGGCCCATTTTAGATCTTCGGACCATCAATCTCTTCCTCAAAAAGGAGAAATTCAAAATGCTCACTCTGGCTCAGGTCTTGTCTGCCCTAGACCAGGAAGACTGGATGGAAGTCTTGGACCTAAAGGATGCGTATTTTCACATTCCCATCCTTCCGGGCCACCGGCGTTACCTGCGGTTCAAGGTAGGCCGCGAGCACTTTCAGTTTACGGTGCTCCCCTTCTGCCTAACCAATGCCCCTCTGGTGTTCACTAATGTGATGGCTGTGGTCGCAGCACATCTGCTCAGGTTAGGGGTGTCGGTCTTCCCCTACCTGGACGACTGGCTGTTGAAGGCGTCCTCGTCCCAGGCAGTCGTGTCCCACCTTCACACTACGGCAAACCTCCTGCATTCGCTGGGGTACTCTATAAACGTGTCGAAGTCACACCTGACTCCTTCTCAGATGCTCCTTTTCATTGGAGCTGTTCTGGACACAATGCCGTTTCGGGCTCATCCTCCCGAGCAGCGAGTCCAGGATATTCAGGCTATGATTCCGATATTTCAGTCTCTCCTGGATTTCGGTGAGACTGACTCTGAGACTCTTGGAACTCATGGCCTCCTGCATCCTGTTGGTAAGACACGCAAGATAGCGTAAGCGGGCTCTGCAGTGGGACTTGAAGTTTCAATGGGCACATCATCTGGAAAATCTCACCGACATGGTTCAGATCTCGGAAGGAACTGCGAAAGATCTGCAGTGGTGGTTAACGAACCGCGATTAGGTCAACAGCAGACCCCTCTCCCTTCCCCAACCAGATCTCACAGTTGTGACAGATGTGTCACTTCTGGGATAGGGTGGCCATCTGGGAGAGGTGGAAATCAGGGGACACTGGTCTCCGGCAGAGTCGGGCCTCCACATAAATTTATTGGAGCGTCAAGCAATTCCATTGGCATTGAAAGCATTTCTTCCCTCTGTTAAGGGAAAGCTATTGCAGGTGTTCACTGACAACACCTCCTCCATGTGGTACTGCAACAAGCAGGGCGGGGTGGGGTCGTGGACCCTTTTTTCGAGAGGCTCTGCATCTCTGGACATGGCTGGAACAGCAGGGCGCAACCCTGGTCTTTCAACACCTGGCAGGTTCTCTGAATGCCACGGTGGACGAACTCAGCCGTCGATGTCTAGCGGATCATGAATGGTGTCTCCAATCGGAGGTGGCGCATGGTCTCTTTAAGCGGTGGGGAGGACCGTGGTTAGATTTGTTCGCCTCCGAAAAGAACGCGCAGTGTCAGCAGTACTGCGTGCTGGAGTTTCCAAGGCGGCTGTCGCTCGGCGACGCTTTTCATCGCGAGTGGAGCTCAGGCCTGTTGTACGCCTTTCCGCCATACCACTCCTACCCAGGGTTCTGAAGTAGATCAAGAGCGACCGGGCCCAAGTCATTCTTGTGGCTCCAGACTGGGCAAGGAGAGTCTGGTATCCAGAGCTTCTGAGTATGAGTATTGATATCAGGCTACCCCTTTAGGAGGATCTTCTGTCGCAGGGGCAGGGGAGGGTTCTCCACCCGAACCTGTCAACTCTGCGCCTCCATGCGTGGAGATTGAGCGGCGACAGTTGATAGCTTTTGACCTTCCTCCCGAAGTCTGTAATGTTATTCTGGCGGCCAGGCGGCCCTCCACTATTACGGTATATGCCTGCCTTTGGCAAAAATTTGTAGTATACTGTACAGAAAGGTCCATTGACCCTCTTTCTGCTCCTCCTTCTACTGTTCTTTCTAACCCTTGCCCAGCAGGGCTCTGCCTTGGGAACTCTCAAGGGTTACCTTTCTGCTCTGTCTGCTTTTTTGCGGCTGCCATACCAGCCCTCTCTCTTCAAGTCTCCTATTGTAAATAGATTTTTAAAGGGGCTGGCTCACTTATTTCCACCCACGCCCTTTATTATGCTGCAGTACAACCTTAATTTGGTCCTCACCTACCTGATGTGTGCTCCCTTTGAGCCTCTGCACAATTGTCCGCTCCAGCTGTTGACCATCAAAACAGCCTTCTTAGTGGCGATTACATCGGCCCGGAGGGTGAGTGAGTTGCAGGCGTTATCCAGCTCGCCTCCTTATCTTATGTCCTTTCCAGACAAGGTGGTGCTTTGCACCAGGGCATCTTTTTTGCCAAAGGTTGTGATCCCTTTCCATCTGGGTCAGTCCATCACTTTGCCCACCTTCTTTGCTCCCCCACATCCCTCTAAGGAAGAAGAGCATCTCCACCGTCTGGACCCAAAAAGAGCATTGTCGTTCTACTTTGACCGCACAAAAGAGTTCCGGGTGGATGACCAACTCTTTGTGGGGTATGTGGGAGCAAAGAAGGGAAGGACAGTGCAGAAAAGAACCATCTCTCGCTGGGTCGTTCTCTGCATCAAAATCTGTTATGCCTTGGTGAAGAAGCAGCCCCCTGAGGGAATAAGGGCCCATTCCACCAGGGGAAAGACTGCGCCTACAGCCTTGGCTTGGGGTGTCCCAGTCCAAGACATCTGTCAGGCAGCGACGTGGGCTTCTTTGCACACGTTCGCAAAACATTACTGCCTTGATGGTCAAGTGCGCAGGGACGGACATTTTGCCCGTTCAGTCCTGCAAGACTTCTTAGTCTAGGATGTGTGTCCGCAACCCACTGCCGGGACGGTATGGTTCAGGTATTTGATTCAAGGTAAGGAATCTGCAGCTAGAAGTCTCTATCAAATGAACAAGTTACTTACCTTCAGTAACGCATTATCTGGTAGAGACTCAATCTAGCTGCAGATTCCTTACATCCCCACCCATGCCTCCCTGCTTTGCGGACTGCTATAGTAGGGCTAGGGTTGTTCCCCTTTTCAGGGCCCTAGTTTTGCACACGACTACGTCAGTTACTTCGTGGCTCTACGCTTCTGGCGTGGAAAGTACGAAAAGTACTGATGTCTGCGTGCCTGGGTGGTGCCTATATAGGCACCGCAACGTCATAACCGATGCAGACGACGTCAACCGGAGCCGAATGGAGCCACTTGACGCTGCGTGCAAGGGGTATTGCTCAGCAAAAGTTTCCGGATCCAGCCTGACGCCTGGGAAATACAAAGGTAAGGAATCTGCAGCTAAATAGAGTCTCTACCAGATAATGGGTTACCGAAGGTGAGTAACTTGTTCAACGGTATGAACCATGACATCAGGGCATAAAATGCAGGCTGTTAGGTTAGGAAGACCATAAATGCTTTGCATACATTACAACCTTGAACTAGCACTTGCTATTTTGACCAAGGTAAGGCAAAAACAACATATACTCATATATTCAGGGCAGGTAATGCGACAGATCATCAAATAACCACTGACATCACCATAATATGTGGGTCACGGTGCACTTGCACTCCTCTTACATGTTACCCAGTAATTTCTCACTAAACATAGGTTACAGGACACCTGCACACCTACTACGGGGATTACGGTAATCCAATGGTCTCTGCAGGTCGCAAGCTCAGGATCAGGAGAGACCTCCGTCAAGGACTTCTCCCTTTATGCCACCCACAAGAAACAAGTGCTCCCCAATAAGCAAGCACCCCTACTGGTACCCCCCCCCCCCATGGAAGAGGAGGCATACGCACGTGCCAGGGCACTGCGAAGAGGCCTCGCTGGGTCCCCCGCACCACACACGGTAAGGTGGCTGCCTGCGAAAGCGTGGTGCAGCTACCAAAATCAAAGCAGTTGTTGTACATGCCCCCAGCCTCGCTAGACTCGCATGACGCCTCTCTCGGGCGGGGCCGGCCAGTGATCCTCGTGTGCCGGGCCCAGCGTAGGTTACCAGGCAACGCGTCCAGCTCCAGCCCAACGTGACAATCCGGCACAAGCGCAGTGCCGAGAATCAGCTTGACTGACAGAGGAAGGGCGCAACGCGACGGTACTCCTCTCACCTGTGTTGTACGTCACGGGCCGCTTCCTGGGGTGGTGTGGGGGGCGTACAGGAAATGCCACTCTGCAAAAGCCAGTAGAAGCACTTTCTCTTGCGCCATGCTGCAAAATCCAGGGAGCGGTTTCCCATGACCTACAGACAACACACCCCAGCAGTCTGGGAGGGAAAAAGACTGCTCTTCCCACACGGAAGACCCCACAGAGCTGAACATGTGCTGGTCAATATGATGGGGAGCTGATTAGGTGCTCACCCCGCCCTAACTGCAGAAATGGAGCGCTCACCTTGTGCTGGACTCTCTAGGCACAATGCGCTCCACACACTCTGGGCTGAGAAATAAAGCGCTCTTCACACGCTTTCTTTTTCAAAAGGTGAAGAACAGTCTAGTCCTTCTCCTGCTCCAGACAGGAGCAGCAACTGCAGGTCAACCCACCTCACACACATCAGGGGCAGCGCTCCTCACACACCACTCTCAGCTCTCCTTCCAGGCAGATTCCTTTTTGATCCAGTAAGGATCTTTTGAAGTCTTTGATTTCCCTGAGACTTCCAACAGGAGACAAACTCTGCATCAAGCCCTTGCAGATCTTCTCAAGCAGGATACCACAGAAGGGCAAAGAGTCAGTCCTTTTCCTCTGCCCACAGATAGAAGCAGCAACTGCAGGCCAACCCAACCCTCACACCGAAAAGGACAGCGCTCCTCACACAGCTCTTCTTCTTGGCAGGGTCCTCTTGTTTCTACAAGTGATCTACAGTGCTGGGGTTTTTGGTCCAATACGTATACCTCGTTTTCTCATTGTAGTCTTTGTTTCAGAGTCCCTGAGCGCAGTACAAACCAGTTCTGTCCTCCCTGGTCCAGCTTGATCACAGGGGTTGGAGACAGCATTGTGCAGAGAGACACAGCCTATTCAGGTGCTAGTGAAAACTCCTCCCACCACTCTAAATGCAGAAAGGTCTATTCAACCAGGAACGGCAGGACACACCTCAACACCCTCTTGTGACTGTCTAGATGGAATGCCCATCCCCAGCTCCTGTCACTCCAAAACCAGATGGTAAATACACAAACAGGCAGAGACACACAGAATGGTAAAGCAAGAAAATGCCCACTGTCTACAAGTGGCATTTTCAAATCCACAATTTAAAAACCACCTTCATTAAAAGGTGTGCTATTAAAATCTGAGCTCAGGAAGCCTAAACTCCATTACTCTATCTTGTCCTAATGGAAAGTTACACTTGTAAGATGTTACAAGGTAGCTCCCATGTTAACCTATGGGACAGACAGCCTTACAGTAATGGAAACAAAATGCACAGTATTTCACTATCAGGACATGCAAAACACACCAGCACATTTCCTCCCTTTCACATACACTGAATTCTGTCCGTGGGGGTACCTTGGGCCTACCTGAGAGGTGCCTTACATGTACGAAAAGGGAAGGTTAGGGCCTGGCAAGTTGGTGCACTTGCCAGGTTGACCTGGCAGTTTAAAACTATGTGCTCAGACACTGCAGTGGTAGGTCTGAGACACATTTACAGGGCTACTCCTGTGGGTGGCACAACCAGTGCTGAAGGCCCACTAGTAGCATTTGATTTACAGACATTGGCACACTCACTGCACTTTACTAGGGACTTACCAGTAAATCAAATATGCCAATCATGGATAACCAATCATAATCACAATTTACACAGAGAGCATATGCACTTTAGCACTGATCAGCAGTGGTAAAGTGCACAGAGTCCTAAAGCCAACAAAAACAGGAGGCAAAAGTCAAAAAGTTTGGGGATAAGCCTGTCAAAGGGCCAACACATTGTGGTTGCTCATTTATCTTAAACAGCCACAGACAAAGCCAATAGTCATGGCTGGTTTTAGGTGTAGGTCAGTTCTTGTATTATATATCTGGACGCAATAGCAGAAAACTCCGAGAGAAACCAAAATACTGGCCGGATTGCACACTATGGGAAACACAGAAATGTAGTTTATGTCATGCCTCTTTTAGAGACCCCCCACTTTTTTGATCCGAGACCGAGGTTAGACAGAGCGTCAAATAATCCACTCTGCCACTGTGATGAACAACACAGAGACAACCCTAAAAATAGCCTGCGCTGCCACTGGCACACGCCACACACAGACAACTCTAAAAATAACCCACGCTCCCACTGGCATACACCATGCAGAGTGAACCTAAAAATAACCTGCGCTTCCAGTGGCATACGCCACGCATAGACAACCCTAAAAATAGCCATATCTCCCACTAACATATGCCACGCAGAAACAGGCCTAAAAATAATCCACTCTCCCACTGCGACGCACCACACAGAGACAAACCTAAAAATAACCCATACTCCCACTGATGCACGCCATGCACAGACAACCCTAAAAATAACCTGCACTCCAACTGGCACACGCCACACACAGACAACCCTAAAAATATTAACCTGCCCTCCCACTGGGATACACCATGCAGAGTGAGTCTAAAAACAGCCTGTGTTTCCAGTGGCATACGCCATGCAGAGACAACCCTAATAGCCAGCACTCCCGCTGGCATATGCCATGCAGAAACAAACCTAAAAATAATCCACTCTCCCACTGCGACGCACTACACTGAGACAACCCTAAAAATAGCCCACGCTCCCACTGACACACATCATGCACAGACAACCGTAAAAATAATCTGAGCTCTCACTTGCATACGTTACGCAGAGGCAACCCTAAAAATAACCTCGGTTCCCACTGGTATACACCATGCATAGACAATCCTAAAAATAACCTGCACTCCCACTGACACATGTCTCACACATACAACACTAAAATTAACCCGCACTCCCACTGGTACACACCACGCACAGACAACTCTAAAAATAACCCACGCTCCTACTGGCATACACCACATAGAGTGAGCCTAAAAGTAACCTGCGCTCCCAGTGGCATACACCATGCAGAGACAACCCTAAAAATAACCACGGCTCTCACTGGCATACGCCACGCAGAGACAACCCTAAAAATAACCTGCTCCCCCACTGGCATACATTACACAGAGAGAACCCTACAAATAACCCACACTCTGACTGGCATACACCACACAGAGACAACCCTAAAAATACCCTCGCTCCCACTGACACATGCCATGCACAGACAACACTAAAAATAATCTGCACTCTCACTGGCATACATTACGCAGAGACAACCCTAAAAATAACCTGCGCTTCCACTGGCATACAGCATGCAGATACAACCCTAAAAATAACTTGCACTCCCACTGACACATGCCATGCACAGACAACCCTAAAAATAATCAATCAATCAATCAATCAATCAGGGGTTTGTTAAAGCGCGACTACTCACCCGTAAGGGTCTCAAGGCGCTAGGGGGGGGTGCAGTTTCCATTCCATCAAGGAGGGGGTCTGTCGAAGAGCCAGGTTTTGAGGTGTCTTGCGAAGATGGGGAGCGATGTTGTCTGTCTGATGTGGAGCGGAAGGACGTTCCATGCTTTGGCCGCGAGGAAGGAGAAGGAGCGGCCTCCCGATCTGGTCTTTCTGGTGCGGGGGACCACGGCGTAGGAGAGCTGGGCTGCTCGTAGGGTCCTTTGGGGTGTGTGGAATTTGAGTCGGCTGTTCAGCTATGCTGGTCCGGTGCCGTGGAGGGCCTTGTGTGCGTGGGTGAGCATCTTGAAGGTGATTCTTGCCTCGACGGGGAGCCAGTGGAGTGTGCGCAGGTGCAGGGAGATGTGGCAGTGTTTTGGCAGGTTGAGGACCAGTCTTGCGGCGGCGTTCTGGATGTTCTGTAGCTTGCGGGTGAGGTTTTTGTTTATTCCGGCGTAGAGTGCGCTGCCGTAGTCGAGTCTGCTGGTGACCAGGGCATGAGTGACGGTCTTTCGGTGTTCGAGGGGGATCAATTTGAAGGTCTTACGAAGGAGGCGGAGGGTGTGGAAGCAGGAAGATGAGACAGAGTTGATCTGGTGGTCCATTTTGAGCTCGGAGTCCAGGATGATTCCCAGGTTGCGTGCCTGGTCCGTGGGGATTGGCGGGGGGGGGGCACCAGGTGTCGCTCCAGGCGTCTGGGTTTGGGCCCATGATGAGTACTTCTGTTTTGTTGGTGTTTAGTTGTAGGCAGCTGTTTTTCATCCATTTGGCGATGGCTTCCATGCCTTCTCGAAAGTTGCGTCTGGCGGTGTTGGGCTCGTTGGATAGGGAGAGGATGAGTTGGGTGTCGTCTGCGTATGACACGATGTTGAGTCCGTAGGTTCTGACGATGGTTGCGAGTGGAGCCATGTAGACGTTGAAGAGCGTCGGGCTGAGGGAGGAGCCCTGGGGGACTCCGCAGGTGGTAGGTGTGGGGTCCGAGAGGAAAGGGGGGGGAGTCTGACCCGCTGCGTCCTGCCGGAGAGGAAGGAGCGGATCCAGTCGAGGGCCTTGTCCTGGATTCCTGCGTCGTAGAGTCTGCGTATTAGGGTGCGGTGGGAGACTGTGTCGAACGCCGCTGATAGGTCGAGGAGGATGAGGGCTAATCTGCGCTCTCACTGGCATACATTACGCTGAGACAACCCTAAAAATAACCTGCACTTCCACTGGCATACAGCGTGCAGAGACAACCCTAAAAATAAACTGCCCTCCCACTGACACACGCCATGCACAAACAACCCTAAAAATAACCCACGCTCATACTGGCATACGCCACAGAGTGAGCCTAAAAGTAACCTGCACTCTCAGTGGCATACATCATGCAGAGACAACCCTAAAAATAACCACTGCTCTCACTGGCATACTCCATGCAGAGACAACCCTAAAAATAACCCATGCTCCCACTGGCATACGGCATGCAGAGACAATACTAAAAATAACCCGCACTCCTACTGGCATATGCAATGCAGGGACAACCATCAAAGCAACCTGTGCTTCCACTGGCATATGCCACACAGAGGCAACCATAAAAATAACTTGCACTCCTGCTGGCATATGCCACGCAGAGACAACCCTAAAAATAATCTGCGCTTCCACTGGAATACACCACGCAGAGACAACCTTAAAAGTAATCCATTAGTGGAACCATACAGAGACAACCCAAATAATAACCATCTATTCCACCAGTATGTACCATGAAGCGACATTGGTAGAAATAATCAGTGCTTCCATTGGCATACAACACGCAGAGACAACCCTCATAACACCTCACTCTCAAGCAGGATAGCTGCTAGGTTTCAATGACCCGCCCTCCATTTGGAACTACACCTCTTTCACTAAAATGAGCATGATCTGTCCACTTACAGACAAACCTCCGTGGACCAACCCAAAACAGCAAACATACAGAAGTACCAGTACGAGCTAAGGGTTCATGTAATCGTTAGACAAAACCACCTAACACAAAGTAGCATAATAGACATAGTGCCCTGATCCCCCAGCTCCAACGTGAGAAGAGGGTAAAGCTCAAAGGTGAAAAATTGAGGGATATTCAGATTGCATTGGGGATTCAAAGTAAATGAGTATGATTTGCAGTAGGTTTGTGCCTCCATTGAACCTGGCTTGAACTTTCAGATAGTTAAAGTATTGTGTAAGATTTCACATTGAAACAGACCAGCAGAGCAGTTGGATCAGACGAAGTTGATCACAACTATCCACTCTGCCTATTTTCTCACCTCTAACTGTGGCCTCTGGATTTTTGCTTGCCTTTCTTTTACTCGGGAACCTCTTTTTCTTCTTTAAACCATGGTGAATTTTGTTGTTCGAGATAGTACACCATTGTTACCTCTAAAAAACTCCTACTTTTATCCGTTCGTAGGAAAGTGGAATATTATGTGGTGAGGCTGGGTAGCCTCACCATGTAATATTATCACAATACCCAAAGATGGTCCTTGAATTCACACAAATAAATCCTTAGCTCAGTCTTGGTAAAGTGGCAAAGAGCAGCCAGGCTTTTCTTGAGGAAGATGTGTTAAGCATTTCAGAGTACCAACACGGACGATAAGTAATTGACACCATTGGAGAGAAATACGACACCAATTTATAAAAATAACCTGTATTTTAATCTTAATTTAGACACCAAAATGAATGGAATAGCGTGCCTATAACTGGAGTTATAGATTTTTGAAGCCATAGAAAATCCGTGCAGTAAAATACAGTGAATAATTAGCATTGCTGGCAATAGAGAAAACTACTAATGACAATCGGTCACTTAGAAATAGAGTTGCATTGTACCTTTGCAGGGTAAGGGTGGTGCGGGGCCCTGGACCAAGTCACGACAGTCAGTTCAATTTTACCTGGCCCATGGAGCTCTGGTGCAGAGTTGGTCTGGCTGTCCTTGGTGCTGAATGAGAGCAGCTGGGGAGCTGCTTTTTCTGCTTAAACTGTGCTGCGGGGAAAAGAGATGCAAAAAACACAAGAGTTGATTGCCGATGTTGGTTGCAGGTTTTGTGGAATGTCCTCTTGATACAGCGGCAAGTTAGGGAGTTGGTTACCGGACTGGTGACCAACAAACCTTGGCAGTGGTAAAAGTAGTAGATGGTTTCTTCGATGTTCGGTTCGGAACACAGTAGTGCCTGAAACTTCGTGGAAGGCAGGACTAAAGTTTCCACAATGCACTAGACCAGGGGTCTCCAACCTTTTCTGTAATAAGAGCTACTCATGTTCATTGAACAGCATCCTGAGCTACTAATATTATTAGTGTTGTAATAGTGCCCACTCCAGACAACATTACATTAGAGGCCACTCCAGGCAAGATTACCAGCAGTGATCACCTCAAAGCATCAAGCAGGGTTGCCAGCAGTAATGTAAAAATGCCTTTTCAAATTGCAGTGTCTCTACATGGTTAATACATGACAACCATAGCTAATATGCCCCTGGCACCAATGTAATATTAGTAATATTGTATGATTTTTCACTCAAATGTATTTTTTGGAAATCAGTTTTTCTCCAAGCATCAGATTTTAGTTGTGAATATACACACATTTCCATCTTGAATATACACTGTCCAATTTTGGTTTAAATATATTCATTCAGCCAAACAAAAGCTTCTAACTTACTAGGCTGTACTGCACACTGGAGAGCTATTTCCAGGTGGCTGGAGAGCTACTAGTATCTCCCAAGCTACCTGTTGGAGAAGCCTGCACTAGACCATCTGGATTTGGGTGATCCCTTGGAGGGCCAGATGGCCAGCGAATCTTTGGATGCAGAGCATTGTTTTTCATGCAGTTTGCAGGAACTAGTGGCACTAGTACAGGGGAGTCTGATGTTGCTTCAGGGTCTCACAGGGGTCTCTCTGGCTGGGGAAGTTGAGAGCTGGCCCAGGACGAGTCTCAATCCAGCAGTTCCAAGAAAGTTGCCTCAGAGGCAGAGTATCCCTCTTTTGCTTTGGGCAAAGTCTCGTTGTCGTAGATGCCGAGCTCTTCTTTGTCCTATTCGATGCAGGTGTTTCAGATCTGATGTTCTGATTTCAGGGGGTCCCTTAAATCCTGGATTTAGGTAAGTTTAGGCGTGTGGGACCTAGCAGCCAATGGGCAGCTAGTCACTATGTATAATCCACCCCTGAGGTGACCACATCCGGGGGTGTGGGTCACCTTTTCAACCCAGAACCTATAATTTCTACCACCTTCCAAGATGGCATAAGTCTTCCTCAGCTGAACAGACCAGACTGCTCACTCTAAAGGTAGGGCCAGCCCTTTGGGAGTTGTCCAGCTGCTGCATAGCTAAGTTCCCACCTGTCTGGGAGCAAATGTGCCTGGGGCAGGGGAAGGGCTATTTCCTCATTTGGCGTCAGCCCTGATACATATCAGAGGCGGTGTAGCCTTGATGTGCCACTTCACTAGTCTGCATGGGTGGAGTGAGGTGTGACCTCCTTCCTGCCCAAGCCTTTGTTCCTGACTCGTGGAAGTGATCATACTGCCTGGCAGGAGGTTGGAACCCTGTCTTGCTGGCAGTAGCCGCGGGAATCGCAGCCTTGCCAGCCAGAGCACAGAGAAGCTGGAGCAACCAGGTGGGGAACCTCTAAAGTAGTTACCTGGTTGCATGCCAGCTTGCCCTTGACTCAAGAATCATGTCAGGGGTGAGAAGGCACGTTATTTGATACCAAACTTGACAGGTTTAGGCAGTACCATAATGCAGCTAGCATCCCCGGATCTACCCGGGTGCAAGCCCAGGTTATCCTACGGACTGCCTAACACTTACAGTGTACTTTAATGGAAAAGGACACTATAGGGACATGTAAGCTTGCACTTACATGTCCACACCTTGAATACAAGACACCCTGTCTTCTGGGCTCAAGAGACCTTCCTTAGGGGTGACTGACATATATTAAAGGCAGTGTATGGGCTTTGCCTCACATGGTGTGGGCAAAGTTGAAATGGAGCAGTTTAGACTGTTTCTGCAGTCTGCAAAGGCAGGAATGCGGTCAGTAGTTTTACTTGGGTCACTCAGGGTGGCACATGCCTTGGGTACCACAGGTACCACTTACCCGGAACTTACCAGGGGGGTAAAGTCCTTCTCAATTGGGGTTGCCAATATAAACATAACAGTTTTTGGGGATAGAGCACTGGCCCTGGGACCTGGGCAGCAGGCTCCACTGCACATTCAGAGTCATTGCCATCAGCATTGGAACAAAAGTGGGGGAGTGATCATACAAAAATGGCTCTTTCCTACACGCTCGAAACATGGTTGCAGTGCACCAAGAGAGAAGAAAACTGCAGGACACTATATGTATGATCTTCAATAACATAAAAACAAATTTCTACCCTCATCCTACACGAATACGGAGTCAAATCAAAATCTAAAGAGTTTCTTACCTCTACAATTGCCCCTATAAATTCTTACTCCTTCATTTCTACTTGATAGAGAGCTGAGTTTAGATTACATTGAAGTATTAAAGGTAATCACTCTCCAAGGTGCAGATTACGTAAAGAGGAGAATCGAACACTTTTGTATGCTATCTGCAGATGTCCCACCCTTGATTTTAACCGGAGGTTCTGGCTTCCATCACTGCTCAGTCTTGCATTTGCTGTAGATCAGAGGCCTTGAATTCCTGCTGCTTAGCTGGTAGAAACAAAGAGTTAATGGAATGAATCGTGAACCTCATGGATCTGTTTTAGCAGCGTTTGAAAGCAGAAATATTTTATGAATAAATTAAATAGTTAAATGAATTTGTTAATTTTGAAATACTTTTTTCTTTCTTTTCCTGATGTTGCGATCATGATGTGCGATTTGATGGTTACAGTTTTCAGCAACCAAAATCAATACATTTGACTTTGAATCACTACAGCCACTCTTCACAAAATGTATTTTGTAGTATGTTTAGTAGTAATACAGTAGTACTAGGAAAGTACTACAAAATACTATTCACATAACTCCAGTGTTAATCTTCACCTACAACTTTCCTGTCTTTCTTATGGGAAGATCCTCACACTTGTAAGTTTGCTACTTAGTACTAAATGTGGGTGGGACCAGGGGAGTGGTGGAAAAGTAAGGCATAAAATAGGTTGGATTTAGGCTGAAGTAAGGAGGAGTTAAGGAAGTTTTAGGGTGGGATTTGGTGAGGTAAGTGCACACACCTACAAAGAGTAAGCCCTTTCCTATTTACAAACTGCTTTTCTAAAGTTACCACTGCCACAAAAAGACCCAACACAGTAGTAAATTACTCCAGCTCAGAGCTGGAGTAAGTACAGCACTACATGTAGACAACCACTGTTACTGCAACATAGTCCCATATAAATCAATGAGGGCAGTATTTAAAATAAAACCCCACAGAAATAATATTAAATTAAATGATTTAATCTATTTAAACATATAAATAAGCTTAATTTAATGTTTGGAAAATTATCTTCATCTATTAGTTAGTGGTAAAAAATTGTAATAGAAATACACAGAAAAGTCCCCTGGGTCTCAATGTTGAAAAAGGAGAAGAGTGCTGGGATATCTCTTTAAAGGACAGTTTCCCTCACCCACCTGAAGGTGGCATGCTTCATCATAGGGTAACCTCCTTGCACTGCAAACCTAGTCGCAGTGCAGGCTACAACCCCCTCTCTACGAGGGAGGAGCTCGGGGATATTTTGTATGTCAAGCAATAGAGGTATCCTAAAACCTGTAGATGAGCAGGGTGTGGTGGGGGCAGAAGGAAAGAGTAGTATGTGAGCTAAAACTAACTCTCAGGTATGAAGAACAAGCTTTATTGGGGCATCCTGAGGTCAGGAATAAAAAAGAAAGCTATGACAGGGGGTTATTCAACCTGTCAAAGACCAGTGAAGGTCGACATGTTTCAGCCTTGATTCCTCCGCAAAGGTGTGGTGGCTTTCATCAGTACCATAGTGAAAAGGTGATCTTAGGGCGAATTCCCCAAAATAAAATTTAATGAAAGTTATACAAAACCAGTGGTTGGAGTGATAGTCACTCAAGGGTAAGAACCACCCTGGTCGGTGTACTGCCTGTAAAGAGACAATGTGTTAAGTTATATCACATAGCTAAAAGGCACTCTCCAATTGCCAATATCACCAAAGTGTATTCATAAAAGACGACGTTAGTGAACCCTTTAGCGCCCCTTGTTACAAAATATTCAGCATTAGATTAGCTGCGAATATGGCTTACCCGTTTCTCCGGGTAGCCAGGTGACCCCTTTACCTCAGCACAAATACTCGAGGTGGCATCCAAGTCCTGTTTGAAAAGTACAGGTGGGATTTAGTTGTCAATTTGTATTTTCAGATATATAAAAGATCACAATGCTTTGAATAAATTGTACTGTCAATATAGAGAGAAGAACTGATAAAAAATATAATTTAGAACACAGTTTAATTGGTTTGACCAGTCTAACTTATCATGTTGTATCGTTAACAATGTATATATTGAAGAATCACAGCCATTTGATAAAAGTGGCAATACTAGATAGACAAGTATGAGTGCATATGTGTCTGAATTACATAGATTAGCATTTTTCTATACCTAAAAAAATCGTGTGAAGGTTACAATAATGAAATTATAAAATTGATTTTTTAGATAATAAATTCATGTTTTCTTCCTTTTTAAAATATGCTACTTTAATCTAAAATAATCTAAAAATTGAGAAAAAAAGAATGAACTCATATTTATATATGGGAAAATAAAAATAAAAAGTGAATTTTTTGATAAATACTTGTTGGGTGTTTACATATGGTTCATTGCATTATTGTTAGTCCACCAATTATCATGTTTCCTAATTGTTTTTTCATATATGTTATGTAGACCCTAAATTAGGAAACGCCTTTAGGGGTACCCCTTTTTGCGCACAGGGATTTAGTTGTCAAGCCATTTTGATGCGGGCTTGAACAATACACACAGTGTAAGCAGTTAACTGAAATCATAATAATGAAAAGCTAAAGGTGTATCTACAAAAGTAGATCAACAATGTAGACTGGACAAACGAATCAGAAATTAACTTGTCTATTGATTCATATAGTCCTAGGTGGAGAAAATGGTGTGTACCCAATTTCATGGTTCCCTTACTGTAACATATAACTATTCGGTTGGTTCCTCTTAGTGAGAAAACAAAGGTCAGTCTGTAGGAATAAATCAGCAATGTAGATGCAACCAAACATTAGCTGTTGCATCCATAGGTGCATTCCCGCTGGAGGAAATAATATGTACCATGTATTGTGTTTCATTTAGCGTAGCATGTATGTAATCGATTATGCGAATGCCTGTAAACATGTTCAAGTAGGGAAAAACACATTCAGCTTGTTTCTATGTCTGTGTGCAGAATACATGTGTGTATCTTTGGCATTCATTTCTGGCAAGTAAAAGGTCACAAGATACAGAGAAGTTTTTAAAAGCAACCTCGAGTTTCTGCAAGTATGTGGTAATGGAACTCACGTTGTGTATATTATCACGGTGTGTTATACGTGCTCTCGTAACATATATATGGGCCACATAATCCTAACTCTAAAAGCATGACTAAAAAGTAGCAAAAACGGGTATTAGGAAACCCGTGTAAACATACCTGTTGCGGACGGATGCAGTAGACACAAATTCATGCCTAGGAAGGGTGCCCGTGAATGGAAGAGTACCGGCTTTTCTCTTCCTGGTTTCTGAAGCTGGTACCACCCACCCGTGACTCACGGGTTTAGTGACAGACATGGAAGACAGACTCGTACTCTCAATCAAGGAGACCAGTTTCCTGATGGTTATGAAAACACACGTCTAAGGAATTAAGGGAGTTGTGGTTCCTATAATTGAATAGTTATGCAGAGATCTTATAAAGATCTTATAAACTCAGGGGGAAAAAATTATAATAACACTGGTGGGGATAAGTAGGACCTTGGCCCAAACATATATTATCCCATCAAACACTGCATTGATTATCCGCTTTGCATCGCAAGAGGGAGAGTTCGAAAAAATTAGGAAGTGTGGCAGCCGAAGGGACCTATAATAATTGCACCCCAAAATTGGGTCGGGTTACGAGCTGGAATCGTGATTTGAGTAAATCTTGTTTTGCAGAACAGAGAAAAGATTTTTTCTAGTTAACTTTTCATTTGTTCAAAATTGTAAGTGTCATAAATGTTCAGAGTTCCGATGGGCAAATTTATAAGTAGGGATACCAACAGTACTTATAAGAAATATGCTCATTGTCAGCGGTGAAAGACTAGAACAAACAATGTGAAACTATGTCCCCTTACCCAGCTAGTCGCAAGTTCTACGGGGGTGACCCAGGACACTCTACTAGTGTGGTGTTTAGGATCCAGTCTGGTAGCGCCACTAGATTGGGGTATTATCTGCACTGTCAAGATAAACAAAACCAAGGGACGTCATCATTGAGACCTAGACTGGCGCTCTTAAGTCTGAACACCCAACGTTGCTCTTTCCTAAATAGATATTGTGACATGTTTGCGATAGGTTGACAGGTTGTCGGTTTATCTAGTACTGTCCATTTAAAGTCATTGGCATCATGCCCCTTTTCCCAAAAGTGTGAGGTGAGCTTTGTAATCTGTTTCTTGCAGCGGATAGTGCTCTTGTGTTCCAAGATGCAAGTTTTTACCTTTCTAGTTGTCATGCCCACAAATCCCCACCCGCAGAGACGTGTGATTAAATAGATCAAGCACTCTGAGTTGCAATTGGTGTGCTGTTTTTGCTCCCATGGTCGGTCTGTGTCTATATCAACATGCCTAGTGTGCGAGGTTTGCGCGCAATCGCTGCACGTTCCACAGGGAAAATTTCCTTTTACAGGTGGGAAGTTCCACAGCGTACCTTGTTGGTTCGATGGCTGTGTATGGGGTCTTGTGTGTACCAGTTTGTCTTTGAGGTTTGCACTTCTCTTGAATGCAAACATTGGTCTAGGAATAGAACGTGATCCTTTATTCAAAATCTTCCAGTTCTTGATAATGGACTTCTGTATTAGGCCTGACGTGTTGCTAAAGGTGCTGACACACATCTATCTGTCAGTTGGTTCCATGCTGACAATCTTCAAAGTCAACTACTAGATGGCAATATTCCCGTACTCTGATTAAGAGGTCGGCAAAGAGAGCCAGGAATAGCAACTGCAAGGCTCTACTTGAAGCACAGCCTCCAAAGGAACCAACTCACTTTTGACAAGTGTCATACACTGAATGGTGGTCTCACCTGATGGTGGCCAAGTTTCATTATAATTAGTTTTACTCTTGTCTATGTTTGGTTCAGCAAAACCATGATATAGTATTTTTTGTGTTCAAATAGTTTTATTAGTTTGAGAAATAAGGCATACAATCAGATGATAGTGCGATACAAACAAAATGAACGAGGTACTCTTGACAAAGCAATGATTTACATATAGCAGTTGTTACGGTTGAGTATCTAAGAACAGTTCAGGCGAAAAAGACACAAATGTGGGCTGTGTCTGCAGTATAACTAACAAGGTATACGAACTAAAGGCACAAAAGGTACCGTAACTTGTATGAGCTGAATTTGACGGTTGGACTCAGTACCAAAGAGTGTGGCATCATTTGTATCACTCATATATCAAGAGTCGCCAAACCAAAGAAGAGAGGGGAGGAGAAGGAGAAGGAGGGCATGGGAATGGGGAAGTATGGCGGAATATCTGCTACATGTACATAGTATTAAACCTTAAGGAACAGGCCCACTAGAGGGATGAGCCACAATAACCTGTATAGTATTCCCATTTAACATTGGATCACAAAGAATCCCAGGAAAATCGGCTAAGGAATACCAAATATCAGCAACTAAGGCATAAAAATTCACATTCAGTATGATCCATTTTCGAAATCAGTTAATACGTTACTGCAATGGTCTCTACATTCTTTCAAAACCACAAGTAAATATATCTATATTAGTACTGGCTGGTTTCATGAAAGGATAGTGTCCTACTTGTGCATAAGTGGGCGAGAGGAGCGTGGTTCGTGACATAGAATTGGAAAAAAAACAGTCATTCACCTTCTAGGCCAGTGTGTATTAGAACATTAGAATGTTGGGAGCTCCATTGAAGACAATGGAGTACTCCGGGGTTGTAATGGCCGGTAGAAGCCCGGAGCATCAACATTCCAATGTTTGTTCACAGCTGTTGCTGTAAACAAAGGCCTCTCGAGCCCGAGAGGATTTTAACCCCCTCAGGCTCCGTGAGGCCTTTGTTTTATTTGTTAGAACATTCTGCCCTCTAGTGGCGGAATGTTCTAATAGCTTTATAGTCCTCCGTAATTGGGCTATACCGGCATTAAAGTCCTGCTCCCTTAAACACTGGAGTGGGCCATTAATGGCCTGTATAGCCTGCTACGGCGGGCTATAAGGCTATAGTATGCCATTGTTGTTTACAGTCTGGAGGGCATTGCTGGTGTGTAATGTGAGATCTTCATGGGATTGGATGAATGTGAGATTTTTGGTACTGTACTCTTCGTGTAGGTTGCATGCGAGTGTTGTCACCCTACCTCTGCACAGGAAGGTCGAGGTGTGTTGCCAACTATATGGACATTCATAACCGGGACACATATGTACTCACATTCATTTCTAAAACCTTTTACTGTAAATGCAATCATAGATTTTTCAAAGATAATGACATTGTGGCTTTTATGTTGAAGCTAGCTGTTGGTGGAGAGTGTCAAATCACCATTCATTTCAGAAGGGTAATGGGACAGATGCACACCAAATTCCCATTGCTTCTTAGCCTTGTAAATCAATATGTCTATTTGAACGTTTTACTCTGTAATATCAGTGAATATATGTTATGCATTTTAAACATTTCGAAGGAATTCCATGAAAGCAGTAACACTCAAATTCCTCCAATTTTTAAATTACATAGATTTTCAGTAGTGTTCATTATTTAATAAATTGTTAAGAGTCTGGCAAAGACTGTGGCAGGGTAGACTAAGTGAACATTTGTAAAAGAGCTGCCCAAGGTAACACTGGGAGTCAGCGAAGAAAAGGGATCCAATGTAAACGTTCTGCACAATGTAGCAAGAAACTCAAAGTTTAGAAGGAACAAGCAATCAAGAGACAATTCAGAATAACTCACACCCAGGATATGCAAGACATGCATATAACATAAATGGAGGGAATGTGGGTTTAAGCACTCAGAGCTCCACATGGTAAGACTGAAGCACAGTAAGTTCTCTACCCACAATTGATGTTACAGATACTGGCTGTGCAGGTTTCCACATGAAGGATATTGTTACAAATGCATGGTCTGCGGAGCTGATACCTGGAGTGATGTTATAAAAGTAACATAACACAATATGACAATGGAGTAGAAACACCACCGAGTTTGCCATCTGTGCCAAGGAACCCTGGCAATCACTAAAGAACACAGAAGGCAGTAACAGCAAGGGTAAAGAACTAAACTACACAGCCACAAAAGACTAGGCACAAGAGAAGGATAGTGCTTAACAGGAAAGAAGGAGAAGCAAAGAGAACCCTGGGCAGAGGTCAAGAAAACATGTCATGCTAGGAATCTGACAACTAAAGCAGCAGGCAGGGGAAAGCAGAACACTGTAAACTAAGGAAGCAGGGAAGAGAAGACAAAAACACTGGGCATCGGAACCTAAGGAACCCGTAGAGGAAATCAATGACTGCAAAAAGGGAAATTGCATAAGTGAAAATTCAAGGAAGGGGGGAAACACTGAATAGCGCTAGCTCAAGAGTTGAGGAAAATACTACAGAACAGTCTTAGCTGGGATAAACCACAAAATATAATAGTGCCAGTTTATAAAGCAAGCGTGCATTGCAAAGCTGTGCTAGTTCAAGAAACTAGGATACAATGTTTAACACTGCAGGCACAGGGAAAAAGGATAGCAAAACCTCGGGAATCTCTGCAAACAACCTGCCTGCCAGACAAACAGAAACTCTGCTACAACGACCAGCACTGAACTGAAGGGAACAGAGGCTTTAAAAGAGCTCACGGGAGTAATGATTCCTCCATCCATCCTTGGCCTACAAACATTGAGACAAAGCAGTAAACAGGGGATTCTAAGAATTGACAGTCTTATCCCGGTAAGCTTGAAATCATTCCTTGGGTCTGCTACAAGGTCAAGGCTTCTGGGAAATGTGGCATTTGGGAGAAATGTCATTTTGGCTATCACAGTCTGACATGGCTTCAAAATGAAAGGGAGTTTCAGAATATTGTCCAAGATGCTGGAATTCAGTATATGGATGTAGCCTATGGTCCACCAGACAGACCCCCTAGTAGTGGACACGAGAGCCAACCATGACACAAATTTCAGCAATCATTTATTGTCAGCCATATCTATTCAGATTTGTGCCCATTCAGTAGCATTCATAATCAGTTTCGATTATTGGTGGTTGGATGGTAAAAGGAGAAAATAATAACGGACAGCTCTGGCAGGTGTGTTCAAAGTACTTATGATTAAGAGTTTCATTAAGTATGTTCTATGCAGACTTGACTGAATTGATGCAATTCTTTTTAATTTAATCAATTTTTTTGTTGGCACTACTTAGAATGTATTCTAAGAAGAATTCATGTGTAATTGTTTTATTTTAAAGGTGTTTATGCAAACTAGCAACTTGAACTAACACTTAAACTTGAAAAGAACGCTGCAGACTTCATTTGTGATCCTTCTAGTAACCATCCTAACGAAAACAGCATTATTGTGTGACATATCTAAACCTACATTTATCTTCAGAAAATCTAATTTAAAAATAACCATTGTGTACTTGCAATAGACCAGATTTACATATTAAATTGTGAGCACCACTATGTGAAGACATAAGGACATTAAAGTCAATTCTCTTTCTTTGTGTTTACTGCAGGCTCCCTTCTCCACGAGTAGCTTCAGCAGCGTTGCTACCAGCTTCAAGAGCGACTTCTCAGAAAGCCTCCTTCTGCCCATTGGAACCTTTCAACCAGGCGCTGGGGATTCCATCTCGGATGCGGTCTTTTGTGACGAGATCTACACTGTGGAAAGCACAGAAAAAGGTAATTCTTTGTCCAGACTAGTATGCATCAGACCTAGTTAATCCATGACTGCTTAGTTCAAAATGGCCGCCATTCTCATGTCCCAGTGGATCAGAAGATGTTCTTGGATTACCTAGCCAGGTGATTAACCAAGTCTCTATGGGGCATATTAGCAAGGAGCCTATCGCCGCTTTAGCGGGACTTTTTCCCGCTAAAGCGGCGATTTTTTTATCGCCCTATTAGCAAGCTGTCGCTAACAGGTGTTAGCGACAGCTTCCAGGCGATAGCGAGCGGTTTGGGTGCCGCTTTGCATGTCAGCGATATTTATCGCTAATGACATGCAAAGTAGGCGTTCCCAACCTAAAAGCGACTGAAAGCAGTCGCTAAAATCGTTATCGCCTATTAGCAAGAACGGCGAGGCGATAAAAAACGCGCGCTAACCGCGATTAGCGCGCGTTTTTACACCTGGTAGAAACCTGACTTAGCAATAATAGTCTATGGGAGGTGGATTCTACAGCTAAGTCCCCACCTGCCTATTAGCGAGATTTCCCTTAGCGATAGGATTTTTATCGCTGGGAATCTCACGTTAAAGATGGGAATCGCCGCTATCGCTGGATTTTTCATCGCCGTGGAGATAATGGTTGCTAATACTGCGTTATCTCCGCGATGAAATCCAGCGATAGGAGGCGATAAAAAAATTCGCGCTACGCGCGTTTTGCGATAAATATTGCAACTCCTTGCTAATATGCCCCTATATTTTTTCTTACACTGCATTGTTAGCGGCCATTAAAAGGGTGTAGTTCCCACCCCATGTAGAAGTGCAATATTTAAGCGACAGACCTCAGACTTTCTGCAGTCCACAAAAACAGCATTCTCTGACCCAAACCAGAAACCACGTTCAGCTCATGTGTTTGTTCCCAGGTGTTATGAGATTACGTGTGATGTTTAATTTTATGATATAATAGTTACAAATTATCCATGATTTATACAGACCGAGCCCCAAATAGGCAAGATTTATATATTTTTTAGGTTGGGGGATGTGATAAGTGTGCTTGTAGAGTACACATTGTGTTGTAAGGTTCAACAGGGCCTAAGCACAAATCACCATTTTAGTTATACATTTATTACATTCTTTCGAATGGTAACTTTCTATAGGCTTTGCACGTACATGATAGCATACTTAGAAATGGTTCTACATGCAGTACATTTCTTAGTAAGGACATTATCAAGTCGCCTAGCACACTCTGTCCAAGGCAAGGAACATTGAGCACAATACTCTTGTTTTTAGTTGTCCTGCTGGAGAAGGCTCCGAGTCGCAAAGACAAACAAACACATCAGTGTTGCACCTCTGACACAGTGCGATTGCAACAGTAGTTCTATTATATAAGCCACCTCGGAGCTTTATGCACCAGAGGAGCACATCTCTGGATTATCCTGGATGCTGTCACTGAGTTGCAGACCTGCTGATTCTAATCTCGTTCATGCAAAGGACAGTGGCCAGTTCTACACCAGACTAGATGACTGATACATCATACACAGGTATGGAGAGTTTGGTTGCCCTAAGAGATCTGGCAGAGGGTACTCTCACTATGCTCGCGATAGCATAGCTAGGGTTAGGTATAATCATATAATCACACAATATTATCATAATGGTTGAACTGTTTATCTTTTTCACCATTCTTGTAATGCTGGTAACAATGCTTTGTTTCCTCCTGCTAATAATTTCAGCTCATTTTTTTTTACACAAGAATACAATTGCTTCAATAAATGTTCGAAAAGCCAGTTCGTGCATTTCTTGTGTGTCCCTCCGAGCATGCCTAAGTAATAACAAAGGGGTAGATCTGTTTCGACAATTTTCTTGGGGAATTAGAGTGATCATGTTCTGAGGTTGCGGACACCATCTGTTATCCTGTCATGGTTAGGGGTCCGGATGGGTCACTGTGAGCTATCTAGGAAATGGGACAACATACTCTGATGGTATGGATTGCTTCGGTCCCCATATTCTGACGTTTATGTTGTCCGGATACACAGTCCTACTTAATTAGTAGGAACCGTTCGTCAATTGCTCAAGTGCCTTAAGCCACTATTTAGAAAATTGGACTGTACAGTGGACGAGAACTGTATCATACAGGGGAGGACCAGGTTTTTAAAGCCTTATAAAAATGTGATAGGTATTTTGTATTGTGGATGGAACTTGGCAATGGGCCCAAGTTTGGAAACTTGAATGTGAAAAAAACTGCTCTCTGCTTTCCAACACTCTCAAAGCTGGTGATCTCCAGTTTTAGGGAGGAGCGATGAACAACTTTAGGATGAAATTGGAGGAGCTGGCTAAAAACAAAGCTGAGACCTACCAAGAGAAAAAACTGATGTTCAGTGTACATGGATTTAAACATTATCCCGCTTGCAGCTGGAAAATAAGATGACGTGATCATATGTTGAAAATCTCAGAGCCATGCTGTTGCATTTTGAAATTTATGCTTGGGATCAAATAGTCATTGCCACAGTACAACCTGGCTGAAACAAAGGAATTAGCAGCACCACATTGATGCTAGAAAGGGATAAAAATATAATTCTTCTTGTTACCCTAATTTGACAGAAAGGTCTTTGTGAGGTAACGCTGATCTTCTTTACAAAGAAATATCTCTGCCAATAAAAAGACATGTTTCTTAATAGTGCAAGATTCCCAGGAGGTGATCTTGAGTCAGAATCTCAATGCCAGAGAGTTACACTAGTTTGAAGACTCTCTGTCTTTCTGGGAGTCAACTTGAGAAAGCTTTTGAAGCCTGTTCTAGTTTTGGAATTTGAAGTAGAAGGAATTTATCCCAAAATGTTGTGTTGAGTTTCTGATGAGGATATCACGTTAATACCATGGTTTCTGCCAAATATGCAATGTGTGTTTTTTAGTTTTAGGAATAGAACAGTAATACCACAGTTGTTAATGTAAACTTCATTCCACAGATATCCCCAGAGGTAAAAGTGCATACTTAAAACTGTAACCTGGCTAGTGGGTGTTTGTAGGTCACTCTCATTTTCACTCACATTGTGAGCAGCTTAGTCATTGCCAGCACTTACAAGATTTTTTCATGTGGGATATGCCTGGGACTAATGTCATTGGTCCCAATTTTCAGTGTGCAACAGACACTACAATCAAGAGCATGTTCCTTTTTCTTGGTCCTTTTTCAATGTACTTTTTATATTTTCCTCTATTCTTGGCAGATCCATTCGGCTGCCTATGCCTGTCTTTCTGCTTTGCATGAAATGGAGGAGCCAGGTGATGCTGACCAATCTCCAAGATGGATGCATGTGGTGTCTCTGGCTCGGTCATGACAAGAAGGCCTACTCCATGTACGGACAGATCCACCCAAAGCGCTTGAGGTTGATGAAGGCAAATCTGTTGTTTGCAGAGTTCAAGGAGCTGGGCTACGGATCCTCATTGAATTCAAAGGTCTGAAAAGATAGGTGTGGTCCCTTCCATCTTGAGAGAAGGCTTAATAGAAGACGCATCACCTGTCCTCTTCTCACTCACCCCTTTGATGCATTTGTACAGGTCTGCCCTATAAATATGGCTCAGTACATAGGTTTTGAGTGGAAAAGCAGTGGCGTAGCAAGGGGGGGCGGTCCACCCTGGGCGGCACGAGTTTTGGGGGCAGCGGCCTCGCGACCACCCCTCCCCCGCTCTTACATGAGTTTGCAGCAGGGGTGGCAAACCGCAAGAATCCTCGTCAGAACCCCGACCCCCCCGCTCTTCAGCGCGGCCACAGGGCGGCAAAGGCAGGGACTGCCACGGGCAGCAAAGTGCCTAGCTACGCCATTGTGGAAAAGACAAACAGGTTGTAACCCACGCATCTCCCATCACTTACTGGGAGATAATGTGTATTGAGTCACTGCCAGTCATGCCAGGGATTCCAGGAATACACTTATTGCGATGTGGGCTGCTGGAATGCCTTTCCCAGGAGGATGCACACTCCCACAAGACTTTAGTAATATGTTAAAGCCCTGTTTTAGTCCAAAGTACATGAATAAGGGTAATTGCTGATATAAACATTATGGTCAGTGAGATAGAGGCAGTATATGTGTAAACGATAATTATTGGCAACATATTTGGAAAGTAGATTGGAAGGCAAACTTTGGCTATAAGTTATGAGGGAATTGCTTCTTTTCTCAGACTAATGTCTACATTTGCACCAAAATATTGTCAAGCATAGGAACTTCCTAAACTATCCCACAGCACACTCATCTGCTCTTAATTTATAGATCTGAAATAGACTATTAGTTATAGATTCCTTACCTTAGAACTACCCCCAGGCGTCAGACTGGATCCGGAGAATTTTTCTCTTAGCAGTACCCCTGCGCGTCGGAAGGTGCCGTCGGCCGACTCGTCGTCCGTCGTCGGCGTCGTGGTCGCCAGGATGAAATCAGTTCTTTCTTTTTCCACCCCAGCCTAGCGCAGATCCGGAGAGAGCTTACCCCTTTAGTCATTTTTTGACTAAGCTTTTTTCGACTTTTGTCGACTTCTTTTTTCGAGTCATCGACTCCTGGTGCGCAAGGGATATCCCATTTTCGGACTGGCTTCAAACCCTGCGAGGTCTGTTACAAACTGATGTCTGTGAGGGACCCGCACCTCGTGTGCCTTTGGTGTCTGAAGCGTGACCACGACCCAAAGTCATGCTCCGACTGCTGAGCTATGAATCCAAAGTCATTGTGGGAGCGGTCCCGAAAGCTTTTGGAGGCCCGGCAGTCGGCTCCGCGTCACTCCCGGTCTCGCTCTCGAGACCGTTCGTGGAGCCACCACACCTCGTCCAAGTCTTCGCACTCCTCGGGTAAGTTGAAGCACAAGAAGAAGGCTAAGAAGCACCTTCGCTCTTCGCCTTCTCCCTGTCGGTCGGCAGACGTGACGAGGGATCCGGAGCGTCGTCGCTCTAAGGCTCCGTCTCCGGTGCCTGATTCAGGGATGACTCCGCACCCGAAGCCCTCCACCGCAACTTTGGGCAGCCCGACTCCGCTGGCGTGCCTTCGGGCCCCGCGGAGTCGGCCAGGGGCCTTGGGCCTTCGATACCGGCGGCTCTGGCCCCGGCGTCAGAGGGTCCCTGTGGATCAAGGCATGGATCCGGATCGACGCAGGTCGACCTTACTCGACGTTCCCCGGTGCTGATCCCGGCAACGACGCCCCCGGCCGACGCCGTCCCCATCCTCATCCCGAGATGGACCCAGAGCCGGACCGACGTCGGCCGTCTACTTTTGTTCCCTTGTTCATCCCAGGTGTTCCCTATCACCCTGAAGGTGGTGATGAGGATTGGGAGGGGTCTCTGGACCCTTTGGCAGACCAGCTGGAAGAACCGGACTGGAGAGAGGACTTGGATGACACCAGTGGTCTGGACACTTCAACAGACCTTGGCATGCATGCTTTCTCCCCCTACTGTGGCTACGGAGGAGGGAGCGTCCTATGCTGTGGTGGTGCATAGGGCTGCCGAGGCCTTGGGCCTGGAGCTCCCTACAGTGACAGTCAGGACTAATCTCCTGACGGAGGTGCTTCAACCTGCGAATACTTCCTCAGAACCCCTCTTGCCCTTCAACGAAGCCCTCACGGATGTCCTTCTGGGCACTTGGTCCAAGCCCAGGACAGGGGCTCCTGTGGAACGGACGATTGCCCGCTGCCACTTCTGGCTCTGGGCGATCCCATTTTCCTCACCCAACACCCTTCCCCGGAGAGCTTGGTGGTCCAAGCTCCTTCTTCCAAGGGTGCATTCCCTTCTGCTCCCCCAGACAGGGAATCCAAGAAGCTGGATCATCTTGGGAAGCGCATGTTCTCTTCCTCCAGCTTGGCACTGCGGTCCGTGAATACTGCGTGCCTCTTGGGCCTATACACCCTACAGTCTGGGATACGGTTGCGCAGGTGCTGCCTCAGTGCCCGGAGGAGGCCCGGGCCGTTCTCTCACAGGCCGTGGCAGATGGGAGAGAGACAGCAAAATTCACGATTCACTGTGGACTGGATACCACTGACTCACTGGGCAGAACGATTGCCATGTCGGTAGCCCTTCGGCGCTACGCCTGGTTGAGGGCATCTGGCTTTTTGGGGGATGTCCAAGCCACTCTGCTGGACATGCCCTTCGATGGCCGTCGCCTTTTTGGTGACAAGGCAGACTCGGCGCTGGAGCGCTTTAAGTATTCTCGAGCTACGGCCAGATCCTTAGGCCTCGCGGCGTCCTCCCGTCCACCACCATCTGCCTTTCGCCCCTTTCGTGGCTACCGAAGGGGCACCCCACTACGTCCGGCCCAGTCTAGCCATCGGTCCACGCAAGCTGCCCAGCCTATGCGTGACTGTAGTCATGGGACCCCGCGACCTCGTGGGTCTGGGAGCCAGCGGGCAGGCCAGTCCACCCTTTCCCCCCCTGCAGCAGCCTCCAAACCCTCCTAGTCTGACCTTTCAGCCCATCAGCGGCCAGTGGGTGGCAGGCTTCGCCATCACCTCCCCCTGGCAAACCATCACGTCACACAGGTGGGTTTTGCAGATAGTCCGTAGGGGCTACTCTTTCCCCTTCAAGACTATCCCTCTCTCCATGCCACCGTCTTTCGATCGCATGTCGGAGGATCATTTGGAGCTTCTCCGCCAGGAAGTTTCAGCTCTCTTGGCCAAGGGAGCTATCGAAAGGGTCCCTGCACCAGGAGTAGGTCGTGGTTGCTATTCCCGCTACTTTCTGGTGCCTAAGAAGGACAAAGGCCTGCATCCTATCCTAGACCTCAGGGCCATCAACCACTTCCTCCGGAAGGAGAAGTTCAAAATGCTCACGTTGGCTCAGATCCTGTCTGCCCTCGACCCTGGAGACGGGATAGTGGCGTTGGACTTGCAGGACGCCTATTTCCATATTCCCGTCCTGCCAGCCCACAGACGCTACCTGCGGCTCACGATAGGCCACAAGCAATTTCAGTTCACCGTGCTCCCCTTTGGCCTTACCAGTGCCCCTCGAGTGCTCACGAAAGTGATGGCGGTGGTCGCAGCTCATCTGCGCAGATCAAGGGTTCCAGTCTTCCCCTGTCTCGACGACTGGCTGCTGAAGGCGGGCTCGCACCTCCAGACTATGGCGGACCTCCTGCATTCGCTGGGGTTCACTATCAACATGCCGAAGTCACACCTGACACCCTCTCAGTCGTTTCTTTTCATCGGGGCTGTTCTGGACACAGTGTAGTTTCGGGCCTATCCTCCCGAACAGCGAGTCCGGGATATTCGTGCTATGATACCGATGTTTCAGCCTCTATCCTAGATTTTGGTGAGATTGACCCTGAGGCTGCTGGGCCTCATGGCCTCCTGTATCCTGCTGGTGGATCATGCCAGGTGGCATATGCGGGCTCTGCAGTGGGACCTGAAGTTCCAGTGGGCGCAGCATCAGGGGAATCTTTCAGACTACGTCCAGATCTTGCTGGGAACTGCGCAACAACTGCAGTGGTGGTTAACGAACCACGATTGGGTCAGAGGCAGATCCCTCTCCCTCTCCCTTACCCAACTAGACCTCACGGTGGTGACCGATGCATCACTCCTGGGATGGGGCGGCCACCTGGGAGAGGCGGTGATCAGAGGAGTCTGGTCTCCGGCGGAGTCCGAGCTCCATATCAACCTGTTGGAGCTCTGGCCGATCCGCTTGGCACTGAAGGCATTCCTTTCCTCCCTCAAGGGGCAGGCAGTGCAGGTGTTTACAAACAACACCACCATGTGGTACTGCAACAAACAGGGCGGGGTGGAGTCGTGGACTCTTTATCTGAAAGAGACTTCTAGCTGCAGATTCCTTACCTTTGAATTTCCCAGGCGTCAGGCTGGATCCAGAAACTTTTGCTGAACAATACCCCTTGCGCGCGACGTCGGGTGGCTCCATTCGGCTCCGCGTGACGTCGTCGGCGTTGGTAGCATCAGTTATGACAACACGGTGCCTCTATAGGCGCCACCCAGGCGCGCGGACGTCAGTTCTTTTCTTTCCATGCCAGTTAAGCGCCGATCCGGGAAGAGATACCCCTCTGCTGCTTTTTGCCAGGCTTTTTCTCGACTTTTGTCGACATTTTTGAGATACGACTTCGTGTGCGAGGGATGTCTGGTAGAAAGACAGGTTTTAACCCATGTAGACTTGTTCCCGCATGATGTCGGTGACCGATCCCCACCGCGTATGTCTGTGGTGTCTTGAACGCGACCACAATTCGAAGTCGTGTTCAGACTGTCCGGCGATGGCCCCGAAGACCTTGAGGGAGCGAGCAATGAAGTTGCTCGCGTCCCGGCAGTCGACACCGTCGAGCGAGACTCCGAGGAGGGCACGGTCCCGTTCGAAGAAGAGGAGGTCGCGGGACCGCTCATGGAGCCCTAAGTCCTCTTCCTCCCATTCGAGGTCATCTGGACACTCGGGGAAGAGGCACAAGAAGAGGAAGAAGAAGTCCAAGCGGACTTCGTCTTCACCTCAGTTGGCGTCCGTCGTCGAGAAAGGTAAGGAGCACCGACGCTCCAGGCACAGTTCTGCGGAGCCGGAGCCAGAGTCGACTCCGCGCCGCCCCCCCTTTCCGGGAGCCGGAGCGACTCCCGCTCAAGTAAAAGAGTTTTACGAGGCCATGCACCGAGTATTTGAAGGGAACGACCCCGCTGGTGAGCCCTCGGGCCCCGCGGGGTCGGATGGGGCCCCATCGGGTTCGACGCCATCGGCTCCAGCCACGGCACCGGTGGGCAGGCACGGTCGGTGGTAGGAGTGCCGGTCGGGCGGTGACGCGGGGGAGGGGCAGGGTGGGGGGTAGTAAACTACGGATTAACCGCTTAGCTGCTTTGAACATTCCGCGCCAGTGCGGAACGTTCTATTAAGCGGGCGGGGCCGCGTCGGCCAACGGACGTGCGCAGCACTACCGAGGTAGTGCTCGCGACGGCCGTTGGCCGACGCACGCAGCGAAAGGGTTAAGGCCCAATACAGGTAAGTAAACATTTAAATAAATAAAACTAATTTTGTTGCACGCACTGCATCGCATTTGGCGATGCAGCGCTCACAACGAAATTCGTTTTATTTATTTAAATGTTTACTTACCTGTATTGGGCCTTAATCCGTAGTTTACTACCCCCACCCTGCCCCTCCCCCGCCCCACGTCACCGCCCGACCGGCACTCCTACCACCGACCGCACCTGCCGGTGGGGCCTCAGGGATCCGATCCTGGATCCGGGTTGACGCCGGTCGTGCCAACGCGACCTCCCCCAGCATCGAATCCGAAGTCGGTGCCTGCGACGTCGCTGATGCCCGTCGGTGGCGCAAGCCCCATCCTCATCCCCGACGACAAGGAGCCGGAACAGCATCGAGTAACGCTGATTCCGACGTCGACAGAACCCAGGGGTTCTATGTTGTCGCCTGAGCACTTTGTGGACGTGCTGGGCTCAGGAGAGGAATGGGAGGAGTCTGGAGACCCACTAGAGAACCAGGATGTCTCTGAGGGGACAATGGACTGGTATGGGGAACTTGGGGAAGCCAGTGGTCTGGATACTTCCCCAGATACTGGCATGCTCTCTCCGCCTACAGTGGCTATGGAGGAGGGGGAGTCCTATGCCATGGTGGTTAAGAGGGCAGCTGAGGTCCTTGGACTGGAGCTACCCTCAGTGCAGGTCAGGACTAATCTCCTGACCGAAGTGCTTCAACCTGGTGCTTCCACCTCTGAACCCCTATTGCCCTTCAATGAGGCACTTACGGACGTCCTTCTAGGAACATGGTCCAAGCCTAGCACAAGGGCTCCTGTGAATAGGACGATTGCACACCGCCATCGCCCAGCTCCGGGCGACCCAAAGTTCCTCAGCCAACACCCCACCCCAGAAAGTTTGGTGGTGCAGGCCGCTACTTCCTAGGGCGCATTCCCTTCCGCCCCTCCGGATAGGGAATCCAAGAGACTGGACTCATTTGGGAAGAATATGTTTTCTTCCTCCAGTCTGGCATTGCGGTCGGTGAATACCTCATGCTTATTGGGCCGTTTCTCCCACTCTCTTTGGGAGACTGTTGCGCAGGTGCTGCCACAAGTCCCGGAGGAGGCCCGGGCTGTGCTCTCCCAAGCTGTCAAGGACGGGAGAGATGCAGCAAAATTCGCCACACGGTGTGGATTAGATACGACCGATTCGCGGGGCAGGTCGATTTCAACGACGGTGGCCTTGAGGCGCCACGCCTAGCTTCGTACAACTGGCTTCTTGGGGGATGTCCAAGCCAATTTGAGGGACATGCCCTTTGATGGAACCAGCCTTTTTGGGGAAAAGGCAGACTCGGCCCTGGTCAGGTTCAAGGAGTCTCGAGCTATGGCCAGATCCTTGGGCCTCTCCTCCACTCCTCGTGGGCAGTCTTCCTTTCGCCCCTTTAGTGGCAACGGAAGGGGTTTCCAGCCGCGTCAGCCCTATCCTAGCCACCGTCCCGCACAGACTACCCAAGCCGTGCGTGGACGTGGAACATTCCGTCCTAGGAATGGAGGCCAGAAGTCGTCTACCACACTGCCCCCAGCAGCCGCAGCCTCTAAGCACTCCGAGGCTGATTCTGCAGGACCACACTACTCCAGTGGGTGGGAGAATTCGTCATCATCTCCCCCGCTGGAGAGCTATAACATCAGACAAGTGGGTCTTGCAGAACGTCCAGGAGGGCTATTCTCTTCCTTTCCTTTCTTTTCCTCCTACTATTCTGCCAAGTCAGGAACGGCTGGCGGAGGATCATTTAAAGCTGCTCCAAGAGGAAGTTACAGCTCTTTTGGCCAAAGGAGCTATAGAAAGGGTTCCAGTTTCAGAAGTAGGCAGTGGCTGTTATTCCCGCTACTTTCTGATTCCGAAGAAGTACAAGGGGCTATGGCCCATTTTGGATCTTCAGACCGTCAATCTCTTCCTCAAAAAGGAGAAATTCAAAATGCTCACTTTGGCTCAGGTCTTGTCTGCCCTAGACCAAGAGGACTGGATGGTAGCGTTGGACCTGCAAGACGCGTATTTTCATATTCCCATCCTGCCGGGCCACAGGCGTTACCTGCGGTTCAAGGTATGCCGCGAGCACTTTCAGTTTACCGTGCTTCCCTTCGGCCTTACCAGTACCCCTCGGGTGTTCACCAAGGTGATGGCAGTGGTGGCAGCTCAGCTGCACAGGTTAGGGGTGTCAGTCTTCCCCTACCTCGACGACTGGCTGTTGAAGGCAGCTTCGCCCCAGACAGTCGTCTCCCACCTTCAGACTACGGCGAACCTCCTGCATTCGCTGGGGTTCTCTATAAATGTGCCAAAGTCACACCTGACTCCTCAGACGCTCCCTTTCATCGGCGCTGTTCTGGACACAGTGCAGTTTCGGGCTTATCCTCCCGAGCAGCGAGTCCAGAATATTCAGGCTATGATTCTGATATTTCAGCCTCTAACCTGGATTTTGGTGAGACTGACTCTGAGGCTGTTGGGCCTCATGGCCTCCTGCATCCTGTTGGTAAGACACGCGAGATGGCGTATGCGGGCTCTGCAGTGGGACTTGAAGTTCCAGTGGGCACAGCATTGGGGAAATCTCACCGATGTGGTTCACATCTCTGAAGGAACTGCGTAGGATCTGCAGTGGTGGTTAACAAACCGCTATTGGGTCAACGGCAGACCTCTCTCCCTTCCCCAACGAGATTTCACAGTCGTGATGGAAGCGTCACTTCTGGGATGGGGCGGCCACATGGGAGAGATGGAGATCAGGGGTCACTGGTCTCTGGCGGAGACGGGGCTCCACATAAACTTGTTGGAGCTGCGAGCGATTCGCTTGGCATTGAAAGCATTTCTTCCCTTTTTCAAGGGGAAGTTGGTGCAGGTGTTCACGGACAACACCACCGCAATGTGGTACTGCAACAAGCAAGGCGGGGTGGGGTTGTGGACCCTATGTCGGGAGGCTTTGCGTCTCTGGACATGGCTGGAACAGCAGGGCATAACCCTAGTGGTTCAACACCTGGCAAGTTCTCTGAACGCCAGGGCAGACGATCTCAGCCGTCGATGCCTGCCGGATCACGAATTGCGTCTCCAGTTGGAGGTGGCGCAAGGTCTCTTTCAACAGTGGGGAGAACCTTGGTTAGATTTGTTCACCTCCGAAGAGAACGCGCAATATCAGCAGTACTGCGCGCTGGAGTTTTCAAGGCGGCTATCGCTCGGCGACGCATTTCGTCACGAGTGGAGCTCAGGCCTGTTGTACGCCTTTCCGCCCATACCACTCCTGCCCAGGGTTCTAAAGAGGATCAGGAGCGACTGGGCCCAAGTCATTCTTGTGGCTCCGGACTGGGCAAGGAGAGTCTGGTATCCAGAGCTTCTGAACATGAGTATCGATCCTCCGATCAGGCTGCCCCTTCGGGAGGATCTTCTGTCGTAGCAGCAGGGGAGGGTTCTGCACCCGAACCTGTCAACTCTGCGCCTCCATGCGTGGAGATTGAGCGGCAGCAGTTGATGGCTTTTGTCCTTCCTCCTGAAGTCTGTAATGTTATTCTGGCGTCCAGGCGGCCTTCCACTAAGTCGGCATACGCCTGCCGTTGGCAGAAATTTGTATTATTCTGTATAGAAAGGTCCATTGACCCTCTTTCTGCTCCTCTTTCTACTGTCCTTTTATTCATTCTAACCCTGGCCCAGCAGGGCTCTGCCTTGGGAACTCTCAAGGGTTACCTCTCTGCTCTGTCTGCTTTTTTGCAGCTGCCGGACCAGCCTTATCTCTTTAAATCTCCTATTGTAAATAGTTTTCTAAAAGGGCTGGCTCACTTATTTCCACCCACGCCCTTTATTATGCCACAATGGGACCTTAATTTGGTCCTCACTTACCTGATGTGAGCTCCTTTCGAGCCTTTGCACAATTGTCCCCTCTGGCTGTTGACCATCAAAACAGCCTTCTTAGTGGCGATTACATCAGCCCCGAGGGTCAGTGAATTGCAGGCGTTATCCAGCTTGCCTCCTTATCTTATGTCCTTTCCGGACAAAGTGGTGCTTCGCACCAGGGCATCATTTTTACCAAAGGTTGTGACCCCATTTCATCTGGGCCATTCCATTACTTTGCCCACCTTCTTTGCTCCCCCACATACCTCTAAGGAAGAGGAGTGTCTCCACCGACTGGACCCAAAAAGAGCGTTGTCGTTCTACCTTGACAGTACAAAAGAGTTCCGGGTGGATGACCAACTCTTTGTGGGGTATGTGGGGGCAAAGAAGGGAAAGGCAGTGCAGAAAAGAACCATCTCTCGTTGGGTTGTTCTCTGCATTAAAATCTGTTATGCCTTGGCGAAGAAGCAGGCTTCTGAGGGATTATGGGCCCACTCCACCAGGGGAAAGGCTGCGACTAGGGCCTTGGCTCGGGGTGTCCCAGTCCAAGACATCTGTCAGGCAGCGACATGGGCATCACTGCACACATTCGCAAAACATTATTGCCTTGATGGTCAAGTGCGCAAGGATGGGCACTTTGCCCGCTCAGTCCTGCAAGACTTCTTAGTCTAGGTCATGAGTCTGCAACCCACTGCCGGGATGGTATGGCTCAGGTATCTGATTCCAAGGTAAGGAATCTGCAGCTAGAAGTCTCTATCAGATGAACAAGTTACTTACCTTTGGTAACGCATTATCTGGTAGAGACTATCTAGCTGCAGATTCCTTACAGCCCCACCTATGCCTCCCCGCTTTGGGGACTGATGTAGTAGGACTAGGGTTACTCCCCTTTCAGGGCCCTAGTTTTTGCACACGATTACGTCAGTCACTTCATGGCTCTGCGCTTCTGGCGTTGAAAAAACGAAAAGTACTGACTTACGCGCACCTGGGTGGCGCCTATATAGGTACCGCGATGTCAAAACCGACGCTACAGACGCCACCAACGTCCATGCGGAGCCGAATGGAGCCACCCGACATCGCGCGCAAGGGGTATTGCTCAGCAAAAGTTTCCGGATCCAGCCTGACGCCTGGGAAATTCAAAGGTAAGGAATCTGCAGCTAGATAGAGTCGTTACCGAAGGTAAGTAACTTGTTCGTCAGGAGGCTCTTCGCCTTTGGACATGGCTGGAACATCAGGGCATGACCCTGGTGGTTCAACACCTGGCAGGTTCTCTGAACGCCAGAGCGGACGAACTCAGCCATCAGTGCCTGGTGGATCACGAATGGCGTCTTCACTCAGAGGTGTTGCAAGGTCTCTTTCAGCAGTGGGGAGAGCCTTAGTTACATCTGTTCGCAACCGAAGAGAATGCGCAATGTCAGCAGTTCTGCGCGTTGGAGTTTCCAAGGCGGCACTCGCTCAGCTACGCTTTTCGTCACAAGTGGAATTGCAACCTCCTGTACGCCTTTCCGCCTGTACCACTTCTGCCCAGGGTGCTGAAGAAGATCAAGTGCAACCGGGCCCAAGTCATTCTTGTGGCTCCAGACTGTTCACAAAGAGTCTGGTACCCGAGCTCCTGAGCATGGCCATCGATCCTCCCAATCAGACTGCCCCTTTGGGAGGATCTTCTGTTGCAGCAGTAGGGGACGGTTCTCCAAGAGAACCTGTCCAGCCTCCACCTCCTTGCGTAGAGATTAACAGTGGCGGCTCGCATAGGGCGTGCTGCGGGGCAGTGAGGCGGGGGAGGGGCAGGGTGGGGGGTAGTAAACTCGGACACACGACGGAACTGAAGAAGGTAATTATTACGTTCCTCCGTTCCGTCATATGTCCGAGTTTACTACCCCACCCTGCCCCTCCCCCGCCCCGCCCTACCGCCCTGCTGCACGCCCTATGCGAGCCGCCACTGGAGATTAAGCAGTAACAGTTGACATCTTTTGACCTTCCACCCGAAGTCTGTAATGTCATCTTGGCAGCCAGGCGTCCCTCTACCAAGACGGTATGCGCCTGTCGATGGAACAAGTTTGTGGCATGGTGCACAGCAAAGGGTGTGAATCCCCTTTCCGCCCCTCTTTCTGTTGTTCCTTCTATCTTTGACCCGGCAGGGCTCTGTTCTGGGCACTCTAAAGGCTATCTGGCAGCCATTTCTGCTTTTCTTCGGCTACCGGTTTAGCTCTCTTTGTTCAAGTCCCCTATTGTTAGCCCTGCTCGCGCCTCGCCCGAGTTATTCTTAGCCTGTTTTTTATGTGCTGTGCTTTTTAAATTGTTTTATCGTGGTGCTTTTTAGCTGTTTTGCTATTGCCATTTTGCCATTTTACTCGTCCTTTTAAAACTTTATTTCAACTGCTGCTTCAGAATTGCTTTACCTCTTCTCCTTACCTGACGCATTCACCGCTCTTTGCTCTACCTCCTGGGTTGAGTGGCTGCCGCCCCGTTCCGCCACGGCTGCTGTGCCGATTGTGCGGAGGGCGGAGCCACCTCTACCACTTACCCTCACTTCCGCCATCAGGCACTTCCGGTTGGTCGCGTTCTAGTCTTCCACCGGCGATATTGTATTTAACGGCCAGATGGTGCGGACGCGCAGCGGACTCAAGTTAGCCCTGCTCGCGCCTCGCCTGAGTTATTCTTAGCCTGTTTTTTATGTACTGTGCTTTTTAAATTGTTTTATCGTGGTGCTTTTTAGCTGTTTTACTATTGCCATTTTGCCATTTTACTCATCCTTTTAAAACTTTATTTCAACTGCTGCTTCAGAATTGCTTTACCTCTTCTCCTTACCGGACACATTCACCGCATTTACTGCTCTTTGCTCTACCTCCTGGGTTGAGTGGCCGCCGCCCCGTTCCGCCAAGGCTGCTGTGCCGATTGTGCGGAGGGCGGAGCCACCTCAACCACTTACCCTCACTTCCGCCATCAGGCACTTCCGGTTGGTCGCGTTCTAGTCTTCCACTGGCGATATTGTATTTAACGGCCAGATGGTGCGGACGCGCAGCGGGTGCGCCTAAGGCAAGCCCGTCTGCGCCCATCCGCGCCTGGTCCGGGCCCTGGGCCATAACCCCTGGTCCTCTGAACTCCCATGGACTCAGGTACGCTACGAGGGATCTGCTTCTCCTCAATAAAACCAAGAATAACTGTTGTATTTTAATTCCTGGTGGAGAGAAGGCAGAATGTCCTTGCGGATTCTCACTCCCGCAACCACGGACGATTAGAGCGTTTCACTCCCCCCCACTTCCTATGAGTTACCACTCATCTAAACACTCGGCGAGTGTAGACATTCACTGTGGCCTCGCTAATGTCAGGTCTCTTGCAAAGCACAAATATGAGATTGCACACATTATCTCCAATCTTGATTTGGACATACTTTTTATTACAGAAACCTGGGCAGATGCTGCCTCTGACCCGGACTTTATCACTGCAACCCCTACTGGATTTCGGTCTATCAGGGTCAACAGGCCAATAAAAAGAGGGGGTGGAGTAGCTATTATTTTTAGGGAGCAGTTCACAACAACTTTCCATCCTACTTCAACTCCCTTTCATGAGGCCCTTTACTTTGTCCTCAATCTTAGCCCTAGGTCGACCTTTAGAGGCATTTTACTGTACCGTCCTCCAGGCGCTAGAAGCACTTTCATTCAGAATCTAGACAGTCTTCTTGAACCAACTTTTTTAAACAATGAGTTTACTATCCTCGGAGACTTCAACTTTTATCTCGAAGATAAAGATGACAGAGAGACTGGCGCTCTACTAGATACACTGGGGGCCGTAGGCTTACCTCAGCTAGTACAGACTCCCACGCATGAGGCCGGGCATACGTTAGACGACATCTTTACCTCGGTGCAAGGACTTACACTAAAAGAAACCCTCCCACTGACTTGGGGAGATCATTCGCTAATCAAGTTCATCCTCCCAGTCCCCACATTAGGGCACGGGGAGACCACAAAGCCCCCTCCCTCTACCTACATAGTGTGGAATAAAGTAGATAAAATGACCCTCCGAGCACATTTGGAGGACTCACGACCACTACTTAATGTTCACCCAGAGGTAGCTGTTATCGAATACACCGACTGGCTTAACAACGCAGTTAAGGCCTCGGTGCCTACAAAAAAACCTCAGGGAATAGGAGTATCCCTTCTGCCCCCTGGTTCTCGGACGCACTATGGAAGGAAAAGCAAAAGTGCCGTCGACTAGAAAGGTGTTAGAGATCGAACTACCACACAGCTGAAAGAGAGGCATATAGAACCGCCCTAACATAATATAAAAACCTACTGGTATCAGAGAAAAGGGACTTTTTCACCAAACAGATTGAGAAAGCAAAAAAACTCCTCTAAAGAATTATTCGTGGTAGTAAATCAGCTAGCCGTACCCAAGAACACAGGGATTAAGGGCAACCAAAGGTTTTGCGACGATATTGCAGCAGCCTTTAAATCCAAAGTCCTGGACATTTTTAAGGTCTTTGAGGATACATCAGCCCACCTTCCCATTACTCGAACAGTAAGCCCCGAGTTTAAAAATAACACCCTCCTCTGTTTCTCCCCTACGTCCTCAGAGGTAGTGGAAAAACATATAAGAGAAGCAAAGTCGGGGTCTCCTTCTGACCCATGCCCGCCGGCGTTTCTGAAAGAAATAGCGGAAGTGGTGAGCCCTGGACTCACAGAAATCTTCAATTCCATGTTTAACTCTGGTAATTTTCCTTCCAGATGGAAAGATTCCTCCATCCTTCCACTGCTAAAAAAACCCAATCTGGATGGATCCAACCCAAACAACTATCGTCCTATAGCCCGGCTGCCGCTGCCAGCCAAAATAATCGAAAAAATCATGAATACTCAGCTATCTCAATTTATTCGTGAAAACAATCTGCTCGATCACTCCCAGTTCGGCTTCCGTCACGAGCATAGTACGGAAACGGCACTCATCAAAGCCACAGAGGAGATCAGAGCGGTGATGGATAGAGGAGGTACAGCCGCCCTTGTACTCCTCGATCTGTCAGCCGCTTTCGATACCGTGGATCATTTTCTCCTGCAGCAGCGGCTGGAGAGCTTGGGGGTCAGGGGAATGGCTTTAGCCCTGCTGTCCTCCTTTCTCAAGGACAGGAGACTAACAGTATCAGTAGATGGGTATCATTTAGAGCCGTATACCCTCCCGTGCGGAGTGCCACAGGGCTCCTCCTTAAGCCCTTCTCTCTTCAATGTCTATATCTCCGAACTTGCTCCTCTGATCCGGGACTTTGGGTTTAGTCTGACATCCTACGCCGACGACACCCAGATAGTGGTGGCTGCCTATAAGAATCAAGCCTCTCCTGCTCAACAATTTCAGAATTGCATGAGTGCAATAAATAGATGGATGAGTACCCATTGTCTCAAACTCAATTCTGAAACAACTGAGGTCCTAATTTTTGGCAACATGCAACCCAACTGGGGCAACCTATGGTGGCCGGCAGAGATGGGCGAATCACCTAAACCAGCGCACAAGGCAAAAAATTTGGGAGTATGGTTCGACAATAAACTAGCACTCTCACATCAGACAAACGCCATCGTCGCCGCCTCCCACTTTCTTATTAAGAAAATAAGGAAGATCTTTCCTTACATCCCCGCGGACACGAGGAAGACAGTGGTAACATCGCTTATCCAGTCAAAATTGGACTATTGTAATGGGCTATATTTGAACATACAGAAGCAATGCTCAAAAAAATTTCAGACTGTTCAAAACACAGCGGCGCGGCTGCTGGTTAACATTCCTAGGCACAAATCCGTATCCAAAGAGATTCGTGGCCTGCACTGGCTCCCTGTATCACAACGCATCAAATTCAAGGCCCTGTGTCTGGCATACAAAGCATTGACCCACACAGGACCCTCCTTTCTTCAAAATCTATTTGTCTGGTATGAACCAGCCAGACAACTTCGTTCCACAGGGGCCAGACTCCTGACAGTACCTAGAATTCGATCATCTCACTGGGGCAGTCGCAGTTTTCTCTACGGCACTTTCTAAACTCTGGAATACGCTCCCAACTGAGCTCAGAAGTGCTAGCTCCCTCACCATCTTTAGGAAAGGGCTAAAAACCTGGTTATTCCAGAATTAGACGCCTGGTCGGGCCTACTGTGTTCTCAGCGCCAAGACACCCCCGGGTATTTGTGCGCTTTATAAATCACATTAACATTAACATTAATAGGTTCTTTAAGGGCATTATTCACCTCTTTCCTCCATCTCCTTTCATAATGCCTCAGTGGGACTTGAATCTGGTGTTGACTTACCTTATGTGCTCCCTTCGAGCCTCTTCACAGCTGTCCTCTCAGGCTCCTCACTCTGAAGACAGCTTTCCTTGTTGCCATCACCTCTGCTCGCAGAGTGAGTGAGCTTCAGGCTTTCTTCTAACCCCCTATCTTCTCTGTGTATCCGGACAAAGTGGTGCTTAGGACGAGACCCTCGTTCCTTCCTAAAGTAGTTACTCCTTTCCACATAGGGCAAACTATCACTCTGCCCACCTTTTTCCCACCTCCACACCCTTCCAAGGAGGAGGAGAGACTCCACCGTCTGGACCTAAAATGTGCGCTGTCCTTCTATCTGGACCGCACTAAAGATTTCCAGGTGGACGATCAACTCTTCGTTGGCTATGTGGGTGCCAAGAAAGGTCGGGCTCTCCAAAAGCGTACCATCTTAAGATGGGTTGTCCTTTGTATACAGATTTGTTACACTTTAGCAAAAAGGATCCTCTAGTGGGGCTGCGGGTTCATTCTACTGGAGCTACGGCAGCAACTACTGCTTTGTCACGTGGAGTCCCACTTATCGACATCTGCCAGGCGGCCACATGGGCATCTATGCACACGTTCACCAGACATTACTGCCTGGATAGTCAAGTCCGGAAGGACGGCTACTTTGCCCGTTCTGTCCTCCAGGACTTTCTGGTGTGAACTTGGTTCGCAGACCCTCCTCCGGGATTGGTATTGCTGGGATATCTATTCTAAGGTAAGGAATCTATAACTAATAGTCTCTTTCAGATGAACAAGTTACTTACCTTCGGTAACGATGTATCTGTAAGAGACATATATTAGTTATAGATTCCTTACTGCCCCACCCATTCTCCCAGCTCTGCGAACTGACTTCTAGGGATAGGGACTCCCTTGCAGGGCCCTAGTTGTGGCGCACCAGTGGTCAGTGTCTTTCATGGCTCTGCGCTTCTGGCGTGGAAAGTCATGTCAGAACTGACGTCAGCGCGCAGGGGCGGCATCTAAGTAGTCACCGCGACGTCATCCCGGTGACCACGACGGACGCGGAGTTGACCGACGCCACCTTCCAACGCGCATGGGTACTGCTAAGAGAAAAATTCTCTGGATCCAGTCTGACGCCTCGGGGTAATTCTAAGGTAAGGAATCTATAACTAATAGATGTCTCACAGATACATCGTTACCGAAGGTAAGTAACTTGTTCTGTTTTCCTAGCCTGCACCCTGGTCAGACAAGCAAGGCAAATCCTCATTTATTTTATGGTGGTGTTCTTCTAAGAAGCAGATAGCTACCACCTGCAAAAACCACTGTGCAGCCTTGATGCAAATGACTGCTGTGGGGCAGATGCTTCGCTCTTGAATGCCTGAACCATCACTCTCCTTGAGAGGCTCTCGCTCAGACTTAATTTACTATCTTTTAACTTTATTATCAGAAAAGCAAGCCTTGTCATTTGCACATTTGTCTAAGACTATTACATTTCGTCCTTAATACTATGACATGAGTATTTTTTATAACCAGCTCTTATTGTTTTTTGGTCATAACAATACACAAGAACTTCATCCGACAGCAACCTCCCCTGTTCCCCTCCTCCATTGCCTGTCCCGACCCAGTCCCTTCTATCATCGCATCTCTGGGCTGATAAATTAGTTCCTCCTGTTGGGAGCATCAGTCCATAGCCATTTTTCAGTCCGGTAATGTGGGTGGATTGGTGGCTCTCGATTGGCATGCAATGTTTCTCTTGGCCAGCACAGTTGCCAACGCGACCAATGTCCGTTCCCCCTTCTTGCCCTCCAGGTCATCCAGCAGCACTAGTAATGCTACCCTTGAGGTCAGGCCGATGCGTCTGCCTCGTGCTTGGGTGAGAGTTTTGGCTATTAAACTCTAGGGGCCTGATTCACAAAAGTAATCTGAGACACAATCCTAACTTTACGACTTTCGGTATTCACAAAAGGCATTCACAAAATCCTTAATTAAGTTTAACTTAAGTTTAACTTAATTTAGGATTTTGTCTTAAGTTTGTCTTAAGTTTTGGTCTTAAGACAAAATCCTAACTTAAGTTTAACTTAAGTTTAACTTAATTTAGGATTTTGTCTTAAGTTTGTCTTAAGTTTTGGTCTTAAGACAAAATCCTAACTTAAGTTAAACTTAATTTAAACTTAATTAAGGATTTTGTCTTAAGTTTGTCTTAAGTTTTGGTCTTAAGACAAAATCCTAACTTAAGTTTAACTTAAGTTTAACTTAAGTTTAACTTAAGTTTAACTTAAGACCAAAATTTAAGACAAACTTAAGACAAAATCCTAACTTTACTACTCCTAAATGCCTTTAGTGAATACCGAAAGTCGTAAAGTTAGGATTTTGTCTTAGATTACTTTTGTGAATCGGGCCCTAGGTGAATTCGAGGCACTGCCATGTCATATTGAAGAAATCTGCATCTGGGCAGGCCCACAGGAAACACTTGGGTTCGGGTGGCGTGGTGTTAGGTAGGTAATGTGTAAGACGTACAGCTGAATCAACCAAACTCTGTAGGCTATTGCAATTTACCAGGGGGCCATGCATGCTACCCTCCAGTCTACATCATCCAGGGGCCCAACCCAAACCTCCCATCTCTGCTTCAGGGGTGCAAACCTGTCCGGTGTGTTGTTTACAATGATAAATAGACCTTAGATACCCCACCTTGCCAAGACCGCCCTTCATCAGTTCGGCCCCCAGCGGAGGTCAGAAAGCTCTGGGTGATGACAAACCAATGCGTGCCAAATCTGTAGGTGTTTGTGGAATTGAGTGTGTGTGAGCTTAAAGTGTGTCTGCAATACAGCAAAGGTTTGCATATGAGATCCCACCTACACATCCCAAGGGTCTAATTCCCAATTTTGTCGCATTGGCCTAATCCCTGTAATTGTGACGTATGGTTCAAACAGCGACCAGTCCATAATTTAGTTTTTGTGTCAGCTTCTTATCCTATCCTGTGAGTTGGAGGGCCGCTCAGTAGCTGAGGAGCACCACCCTCGAACAGTCCAAAAGACGTGCAGGGACAGTGGTACCATAAAGGAAGTGCATCACCTGGTTGAGACCCAGAAGTGCCATTTCTGCTCTGTATGCCGGGTTGCTCCACCCACGATCAGCTAGTCGCTTATTACCAGGACTGGTGAAGTCCAGTAGTAAAGTTGCATTTCTCCCATCTCTATTCCCCCCTCATATGACGACTGCCTGCATTTGTCCCAAGGAGATGCATGGGGTTCGGCCCTTCCCAGAAAAAGGAACAGATAAGTCAGTGAGACTGACAAACCACCCTTTGGGGATGGGATATGGATAGTTTTGCAACATGTATGGGAATCATGGGAGTACCATCATCTTAAAAAGGGCTACTTTCCCAACAATATGCAGTAGGAGTCTGGCCCATTTCTGTAGCTCTGTCTTTTGTCCTATTGCGGGGGTCAAGGTTAAGAATCCACATGAGTTCCAGGATGATATATATGTAGTCCCCCAAATATCTAAACCTCATCAGTCTGATTGAGATTTTCATTTGCCCATTCACCACCAAGGCCTCGTCGCCCCTCAGTGGCACCAGAAGTGATTTGTGCCAATTTGCACGCAAGCCAGAAGCTCCATAAAAGTTCTTCAGGATCTGCAAGACCCAGGGGTCCGACTCCTGAGGATTAGCTGGTAGAGGAGGACATCATCAGCATAGAGGTCTTTCCTGTCCTCCAGTCCCCTCTGGCACTGCCAGCCCTGCACCTGGGCATCACATCTAATTATTCTGGCCAGAGGTTTAATTGCCAGAGCAAAGAGAAAGGGGGTCAATGGGTAACCCTGCCTAGTCCCCCTGCTGATCAGAAAAGGCTGAGAGAGGGTTCCATTGACCATTATCTGTGCTGCAGGTCCCTTGAAGAGGAGTCAGATGTATTTGCAATATCGGGGGCCGAATCCCACGCGATGGAGAACGTGGTCTAGGTCAGACCCGTCCACGGTATCAAACGCCTTCTCAAAGTCCACCATTAGTAACGCACCAGAATCAGTTGTAACCTACTGACCGACCAGTGCCACGTTAACACGACTGATGAAGTGGCGAGTACTACGGTTAGGCAGGAGGCGTACTGATCCGGGTGGATGAGGTCCCCCCCGAGCTCTCTGGCGGTGATTCGCCAAGGCTTTCGTGAATATTTTGACCTCTGCATTGATCAAGGAGATGGGCCGGTATGCGGCACAGTTGTCTGTGGGCAGACCTGTCTTAGAGAGGGCCACTATGGTAGCCACATCCATCTCCAGGGTAACGATCCCTTCTGCACTGCCTCCGTACAGGTTCAGGAGGTGCGGAATAAGGATGTTTGAGAATCTCCGGTAGTATTCAAGAGGAAACCGTCTGGCCCTATAACATGAATATTTGACATATGAACTCATTGATGCATCATTATACTGTGAGTTTATGTAAATTAAATGATAAATTAAATGATATATTTTAAAATATATGATACTTAAAAAATGCATAAATATGTGCTTTGAATCTAAGCATATAATCGCCTTTCGGAAGCCATATTGAGGGCCTTCAGCATCTTGGACTCCTTCTGCTCTTATCTTTCATGATCACTAATTTGACACCAAACATGCTAAGGTGATGAGCTCAACTTTCCTTTTAGCAGCAATTACCATGAATTTGTCTCTCTCCGGTATTAAGGTCAAACCTTTGGTGCATTCACGGTCATTGCTGGCACCTTCTGGAGACACGCTGCCTTTAGTGGTATTGCAGCTGGTGCGAGTCCCATCTGCGGGCGGCCCATCTGGGCATTCTTTCTCTTTTGAAGTGGTCACAACTAGGGTCCTTGCTATAGATGCATTCAGAACCAACAACCTCTTCACGACTGTTGGGTTTCCTACCCAGAAATCGCAATCTCTTCTCTCTTTCATTAATGCTATGCTGGGACCATTTTTGTCTGTGTTGCAGAAACCTTTCTCAGCCATTGACCTACAGGTGATGAGGAAACGCTGCCAGCACCGGTGAACCCAGCTTTCTTGAAACCCCATCCCACTTTTGAAAGCTGTTTAGTTCAAGCCCTTTCTGCCAATACAAATATTAAAATAATGTGTCAAAGAAGAGGTTGATGCATGAGCAGAAAATGTTTCATTAGGGACTTTGGAGCGCTAGGCGAGTAACTGTTGCTTGCTGAGCAGATTCACAAGTGCATTATGGAAAATTAACAATTATTGGGGCACATGGAGGTATATAATCATATCCTGCAAGTCACCATTTATTGATGGATTGTATTGCCTGCTAAGTGGGCCCTTGAGTGAGATGAGGAGGCAATTCTGAATGTGTTCGACAGGGGACTCCTGTGATGTCCAGGTATGCTGGCTGGATATGCCTTTTGGTACAAAAAGATTATGTCCCAGTGGAATTCAAATATTATGATTCAATTAAAGTAGACCCATTGCTTGGAAGGAATTAATGGTGGTGTTTGACTTTGATTAGATTCTATTGATTAATACGCTTTATCGATTTTTCTGTTTCATTTGATTTCCACTGGGACATAATCTTTTTGTACCATTATCTACCTAGGCCCAGTGGCTTTTGGGTCGCCCCATTGTTATAACTCTTTTGGATATGCCTTTTGGCAGAGATGAGCTTTTTAGAAGGGTAAGGCTCTTGGCATCCCATTGCCAATCCGTTCCTTTCTTCGGCAGTACAGGAATTTATTGGGCTCCTTCGCCAGCTACCGCTGCAGCTGTCCCAGCTATAGCAGTACCAATATGTCATACCCCATAGAACCTTTGATGACAAGGGTTAACTAATATCCCACTCCCAAACCCAGTTGCGACTGCAGTGACCAAACCCATTTGATTTGGTTTCCATTCCCTACCACTATTCCTTGGTGGTGGGATGGTTGTCTCACTTGTTGGAGAACTGGAGTGACCTCAGAGTGGTGGACACACCAATTGTTCATTGGGTTACTGCATCCATTTCCCCCCAAAATGGCTTCCAGTCTCCCTTTTCCGCATCTTCTTGAAAAAGGTCCAAACCTTGCTCCAAAAACAGACTATCAATCCAGCCCCACCCCAGCGTCGTGCCTGAAGCTGCCACGCTCACCATTTCTTTGTGGAGAAATGGCCATTGGAGCAGGTTTCCTTCCCATATTGTACTTATGACATGGAAAAAGTTGTTTTACAAGTACAAGTTCAAAATAGCTCAGGTGGTTCAGGATTTGAAGCTTCAGAACAGTTTGTAGCCCCGACACTTTCAGCAATGACTTGCGGTTCAAAGTGATTTCCCATTCTCTGTACTCCGACCTTCCTCTTCGTAGCGGTATCTCATAGAATTACTGAGTGCCTTGTGGCTCCAAGTCACCATAGCAATCCTAGGCATGAGCAGGAGAATGCTTTCAGCCCAAAAGATGGTGTAAGCCATCTCTGTTTTTTTAGATGTGAAGCCTACTCAGGGCTTTTGCCCATTAGCAGTAGCTTGTAACTGCTTAAATGTCAGTAATATATAAACCTCTTAGAATTAGTTTAGACCTAGCTGTCTTACTTCCCTTAGTAAACAGTAACGTAGTGCAACACCTTATTGATGCACTCTTTGGGGCAAAATGGCCATAGTGTGTTTACACTGAAGGTAGCTCAGACTTTTAGCATTTCCTCACCTGAAAAAGGGTTGCCTCTTCAAGGGCTCAGTAGCAGACTTATTTTTGAAAGGCCTGCAATATGTCTTCCCTCCCAAGGTTTTGCTTCCCACCCTCTTGCAATAGCTTCTGCATGCCAGCAGGTGGCTCCACCCATCTTCATCTTAAAGCCATCTCGCACCGGACATGATGACGTTTAGCCTCATATAGGCTCAACACTGACGTCAGCTCCAAAGCTCTGTCCCTACTAATTCCACTTATTTTTTACCAAAGCCATTTTGCTTCTCTAAACTTATTTGGCAGTATGTAGGGATATGTCCCCCAAAGCCGTAAGCTTCAAATCATGTTGCATAAGTGTAGGAAGCTGGCTCTGTATATACTATACCAAAGTGAGGTATAGTGTGCACAGAGTCCAGTGGATCCCCAAAGGTAGGCAGAGGTAAAGTTAGATAGCACCTCACTCTCTATTTGTGGTAGTGTGGTCGAGCAGTAACGCAGTATCAGAGGACAGTGTTAAGCATTTGTTGTACACACTCGGTCAGCAAATGAATTCACACACTCAAAGACTGAACTTCAGACCAATTGTTTTTGTATAAAAATATTCTTTTAGTTATTTTATTTTCTCGAACCAAGCAAGCCTGGCACAGATAAGCAATAAGTACTTTACAGTAGTAATGCAATTGAAATACAGTTTGAATGATAATTGTATATGCACTTTGATTTGATTTACAATATGGATGCAGAGAAATGCAATACTTAGTATATGCAGTACATAGACTTGAATAGGCTTTTTAGTAAAATAGCAGGTAAGTAACTTTTGAGATTACTAGGCTTACACAGAGTAGTATACTACTCTGGGACATTTCCTGAAAACAGGTAAGTAAAATCGTTTTTGTTAGATTATGCAATTTTAAAAAATTTCTTTAGTTTCTCAAACTCCACACTTTGAAAATGTTCACAGAAAAACAGTCAATGTTATCCTATGGAGGAAAATAGTGTTTTCGGTTTTGAGGTAAGTATTTGGTAGTGGGAGTTGAAGTTTGGGGGGTAGACTCAGGGGTCCCCCAGGGTCAAGGATGCACTCTTGTTACTCCCTCAGCGGCACTAGGGCGGCCGGGTGCAGAGTGCTGAGGCCCAATGTTATCCAATGGGGGATAGGGGGCCACCGGTTGGTGGCTGCTGGCAAGCAGGCCACTAGGTTGTGGGAGCAAAGCTCCTGGACTTTAGCTCAGGGCAAATGGGGAAACAAAGTAGCACCAAAGGTGCACCCTCAGCGGCACTAGGGCGGCAGGGTGCAGAGTGCTGTTTCGACGTCGGCGGGGACGAAGGTCTTCTGGGTGCGACCACCACTTCGAGAGGTAAGTTGGGAAGTTAGGGGTTGGTTAGGCACCGTCGGTTTGGGCACACAAGACCGTGGGGCGTCGGGTGAAGGGGCGCCTTTTGGGGTCGGATCTTCTTACCAGCTCTTGGTCCTGGTTAGGGGGGCCTTCTGGATTTAGGCTGCAGGCGTCGGCTGGAGGCTTGAGGCAGGTCAGGGGTCGCCGGATCTCGGGTCAGGATCGCCGGGGTGACTTCCTCGTGGTGTTTGCCCACTCGAGCTCGGGCCGTGGACGGCGGGTGCAGAGTGGGGCGGATTCACTGTGTCCGGCCGGAGCCAGAGGTTGCAGGTGAACAAATCTGGTGTTCACGGGAGATAAAGTCTTTGTGCTTGAAGGCAGGTTGGTCCTCTGGGGTTTTTGAGGTTGCTGGCTGCAGGACACACCGGGATTTCGCAGGAGCAGGTTCGAGGTGGAGACAGGCCGGTAGGGCTGGGGCCAAGTCAGTGGGCGTCTTCCTCTTGTTAGCTTCGGCACGGCTGTTCGGTCCTTCTTCTTTTCTTGTTGCAGGTTCTTGTCTGAGGAAGCAAGTTTCAGGGGTGCCCCTAAATACTAGATTTAGGGGCGTTTCAGGTGAGTAAAAGGCAGGGACCGATGGGTCCCTTCCCTGGGGTGCGTACACCCCCTATTATGCCACCCTCCAGTGGGAGGGGGCATGAGCCTGTCCCTGGTTGGCTGAGTCCCCCCATCTTCAAGATGGCGTGGACTGAGAGTTGTGCTTCACCTCGCTGCCCCCACCTAAGGGGTGGAGTTGGCAGAGGTGGGCACACCTCTCTTCCTCACTTGTTTTTCCCGCCGGTTCTCCTGCCCAAAGTGGGGGTCAGAACCAGTGGGGACCAGTTGCTGAGAGCAGCAAGTGGCCTGGGGAAGCTCACAAAGGCGGCAAGCCTTTGAAGCTTCCCCTTCGTGAACCCTGCCCATCCTGGGGGAGGAGGCTTGGCACCTCGTCCCAGGATGTGCATTGTGTCAGGCCCCAGAGAGCAGCAGGCTCTCGACCCAGGGGTCCAGAAACATGTCTGGTGGTGGCAGCTGAAAGCAGCCACTCAGCCTGGACACTAAATATAAATGTAAATCCGTATTTGTACAGCACGAACTACTCACCCTTACGGGTCTCAAGGCGCTGGGGGCCGTAGTGGAAATTAAGTGAGCTATTGCCCAGAGTCACAAGGTGCTGAGCTGAGCTGCCACCGGAGCCGGGGATCGAACCGTGAGCCCTGTGCTCCGAAGTTAGCTGCCCTGACCGCTGCACCACACCTCTCCACTGAGGTGGGTTAGTTTTCAGGGGGCATCTCTAAGATGCCCTCTGTGTGCATTTTTCATTAAATCCCACACTGGCATCAGTGTGGGTTTAATGTGCTGAGAAGTTTGATACCAAACTTCTCAGTTTTCAGTGTAGCCATTATGGTGCTATGGAGTTTGTAATGACAAACTCCCAGCACCATATACTCTTAATGGCAGCACTGCACTTACAATGTCTAAGAATGGACTTAGACACTGTAGGGGTACAGGGCTCATGCACCTGTACCCTCACCACTGGTATAGTGCACCCAGCTAGAGGGGTGACTGATCTATGCCAGGGCAGTGGTTTGTAGGCATGGCACACAGAGATGTGTGCCATGTCGACTCTTCACTTTGTTCTGCACTAAAACATGCAGCCTGCAAAGGCACTGTGTGTGTGTAAGGGTACAGGACCTCTAAGGGTGGCACAATAAGTGCTGCAGTCCTTAGAGGTCTTCCCTGGTCACAGTGCCCTGGGTACCTGTGGTACCATTTACCAGGGGCTGACCTGTGGCCAGAGATATCAATTGGGTTAGTTTTGGGGAAAGAACACAGGCCCTGGGAACCTGATTGGCAGGGACCCAGGGCACATCAAGTAAAGTGCATCAGTAGTCTGGCAAAAAGTGGGGGGGTTACTTCAACAGAAACCCACTTTCCTACAATATGTTACAAACAGGTGTAAGTTTTGGGTTGGACAACATCTGACTGTGGTGCCTAGGTAGCAAACATATGACTCAGACTTGTGACAAATTATTCTCCTTGATTCACCATAAAATCATCATGGAGCAGGAAGCCAAGTTCTATGTCGCTGGACAAAAGAAACGAAGTAGGCCCGATCCAGATGGCACGTCAGATTCTGGTTCAGATCACCTTTGTGAGATAAGTCAAAGGCAAAGTTGAAGGACAAACCAAAGAAGAAAAACAGGAAAATCAAGCAAAGCTTTTTGATGTCCAGATGCTCCCGCTCAAGGGTTTGGCCATGCAGCTGATGTCTGAGTAACACGATTCCGGTCTCTCCTTCCTTGTTTAACCCAATGTTGACTCTGGAGAAGAAATTCTTGAGGCCATTGACGCACTGAAGTAGGTTGAGATCTTCAAAGAGGCCATGCTGCAGATTTTCAAACTCATTCAGTTCCAAGGTTACGACGTCCGTGCAGAATCTAGATAACAAGGGTGATTTTTTAGAAGTCTGTTGAGGGATATTTTTTATTGTTTGTGCTAATTTTAGAGCGCTCCGGTTCGCCAAACCGCCACTTCCTGGTTCTATCTTGGGCACACGGCGCACCTCCATTTTGGGTGTTGGCGGTCTAGTGCTGCTCTTTCCTTTTGGGCAACGCCTGTATCCGACCATATGGGAGCGCCGACGCGGAGCAAGTTCCAAGCCTACGGTCACTGTGTAGAATCTAGATAACAAGGGTGATTAAAAAAAATCTTCATGGGGAATCTGTTGGGGGATTTTTTATTGTGTGTGCTATTTTTAAAGCCCTCCGGTCTGGAGGGGGTTTCTCTTTTTAAACCACCACTTCCTGGTTCTATCTTGGGCACACACCGCACCGCCATTTTGGGGGTTGGCGGTCTGCTGCCGCTCTTTCCTTTTAGACAACGCCTATATCAGGCCAAATGGGAGCACAGACGTGCAAGTGGCGCACCAAAGGCAAGCCTGTCTGCGTCCGTCTGTGCCTGGACGACGCTAGAGGCCAAGACCCCTACCCATTTTGCCTTAAAATCGTATACAAGGGAGCAACTCATGAAGTTTAAAGCTGAGGGTATGAGCGCTTTCTGTAATACTTTGGATTTTAATAAAGATAACCATCCTTTAGAATGTAAACACTATTCATTTGCATGCAGTACAATTTTAACACCCTCTTCAGCTATACCTAAAATCTCTTCCCACAAAATTACATCGCTTAAACTACAATGGTCACAGCCTCAGAATACGGTGAGGAACTGCTATGCGTTTTATTTAATGCTTGATCCCTTGTTAAGCACTGCTATGAGTTTAGCGACTTAGTAGAGAACTACTCACCTGACACAGTGTTCTTAACCGAAATCTGGGCAGACCAGACCTGCAACCCAGAACTAGTGATTGCAGCACCCAAGGGATATATCTCCTTTAGGGTAGACTACAAGGACAGACGAGGAGGAGGGATTGCTATTATTTATCAATACCACCTAAACATTATGGGGGAGGAAGTTCCCAAGTTGATTGCAAGGCTTTAATGTTTAAATGTAAAATTAACAATAGGGAAGTGTTTACGGACCACCAGGCCCAAAAACTAAGTTTCTATTTACATTAAACAAATATATTGAGTCTTGTTTGCAGTATCCCAATTTTAGGAGATTTACATTTTCATCATGAAGATCATAAGAACACTGATACAGAGCAATTGATAGATAATCTTAACTCCTTTGATTTGGTCTAACTAGTCGATCAAGCCACACACACGGCTGGGCATGCATTAGATGGCATTTTCTCCAACTATAATGGCTCAAAGATTAAATCTCTTTTACCATTGATGTGGTCAGATAACAAAGCTATATTGTTTACTCTAAAAACCCTAAAAAAAGCAAATCTAGGTAAGAATTCACAGCAGTGTCTCAAAAGCAAAGCCTGTAAAAAGATTGATTCAACAAATTGTTTTGAGACCCTGGCGAACACTCTCTGGTACATCTAGATCTGCACACAGCAGCCTTGAATTATAAGGACTAGATTAATGCTGCAGTTGCCTTAACTGTTCTCCAAAAAACCCTAATAAAATGTAGAAGTAAGCTCACTGCCCACTAGTTTTCAACAGAATTGAGACTTTTTAACGAAAGTGTAGACACCAAGAAAGGGCATGGAGGGACAATATTGTGAGACAGAAAAATCCAAATAAAAACAACTCTTATCGGAATATAAGCAGCCGATTGTTGAAAAGAAATCAGAATATTTTACGGATAAAATCAAATTGGCAAAGAACTCTGTGGAGGAGTTATTAAATACAGTTTAAAAATTGGTTAGTCTGGATACTCCTAATACTGTTGTACCGGATCAGCTGAGGTGTAATAAGATAGCTAATTTCTTTCAAGATAAGATCTAGGAAATATATGGTTAATTTACACATAGCCAGAATACTAATAGCTTAAGTGACGGTTTATATAATGTTCAGATGCCCTGGGACACTTTACTAGAGTCCCTCTGCTGACGAAAGAGAAAGTGATTCAGCTTATTGAATCTACAATATCTGGCTCACCGTCAGACCCCTGTCCTCCATCTACTCTACAATTAGCATCAAAGATAATTTCAAGCCACCTTACCACACTTTTGAATTTAAGTATTCAAACAGGAATCTTTCCCATTGTCTGGAAGAAAGCAGCCATTCTTCCCCTACTGAAAAAATCTTCCCTGGATCCTAAGGAGGCAAAAGGTTTTAGGCCTATAGCTCGGCTTTCTTTCCCAACTACAATATTGGAAAACCTTTTCAACTCTGGACTTTCAGAATTTGTAGATGCAAATGAAATCTTAGTCCCTGTGCAGTTGGGTTTCAGGAAAACCCACAGCACAAAGTCAGCCTTGGTTGCAGCAATGGAAGAAATTAGAAAGAATACGGACAGGGGAGGGAAAGCGGCACTGATTGTGTTAGATCTTTCTGCCGCTTTCAATACTGTCTCCCATTTTGTACTTACCAATGTTATATTCCATATAGGTACCCTATATAGGCGCATGTAACATCGCAACCTTTCACCTACATCCTTCCCTACATTGCATACATAACGGTTCTTAGGCACTGACCGTTTACCTAGATATGACACTGTACTCAGAACGCGGGTTTTTCCCTGGTTCGATTCTCATACATTATGCATGAGGCTTCTTGGAAGCACAGCAGGACTATAACAGTAGGATTACCATCTCCTGTATAATATCTCTGTATAAAGTTCAGGCCCAACGTCATCCTTTAGGCCGACACATTAACACAGCAAGGTAGGACCCCTGGGGAGACCTATGGGTATATATACAGCACATCTTGCTTAGGAAGATAGAGGAGACCGTGACTTCCCGGCTGACACACTGACCAGAGACGCTGAGGTTCCTGCATGCAGACGCTCCAGCTAGCAGTGGTCTCAACATCCCTCGCGGGGTGCCCAACTCGAGACCAGGACGGGGTCCCACATTCTCTAAACTCTCAGGTAATGGGGTGGACTAGATCCTAGAAGGATTCTTGGCATAACACATACATAGATGCTAGGTACATTTAGGTACATCTAGTTAGGGAGGCATCGTAGGAGTACGCACTTTTTATCATGTGTTTTATGTACTTGTATATATTCATGATTTATGCAAGATGGTAGAACTATACCATCCCTTTACTTTCATAGTACTGCTAATCATATATCTCTGCTACTGTCTAATGGTTGTTGCAGCTCATCTATTATACACTAGAATAACAACTGTTCAATAAATACTTATTGAAACACCCTGGCTGTTTATTCTGTGTATCTCTCTGAGACAAACTAAGTAAGCACGAGTGACTGAGCGAAAGGTAGTATATTGTTTCCACGATCCTGGGGGATCAGGGTTGTTATGTTCTGAGGTTGCCAAGAACTATTCTCTCCCCGAGAAGAGGAGACTCTAGTGGCACTGTGAGCTAGCTAATACAGAGAGGCTAACGTTTCCGGTGGGGGTGCTCGGAATCCGTCCGCCACCAAACCCACAGTTTATGTTATCCTAACGCGCAGATCCTGTATAGGATATATTGGAACTACACGACACCAAGCGGCTAGAAAGTATAGGTGTTGGTGGATCAGCGCTTACTCTGTTGATATCCTTTCTTGTGGACAGAGAACAGATGATTGCATTTTGGTGATTTTACATCCACATATCTTCTGTATTGCCCTGTGCGGTCTCTCAGGGATCTTCCATGAGTCTGACCCTCTTTAATATATATGTGGCACCTCCGGCCAAACTGATTAGATTGTTTGGTTTCTCCTCTGCATCCTATGCAAATGATACACAGATTGTAGCTTCAATCTCGGGAGATCCATTAGAGGTTGCAAATCATTTTAGATCTTGTATGTGGGAAGCTGGGAGCTGGATGGGCACCAACTGTCTGAAATTAAACTCAGAAAAAACAGAGGTCCTACTGTTTGGAAAAGACACTACCTTTTGGAATCCCACCTGGTGGCCTCAGGGATTAGGTCCTTTACCGCCTCCTGTCTCTAAGGTCAGAAACCTAGGGATTATTTTTGATAGCAGGCTCACGCTCTCAGAGCAGATATATCAAACTACTTCTGCACGTTTCTACCTCATAAGAACATTGAAAAAGACATTGCAGTTCATCCCCTTTGATTTACAAAAAATAGTAATCACGTCCTTAGTGCTGTCTAAGATTAATTACTGTAATGCCCTTTATTTGGGCATCCAAAAAAGACACGTAAGCAAATTTCAGGCACTTCAAAACACTGCTGCCTTTTGCTGATGAAAATTTCCAAACACTCATCAGTCTCTCAAATTATCAAGCAGCTGCACTGGCTGCCTGTGGGAAAAAGAGTGGCTTTTAAAGCGCTGTGTCTGGCCTACAAAGCGCTTCATGGTAGAGGCCCTCACTATTTGAGGAAAGTCTTTTGTTGCTATTGGCAGAGTAGATCTCTCCGCTCCAGCCATACTAAATGTATGGCATGTCCAAAAATTAAGAGAGCCGCCTGGGGAGGGAGAAGTTTTTCAGATGTCACCATAAAGTTATGAGTAAGGGTATAAATGTATCAAAGCATCTTCTACCCTCTTGTAGTTTGGCAAACAACTAACCACATGGCTCTTTTCACAAAGCAGATTCTTTAATACCATCATCTCTGCCTTATAGATCTGTTCTTATTTACGGATGCCAGCGCCAAGATGCGTTAGGGCATACGAGCGCTCTGCAAACATATTCAATATCAGTATCCTGGCTCCCTCTGGCGCGACCTTCTGGTCAGTAGACCTTTTGGCCCCTCCCCAGTGTTGACAGACCACAGACAAAATCAGTCCACTCTATGTCCTGCGCCAGCCATGCATCAGCTGATCTGCTGCAGGCACTGCCACTTTCTCTGACATAGGCACTACCACCAGCTCCGCCATTGGCACTACTACCAGCTCTGGTGACGCCAGTTCTCGAACTGGTTCCGGATGCGATTCGGATCCCTCTTCGGTGACAGTTTGCCCTATTTCACTTTACACCATAACTAAGACACAACCCTTTTTGGCTGAAGGCTCTCTTCCAGTTCTTCTGTTTTGCTAACAGTACCATTGGAGGACGACGGATCTTTCGGTCTGGACTCTGATGCCATGAAGGGCCTTCAGCCTCTGCAGCATGATGAAGGTGATGATGAGGCAGATAAGTTACTCAACCCACACTATAAAGAAGCTGGTTTACACGTTGATTTGCAAAATGCCAGTGGGCTGCTCCCACCTGCAAAAAATAATCATTTACTCCCCTACTCAACCTGCTGTACCCCTACTGTCCACCCCCACCCCACACAGAAGACCCCACACACATTTACCCCGTGCTCAAAGCAGGTAGGAAATGCATCATTAAAACTCCTCGAAGTAGGGAATGTGCTGCAGAATGCCACATAGTAACTCTATGTCGTACTGTTATTCCCCATTCTGCTGAGAATCTCAACGTGGAGTTCTGCCTATGTGATAATCAGGGACCAAGATGTAGATTTGGGTGGTTAGTGGTGCCCAGTGGCTGACAGATAGTCACAGCAGGAGCAAGTGGTAGCGGCTCTCACTGGCAGCACATTTGAATTGAGTGATGTTGCCTTCAAATTGATGATAGTCTACGGGTAGAGTGGCCTGGTCGTGACGTACTAGCTTAGAATTTTAAACTTTAGGAGGGGAAAAAGCTTGATCTCAGCTTAATCATCACCCTAAGAGGTACCATCTTGACATAGTGTGTTTTCTAGTCTGAATTTGCTACAGTAATTGGGTCACTTTTTAGTGAACTGAAATGCAATGTAATTCAGATGGTGAATGTGCAATGCATATTCTGTTGAAATCACACACTGTCATTTTGCACCAGTACTCCAGTAATGCATTATCGTAGATATGTAAACCACACCAAGTGAGAGATTTAAAATTGCTCCCTAAACTTCCAGGTTTCCCTGATCCATACGTAATGAGGTGCTCCAGTCCAGGTTGTTGATTTTTAATTCTGGGACATGTAGTCCCGGTTTATAATGGAGTAAACAAGACTACAAGTCCCAGAATCCAAAGAAACAAGCATTGGCATAGCCAATAGGTCTCGCCTTGGGACCTTATAAGTGTTTAGTTATCCAGCACAATATCCTTGGTGCAACAACATCAACTGTTGCATGGTTAAACACTTATAAGGTCCCAAAGGCGAGACCTATTGGCTATGCCAATGCTTGTTTATACATACTTGAGTGTTAACAATTGCTAAACAAAAGATTTTTACAATTTTTAGGATCTACAAAAAAAACTTTTTATTGTTCTCAGCTTTTTATAAGAAATTGTATTGTAGTGGTTTTAATTAACTGAAACAATAAATATTTTGAACTAGAATTAATTTCTTGAGGAAACAGAGGACTTTAACCTGTAGCTCTAGAATTCAGCCTGAAGATGTCCACCGTGCTGACATCGGGGACCACTTTGCCAACAGAGAGCACAAATCTTCACTCAGTGCACCTGATAATAGTTTTGGCACTTACCATCAATAGATGTATTTATTTTATTTTATTTTAAAAGTTTTATATAGCGCTGGCTAGACCCGGAGGCATCAGAGCGCTTTACATGAGGATATCGTTACAAGGTTACATCAGTTACAAGAGCTTGGCATAAAGGTAATGAGTTACATCAGTTACTTGAGCATTAAATAACATAGCACACAACATCAAAGGGGTATAGAGGGTAATGGGGGAAATGTAAGGGGGATAGAATGCAGATCAGGTCTCAGCAGACCAGCCAAAGGGGTGAAGAACTACAGGGGATACCAGGAAGTCAGAGTCAACAAACAGATAGGGTTATTAATGAACAACCACATCCAGAGCCGGGATCCCTCACTGCGTCGGGTCGCAATTAGAGCTGAAACGGGTCCGAGGGAGGGGGCAAGAAAGGTGCCTCACTGAGGTCAACAAGAGGAGAGGGGAGAAAGGTCACACAAGAGGGGGTCGAGTTAGGGCAATGGTAAGTCCGGCGGAATAAGGCACTAACCAGTGGGGTAAATCAGTCTGGGAGGCTTTCCACTCCGCAAAATGGAGGATCCAGGACATGGACCCCGAAAACCTCGCCACAAAATGGCGGGACTGCGGGCAAACAGAAATCCGGTCTTAAAGACCAGCAAGAAAGAAAAACATACCCCAGGTACAAGTCAGAGTGGGGGGGCGGTCACCCGCACTGTATGGAGGAAGGCTGGAGGTCATCGATCCCTCATGCGTCGTCGAGGTCAGCGTGGGGAGCCCAGGCAGTGGCCTCGGAAGAAAAAGGCAGCAGCGGGGTCAGGAGGGCGTGTCGACAACAGGAAGGGAAAACAAACTCAGCGGTACGGGCAGCCGACTCGGCCCACACAGGTGGCTCAGTCGGGGGAAAACACGATCTGTGCGTCCCTGCCGCAACCCCGGAAAAGGCACAGCAGGTCGACAGGCCACCTCAGCACAGGTCCAGAGAGGCAGGAGGGGCGATCCCCAGCCACCACACATGCAGACACCAATGCAGCCCAGTCTGGCTTCGGCCGCGATGTACCGAATCAGCAATCAGCAGACTCACGGGGTCCACCGGATGGTGGGGAGGCTCACCAATGCTGCACCCCCACCAGCAGACTCACGGGGTCCACCGGATGGCGGGGAGTCTCACCGATGCAACACCCCCAACGGCCGTTCACGGCAGAATCGTCAGTGTTTCTTCAGAGAGGCGGGGGCAAAAAAAGGAGACACAGCGGAGAGACGAGGTAGAACAGTGCCCGATGTCCGGCTGGATAGGTGACGGCTGAGGCGGGGACCGGAGCCAATTCTCCTCTATAGCTGTCTGGGCAGCTCCACCGGGCATCGGCCATGTTGCTCGGGCTCCGTGTTCAGCACCTCGATCAAGTTTCGTTCAAATATCTCGAGCCAGACGCGGGGGAATTGTAGAGACGAGGACCGTAGTCAGACGTGACCCCAGGTGAGTGAAAGGTTCAAAGGGGGGGGAGGGTAGAATATCCGGGGATTTGAGCCAAAAAGGCAATCCCTAGCCGGGAGCTCCCAGCCGGAGCTCCTCACCTGACGGCCATCTTGGAATTCATGCATATAGATCCATTACATCTCTCAATTTATACTCTTCTTCTTGTCCTTCCTAGATCCAATAAATATACAAGACAGTGATGGATGGAATGCTTGAATTAATCTCAGCCACTGGTAATTAGTCGGGCCACATCCCAAACCATCGTTATTTTGAACACCATGCCACCTCAGTTTGGACCCATCTATAGCAAATCAGTCTTGACCCTGCTCCAATAGGAACAGTCCAGCCCAAGCTGCCAGGTCAAGTCCACCCTTCCTTGATTCAAGGCATCGGAAGAACATATTAAGCAGTCTTAAAAGCTAAGTCCTTTGCAAGATCCAAGGAACATATGATCATTTTTATATGAAAGAATACAAAATATTTATTGAAGCCCTCTCCCTCGATTTACCATTGCAGTTGATTTATTAATTACTAGGTCCTCCCAGACATTATGCATTCATTTGCTTGTACTGGCTCGGCAACTAGATAATAAAAAGCTTGTTAAGCACATCTGGCCTTCCAGCAAGAAATGAGATGTATTCTGCAGCTTTTTAAATGCCAAATATCAGTATATCACTAAGCATATACAGTAGCAAGCAATTTCACAGTTCAGCTTGTACAATTTCCTTAATTCACCTCATAACTTCCTTCGAACTCCACAAACCTCTTCTCTGCAACCTTTTCAAAATGTATTAGTTCCAGTCCTCAAAATTTGAGTATCGTCTACGAAGTGTTTACATAGCAAGTATTTAAATGTGTAGTTTATGTATAGTGTTAAATAGTTTGCATGAATAAACTGGAACAAAACTTCCTAGAATTGAATATACTGTTGTAGTATGTACACACAGGTGACCTTTGTGGGTCTGCATGCATTTATATCACATCTACAGTGGGGTGATGTGCACGAGAGCTTTTTTAAAGGTGTTGTAAAGCGGGAATTATAGGTACTGGGATGTGTTTAAATGTTGCCTGCTTGATGGTCGTTCGTGAAGGGGTCTCAACAAGCACTGGGGTTGTTTTTTGCGGTGAGGCAAGTATCTGCTGTCTCTTTGAAAGTTAAAGTGTCTCTAAAAAGACTGTTAAAATCTGCATTCCTTTAGGGTACAATTTAAAAAAAAAAGTTTCTTTCTACAGGTTTACATCCACAGATTGCATGCTATCTCAAAAAATGTCCACGTGCTAAATTCCTGAAACCCTGCATGAAAAATGGACCGCGTCTAAAACTTCAATTTTTCCCTCACTCATTTATTTTGAAAGCCTCTCTTCTACATGCCTCTTGTGGATATAGCATACTCTAAATAACATGCCTTTCTTAATCTCTCCTTCATGAAAACCACACCCCTGCAACCTAATATTATATGGTCATTTCATCAACCATTCGCTTCTCACCTAACCCCCTCTAATGATCACACCCAATGCATTAATGTTCTACAAAGAAACTAGAGAAAATGCATGTTGTGGTTGCTTTGAGAGCACGAGACTAATCGCAATAACCAATGGATTGACTAAGTTTAGGCTCCCAGATAGTGTGTTACTCGCTGTAAATCACTTCCACCACTCGTCAGGGGTAGTACGCACTATATTAATGCAACTTCAATTCAATTCAATGTAGCCATCAAACACAATGTGGTGCCCTAACTTTACGAACCTGTGACCACTTACGAGTACACTTTGCTACTCCTGCACAGTCTGCCAACAACATAATGTTCAGAGATCGGCTTTTATAAACCAGACAAGTGCTTCTCAAAGTTTACTGTTTGCACCACGCTGGGAGACTCAGAAGAATTCACACATTATTATTCTCAGCAGCTTGCCTAAAGGAAAAGATAAAAAAAAAAACTTCAGCTCTTCAAAACCACAAAGCAGGCGATGTGGTTGACCTCTGTCCGGTAGTATGTTTACTTTGGATAGCGAACATAAAAACACACACACATTCCTACCTGGTCTAGAAATCTGACTGCCATTTTGAAAGTCCTGCAGCCAGGTAAAAGCTCGGATTTCTCCCACAGAACCAAGGGGTGTTTATTTACAGATGCGGCCCCGGCACTTCACGCCTGTCACCTCCTCCACACGCACCGGACTTTCATCTGGAAAACCTTTCCAGGAGATTTCCGTTCAAAGATTTTATTGTTGAAGAACGCTGTCCACAGTAAAGTGTGGCGTTAAACGCACTTTGCAACAGAAAGTGCAGCAGTGCCAGTGCAGTAGAGCAAAATGCGAGCCTCGCGCCGCTCTCTCCAGTCTGAAAGCTGTAAGAGAGGACGGCCCAGCCCACCTACACACAAGAGGGCGCCCACACCCAACAACTCAGTAACCTGATCAGCAAGACTCCAGAGATATGAAAGCAACTACGATTGCTGTTTGCAGTAAACAATAGATGGACGGAGCCACCTTGTAAAGCGCTTGAAAAACAGGTGAAATTGCAAAATCACTATCCCTGAATTTTCCGTCAGGTTCATTGCAATGAATTGCTGCAGTCCAAGCAAATCTGAAAAAAGCGCGCGCGCCTCGCGCTAAAAGTAAAAAAAAAGACGAGGAGAGGAGGAGGCAGCAGGGGGAGAGGAGAGAGGAGGGGGCCTGCGCCTGTTTCCCTTGCGGGAGCGAGCAGGAACCATCTGTTAATTACAAACAGATGGTTTTGAAAGCTCGCTCCCGCAAGGGAATCGCCAAACGTGCACGCGTTGCCATTGAAAGCAATGCAACGCGTGCACGTTTTTGGGGCCAAAACTGAATCGATTTCTAAAGGTCTTTTTCCAAGCAGCGCATGCGCGCTGCGTAGGCGAGACCTAAAAACCTAAGCTGGAGCAGCTAGTCACGCATGGACCTGGGAAACTTGGCAAGGCTGGGCTCTTTCTTAAATTTAGGAATCCCTTTTTTGGCCGTCTGAGCTGGCAGTACCCACCGCTGTTCTTTTGGTGTTTCACTTCATTAAAATGTAAGCGGAATGTCTGTGAAGGAAATATTTTCTTCTGAAGAATGGCAAACAACAAAAAACATGTGTCAGGAGATTTCCAGCATACCTGAACAAATATTTTTCTACAAAAATAACTAACATGTGTTACTGAACTGAATGCATCATAATGCGTTGTGGGAAGATTGGTGCAGCATGCACTGCTCTCTAGTTTCCCAGGTCTATGCGTGAGTAGCTCCTCCTGTCCAGGTTTTTTCTTTGCATTCCGAGACTTGTAATCAGTGGCGGCTCCTTGGCTAAGGCGGAGGAGCGTCGCCCCACTGCCTTTAGAAGTGAAAAAATAAATAAAAATAAAATGATAATAACTTGCGTCATTATCATTTTATTTGTTCCTGCTGCGGCGTCTCAGTGGGGCGGATCTACTCTCCTCTCAGAGCAGGGGGAGGAGTGGTGGGCACAATGTAAGTGCCCATGAATGTTTGACCGGCCATTTTGGGCCGGTCAAACATTCATGCACACTTTGCATATTCTCCATGCAGGCTGCATGACAGCCTGCATGGAGAACATGCCCAGGCCCCCATTCCCTGGCTGAGCACCGAACCACGGCTATGGGGAGCCTGGGAGCCCGGGCGCTTCCTGTTTCAACAGAAGAAGCCAGGAAGAGTACGGAGGAGAAGTGGCGGCGGCCGGCCAGCCAGCAGGTAAGTGATTTTTTTAATTTTATTTTTTTACCCTCTTCCACTAATTCTCCCCTCCCCACTGCTGCTTCCCAGGAGCAGCCGCCCCTGCTTGTAGTTCAGATTTCATAATGCCAGCAAGAGGTCTTCAAATCTCAGAATGGAAAGAAAATGCCTGAAATGGATTAGCTACTCATGCATGTACCTGGGATACTGGGAGCCAGTGATAGTGCGACAAGAATGTTCTATTCACTTACTTGTTTTTTCTGATGCTTTATCCATTAATTTATTTATGACATGGGTACAGTTTTGTAATTGGGTTTGTTTACTTATCTTTTTTTGCGGATTTTCCTTAGAATGTTCATCTGAGCTTAAGGAGGACCAGGACACCTCTGACAACTCCAGTGGCTACAGTACAAGTCCCTTCAAAGATTCTGCATTGGGTGAATATTGCATGATTTGTATGAATGGGCGATTTATTTGTGATGTAGCTGAAGTTGCCACTGTAAAATCCATCACATCCTGTTTCACGTGATCATTAACAATGGATCTTGTTGAAATTAGCATGGTAGACTTCTTGAAGAATGATTCACCATGGTGTTAGACCATGAATTAGTTGAAAGTCTCATGGTAAGTTCCTCTCGGAATGTTTCACCATGGCCTTATAACCCTTCCCTTACCTTTGTTTTCACAGTAGCACCGACTGTAGAAATCCTGCATGAGCCGCTCCATTACACGGGTGGGACATCGAGGGGCTTCATGACCCCTCCACAACCCATGATCTCACCATTTTGTTTAGAGACCACTCATATCTCTTTGCCCTTGCTGCACTGTATACATGCTCTGTTCACATTGGCACACCTCACTTACCTCTGTTTTGTACTTTTGTGGAAAATTGTTTTACTTCCTCTGTGTCGCTTATTCTGTGTTCTCTCCTGGTGTGTTCATCCTGGGGCAGAACTTGTGTGCCACTGCCAGTTTCATTTGTATTGTTGGACCATCTGCAATGCATACCCCTTAGTACCACGTGCCTTTTACACACTGAACTGTGTAAACGGAGCTTGGCAGCTGTGATGCCCTGTCCCTTCCACCAAGAGGTAATAGTGATATTCTTTAAAACAGTTTATGGAGTCTGTATTGGTGAAACTAGTAGAAAGGCTTGTGAAAGGCTGCAGTTCTCACCTCAGTGATCAGTGCTCATCACAGTGTGCACGATAGAAGATGGTGCATAGCGGATACACTGTAGGACAAGTACTATGTTAAATTCTCTTAGTTGAATGATGAGTGCCATATTGGTTTTGAGCTGATCTGTGAAAAACCTTGGCTCAAAGACCAGTCCACTTTGAAAGACTTCAAGATCTTCATCGACTTCCATTTTGCTAATTTAAAATGATCTCACCTCCTTTGGCATCATTTGTAACCCATAACTGGTCGAAATAACTTTGGCTGGAACACCTACCATCGAGTAGAACTGATCCAGGGCATTTTCTTTGTTAATTCTACATCATGCTCTGGCATTCATCTGCCGGTGTCACTATTCAGAGCATTTTCTTCCACTTCGAGACCCTCCATTGTGGAATCCAATAGAGAACATCTAATGTTGTTTAGAGACCTCTCATGTCTCTTTGCTCTTCCTGCATTTTATCCATCTTGTGTTTGACACTTGGAGATTATTATGACTCTGGTCCACACCCTCATGCACATGTTATTTTGCTTCCTCACTGAACTCCTCTCTGTTGTTCCTTCTTTGTTTGCCCCTGATGCAATCATCCTGGGAGAGCATATATCCTGTGGAACATGTATGTAGTACTGCCATTGTGGATTGGACTATTACCCTGACTTACTCTAGCCCTGTCAACCTGCCTTTGACACCCCCTACGTGTCTTCGTATCCCTTCAGGGAGCTGTACAGCTGTTAACATGTGCCTCGTAGGCTCGGTTTGCCAGCCCCTCAGGGCCACCCTCTCCAATCCTTTTCCTTACTTCCCACCCCATGATGCTTGCAGAGGGTGTCATATGTTGTCATGTGAATTAATTTTTAAGGGTTAGTAATTGTTCTTCGCTGAGTAAGAAAGCTCATGACAGAAGTGGACATCTTGTCCCTGTTGGGTTACTTCTGTACAACTGATGGTACCTGTGGGGCCATCCCTAATTAGGGAGGGTATCCTTGGCGTGGCTCTAGATGATGTAATATCACATCCTGCCATGCCACATTGTCACGTTACATTATGTCACCCTTATTTGTAAAGGAATCAAATCTCTTAGAGGTTTTGGAACCATAGGTCACAAAGAATCAACCACCAGGTTAGCCACCAATTAGTTGTTAAAAAAAGATGATGTTCAGTTGCTTCCATAACAGGAAAAGCTTAGATTTCCACCACATCTCCCCCGGTCATTCCATAGCCTGGTTCCGGCAGGCTAAAGCTCTCCCACCACAGGACGTCTTTTCAAATGTGTGAGCTTCCTGTTGAGCTAAGACAGTGATATGAAATATGTTCCTCCTGGAGGCTAAGGACTGACAACATGTTGACAATGAGCAGGAGCCCTGCCTGACATACATTTATGACTTCAGTTGACTGTTTTGAAGTAGATCTTTCGGCTGACAGGAGGGTCAATGCAGTCTCCTTAGACAGGTGAAATATGGTTGATCCTTTGTATCCTGCTAGATCTTTCGGCTGATAGGAGGGTCAATGCAGTCTCCTTAGAAAGGTGAAATAAGGTTGATCCTTTGTATCCTGCTAGATCTTTCGGCTGATAGGAGGGTCAATGCAGTCTCCTTAGAAAGGTGAAATAAGGTTGATCCTTTGTATCCTGCTAGATCTTTCAGCTGACAGGAGGGTCAATGCAGTCTCCTTAGAAAGGTGAAATAAGGTTGATCCTTTGTATCCTGCTAGATCTTTCAGCTGACAGGAGGGTCAATGCAGTCTCCTTAGAAAGGGGAAATAAGGTTGATCCTTTGTATCCTGCTAGATCTTTCGGCTGATAGGAGGGTCAAAGCAGTCTCCTTAGAAAGGTGAAATAAGGTTGATCCTTTGTATCCTGCTAGATCTTTCAGCTGACAGGAGGGTCAATGCAGTCTCCTTAGAAAGGTGAAATAAGGTTGATCCTTTGTATCCTGCTAGATCTTTCAGCTGACAGGAGGGTCAATGCAGTCTCCTTAGAAAGGTGAAATAAGGTTGATCCTTTGTATCCTGCTATCCAATTTCTGAAGTTTCTGACATAAAGTCATCAATTTATTTCATAATTCTAGTTTCTTTAAGGAGTTGCAATAGTTTAGCTTTGAGCTTATTTTAGTCCTGTCCAAAGTGGCACAGGTAGATACAGTTTGCGGTGTAATACCAGAATATTGCTCCATCAGAATTAATAATACAAAAGCACCCAATTAGGTGATATTTTTGTAAATGATATTTAGGACACAATATTTATGCCAGACAATATTTCTGTATACAATATTTTGACAAAACACACAAGATGATGGACGGAATGTTGCACAATGGCAAACATTCACCCCCAGTCACAGATCTGGGTTTAATCCATCGTTATTTTGCTTCACCACGCCACCCCAGTTCAGACATGGCCATATGCAAATCAGTCTTGACCCTGTGCCTCATGGGAACAGTCCAGACCGAACTGCCAAGCCATGTCTTCCCTGGACCGGAATCAAGCATCCTAGGACCGGTTTCGGGCATTCAGCCCTCATCAGCCAGGATAGCCTGACTTCAGTGGTGCAGTGAGCACGGGACCCACGTCTGGGCATACCCTTCCCACTTGGGGCGAATTGCAAAACACACAAGATGATAGACAGACAAGCACAGTCTGTACAGTATTGGCCCAATTCACCCATGAAGATAATAATAATCACAATTTTTAGTCACTGCTTTAAGTTTTGCCCCAAGAAGATTGAGGGTGCACGGTTATTCTTAGGGGGTTTACCTTCTGAAGGTTAGGAAAGTATTAAGTGCTTTCTTAGTACCTTCAGTCATTAACTCTGTCTAGGCCATGTTGAAAGCAAACTGATTCCCGTCTGTTATGGCAATATAATGTCCATGGAGAACATCTATGTCATGTTCATATTTGGCCAAAACTTCAGAATGACTGATTATGAAAACAGAACCCCCTATTGGCAAAACGTGATGCTGAGAGTGCAGATAGATATGGAATAAAGCTGATGACAAAGACAAGCCCAGTAGAATTGCAAAGGTTGTTGGAGGTTTAAATGTGCTGATGTGAATTCTTGATCCTCTGTCATCTAAGAAAGAGGAGAATCAATGCATGATTCCTCCTCACACAGTAGACACATCCTCCAGTCTGAACAATAGTGTTCAGCAGTCTAAGTTGTTGAATGCCGGTAAGAACTACCCTGGAGTGCACTACCCCTTTCTATTCCGGGTAGATAATGTTACTTCATGTCCAGCAGCATAGTTTCAGTGCCTCTGCCATTATGGAAGTCAGATTGCTGCTACCCCAGAAGTTAATTATTTTATCAGAACTGCCCCAATTAATAAGTGCCACTACTTTTTCACTACCCGAGCTTTCAGTGATGACTGAGCAGTGGGCCTGAAGTGGGCCTGAAGTGGGCCTGAAGCGGGCCTGAAGCGGGCCTGAAGCGGGCCTAAAGCGGGCCTGAAGCGGGCCTGAAGCGGGCCTGAAGTGGGCCTGAAGCTAAAGCAGATCCACGAGGCCTAGTGCCTGATTTAGAGTTTGGCAGCCAGGGTACTCCAACACAAAAGTGGCGACATGCCCTGTCCTTCAGACCCACAGTCCAGCTGCCGTACTACGAGTCGGGCAGACCATCATGTTTTTGATGGCAATGCCTCTGCTGGCTCCACCATCAGAACCCTACACTATGCCCTGATGGAATTGGTGCCACTGGTGTTGGTAAATGGACCATCTGCCCTATTTTGATTCAATGGTCTGATGCACTTTTTTCTTTTTGGGAACCTCAGAGAAAGCGCTCAGGGTGTCACGATTATTTATTTTTTGTCTTTCAAAAACAAACTCCCAAATTTTAAGTGCCTTCAGAGGAACCACCATAATGGCAGCTCCTCTGACGACACAGAGATCTCTTCAGGGCTGGCAGAGCTCTCTTAATACAGTGGCCAGTTGTCTAAAAAGTGTGGGGAAAGACACCTATCACCCTGATGGACAGCTGGCCGCCTGCCAAAGTATAAATAAGGCCCCAATTGGCATGATGTTTTCAAGGCCAAGGGTACTCTTTCCTGTTGCACTGAACCATTAATGATTGTAAAGTTTTAAAATAGCTGAACATTCATAAAGGCAATTTGATATGGAACAGGGTCGTCTTTACATCTTCTGGTTTGTGATTTTTAAAAAGATATTGCAAATTACCTCCACAAACACAATGTGCTATTTGAACTTAGGGTTGGGACAATGATAAAACAATCTCCTTTGACCTTGGCAGCATCATAATAAGCTCGATACTACAGTCCATCATCAACACATCCAACACCACAGCCACATTCCCAGATACCTGGAAACACATGTGTCACCCCTCTCCTCAAGAAACCATCCGCAGACCCGAACGTCCTCAGCAACTATCGACCCATCTCTCTGCTTACGTTCCCTGAAAAAATCTTGGAAAAATCCATCAACAGCCAACTTCCCCACTATATCGAGCAACACAAACTCCTTGACAACTCACAATCAGGATTTCACAGCAACCACAGCACCAAGATGGCCCTCATTGTGATAATGGACGGCATTCGCCCCATCATGGACCGAGTATACTCCACTGCCCTAATTCTGCTGGACTACTCTGCTGCTTTCGACACGGTTTCCCACCACACACTCATCACCAGACTCCACGATGCAGGAATCCAAGGACCAGCCCTCCAATGGATGCACTCCTTCCTGTCTGGAAGAACGCAATGTGTCAGGCTGCTGCCTTTCACCTCCGAACCCAAAGACGTCATCTGCGGAGTCCCACAGGTGTCATTCCTCAGCCCCACCCTCTTCATCATTTACCTTGCGCCCCTTGTGAAGATCACCTGCTCCCATGGACTCAGCATCATCTTGTACGCCGATCACACACAATTCATTGTGTTCCTTTCAGAAGACCCCATCAACACCAAAAACAACTTCAAATGCTGCATGATGGAAGTTGCCACCTGGAGCGCACCAACTGCCTGAAACTCAATGCCAAGAAAACGTAAGCCCTGATTTTTGGACCCAACAACTCCCCCTCGGACACCACCGAATTGGGACCCACCCCGACTCCCACCGACTGAGCTCGAAACCTGGGCATCATCCTCCATGAGACTCCAAATCAACGCAGTCACATCCGCCTGCTTCAACATCCTCCGTATGCTCAGAAAGATCTTTAAATGGCTTTCCTTGGACACCAGAAAAACCGTCCTCCAGGCTTTAATCACGAGCAGCTTACACTACGGCAACACCCTCTACTACGGAGTACCCGTCCACCTCACATACAAGCTCCAAACCATCCAAAATGCTGCCGCAAGACTGGTTCTCAACCTACCCCGCTGCACCCACATCACGCCTCAACCTGTCCATCACGCTCCCTGTCCAGAAATGCTGCCACTTCAAGATACTCACTCTCGCCTAGAAAGCGCAGCATCATAATGGACCCGCCTACCTCAAACACCGTCTGCACTTCCACCAGCCATCCCACAACCTCAAATCTGGCTCGCTGTCACTCGCACACATTCCAGGCATTCTTAGCAGCAGGGCAGGAGGCCGCTCATTCACCTATCTAGCAGCAAAGTCCTGGAACGCCCTTCCCCAGGACATCAGAACAGCCACCATGCTCACAACATTTCGCAGGAAACTGAACACCTGGCTCTTCGACTGATGTCCTTGACCTTCCACACCTACCAAGCGGCTAGAGACCCTCATGGGTGATTAGTCCGGGCTCTGCAAATCTTCCTACATTACATTACATTGTTGCAACTTTCCCTATGAAAACATTGTGTTTTTATAGGAGTCTATAAAGGCCACAAACTCAGGTCATTGTATTGTGGATTGATTGATTTGACAAAGGCTTGCAAATAGTTCCTTTGGAGATCATTTAGCTTTCACAGGTTCTTCTTTATAACCAGTTTCTTCCCTAAAACCGGCTTATTCATCTAAGTTTTTTCTGAAGCCTCCATGTTTCTTTCAATGTAATTCTTCACAACCTTTTCTTTTGGAGACAACTCGTTTTGGTTTTAAGATTGCAATGTTCTATTTTAAACAAATGTTGGATTTTTCTCTGATTTCTATTTACAACTCCATGAAAGGGCATCATGCGAAGGAGATGATGAGATGCATAATTCATCATTATAAATGTTTATTTCCCCTTCAACATTTTGGATTTCAGTGAGTACTTTTAGTAGCAAAAGCCTATGTTCTTGAGTGGATGCTCTGCTCAGCCCATTTCCTGTATTTGGGCACTGGTTAAAGCGATATCCTTAATTAGGATTAACCCTGGGCGTAGTTTGCGTAGTAACACTTCACGTAGCTACGTGAAGTACATTTTGAACTACACGTAGCTAGCAAATTGCGTAGCTGTGTGCTTGACTGCACTGTACAATAATTGCCAAAGGCATCTTGCACAGTGCAAGTTAAGATAAAATAAGTATCTCTGTCTTTATATTGTTTCAAAACCTTTATTAGTTTGATAAAGGCACACTTACATATTTACAATGAAACAATGGTCATAAGAAGTACAAGGATACAAAAAGCATGTGAAAAAGCATGGTCGTAATCATCATGGTGCATTATCCATCCCTCCCAAAAATGTACTAAAGTTTTATTGATGGCCTATATAAATGCCAATCCTGGTAGCCTGGTGGCAAAGGCAGAGAGAAAAAAAAACAGTTTTTAAGTGACCCAACCTTTCCAATTTGTAATCTGCCACAACGTATTAGCGTCTTCTAGGCCTAAGGTGGCACGGTCTATATGAACATAAGTCATAAGTTTATCTAGAAAAAGATTGCGACAGGCTTTGGTGTCCATATCTTTGTGGAGATAGAGAAGTAAATTACGTGCATCCCAGAGAGCCTCTTTAGCAGAGTTTAAAAGCCGCCAACCCATGGGAGGACGCTGAGCAGAAAGACCTTGTCCATAGAGCAGGGCGTGGAAAGATAAAGCAGAAATACCTGCAATATGCAACAGGAAAGGCTGTAATAAGGTCCAAAACTCCTTGGCATAGAGGCAACCCCACAGCAAATGATAAACAGTCTCTTCATTACCACATCTGATGCGTGGGCAACATGCTGTGGGGGCCAATCCTCGCCGATGCTGAAAGGTTTTCACCGGAAGACAGCCATGCACAGCCATCCAGGCCAGATCACGCTGACTGTGAGTAATGTCCTTGTGTCCTACCATTTTCCACACTCGCAAGGATTGCGGTTCGGACAGGGTATTCAACACAACAGGTTGCTCTTGCTTCCGGAGTTCCTGCTTCAGTCTAGTGGGGTGAATACATACATCCCGGTCAAAAAGTTCAGTGTCCAAAGTCTGCAAAAGGAGCGAAACCCCTTGTAGTAAGGTGGGACAATGGTTGCCAAGGGGTACAGGTTAGAAGGTGCAAAGAGTCCAAAACGTCGCAACATGGCTCCTAAAAATAACGGGTGAATAAAGCAGGCACTGAAACAAGATCTTCATCAGTACGGGATACTACATAACATAATAACTTAGAGAACAAAAAGGTTTTAAGATCAGGTAAACTTTTCCCCCATTCTTCCATGTTTTACAAACTTTAGCACGACTGAGCTTTTCCATCTTAGAACTCCAGAGGAAAGTAAAAATCATTTTTTGAATTTTCTGCAAGGTACGGTGGTGTGGAGGGAAAACCATAGCAAGATACAACAACAGAGGAAACAAAACTGCTTTAATAACTAAAACTTTTCCTTCCAGTGTAAGTTTACGCAAGGACCAGAAAGAGAGCTTTTTTAAAATCTTAGCGTGGACTTCGTCCCAATTCCTCTCCACATGCCCTTGCGCCCCAAAATAGACCCCCAAAATCTTAGTAGGTTCAGTGGTAACAGTGAGTGGAAGGTGCGCCAGCCGATCCCAAGGACCAGTGGTCAGACAAACACTCTTTCCCATGTTCAGACTCAACCCTGATACCTCCTGAAAGAGAGAGGCCTGTAAAGGGTCCTGCGCACAGAGGCGGTGGCAGGACATAATACAGTGACATCATCCATGTAGGCGGTAACCTTGGTGGGGACCCCAGAACTGCCAGGAACAAAAACACCTTTGATCAGTTTGTCCTTTCTGAGTTTACACAAAAAGGCTCGAGCACACAAACAAACAGAATGGGAGACATGGGGCATCCTTGACGGACTCCAGTGTGTATAGGAAATGCAGTGGTATGGAATCTATTGATACTCACTTGGCTGTAAGCACCATGATACAAGGTGCGGATCATGTGAACAAAAGCAGGGGGAACATTCATTTTTGTTAAGATCAAAAACAAAAAATCATGCCAAACTGTATCAAAAGCCTTATGGAAATCCAGGCTCAAAAGACCCAGAGGAAGGCCCCTCTCCTGATTGTACCATAAAGCATCACGCAAGGTCACCAGGCTGTCTACAATAGTGCGCCTGCTGATGGCGCAAGCTTGGTCTTAGTGAATGCAAGAATGCATAACTCCTCGAAGGCGGCGTGCCAGCACCTTAGCTATAAGCTTGTAATCAACGTTCAGGAGAGATATAGGCCTCCAATTTTGCAATGAGGTCTCGTCCCCCTTTTTATACAACAGAGTGATGATACCGGCTGAGAAGTCTGCAGAAAAGGTATTATTAGTAAAGCCTTCATGCACAATTGCCATATAGTCAAGACACAACAAGGCCCAAAATTTACGATAAAATTCCCATGTAAGCCCATCAATGCCAGGGCTAGAACCTCTGGGGGAAGACTGCAAGGCTGACAGAAATTCTTCCCCATCAAAGGGTTGCCCCAAGAGAGTGATTTGATCTGTAGTGAGACCTCCTTCCAGTCCAGAACAATATTCTTCCATATCCTGAAAAGAAGAAGTATTAGAGGGTGCAGCATACATACAAGAATAAAAATCAAAAGCGATCTGTTTACAATGCTCAGTGCCGTGCAAAATGGTACCATGTGGATCACGGAGTGTTGTGAGTAATTTATGGGAAGATTTTGCCTGCTTAAAAAAGAAAGATGTACATTTTTCATGCTCCTGGTAGTATTGGACCCTAGAATGAAATATTGTGGCTTTATTTCTTTTTGCCAACCAAGTATTCATGTCCAGCGTAACTAAACGAGTTTCCTCTTTCACATCTTTCCCCGCCGCACCCAATTGCTGGAGAAGGATGAGGCGGCGATGTAGCTTCTGGTAGGCATCCCATTCAATGCGGCGTTTAAGCCGGCCTTGTTCCTGAAAAAACAGTTTTGTTTTATGTTTGACCCAACACCACCATTTATTTTTAGTTGAGAAACGATTTTGCTGTGCAGCCCATGTATGGTATCGCTTGACATACCGAGCACAAATGAGTTCGTCTTGGAGCAGGTCATTATTAAGTCTCCAAAAGCCAGGGCCCCTTTTAGGCCGGCCTGGTGGTGTGAGCCAGACAGCCAGAACCTGGTGATCCGAGAAGGGGACTGGTGTGAGACTGCATTTGTCAGCGCTTAAAGTTTTGGATGCAAATACAAAGTCTAGACGGGAGCGGGCATTCCCATGATCCGCCTCCCACGTGAAGCCAGAACCAGGAGGATGGTGCTTCCTATAAGTATCATAAAAGTCTAAATCATGAACAAGGGATAACAGCAGTTTTGAAGTCACATCCAAAGTATAGGTTGCCTGTGCACCCTGTCGGTCCTTGGAATGCAGAATACAATTAAAATCCCCCACCAGAAGGGTTGGCGTGGCACCTGCAAGAAATGGTTTAATAAGATGAAACAACTGCTCCCTTTCTGGTTTAAAGGCAGGAGCATATACAGCACATATTTTGAGCGGCAAACCATCCATCAAAACAGACAATAATATAGCCCGTCCGGGCCATAAGATTTTTTCCTCCGTGATTTGCCAATGCTTATGCCGGAAAAGAACAACGACCCCATCATTCTTGTTGGCACCTCCAGACCACGCCGAGGGTCCATAGGGCCAATATTGCTGCAAGGAAGAATATTTCGGTTGATAAGGAAGAAAACATTCTTGCAAGCAAATGACATCTGTTAGACCTGGCATCCTTGGCGTGGGTCTCCCTTCCATTTTTTCGTAATGCCTCCACTGTTGCCGATATGTTTTTGCTGGACTAGATGCTCATGGGCACTTTGCCGCTGCTAATCAGTGCCAAAGTGCAAGTGCTCCCTATCGTTAATTGATATATGTATTAGTGGCTCCATGATTGGATGATTGGTTTACTTGTCAGTCCCTAGTACAGTGCACTCAGTGTGCCCAGGGCTTGTAAATCCAATGCCACTGGTGGGCTTGCAGCACTGGTTGTGCCACCCACAGAAGCGGCTTGTAAAATGTGTCTCAGGCCTGCCATCGCAGAGCCTGTGTGCAGCCTAGGGCTGCCATGTCGACTTGGTGAGTACACCCACTTACCAGTCCCTAAACCTTCCCTTTACTGCATGTTGATCACCCCTAAAGTAGGCCCTAGGGCAGGGTGCATTGTAAGTAGTAAGGTAGGACATGCCCTGGTGTGTGTGGCATGTCCTAATAGTGAATTACAGCCATTTTCGTTTTTCACTATTGCAAGGCTACCTGCTCCCCATAGGCCAGAATGGGCTGACTGACTATTACACCTTATAGTCAGAACTGACCCAGGGAACATGGTAGAAAAACGAATTTAGTATGCCTGAACTCAGGATGATAAAATACATCTTTTAGTGAAGTTGGTTTTGACATTCTGTGTTTGAAAATACCACTTTTAGAAAGTGGGTATTTTCTTGCCTAACTATCCAAGCCTGCCTCTGCTAGGTTGTGTATTCCTTGTCTGGAGATTGAGTGACAGGGGCTGGGGGTGGCTACAGGAGACAGGGTGAGTCAGCGCAGGGCTGAATAGAAAGATCTGCATCCAGAGTGGAGGGAGGAGTTGCACCTGGGTCTGAATAGGGCTGTGCCTGCCTTCCACAATGCTGGCTCCACCTCCTGCCGGGCGGCTGAGCACTCTGCCCCACATTCTGAAAGGAAAAAAGGAGTCAGAAAAACAAAGTGCTCCAGGACTGACCAGAACTGGTTTTGGACTAGGCAGAGGCCTCTCTGCCTCCAGAGAACAAAGAGAATCAGGGTATAAGAGGGGCACCCAGACCCCAGGAAGATTAGATCACTTTTGGGAACAAGAAGAAACCTTTGCTGAGGAGCGGAACCAAGAAGAAACTGAGGAGAGACTATCCCTAAGCTGAAGTGCTGCTTGGGGGATTGGCCTGCAGTGGTTTGCCTGACTGCCAAAGAAAGGAGAAAGGAACTTTTGCTTTGCTGTAACTTTCCTCAACTTGTGAAGGATCTCCAAGGGCTTGGAAGAGAGCTTGCCCCCTGACCGAAGTCCCAGGACCATTGGACTTCACCCCCTTTGTGAATTGCTGCTGGAAACTCTGTTTCAGTGGCTACAGAGGTAGGGAGCTGTGACCGACTCTCACGACCGACTCGGTGTCCTGTAAGCACCGCATCGAAGCACCGTCTCGCCCTGCAACGCACGGCCCTGGTCTCACCGACTCCGTCAACGAGCCGCTGCCTGCACCGCATCGAGGGACAACGCGTCCTGCAACGCTCGCTACGCCGAATCGAACTGGTCCGACCGACACGGTCACTGCTGCTGAGTTCGAGTCCTGTGACCGCACCGGCGTTGGGCACCGCTCGCACGCTTTGCGACGCACCGCCCGACTCGCACCGCTGTCCGGACTGATCGACGCCAGCTCCTGAATCCGGCTCCGTCGCCGCACCGCAACCTGCCAGCACCGCATCGAAGCACCGTCTCGCCCTGCAACGCACGGCCCTGGTCTCACCGACTCCGCTCTCGACGACGTCAACGAGCCGCTGCCTGCACCGCATCTAGGGACAACGCGTCCTGCAACGCTTCCATTTTTGCATCGCGACCGCGACAAACAGCCATCCGGCTCGCACGCCCGTGCCTGTCGCTTCAAGTAAAAGGTACTGTGACCGAGTCTGTCTACGCTGTGTTGGCCCGTCTCGACGCGGTCAGCTGGATCTGTTAGACTCTGTTTGTTCTCGACACCGCCGTAGCCGGAGGAGGCTACCGACTCGCACAGAACCTTGAATTAAGCCTTTTTGATCAGAACTAAGTATTCTTGACAGTATTGTGGATTATTTTTGTCGTTTATGGTCTTGTGATAAATATATATAAAGTATACCTATTTTTATAAATATATAACCTGTGTGGTGTCCATTTGTAGTGTTGTCACTTGATTACTGTATGTGTTCACAAATGCTTTACACACTGCCTCTGAACTAAGCCTGTCTGCTCGTGCCAAGCTACCAAGAGGGTGAGCAGGGGTTATTTCGGGAGTGTACCTACTTTCCCTGACTAGACTCAAGGGTCCCTATTTGGACAAAGGTACCTACCTCTGCCAACTAGAGACCCCCAAATCTAACATTGGTGGCAGCGGTGGGATTCCCTCAAGAGGTGGTGTCTGACAGAGGTACCAACTTCGTGTCCAAGTACATGAAGTCCCTGTGGCAGGAGTGCGGTGTAACTTACAAGTTCACCACTCCTTACCACCCTCAAGGAAATGGGCTGGTTGAGAGATTCAACCGGACCCTCAAGGGCATGATTATGGGTCTGGAAGAACCCATGAGGCGTAAATGGGACGTCCTCTTACCATGCCTGTTGTTTGCATACCGGGAGGTGCCACAGAAGTCTCTAGGGTTCAGTCCCTTTGAGCTCCTCTATGGACACCCGGTGCGAGGACCTCTGAGTTTGGTCAAGGAAGGCTGGGAGCAATCTCCTCAGGAAACCTCCCCAGGATGTATACAGTTACATGCTGGCCTTCAGGAACCAGACTAGGCGTTTCAGAGAACTTGCTGAGGCAAATCTGGAAGCCAGCCAGGAGGAGATGAAGCGGTGGTACGACCAGAATGCCACTCTGGTAGAGCTTCAGCCTGGTCAGAAAGTGTGGGTCATGGCCCCTGTGGAGCCTTGTGCGCTCCAGGACAGGTGGACCGGCCCTTTTACGGTGGTGGAGCGCAAGAGTCCAGTTACCTATTTGGTGGACTTGCAGTCTCCCAGGAACCCCTTGCGGGTCCTGCATGTGAACCGCCTGAAGCCCCACTTGGAGAGGTCCCAAGTGGGCATGCTCTTAGCTACAGATGATGGAATGGAGGAGGAGACCGAGCCTCTTCCTGACCTCCTGTCAGCCCGAGAGCAAGATGGATCAGTGGAGGGAGTAAACCTCTCTACCTCCCTGACACCTGAGCAGCAGGGTGACTGTCGCCAACTGTTGGGACAGTTCCCTGACCTGTTCTCCCTGGTTCCCAGTGTCACTCATTGGTGCGTCCATGATGTGGACACTCGGGACAGTCTTCCTGTGAAGCACAAGGCTTACAGGGTGACTGACAGGGTCAGAGCCTGCATCAAGGAGGAGGTCTCCAAGATGTTTGCGCTAGGGGTAATTGAGTCCTCTAACAGCCCTTGGGCCAGCCCAGTGGTCTTGGTTCCAAAGGCTGCCGCGCCTGGTGCCACACCAGAACTCCGGTTCTGTGTGGACTACAGGGGACTCAATTCCGTCACCAGGACTGACGCCCACCCCATCCCCAGAGCTGATGAGCTCATAGATCGGTTAGGGGCTGCGCGGTACCTCAGCACGTTTGACTTAACGTCTGGGTACTGGCAGATCGCCTTGACTGATGGGGCAAAGAGAGGTCAGCATTCTCCACACCAGATGGGCACTACCAGTTCCGGGTGATGCCCTTTGGGATGAAGAATGCCCCTGCCACCTTTCAGAGGTTGGTCAACCAGGTGTTGGTTGGACTGGAGGATTTCAGTGCCGCCTACCTGGATGACAGCTCAGTGTTCTGTTCCAGTTGGGAAGAACATCTGCGTCAACTCTGGGAAGTGTTGATGGCGCTGCGGAGGGCAGGCCTCACAATCAAGGTGAGTAAGTGCCAGATTGGGCAGGGTTCTGTGGTGTACTTGGGACACCAGGTTGGGAGCGGCCAGGTGGCGCCCCTCCAACCGAAAATTGATACCATTCTGGCTCGGGAGCCCCCAAGACCCAGACAGAGGTGAGAGCCTTCCTAGGACTCACCGGGTATTACCGGAGATTCGTCAAGGGGTATGGCAGCATTGTTGCCCCCTTGACCGAGCTGACTTCCAAGAAGCAGCCCAGGAAAGTGATTTGGACTGACGCCTGTCAGAAAGCTTTTGACACCTTGAAGACTGCCATGTGCACGGCGCCTGTGCTCCAGGCACCCAACTTCTCCAATGAGTTCATTATTCAGACGGACGCTTCAGAGCATGGTGTAGGGGCTGTTCTATCACAGATCAATGAGGAGGGCCTAGACCAACCTGTAGCCTTCATCAGTAGGAGGTTACTTCCCCGGGAACAGAGATGGAGTGCTATCGAGCGTGAGGCATTTGCTGTGGTCTGGGCACTGAAGAAGCTGAGACCATACCTGTTTGGGACTCACTTCCGGGTTCAGACAGACCACAGGCCCCTCAGATGGTTGATGCAGATGAGGGGTGAGAATCCAAAGCTGTTGAGGTGGTCCATTTCCTACAGGGGATGGACTTTACGGTGGAACACCGCCCTGGTACAGAACACGCCAATGCTGATGGACTGTCCAGATTTTTCCGCCTTAGCGATGAGAACTCCCTAGGGGTAGGATAGTTCTCCCCACATTTCAGCTGGAGGGGACACGTGTTAGACCTGGCATCCTTGGCGTGGGTCTCCCTTCCATTTTTTCGTAATGCCTCCACTGTTGCCGATATGTTTTTGCTGGACTAGATGCTCATGGGCACTTTGCCGCTGCTAATCAGTGCCAAAGTGCAAGTGCTCCCTATCGTTAATTGATATATGTATTAGTGGCTCCATGATTGGATGATTGGTTTACTTGTCAGTCCCTAGTACAGTGCACTCAGTGTGCCCAGGGCTTGTAAATCCAATGCCGCTGGTGGGCTTGCAGCACTGGTTGTGCCACCCACAGAAGCGGCTTGTAAATGTGTCTCAGGCCTGCCATCGCAGAGCCTGTGTGCAGCCTAGGGCTGCCATGTCGACTTGGTGAGTACACCCACTTACCAGTCCCTAAACCTTCCCTTTACTGCATGTTGGTCACCCCTAAAGTAGGCCCTAGGGCAGGGTGCATTGTAAGTATAAGGTAGGACATGCCCTGGTGTGTGTGGCATGTCCTAATAGTTAATTACAGCCATTTTCGTTTTTCACTATTGCAAGGCTACCTGCTCCCCATAGGCCAGAATGGGCTGACTGACTATTACACCTTATAGTCAGAACTGACCCAGGGAACATGGTAGAAAAACGAATTTAGTATGCCTGAACTCAGGATGATAAAATACATCTTTTAGTGAAGTTGGTTTTGACATTCTGTGTTTGAAAATACCACTTTTAGAAAGTGGGTATTTTCTTGCCTAACTATCCAAGCCTGCCTCTGCTAGGTTGTGTATTCCTTGTCTGGAGATTGAGTGACAGGGGCTGGGGGTGGCTACAGGAGACAGGGTGAGTCAGCGCAGGGCTGAATAGAAAGATCTGCATCCAGAGTGGAGGGAGGAGTTGCACCTGGGTCTGAATAGGGCTGTGCCTGCCTTCCACAATGCTGGCTCCACCTCCTGCCGGGCGGCTGAGCACTCTGCCCCACATTCTGAAAGGAAAAAAGGAGTCAGAAAAACAAAGTGCTCCAGGACTGACCAGAACTGGTTTTGGACTAGGCAGAGGCCTCTCTGCCTCCAGAGAACAAAGAGAATCAGGGTATAAGAGGGGCACCCAGACCCCAGGAAGATTAGATCACTTTTGGGAACAAGAAGAAACCTTTGCTGAGGAGCGGAACCAAGAAGAAACTGAGGAGAGACTATCCCTAAGCTGAAGTGCTGCTTGGGGGATTGGCCTGCAGTGGTTTGCCTGACTGCCAAAGAAAGGAGAAAGGAACTTTTGCTTTGCTGTAACTTTCCTCAACTTGTGAAGGATCTCCAAGGGCTTGGAAGAGAGCTTGCCCCCTGACCGAAGTCCCAGGACCATTGGACTTCACCCCCTTTGTGAATTGCTGCTGGAAACTCTGTTTCAGTGGCTACAGAGGTAGGGAGCTGTGACCGACTCTCACGACCGACTCGGTGTCCTGTAAGCACCGCATCGAAGCACCGTCTCGCCCTGCAACGCACGGCCCTGGTCTCACCGACTCGTCAACGAGCCGCTGCCTGCACCGCATCGAGGGACAACGCGTCCTGCAACGCTTCGCTACGCCGAATCGAACTGGTCCGACCGACACGGTCACTGCTGCTGAGTTCGAGTCCTGTGACCGCACCGGCGTTGGGCACCGCTCGCACGCTTTGCGACGCACCGCCCGACTCGCACCGCTGTCCGGACTGATCGACGCCAGCTCCTGAATCCGGCTCCGTCGCCGCACCGCAACCTGCCAGCACCGCATCGAAGCACCGTCTCGCCCTGCAACGCACGGCCCTGGTCTCACCGACTCCGTCTCGACGACGTCAACGAGCCGCTGCCTGCACCGCATCGAGGGACAACGCGTCCTGCAACGCTTCCATTTTTGCATCGCGACCGCGACGAACAGCCATCCGGCTCGCACGCCCGTGCCTGCCGCTTCAAGTAAAAGGTACTGTGACCGAGTCTGTCTACGCTGTGTTGGCCCGTCTCGACGCGGTCAGCTGGATCTGTTAGACTCTGTTTGTTCTCGACACCGCCGTAGCCGGAGGAGGCTACCGACTCGCACAGAACCTTGAATTAAGCCTTTTTGATCAGAACTAAGTATTCTTGACAGTATTGTGGATTATTTTTGTCGTTTATGGTCTTGTGATAAATATATATAAAGTATACCTATTTTTATAAATATATAACCTGTGTGGTGTCCATTTGTAGTGTTGTCACTTGATTACTGTATGTGTTCACAAATGCTTTACACACTGCCTCTGAACTAAGCCTGTCTGCTCGTGCCAAGCTACCAAGAGGGTGAGCAGGGGTTATTTCGGGAGTGTACCTACTTTCCCTGACTAGACTCAAGGGTCCCTAATTGGACAAAGGTACCTACCTCTGCCAACTAGAGACCCCCAAATCTAACATTGGTGGCAGCGGTGGGATTCCCTCAAGAGGTGGTGTCTGACAGAGGTACCAACTTCGTGTTCAAGTACATGAAGTCCCTGTGGCAGGAGTGCGGTGTAACTTACAAGTTCACCACTCCTTACCACCCTCAAGGAAATGGGCTGGTTGGAGAGATTCAACCGGACCCTCAAGGGCATGATTATGGGTCTGGAAGAACCCATGAGGCGTAAATGGGACGTCCTCTTACCATGCCTGTTGTTTGCATACCGGGAGGTGCCACAGAAGTCTCTAGGGTTCAGTCCCTTTGAGCTCCTCTATGGACACCCGGTGCGAGGACCTCTGAGTTTGGTCAAGGAAGGCTGGGAGCAATCTCCTAGGAAACCTCCCCAGGATGTATACAGTTACATGCTGGCCTTCAGGAACCAGACTAGGCGTTTCAGAGAACTTGCTGAGGCAAATCTGGAAGCCAGCCAGGAGGAGATGAAGCGGTGGTACGACCAGAATGCCACTCTGGTAGAGCTTCAGCCTGGTCAGAAAGTGTGGGTCATGGCCCCTGTGGAGCCTTGTGCGCTCCAGGACAGGTGGACCGGCCCTTTTACGGTGGTGGAGCGCAAGAGTCCAGTTACCTATTTGGTGGACTTGCAGTCTCCCAGGAACCCCTTGCGGGTCCTGCATGTGAACCGCCTGAAGCCCCACTTGGAGAGGTCCCAAGTGGGCATGCTCTTAGCTACAGATGATGGAATGGAGGAGGAGACCGAGCCTCTTCCTGACCTCCTGTCAGCCCGAGAGCAAGATGGATCAGTGGAGGGAGTAAACCTCTCTACCTCCCTGACACCTGAGCAGCAGGGTGACTGTCGCCAACTGTTGGGACAGTTCCCTGACCTGTTCTCCCTGGTTCCCAGTGTCACTCATTGGTGCGTCCATGATGTGGACACTGGGACAGTCTTCCTGTGAAGCACAAGGCTTACAGGGTGACTGACAGGGTCAGAGCCTGCATCAAGGAGGAGGTCTCCAAGATGTTTGCGCTAGGGGTAATTGAGTCCTCTAACAGCCCTTGGGCCAGCCCAGTGGTCTTGGTTCCAAAGGCTGCCGCGCCTGGTGCCACACCAGAACTCCGGTTCTGTGTGGACTACAGGGGACTCAATTCCGTCACCAGGACTGACGCCCACCCCATCCCCAGAGCTGATGAGCTCATAGATCGGTTAGGGGCTGCGCGGTACCTCAGCACGTTTGACTTAACGTCTGGGTACTGGCAGATCGCCTTGACTGATGGGGCAAAGAGAGGTCAGCATTCTCCACACCAGATGGGCACTACCAGTTCCGGGTGATGCCCTTTGGGATGAAGAATGCCCCTGCCACCTTTCAGAGGTTGGTCAACCAGGTGTTGGTTGGACTGGAGGATTTCAGTGCCGCCTACCTGGATGACATCGCAGTGTTCAGTTCCAGTTGGGAAGAACATCTGCGTCACCTCTGGGAAGTGTTGATGGCGCTGCGGAGGGCAGGCCTCACAATCAAGGCGAGTAAGTGCCAGATTGGGCAGGGTTCTGTGGTGTACTTGGACACCAGGTTGGGAGCGGCCAGGTGGCGCCCTCCAACCGAAAATTGATACCATTCTGGCTTGGGAGCCCCCAAGACCCAGACAGAGGTGAGAGCCTTCCTAGGACTCACCGGGTATTACCGGAGATTCGTCAAGGGGTATGGCAGCATTGTTGCCCCCTTGACCGAGCTGACTTCCAAGAAGCAGCCCAGGAAAGTGATTTGGACTGACGCCTGTCAGAAAGCTTTTGACACCTTGAAGACTGCCATGTGCACGGCGCCTGTGCTCCAGGCACCCAACTTCTCCAATGAGTTCATTATTCAGACGGACGCTTCAGAGCATGGTGTAGGGGCTGTTCTATCACAGATCAATGAGGAGGGCCTAGACCAACCTGTAGCCTTCATCAGTAGGAGGTTACTTCCCCGGGAACAGAGATGGAGTGCTATCGAGCGTGAGGCATTTGCTGTGGTCTGGGCACTGAAGAAGCTGAGACCATACCTGTTTGGGACTCACTTCCGGGTTCAGACAGACCACAGGCCCCTCAGATGGTTGATGCAGATGAGGGGTGAGAATCCAAAGCTGTTGAGGTGGTCCATTTCCCTACAGGGGATGGACTTTACGGTGGAACACCGCCCTGGTACAGAACACGCCAATGCTGATGGACTGTCCAGATTTTTCCGCCTTAGCGATGAGAACTCCCTAGGGGTAGGATAGTTCTCCCCACATTTCAGCTGGAGGGGACACGTGTTAGACCTGGCATCCTTGGCGTGGGTCTCCTTCCATTTTTTCGTAATGCCTCCACTGTTGCCGATATGTTTTTGCTGGACTAGATGTTCATGGGCACTTTGCCGCTGCTAATCAGTGCCAAAGTGCAAGTGCTCCCTATCGTTAATTGATATATGTATTAGTGGCTCCATGATTGGATGATTGGTTTACTTGTCAGTCCCTAGTACAGTGCACTCAGTGTGCCCAGGGCTTGTAAATCCAATGCCGCTGGTGGGCTTGCAGCACTGGTTGTGCCACCCACAGAAGCGGCTTGTAAAATGTGTCTCAGGCCTGCCATCGCAGAGCCTGTGTGCAGCCTAGGGCTGCCATGTCGACTTGGTGAGTACACCCACTTACCAGTCCCTAAACCTTCCCTTTACTGCATGTTGGTCACCCCTAAAGTAGGCCCTAGGGCAGGGTGCCTTGTAAGTATAAGGTAGGACATGCCCTGGTGTGTGTGGCATGTCCTAATAGTTAATTACAGCCATTTTCGTTTTTCACTATTGCAAGGCTACCTGCTCCCCATAGGCCAGAATGGGCTGACTGACTATTACACCTTATAGTCAGAACTGACCCAGGGAACATGGTAGAAAAACGAATTTAGTATGCCTGAACTCAGGATGATAAAATACATCTTTTAGTGAAGTTGGTTTTGACATTCTGTGTTTGAAAATACCACTTTTAGAAAGTGGGTATTTTCTTGCCTAACTATCCAAGCCTGCCTCTGCTAGGTTGTGTATTCCTTGTCTGGAGATTGAGTGACAGGGGCTGGGGGTGGCTACAGGAGACAGGGTGAGTCAGCGCAGGGCTGAATAGAAAGATCTGCATCCAGAGTGGAGGGAGGAGTTGCACCTGGGTCTGAATAGGGCTGTGCCTGCCTTCCACAATGCTGGCTCCACCTCCTGCCGGGCGGCTGAGCACTCTGCCCCACATTCTGAAAGGAAAAAGGAGTCAGAAAAACAAAGTGCTCCAGGACTGACCAGAATTGGTTTTGGACTAGGCAGAGGCCTCTCTGCCTCCAGAGAACAAAGAGAATCAGGGTATAAGAGGGGCACCCAGACCCCAGGAAGATTAGATCACTTTGGGAACAAGAAGAAACCTTTGCTGAGGAGCGGAACCAAGAAGAAACTGAGGAGAGACTATCCCTAAGCTGAAGTGCTGCTTGGGGGATTGGCCTGCAGTGGTTTGCCTGACTGCCAAAGAAAGGAGAAAGGAACTTTTGCTTTGCTGTAACTTTCCTCAACTTGTGAAGGATCTCCAAGGGCTTGGAAGAGAGCTTGCCCCCTGACCGAAGTCCCAGGACCATTGGACTTCACCCCCTTTGTGAATTGCTGCTGGAAACTCTGTTTCAGTGGCTACAGAGGTAGGGAGCTGTGACCGACTCTCACGACCGACTCGGTGTCCTGTAAGCACCGCATCGAAGCACCGTCTCGCCCTGCAACGCACGGCCCTGGTCTCACCGACTCCGTCAACGAGCCGCTGCCTGCACCGCATCGAGGGACAACGCGTCCTGCAACGCTTCGCTACGCCGAATCGAACTGGTCCGACTGACACGGTCACTGCTGCTGAGTTCGAGTCCTGTGACCGCACCGGAGTTGGGCACCGCTCGCACGCTTTGCGACGCACCGCCCGACTCGCACCGCTGTCCGGACTGATCGACGCCAGCTCCTGAATCCGGCTCCGTCGCCGCACCGCAACCTTCCAGCACCGCATCGAAGCACCGTCTCGCCCTGCAACGCACGGCCCTGGTCTCACCGACTCCGTCTCGACGACGTCAACGAGCCGCTGCCTGCACCGCATCGAGGGACAACGCGTCCTGCAACGCTTCCATTTTTGCATCGCGACCGCGACGAACAGCCATCCGGCTCGCACGCCCGTGCCTGCCGCTTCAAGTAAAAGGTACTGTGACCGAGTCTGTCTACGCTGTGTTGGCCCGTCTCGACGCGGTCAGCTGGATCTGTTAGACTCTGTTTGTTCTCGACACCGCTGTAGCCGGAGGAGGCTACCGACTCGCACAGAACCTTGAATTAAGCCTTTTTGATCAGAACTAAGTATTCTTGACAGTATTGTGGATTATTTTTGTCGTTTATGGTCTTGTGATAAATATATATAAAGTATACCTATTTTTATAAATATATAACCTGTGTGGTGTCCATTTGTAGTGTTGTCACTTGATTACTGTATGTGTTCACAAATGCTTTACACACTGCCTCTGAACTAAGCCTGTCTGCTCGTGCCAAGCTACCAAGAGGGTGAGCAGGGGTTATTTCGGGAGTGTACCTACTTTCCCTGACTAGACTCAAGGGTCCCTATTTGGACAAAGGTACCTACCTCTGCCAACTAGAGACCCCCAAATCTAACAACATCAAAACGTGTATGTGCAAAATAATCAAGGACTGTGTTCCTACGCAAAGCTGTCCCCAAACCTCTCACATTACAAGAGGCTAGGGATATGGCCATTATGATTAGGAGAGAACAACCAGTCATACTGTTTAAAGTGGAACATGGGCCCCAGAATCATCATCTTCTACCCTGGCAACTTCTGCTGAACTCTGGAGAGTGGACGCCGAAAAAGGGCCTCCAAGTTCGGCGTGCACTCCAGATCCAGCTCTGGACTATCAGAAATTTCTAGAACCTGGGCTATGTCCTGAATAACCTCCTCTGAGTCAGAGAGGTGTAGAAGAGCGTCAAACCGTCCCCCTCCAGAAAAGCGATCCAGAGAGGAGGTACGACGCTTAGCACCTGTAGAACAGGAGGAATCCACTACATTTTGAGATGTACGGGTTTTCCGCTTATTTGACGTATATGTAGACCAGCCACTATGGTCAATTTCTTTCTCCTTTTGCTGGACTACCGCAGGCTGGGCTTTTTTAACACTGAGGTTTTGCCTGCTGATTTTACCACTTTCACCGAACGTTGTGGCTTCGGAGCAGACTGCACTGTGGGAGAAATGACCGAAGGGATTGTCTCAGGCACAACTGTAAGTGAAGCCTCAGGAGTGGAGGGTGCCTGGCTTACACCTGGAGTGGGAACCACACCCGAGGCAGACTGTGAAGCATCGTTTGCGCGCTGCGCCTTTCTAGCTAAGGCCTCTTGTTTAAGCCGCAGGGTTTCCACACGTTCTGCCTCATCCACCTCTTCCACCTGTGGAGACTGCAGAGCAGGGTCAAACTCTGGGTCCGAGGGGTCTGCACCATATGCCTCAGCATTGTCCTCATCAGTCCCCTGAGACACCACATCGCCGGATCTCAAGACCATCAATAAACCCCAAAATCTCAGAGTCCGTGACATCCTGGCATGCATCAGATGGGCCTGCTATAGTGCGCGGGGCAGATGGAGGAGGTGGAGGTCCCTGCGCACTGGCAGCAGAGGCATAGGAGAACTTTCCCTTAGGACAGGTCTTAAACAAATGGTCAGTACCACCACATAAATTGCATTTTTTGGGAACCACACAATCTTGCGCTTTATGGTCAGCACCCCCACAATTCCTGCAGACCATGCCAGAGCACTGTTTTTTAGCATGGCCGAATTGCTGACAAAGTCTGCAGAAGAGGGGCTGGCCTGAGTATACCAAAAAACCTTTATTAGCCCCCAGGGAAAAAGTCTGCGGAGGGTGCGCCAGGCCCCTGACACCTGTGGGGTCGTCTTTAAAAGTAACAGTATATTTCCGTTTACCATTCCAGATACCACAGATATTTTTTATCTTTTGCCCACCCCTGATGGTGCTGCAATAACGAGCCAAAAATACCTCAATCAACCGAGGATCAGTGTAAGGATTATACATGTGAACTACTAGAATGACTTCCTTCGGGGCAGATATGGAAGTAACAGTGAGGCCACGTAAAGGCGGGCTATCTGTTTGGGCCGCCACATGTTGCAACAAACTCTGACAAATGGAATCACTGGAAAATGTGACATCAAAAATACCTCTGCTGGAAAAGTCCTGAATACATTCAATAGCACGGTCAGAAATATTGCATTCCTTTTTGATAATTTTCTCAACAAGAAATAGCACATTCTTCTCCTTACGGTGCATCTCATTCACTTCTACACGTACTGTATTAGGGACAAAATCATGAATGCGGGAGGCACCCGGCATGCGGGAAGATGAGGCCATGAGGAAAGTCTCGTGGAGAAAGTCACCACACCCTCATAAGAGTCAAAATGGAAAGGCACAAGGTGGTAGGCGTGAAATGGAAGAAAAGACGGCCGCCGCCCCTCAAATGCACAGCGCTGGGAAGTGAGAAAAGAGACGACACGTAAGTTGTATGCAAAGCTGACCTCCCGAGGGAAGTGTAAAGGGCAGTAGATGGCACTGTTGCGCAAGAAAGCTGCAGGCAAGTGAGCCCTCAGCGCGCTACCACAGCGTCCGTGGCAACATGAAGCACAACAGCCGGGGAGGCCGGGAGCAGCCACAAGGGCCTCCCCTTCTGAACAAGTGGCAGCTCCGCTCGCAGAGGCACCAACGTGAAGGCACGAGGAAAAAATGTCAATGCGGCGGAAGATTGGCTCCGCCGATCCTGCAACAGTGTAGCAAAGATGTCTGGAAGGCAGGCTGGAACTGAAGCAGTCTGTTCTCCGCCAAGGCTGGACAAACGCAGGGTCACCCACCAGCTTCCAGGAGTGCAGCCAGGTCTCAGGCAGGCCAGGAGTCGCAGGCCCGTCCCTTCAGCAGTAGGGATCAGCAGTAGGGAAACGCAGAAGTCTCCAGGCGAGAAGGCCCCCACCCGTCTACCACACCCAGAGAAATCAGCCTTGCCCCGGGCAAGCCAGGGTACAAAGGCCCAGCCCCTTAGGATAGGCAAAAAGGCAGGAAACACTCCTCAAGGCACCCTTCACCCCTAAAGACGCAGCCTAGCTCCGGACACACCAGAGAAACGCAGGCCCAGCCTGTCAGGGATCAGGAGTCACCTCTTGCCCTTCAGCACCAACCAAGCTAACACTTCATCTTAGCCAAAAGGCCAAGAAGCTTTATATGCTAAAATGCATATAGCATTTCACAAAAGTGAAATCGATAAATTAACAAGCAGTGAGAGAGGTGATGATTTTGGTATCCTCCCTAACCTAGGGAGAGAACCAAGCAGATGCCTTGAAAACAAAAAGCACATCTTTTGAACGATTCATTGGTGGTCCCATCCTCTTAGGACCACGCCAAGCACAGTTATTGGCAAAAATACAATCCCAACCAAAGGCCCTTCTAAGCATTATGGGACGAGATTAGCAGTGGGCAGTGAATATTATAGTATCCAATATCAAAATAATTCTACAAAGAGCTGCAGTTCCACTAGTCGTTACTAGATGTCCTCACGAGTCAAATGCAAAAGCTTCATGAAAGGGTTTCAATGCTTTTGCATTTGACTCGTGAGGGACATCTAGTAACGACTAGTGGAACTGCAGCTTGATGTATTAATAATTTCAATGCTTTTGCATTTGACTCGTGAGGGACATCTAGTAACGACTAGTTGAACTGCAGCTCTTTGTAGAATTATTTTGATATTGGACACTATAATATTCACTGCCCACTGCTAATCTCGTCCCATAATGCTTTGCAGGGCCTTTGGTTGGGATTGTATTTTTGCCCATAACTGTGCTTGGGGTGGTCCTAGGAGGAAGGGACCACCACTGAATCGTTCACATGATATGCTTTTTGTGTTCAAGGCATCTGCTTGGTTCTCCCCTAGGTTAGGGGAACCCAAAATCATCACCTCTCTCATTGCTTGATATTTTCATTGTCAAAGTTCACTTTTGTGAATTTGTTATATGCTTTTTAGCATAGAAAATTGCTTTAACAAAGCATTTGTATGTGTTTAATATACTGCTGCTATGCTACGTCGATTAGCAGAGTTTTTTACTCTGCTACGTGCAATTTGCGTAGTGCGTAGTAACACAAACTTTGCATGCTCCGTGAGCGTAGCAAAGTATTATGCCCAGGGTTAATTAGGATCCAGCCTACAAGGCAAACTAATTGGGGAATATCCTGCATTAAAAGCCAAACAGGAGATATGTCTAGCAGGAGATGCACTATGCGCCTGGGCTTGAGGCAGATGGCTAGCTAGCCCTTGAGTGACTGACCCTTTCACTGCTTGCGGATAGTATCACTCGAATCACAAAATGCAGACACAGACAGGACAATCCCCTCACGATAGAGCCGAGAGTTGAACCACTAGGGCCTCTTGAGGTTTAATATTCTTAAACATGACATTGATAATTGTCACCGTCCTCACAGCCAGCTCTTGCTCCTGAGGGGTGCATGAGTGGAAGTTAAAGACCTACGTTGTGCCCATCATTGAGGGGCATCTAGGGCTAGAAGTTGCCCCCCTCCCATGTTGTTGCTTGCAACCCATTGAGTTTAAACATTCATAAGAATAATCATTTAATCCTTTGGGTATTGATTTGTAATTGGGGCAGTCTGCTCTTAACGTTTCGTAAATTCTTATCCACAGATGATATCCAGGCAGATATATTTGACATGTTCCCCACAAATTGTGGATTGTAAATCTACCCATGGTTTGTGGTTTACCCTGAAGGTGTCTTAGAAATCATCTAGTCCATTTCCTGTATTTGGGCACTGGTTAAAGTAATGTCCTTAAGTCTACAGAGATGCTCAGATGATGCGGTAGATCCGGTGTATCTCTGGAGATCTCAGTGCTTCTGAACAGATCTTCAGCATCCTCTGCCCTCAGCCTGGTGTTTTCTAAAATGACTCTTCTTTGGCTAACTCTGTTTCTCACATCCAGAACTCCATTCTCTTTCAAGAGTTGTTATCCACTTGGTGGACTAAAAATCTAACTCTTAATGATTCCACACGTTTACAAATAATATATTCAAAAGTGGAAGAAGATGAAAAAAGTAGCTTGAATGATTTTGGTTTTCTGAAAATATCAGCTCCACTACACTCACTCACATTCCTGTTAATATTTATCAGAGTGAAGCTCTCTCGCAACCACACCAATATGTTTGGGCTGGAGTAGTCCTTACACAAGCTTCAGTAATGGCCAGAAAGTCTCTAATTCCCGGCAAAAATATTGAAGGAGCTAGCAACTTCTGATCTTGCATTAATTAAAGTGAATGGGTATCATTTTTAACAGATCACTTCAAAGTGTCTAAAAATGAAGAGGGACGATCTGCTAAATCCATATCACCCGCCTTCTCGTCCATCTCTAACTATTCACAGCTCTCCTTGGGCACAACATGCACCGGAGGGCAAGAGCAACCAACAGATACGGCTGCCCAGACACAAGTCGCAAACATTACTGAAATCCCGCATCAGCAAGATGAGCCTCCGTCTCAGGCATCAAAGGCACCTGAAGTACTGAGAACCAAAATAGCACAAATTATAAGCAACGGCCGGTCGGATGGGGCCTCTGGGCCAAACGGTTTTCCTCAGGCTTTGTACAAAGTAGACATCAAGCTGTGGTCCAAACACCTGGCACCCCTATTCTCCTATTGCTGGTTCAGTCAGCATATACCAGAGTCCTGGCATGGAGCCATCATCCACCCAATTTTTAAAGGGGGTAGGAGAGCTGAACCCAAAAACTACAGGATGACAGCCCTCCTGGACGTTGAATCCAAATACTATGCCAGCCTGTTGCTCGAAGAGCTGTCGTCCTGGGCCTGCAATAATCATCTCTTACCCTTCAATCAGACCAGCTTTGTGGCAAAATCAGGAACCACAACAAATCTGCTTGCATTATCTGTACTGATGGAGAAAGCATCAGCCTCAAGAATGCCACTCCATTGTTGCTTTGTCAACTTCAAGGCGGCCTTCGACCGCATGCCCAGGGGTCTTCTATGGCTTAAACTGCAGAAATGGGGAATCCCTTCTTCTCTTAAAGGCCATAATCCAGCTTCACTCCCATACCTGGATCCGCATAAAATTGGGGGATGGATCTTACGTTTCAAGGAAAATACAAACATCCTGTGGTGTCAAACAAGAATGCGTGCTGGCTCTCCTTCTTTTTAACCTTTTTATCTCAGATTTATCACAGCTATTTGATGATATTAATTCCCACTCTCCAAAACTTGGCGGTACCTGCGTAACCAATCTGCTATACGCAGATGATCTCGTTTTGCTTAGCCCCACAAGGGTCGGTTTGCAGAGGCTTCTCGAGCAGCTGCTCCCCTACACAATTAGCAACGAGCTGGAATTAAACCTATCAAAGACAAAGACAATTGTTTTTGGGAAAAGGAAACTGCTAAGGGGTGGGTGGCAATTTAACAGAAAAAGCATCGAAAGCACAGCCTTCTAAAAATATCTGAGGGCTTACATGGACTCAAGGGGCACTTTCTCCAAACAGAAGGAAGTGGTCGGGCCAAGGCTCTGTCAATCAAGGCAGCACTAACGAAGCTCGCGAGGCACCTATCCGGCCCAAGTCTGACCCCTCTCTTAACTGTTATGAAAGCCAAAACCTCCAATTATTCATCGTATGGCCAGGAGATTATGCTGGGGAAAGACTCCGGTATGGTGAACAAGACAATACCAAGAATTTTCAAGGAAGTATAGTGTCTACCGAAATCTTCATCTCCAGCTCAGTTAAGACTTGAGTTCGGCCTTCTAGACCATCGTGGGGTTGGGGCCGGCGCTGTCATCAAGCTGTGCAACAAATTGCGCACCTTAAGTGAAGGAAGCCTGGAGGCTATGCTGTGGCAAGAAATATCGTCCAGCCAGGTGGGACGAAAGCATCGCTGCTATCTAGAACACTCATTGCAAATGCTCGATGCAACGGAATTCTGGGGAACAAACCCACCCCAGCAGGCCCTTAAAACGTACATCTAAAAAAAGAGTCTGATCCTGGTCTTTTCACTCCGACAGGGTACAACTGGCAAAACGCAAACATGCCTGGACTGTTTTATCAGGGTTTAAGCCAGGCGCCGCGGGCCACATCTATCATGCACCTACGCAGTAGCATGGAAAAAAAGATTTTTGGCACTCAGGATGGGTGAATGGCCTTTCTTGCACCATCTACCTGATTGACGCCGCTCAAACGACAATACAGTGTGCAGAGGATGTGGGTGCACCTCGGAGGCGATTGAGCATGTGGCATGTGTTTGTCCCGCCTTACTTAACGATCAAAGGATGCCGCTATGGGGTGAATGGAATAAACTTGGTGTTTGCTCCTGCCGCCAAGCCATCGTAGCAGCCATGAATCCAGAGAACCCGACGCTTAATATCCGGTTCACCAAGTTCGTTACAAGAGCAGTAAAAACTTTAACGCAGTGGGAGTGCCAGTAACCATATCCCCATTTTTTACTGCACCAGGTCATTTCTCTCGCATAAACGACAGTCGGTAGCCATTCTTTTTCTCGCACAACCTGTTAGCTGCACTGCGTGGTCTACTGGCTGCTCACTTCATCGCATTGCCCTGAGTTTCACGGAGACACAAGAGACCATGGGGCATATTAGCAAGGGCACTATCGCCGCTTTAGCGGCACATTTTGCCGCTAAAGCGGCGATATTTATATCGCCCTATCAGCAAACTGTCTCTAACATCAGTTAGCGACAGTTTGCGGGCATTAGCGCCCGTTTTTTTACCGCTTTGCATGTCAGCGATATTTATCGCTAATGACATGCAAAGTGGGCGTTCCCGACGAACAAACCTGGGAAACACTCGCTAACAGGCCTATCGCCTATTAGCAAGGTGGCCATGGCCCCAGTTAGCGACGTGAAAAGTCGCGCTAACCAGGGTCATCGCCATTTATTTAACACCTGCAATTAGCAGGTGTTAGCCATACCTAACATGGGGGTGGATTATGCTGATACGACCACAGGGTCCAGCAAGGTGTTCTCCCTTCTCCATGCAACATCGCTGGTTTTTCAGCGATGTTGGCCCATTTCCCCCGCTATTGCTGGAATATTCATCGCCATAGCGCTAATCGTTGCTAATACAGCGTTAGCGTGGCGATATATTCCAGCGATAGCCGGCGATAAAAAAAATCACGCTAAGCAGGGTTAGCGATGATTATCGTCTCTTCTTGCTAATATGCCCCCATATCCTTCTTTATGCAGAGACCACCACCTGTCTAGATAGAACCTTAAAGTGAGTGGATTGGACAGTTGGACTTCCCGGGACTTGTGCCATGTCCGTCTTTTTTACTTTGTTTTAATGTAATTGCTCCCTTTTTAGTAACGAAGCTTCTGCGCCCCTCGGCACACACCTTTTTACAGATAACGCATGCCATTTGGAAAATCATAAAAACTCAAATCTGGGATCTTTGGCATTGTGCAATATTAGAACGTCAAATATTTTAACTTTTGTATCATTAATTTTTTTATACCCTTTTTTTAAAAGTGTTTTTCTATTGTAAAGATTTTAATTAATCAAACAATAAAGTTTCTTCCTATCCCTTAATTAAAGTGAAGTCCAAACTCTGAGGAGTGGCTGTGTTTTCTTGTTCTAGCCCAGTTTGTTACCCAAACATTCTGTGACATAGCTTAGAAGTATATCTCACTGGGGACTGCTCGTATCAATATGTCACAGTTGCATTGGAGCCAGGGCCCAGTACATAAATCTTGGGGAAAGTGAAGTTGGATTGTTTGCAGTTACTTTTGGGAATTTATTTCACATGGAGGGTTTATTCAGTTTACTGCAGAATAAAAATCTTTTGATTTTCTGCCCTTTGATCGCTGAATTTTATGTAACTTTCTAATTTGAATCCATATCTTCTAGGAGTTGGCTCTGACAGTACCTTGCACCATGCCTTTGTTCACATATTGTTTGTTTATAGAACTGCTTTTCTGCTCTGTCCAGTCGCATGATTTGATTGGAGTGGCCTTAGTTATTCAAAAGACCAATTAGGGCCCTTGCTGCCTGTGGTGTGTGTGTGTGTGTGGGGGGGGGGGGGTGGCGGAGGGGGGAAGGGGGTGTAGTTCACTTTGCGAATGTTCCCACCCAAAATCCATCTCTAGATGGTAGATCGGTGGAGAGGGTCAGGATTACTAATTAATTGTCCATAGGAATCAAAACAGGTATTTGTAACGGATCAATGGCTTGCAGCAACGGTTGCCGTTGCAAATCACTTATATATACAATACTGAGTATGTTAGGAAGGAACGCTTCTTTCATGCCCCTTCCTAATTCCAGTTCGGTATGAGTCGACAGGGTCGGACTGGCCTACGGGGCAATCTGTCGGTGCCGAAGGGTTAGCCTCACAGATCAGTGCATGGACTGTTTTTGTGGCTGTTTGTGGAGGTATTTATGGTTTAGTGGGCCAGTGTTTTCTGTTGATTTCCCTGGTATTACCACAGACATTGGCGGCAGCAAGCACACATCCATTCAGCCATCCATGCCTTGCAAAACACCCATATAACTTGTCTTTACAAGTTTTAAACTGCCGTGATTTGCAAACTTGTGCGACTTTTTTAGCTATCTGATTTGCTAATGGGGGCCACTTTTAATTTGGTGCCCGGGCCTATTTTCTATCCCACGCTGACCCTGTAGTTCAGTAAACCATTTTGGGAGTCAGAAATGCTTTTCTGACTCATAAAATGGGTACCATACACACCCAAAAATTAATTTTTGCTGTTGCAAACCTTGTGATTTTGCAAAACGCAGGGTATGTGTTCACAAAATTACTTTATACACCAGGGCCCAGATTGTGAACACTGTCATAAGAAGCTGCGCTGTGTTGTGTGACAGGGAGAGAGCAGGAGAGCGCCATATTCACAGAGAAATAGCCCTCTCCCTAGCGCAGACGCTGATTTCAGCAGCCGTGCGCCAGGCACACACCTTAGCGCCACAGTGCTAGGGTGCGTGCCTGAGTCTAGCGTAGGTTTTGTACAGGAAGGATGCCCTTCCTGTACAAAATACTATGCTTAGACATGTCCAAAAGATTTTCCTACTTTATATGTGTGCTGCACAGTGCAGCACGCATGCTAAGTGAGAAAAACACACAGAAATGTAAACATTTCTCTGTTTAATGCCTGCTTTTCAGCTGTGTTAATTTTTCGGCGCTAAACCCTTTCCAGTAATGTTAGTAAATAGGGTTTCACGTCAAAAAGCATGGGTGGTTTCATGGGAACGCCCATGTACCACCCGTGTAACACCCCCTTAACGCAAAATAATGCAAATACTTTACCATACAGACCCATGCAAATAAAGGTTTGTAAATCCCAAAACATGTTTAGTGTTGGGTTAGCGTTAAAAAAGTAACGCTATCCTGACGCTAAACCTTGGAGGATCTGGGCCCAGGTCCCTGGTTCCTAGTCGCGGAGCGGTGTAATACGAAGGCAGAGTCTAGTGAGTTCACTGCTGGAACTAAAGCAACTATCATAGAAGAATGGGTTGAAAACAACACTGAATTAGCATTTGATTTTGGTCAAACTGAAAGGGTCATGTCCTGCATGTCTAGCAGGAGATGCCCTGTGCTGGGCTCGAGGCAGATGGCCAGGCCTAGAGGGACTGACCCTTTCACTGCCTGATGATGCTGCCCCTTGAATTACAAAATGCACTCACAGACAGGACACTCCTTTCACGATGCGGCCCAGAGTTGAATCACTAAGGTCACGTGGGTGCTGACCCCACGCCAGCCTTTTGAGGTTGAATATTATTAAACGACATTGAGAATTGTCGCTCTTCGCACGACCAGTTTTTGCTCTTAAGAGATGCGTGAATGGGAGTTAAAGAGGTACGTTTTGACCATCACTGGTGCAGCAAGTGCAGTGACACCGGAATGAACACCGCAACATTTTAGTGCTTGGAACAGCTCCAAATTTGCACCACAGGGTACTCAGCAGCCTGACTTCTGGAAGCCTTCACACATTTGCAAGGCATCTGTTATTTCCCACAGGAGCTCTGCATCTGTGTGTTCGAGATAACCGCATCTCCTTGTGATGACATGGCTATGTATTATCTGCACAATGTCTGTCCTCTTTGTGCTTTATTTTCTTTATGTTGTGAACAATTGTGCTCTTTGGCGCTTGAAGGCTGTTTAGGACAGGGGCTTGGCTTTAAAAAATGCCATTTCCCGTTAGTTGAGGATGGGAATCCAGGACTCGTCTTGGGGCCTTTGGAAGGCTGCAGTTCTGCACGGCAGCATGCAGGGCCCAAGGAGGCCGCCTCCCTGTATCCGAGCATCGGTGCCTGCTAATGCACCTTTTGTTTTCTTTATCGCCTGCGCGCACATGGCGGCGCATTGTTATCGTTCTCCGCGGGCTGCCGCGCGCTGCCCACTGCAGGCTCGGATCTGCAAGTCTGAAGATGCTGCTCTCGGTCTGTGGTACCCAAGCGATAAACACTCCACTGCTCCCCTTCTCTTCTGTTCTGAATGCCTGAATACACGCACACCTTTCTTGCGCGGGGACCAGATGTTATTTTTCTCCTTCTCCTGGATAATTTCCATTTTGTTTTGAAGCAGGATTATAATCAGATGCGGGCCAAGGAGGGACCCTGGAGCGCTGCACAGAGCAGCCCTCGCTGTGGCTTCCTCCGGCGTCTTTAATATTCGTTGCCTTGCAATTGTACGGGTTTCTGTGGGTTTCCTAAGGGAAGGGATGTGTATTATGTAGAAAACCCATGCAGTGTCTGTAGGCTAATGTCCCATTGGGCACTACTCTGACAGGTCACCTAGGGGCTTCATAGTGGTTGCTCTCACGTCCGCTGTCTTCCTACAGTCCCGGAAGGACGGACTGCTGACTCTTACAGTAATCCTGTAAGGCTGTCCTGTAAGCATCCTATCAAGGACTTTGTGTTCATCCAGGTATGATCTATTATTCTTGTAAGGACCTCATAGGAGTCCACCAGGAATCGTATTATTTATTTAGGGTGTTTTGTAAAGCGCTTCTGTCTCTCCGATGTCGTCTCTGGCGCTGAATCACTTTGAAAGGAAGAGCAGAGACGGCGATTGAGGATCTGACGTTTATGTGTGAAGAGCGCAGATATAAGTCGCGTGGCGGCGAGTGGATCTCAGGTGGGATCGGGTTCCATATTGTGGCTCCCTGGATACTGAGTGCTCAGCCGCTTCTTTTCTTGCAGTTGAAACAGGGGACTTTGAATTTGCCTTTCTTGGTGGATCCAAGGTTGCGGCCGGCTGTGTATTTTTTTAATTTGCTTAAAAGAAAATTGGTGTCAGAACCATGGTAGATTTTAAACATCAACCAGAATATTTGGAAAAAAAATATGTTCCTCCCTGGCAGCCAATGAAGTTGTCGGAGGTAGAAGGAAACTGAATCAGAATTTTAAAGATTTAAAACTGACCTCCTGAGGTCATTCTAACTTTTTTGAAGGTGGTTAATAAACCCGGAATCAAGACCTAGGTAGGCAGAGTGAGCATAGTCTGAAGGTGAAGAAGCAAATGCATTTGTCACCATTTTCTTGTGGGAAAAGCATAGAAAAGATAGAACATGCCGTAATACTCCGAGTTGATGGGAACAGGTTTAGGTGATCTTGCTAATGATTTGGTCCAGAATCAGCTGAGTTTAATATGACCCCCAAGTTTCTGACAGGTGAAACTGGGTTTGGACAGACCCCTAGTTGGCTCACCCATAGTGAGTTGTCTCAGTGATTGATCTTGTTGGATATGGGCAGAATCTCTGATCCACTTCAAGTGGTATTGGTTCCTCCAGCCAGAGACTGCTGTCAGAATGGCAGGGAAGTCTGTGGTAGGGTTAAACGCTTCATCACTCACTCAAGTTATTAATAATTTAAGTGTCGTAGCGTGTAAATAAACTGTCACATTGAATTGACTGAAGAGTTTTGCAAGGGGCTGGATATAAATCTCTAATAACAAAGGGGATAGAGAGGATGCATATGAAAAATACACATTGAACAAGATAAATCCAAATAAAAAAACACTCCCTGCTTTAACATTTTAGCAAACAATTTCAGAGCAGAACTAACATAAATGCATGCAGCGATTATAAAAAGGTATCTGATAGAGACATCTAGCAGCAGGTTCCTTACTTTAGAATCCTCCCCCAGGAGCAAGACTAGATCGGGAACATTTTCCATAGCATGTTGGCTCATCGGAAGAGGGCGTCGAGCGACTCCGTATCGATGTCGTCCACCGGATGTGACGTCGACTGAGTCTATATAGCCCCCTCGCCAATGCGCCAACGTCAGTTCCTTCTTTTCCGTGCTTGCAGCGTGGATCCAGAGCAGTTAGGGGGGGCGATATCCAGCCCATCTCGACAGTTTGTCAAGGAAACAGTATGCTTTTTCTTGAAATGTCTTCGGGGTTTAAGCCTTGTGGATCTTGTGGCAGACAAATGTCGGTAACAGATCCTCATGACATCTGTATGTGGGACCTCGGAGAACATCACAACTCTGAGGAGTTTGGTTCCTGTCCTCATCTTTGGCCGAAGGCGATGAGGAAGAGTCGTTTGAAAATCCTGGCGGCGTGGCTGGTAGAGGCCCCGTATCGTCGTCGGTCCCTCATGAAGTCCAGAGATTGCTCGTGGAGCCATTCGCATGAGGGTCCATCACTGTCAAGGGAGTCCCTGAAGCGAAAACCGACAAAACTGATATATAAGTCAGGCATCTCCTACGCCATCTCCCAGCCTCCGGTTAAGGAGTCTTTACAAGAATCTACCCCGCGCCTCCCTGTTTTCCCTGGAGCCAGGGCGACTCTAGCCCAAATGCGGGAATAATATAATTCCCTGCATGACGTCTTTGGGCCTAAGCCTTCCTCTGGTACACTTTCTAGCCCCAAGGAGGTGGGGGTGTTTTAACTGGATCTGCGCCTGTGGATTCGCCCTCGGATTCAGCCAGACCCTCTGGATCAGTTGTCGGATCCGTAACAGCGCCAGTGCAAAGCCCTTTGGGGTTTCCACCTTCGGCGCCAGAGTCTGTCTAACCAATTACGTCGGCGGCACCTGTCGTCGCCGAGCCCATTACTCTTTCCGACATCGATATGACGCCGCAACGGTGCCGGATGGCGTCGGATGTGGCACCGATGGAGCTGGCTGCTTCAGAGAACTCTCCATCTGTCCCTAGACAACCTGTCACTGCTTTTCCTATGGGAATAGGCAGTTTTCAAGGTGAAGAGGAGAATATAAACCCTTTGGACAACACTGTCCTGCCTCCTGTAGAAAGAAATTGATGGGCAGAACTGAGTGAGGCCAGTGGAATTAAATCCTCTCCAGTTTTGGACTTACTTTCTCCACCTGGTAGGGCTACAGAGGTGAGTTCCTCTTATGCAAAAGTGTTAAAGAGAGCAGCTGTAGTCTTGGATTGGCAGCTTCCCTCAGTGGAACTATTCACAGACCCTTTAGAGAATGTACTTCACCAGGGGGAGACAGGAGTGGAGCCCTTACTCCCTTATAATGAGTCTGTATACAACATTTTATTAGGAGCTTGGGCAAGGCCTGTAACTGGAATGCCAGTTAACTGGGCTATATCCCATTGACATCAGCCCGCCCCTGGGGATCCTGTTTTGTAGTGTAGCTCCTATTTCCCTAATAGGCTCTGCGCATTGGAATAATATATCCTATAGGTTTGACATAGGACTAAGGTCGGTATGTCCCTATCGAGTATATTAAACTTAATTACTTGTGCCAGCTAGCTCAGAGGCCACTAGAAACTCCTTGACAACAAGAAGGGAGTAGTTTCTGGCAGCCGCAAAACATGACCACTGTGTTTCCCTTTAGAATCAGAACGTGTCCCAGAGTCGTGGAAACAATAGATAACTATTTCACTCAGCTCAGTCGTGCATGCTTAGTTTTCTCCAAGTTACACAGAAAGAAATAGACGGGCGTTTCAATAAAGGATTTATTGAACAGTCTTGTTTCTGGTGTAAGTAAAATGTGCTGTTACGATCACAAGACAGTATGCGAGATAAATAATGTACAGGGTGAGCAGTAGAAATAAATAATACTGCGATAGCATTATCTTTTAGTACATATGCTGTTACATATAACACGGACTAAAAATGCGAGTACTCATACGATGCGTTGCTAAGCTAATTCTATCCCAATGTACCTAACCTAACCTAGGTGTAGGAAGAGGGAAGAAGTAGGTGAAGTATTCCTTACTACGGTATACTAAGAGTATATCTGAAAGAGACATGTTAGTGACAGATTCCTTACCTTAGAATATCCCCAGGCGTCAGGCTGGATCCGGAAAGTTTTTGCGTAGCAGTACACTTGCGCGTCGGTAGGCGGCGTCGTGCGGCTCCGCGTCCGTCGTCGGCGTCGTGATCGCCGGGATGACGTCGCGGGCAGTACTTAGACGCCGCCCCTGCGCGCTGACGTCAGTTCTTCTTTTTCCGCGCCAGTAAGCGCAGATCCGGGAAGAGCAGTACCCTAGTCAATTTTTGACGAACTTTTTTGTGAATTTTTTCACTGTTTCTTTATCGAGTCTTCACGACTCCTAGGTGTCGTAGGGATGCCCGGCTTCAAGCCATGCGACGCCTGTGGTCGCATGATGTCGATCACAGACCCGCATTTGGAGTGTCTCTTCTGTCTCGGCCGAGACCACGACACGAAGTCGTGCCCTGACTGCTGGAAACTTCACCCGAAGGCTTTGCGAGAGCGGTCTCGAAAGCTACTCGAGGTCCGGCAGTCGGCTCCGCGCCGCACCAAGCCCCAGTCCCGGGAGAGGTCGAGGGGCCGGTCGCGGAGTCCCCGCCAGTCGTCAGAGTCCAAGTCTTCGCGCTCCTCGGGTAAGTCGAAGCACAAAAAGTCTAAGAAGCGTCATCGCTCTAAGACTTCACCTCGCCGGTCTCGCGACTCGGCTGAGGCCCCAGTCGGCACCGTCCCCGCGGCCCCGGACATGCCTATGGAGCCGCCCCCGCATTACCCGTCCTTTCCGGGTTCGGGGGCGACTCCGGCCGAAATACAGGAATTCCTGTTGGCCATGGCCCGCCTCTTCGGGCCTCAAGGTCCCTCCTGTGCGCCTTCGGGCCCCGCGGGCCCTGATGGGGTTGCTCCGGCGTTGCCGTCGACTCCGGTCCCGGCGCCGCCTGTCCCACCAGCCTTCATCCCGGCCTTGGCTCCGGCCCCGGCCTCGATCCCGGCTCCGGTGGTACCGCAACCCCCATCGACGCCGGTTGACCTACCACGCCGCCGACGCCGATGTCCCCGGTGCCGCTCCTGACGCCGTCCGGGGCTCCGGACGGCGTCGGTCCTCGGCTCTCTCCGGCTCCGGACATGGAGCCGGACCGACGTCGCTCGACGCCGGCTCCGGCGCCGATGAGACCTTGGGTCCCAAATGTCCCTCCTCCTCCATATTTTGAACCTGAGGAGGACTAAGAGAGCTGGGAGGGGTCTGAGGACCCTCTCACACAACAGTGTGAGTATGATCCGGACTGGGCTGAGGAACTTGGGGATGCCAGTGGTTTAGACACCTCCCCTGACACTGGCATGCTGTCTCCTCCCGTGGCTACGGAGGAGGGAGCTAATTTTGCAACGGTGTTGCGTAGAGCAGCTGGAGCCTTACATCTCCAATTGCCTACTGTGGCTGTCAGGACTAATCTCCTGACGGAAGTGCTTCAGCCAGCAGCTTCCTCTTCGGAGACTGTGCTGCCGTTTAATGATGCACTCACTGATGTTCTTTTGGGTGCCTGGTCCAAGCCCACCACAGGGGCTCCTGTGGATAGGAACGTGGCCCGACGCCATCGCCCTGCTCCGGGCGACCCCTTGTTTCTCTCCCAACATCCCACCCCGAGAGCTTGGTTGTCCAAGCCTCTGCCTCCCAAACCGCCTTCCCTACCGCCCCTCCGGATAGGGAATCCAAACGCCTGGACCAATTTGGGAAGAAGGCTTTTTCTTCCTCCAGTGCTGGCTTGCGGTCCGTCAACACCGCTTGCCTTTTGGGCCGATATACCCACTCCCTGTGGGATTCGGTGGCGGCTGTTTTGCCGCAGTGTTCTGAGGAGGTCCAGACACTGCTTACCCGCGCCATTGCGGAAGGGCGAGATGCGGCTAAATACACCATACGTTGTGGCCTTGATACCGCCGACTTGCTGGGCAGATCGCTTGCAACGTCGCCACGCCTGGCTGAGAACAACTGGTTTCTCGGGTGATGTCCAGAATACACTCATGGACATGCCCTTTGATGGAGTCGGTCTTTTTGGTTCAAAGTCAGACCATGCGCTGGAGCGTTTTAAGGACTCACGGGCTACTGCCAAGTCCCTGGGCCTTTCTGTTGTACGCCCTCCGCTAACCTCTGCTTTTTGCCCCTTTCGTGGCCACGGAAGGGGCGCCCAGTCACGTCAGCTGCCCAGCCACCGGCCCGCGCAGCAAGCGTCTTCGCGTGGCCGAGGACGTGGATACCGCCGTGGCGGTTCGGGCAACCAGCGTGCGGGTCAGGCCACTACCTCCAACCCGTCCGCGACCTCCAAGCCCTCCTAGTCCTTCCTTTCAGGTGCACAGCACGCCAGTAGGGGGCAGTGTCCGCCATCACCTTCACCACTGGCGTCCCATCACCTCGGACAGGTAGGTCTTGGACATTGTCCGAAGGGGCTACTCCCTCCCCTTCGAGACCACCCCCAGCCATGCCACCTCAATTCCACCGCATGTCAGGGGATCACTTGGTGCTTCTGCAGAAGGAAGTTACGGCCCTCTTGGCCAAGAGGGCCATCGAGCATGTTCCGACCCCAGAAGTAGGACGTGGTTGCTACTCCCAATACTTTCTGGTGCCCAAAAAGGACAAGGAGGACATGCGTCCTATCTTGGACCTCCGGAACGTCAATCGCTTCCTCCGGAAGGAGAAGTTCAAGATGCTCACCCTAGCTCAGGTCTTGACTGCCTTCGACCCTGGAGACTGGTTGGTAGCGTTGGACTTGCAGGACGCTTATTTTCACATCCCCGTCCTGCCGGCCCACCGGCGTTACCTGCGGTTCACGGTAGGCCTCGAGCATTTTCAGTTCACCGTGCTCCCCTTTGGCCTTACAAGTGCCCCTCGGGTGTTCACGAAAGTGATGGCGGTGGTCGCAGCTCATCTGCGCCGGGCAGGGGTTCCAGTCTTCCCCTACCTCGACGACTGGCTGCTGAAGGCGGGCTCGTCCCAGGCAGTCGTCTAACACCTCCAGACTACGGCCGAACTCCTGCACTCGCTGGGGTTCTCCATCAATGTGCCGAAGTCGCATCTGATTCCTTCTCCACAGCTCCTTTTCATCGGAGCAGTTCTGGACACGACGCAGTTTCGGGCCTCTCCTCCTGAACGGCGAGTCCGGGATATTCAGGCTATGATTCCCATCTTTCAGCCTTTATCCTGGGTTTCGGTACGGATGACCCTGAGGCTGCTGGGCCTCATGGCCTCCTGCATCCTGCTGGTCAATCATGCCGGATGGCATATGCGGGCTCTGCAGTGGGACCTGAAGTTCCAGTGGGCGCAGCACCAGGGCAACCTGTCCGATCACGTCCAGATCTCGGAGGGGACTGCAAAACAGTTGCAGTGGTGGCTCTCGAACCGGCAATGGGTCATGGGCAGATCCCTCTCCCTTCCCCAGCCAGAGCACACAGTTGTGACGGACGCGTCCCTTCTGGGATGGGTCGGTCACATGGGAGAGGCGGAGATCAGAGGCCTCTGGTCTCCGGCGGAGTCCCGGCTCCATATCAACATTCTGGAGCTCCGGGCGATCCGACTTGCACTCAAGGCATTCCTTCCCTCTGTCAAAGGGAAGGTAGTGCAGGTGTTCACAGACAACACCACCGCCATGTGGTACTGCAACAAACAAGGCGGGGTGGGGTCGTGGACCCTCTGTCAGGAGGCTCTGCGCCTCTGGACATGGCTGGAACATCAGGGCATGTTCCTGATGGTTCAACACCTGGCAGGTTCCCTGAACGCCAGGGCGGACGAACTCAGCCCCAGGTGCATGATGGATCACGAATGGCGTCTTCACTCGGAAGTGGCGCAAGGACTCTTTCTACAGTGGGGAGAGCCTTGGTTAGATCTATTCGCCACCGGAGAGAACGCGCAATGTCATCAGTTCTGCGCATTGGAATTTCCAAGGCGGCACTCGCTCGGCGACGCTTTTCGTCGCGAGTGGAGTTGCGGGCTGTTGTACGCCTTTCCGCCTACACCACTTCTACCCAGAGTGTTGAAGAAGATTCGGCACGACCGGGCCCAAGTCATCCTTGTGGCTCCGGACTGGGCTCGAAGAGTTTGGTATCCCGAGCTACTCAGTATGAGCGTAGATCCCCCGATCCGTCTGCCTCTTCGGGAGGATCTTCTGTCGCAGCAGCAGGGGACGGTCCTCCACCCGAACCTGTCTAGCCTCCACCTGCTTGCGTGGAGATTGAGCGGCAGCAGTTGATTCCTTTCGACTTGCCTCCCGAAGTTTGTGATGTGATTCTGGCAGCCAGGCGTCCCTCCACTAAGGTGGTATACGCCTGCAGGTGGAACAAGTTTGTGGCATGGTGCACAGCAAAGGCTGTGAATCCCCTTTCTGCCCCTCTTTCTGAGGTTCTTCTGTTCCTTCTTTCCCTGGCCCAACAGGGTTCTGCCCTGGGTACCATCAAGGGCTATCTTTGTGCCATCTCGGCCTTCCTCAGGCTTCCTGATCAGCCCTCCCTTTTCAAGTCCCCTGTTGTTAACAGGTTTCTAAAAGGCATTACACACCTCTTCCCTCCTGTTCCGTTTGTGATGCCTCAGTGGGACTTGAACTTGGTTCTTACCTTTCTTATGTGCGCTCCCTTTGAGCCTCTACATAACTGTCCTCTTCGTCTTCTGACTCTGAAGACAGCCTTTCTGGTGGCCATCACCTCCGCTCGGCGGGTCAGTGAGCTCCAGGCTCTATCATGTAAACCTCCCTTTCTGTCTGTCCATCCAGACAAGGTTGTTCTTGGGACGCGTCCGTCCTTCTTGCCAAAGGTGGTTACTGCCTTCCACATTGGGCAGACCATCACTTTGCCCACCTTCTTTCCGCCTCCGCATCCTTCCAGAGAGGAAGAGAGGCTCCACCGTCTGGACCCAAAACGTGCGCTTTCCTTTTATATCGACCGCACACAACACTTCCGGGTGGATGACCAGCTCTTTGTTGGCTACGTGGGCGCCAAAAAAGGTCGGGCGGTGCACAAGCGAACCATCTCCCGCTGGGTTACCTTGTGTATCAAAGCCTGCTATTCTTTGGCTAAGAAGGAGCCTCCTGTTGGGCTGCATGCCCATTCCACCAGGGCAACGGCTGCTACCACGGCCTTAGGCCGCGGTGTTCCGCTGCAGGATATCTGTCAGGCAGCTACGTGGGCCTCGCTGCACACGTTTACCAAGCATTACTGCCTTGACAGTCAGGTCCGGAGGGACGGCTTCTTTGGCCGTTCTGTCCTCCGGGACTTCCTTGTCTGATCTTTGTTCGCAGACCCACCACCGGGGTTGGTATTGCTGGGGTATCTATTCTAAGGTAAGGAATCTGTCACTAACGTGTCTCTTTCAGATGCACAAGTTACTAACTTGTGTAACGATATATCTGTAAGAGACAGTAGTTAGTGACAGATTCCTTACCGCCCACCCATCCTCCCCGTTCTGCAAACTGATTTCTAGGGTTAAGGACATCCCTTTCAAGGCCCTAGTATTTTTCAGACACCTATGTCAGCTTCTTGCATGGCTCTGCGTTCCTGGTGCGGAAAGTCGTGTACAGAACTGACGTCAGCGCGCAGGGGCGGCGTCTAAGTACTGCCCGCGACGTCATCCCGGCGATCACGACGCCGACGACGGACGCGGAGCCGCACGACGCCGCCTACCGACGCGCAAGGGTACTGCTACGCAAAAACTTTCCGGATCCAGCCTGACGCCTGGGGATATTCTAAGGTAAGGAATCTGTCACTAACTACTGTCTCTTACAGATATATCGTTACACAAGTAAGTAACTTGTGCGTTAAGTCTAGTATGCCTAGTATGCCAAGAGTCCCTCTAGGTTCTAGTCAGCTCCATACCTGAAGAATGAGAGAGGTAGGAATCTCTTTGCCAGACTCGAACTCCAACACCCCGCAAGGGAAGTCAGATCGCTGGAAGCTGGGCTCTCTGCGTGAAGGGAATGGCTGCTTCTTCTCAGTGCGTCAGGCCGGGAAACGGGCTCCTCTGAAGTCGAGGTCTCCTCTGGTTTACAGGGGCTAGGGAAGGTATATTTATACCTGAGACCACCTAAGAATGTTAGTATTGACGAGAGTCGGACAGCGAAAGACGTCATGAATGAACCCCCTAAGGAATAATGGTTCATGCATAATATATGAGTCCTTGAAGAAATCAATAGTCCTGGACTAGGGAAACTCCCGCAGCCTAAGGGTCTGTTCTTCATGAACTCGTTGTGACGTTAGGGTGGACGGATGTCAGAGACCATGCCTGTATTTGGAGTGCATGGTTTAATGCCTAAATAAGGGCTGGGATTTTATGCCTATATAAGGGCAGGGCGAATTGTGCCTATATAAGGACGTACTTACACCGGGCTATGGCGCCTCCCGCTAGCGCGTAGCCTCAGGTGATGCTCCTCCCCTCCTATGACGTTGCTTGATGGAGCGGGAGCAGGAGCGGTCGGACGCAATGGATTACCGCGGGCTTTTTTGAATTTTACCGCGTATTCACTCTCGGATGCGGCGGCTGTGCTTCCAAACGGCTGCATTTCCTGGCGACGCTTGAGGGTCTCAGACTGGGATCTTTTCTGTGTTTAAACCGGTGATCGGTTTACTTTATTAAGCTGCTCAGCTGAGACTGGAGGAGAGTAGAGGATCCGGATAGACCCCATTTGATGCAGTGACCGTGGCCTGAGACTCTGCAGGAGAGATTGAGAACCAGAGTTATTCGGGGTTTCAATTGACTGCGGCTTAGGATTTCTGGAGAACTTAAAAACTTTGGGACTGTTGCTGGAGAATGGCAGGAGGGTAAGTCCTGATAAGCTCATAATTTACCTGGCAAAAGACTTGGGCGGTTTTGGTGTTGGTGTTTTAAGTTGGGGCATCTTGATAAACATTTCATAATGAAGAAACAGCTGAGACTTGCCGCTGCTGCAGCAAAAGTGGATGCGGCAAAGACTAAAGCACGCACTACCAAAGGGAAGCTGAACTTAACAGTAACTAAAGTGGGAGGTAAAATTTGTCATGTGGAGTCCTCCTTTAGTTCACAAAGCTCCGAAGCGGACGATCCTTCTTTAAAAGAGATTAGCTTAACAGAAGCCTCAGGAATTAAGCCAACGGATACTGACTTAGCTAGCTCACCAAGAGGTGGTGCTTGTTATATAAATCAAGAGCTAAAAAATGCCAGCGACTTTCCTCTTTTTTTCAAAAAAATGTTACCACCTGTCACTTCTCCATGTGCAGATGTGCTCAGTCGAACTCTCTTAGCCCAGAATAATTATGATATATTAGAAGAGTTAGCAATGGCAGCTGTAACACTAGAGCCAGAAAAAGCTCTAGGCCCAACATCCTTCTCTCCTCTAGCGGTCTCTTCTTCGGGTACTCAAGGAATACAGATACAAGTGAAAGATCCGCCGATGGCTTTACTTGATGCAGAGCAGCTTAAACTCACTGCGTTAACATTAGCAAGGGCTGTCGCGACTCCGCTTCCTCAATCACCGCCTTCGCTTCTCCCTCCTTGTGAAATGTCTACACAAATGCAATCTAATGAAATTATGACAGTTCAGCAAGAGCAGCAAGAGCAAATAGTAGCCTCAGCCTCAGTCTCAGCCTTAGTTTTAGGAAAGCCTAAACCATTGGACCCTTCGATATCTGAACAGAATAACGAGACTCTTTTTGGAATTAAAGATTGCGACTTGGTTCTTGAGGGTGAAAACGAGAAGGCTATGTCATATCAGCTGGATGTTAAAAATATGCTAAATATGATTCTTGAAGAAATACGCGATTTGAAAAAAACACAACAGACGGATATAGCAATAATACAGCTGCGTTTGGAGAAGATAGAAGAGGCAGTAGCCTGCCTTCCACCTCGAATCCAGGAGGCCGAAGCAAGAATCTCCCTGGTTGAGGACCAAATGAACCATATTTTGCAGCAAGTAGATCTAGCCTCTCGGGAGAAAACAAGAATGGAAAATAAGATTGAAGAACTAGAAAATTTCTCACGCCGTTCAAATCTTCGTATAGTGGGTGTTCCGGAGCGGATTGAAGGCACGGATACACTTAACTGGGTTGATTCCTTTTTAAAAAGGTTGTGATTCCTGAGTTCACGGGTGATCTGACGGTAACCAGAGCTCATCGGGTCCCAGCGCATCTTTCCCCTAATCTCAAATTTCCTCGCACTATACTCGTCAATTTTGCAGACTATCGTATCAAGGAAAAAATCTTGTCCAAAGCAATATTGTCTAGACAGTTTGACATCGAGAATGGTGCGAAATGTAGAATTTTCTCCGACATTTCTGCGGAAGCGGCAAGAAGACGCAAAGAGTTTGTCAAATTATTGTTCCTTTTTAAAGCTCAAGGGGCTCAAGCCTCTATTGCTCAACAATCCAAGCTCAAAGTTCTTGTCCAGGGGAAATTTCATTTATTTACGCGTATTGAAGAGGCGCAGGAGCTTCTTAAAGCTATTTCAGCTGGAAAATAATCTGGGTTTGCTGGACCTTTGTAATGGGCGGGGGGTTTTTTGAAAAAGAAATGTACTAATTAGATCCTGTTACCTCTCCCTCTTCCTTTTTTTCCCTTTTCAGGAGGGGAGTAGATCACCTTAGGTGCAATTCTAGGGCACCAATATTAGTATTTGGGGAGGTTGGGAGAAGGTGGGCAGCGGGGCTAGCCACTTTCTCAAAGGGGAGGGTGTGGGTCACTGGGGTGAAAAAGGCTGTATAGCCAGAAAACGAAGTCCATTTTTGCTAATCTTTATACATCCATTTTTTAGATCAATATTTTTTTTAATACATCGGGGCCACGTAGGTGGTTAGATTTGCTTCTTATTTATTATGGTTAGTCAGGAGATTTTGAAAGTGGTTTCTTTCAACGTTAATGGTCTTAATAATAGAAAGAAAATGCGGGCAATTGAAATCTGGATTAAAACAGAAAATCCGGCGGTAATTTTATTACAAGAAACCCATATACCAGCTGTTAAATTGTCAGACTTTTCTATGTTTAAGTCATGGGCTGCCTATAGGGGATTTTCTTCAGCTTCAGCCTCCCTTCGAGGGACGGCAATATTTTTAAGCAAAAATTCCAGGCTGAAGTCGTCAGCTTCGACAAAGATCAGTATGGTCGTTGGTGTTGGGTCACTTGTATTGCTGGACAGAAACCGATAACCTTTGCCAGTATTTATGCTCCTGTAGACGATAATCCAAAGATATATGAGGAATTTTTTCAATCCTTAATTCAAACACCTGGGGAACTGATTTTGGGGGAGATTTTAATGTTTTAATGAATCCTAAAATCGATTCCTCAGCACTGGCTAAAAAACAATTGAAACCTAAAACTTTAAGAATAATACAACATTATGGGGTAACTTTAGATCTACTGGATCCATGGAGGAGGGCTTTTCCAACTAAAATTGGTTATACTTGTCTGTCTGGTAGATTTCACACCTCATCACGCATTGATTTTTTCCTGGTTTCTCGGAGTTTAAGTTTTTGTCAGCAAAGAGTTCTGCAGAATGGATTCTCTGATCATTCCATGCTGGCACTTGACTTGCAAATTGGGGAACGTGCTAAGACCCCTAAAAGATGGACGCTAAATAGGCATTATTTATTAGAGAAGGACTGGGTGGGTCTCATTGAGATTGAGATTAGGGAATTCTTTGTTCGAAATCACGATTCCGCTCCCTTAAATACGATATGGGATACACTTAAGGCCTTTATTCGGGGGCTAATTATCGGAAAAGATGCTGAGATTATAAAGAAAGTTAAGGTAGAAAAGCGAGATCTGGAGCAGAAGGTACAAAGTTCTTATTCTACATTTTTCAATAATCCTACTGTTTTTAATCAGCGCCAATTCGATCAGGCTAAAGGTGATCTCAGTGCAAGATATTACACCCTAAGCGAATCTTCTTTCCAACATTATAGACAAAAAACATATGAAGAAAGCAATTTTACTGGTAGATTCCTGGCTTGGCAGGCAAGGGAGCAGGTTGCTTCTAATCAAATCAATGCATTAAAATCCCCCTTGACTGCCTCTTGTACGGATGATCCAGTGAAAATCAGTGAACTAATGCTACAGCATTATGGGTCTATATATGGTCAGCAACAGACTGTCGATATCACATCTCTGAGAGATTTTCTTCGGAAAAATGGTTCTCCGACACTTTCAGAGAGTGAGAAATCAATTATGGCAAGACATTTTACTAAAGATGAGTTGCATGGGGTGATTAGGAATTTGCCAAGTGGTAAGGCCTGCGGTCCGGATGGTTTCCCGGCGGAATTTTTTTAAGTTTTTTATAATTCCGTGGCAGATTTCTTTTACAGTTGGTAAATTCAATGTTAGAAGGTGGAGCAATTCCAGAATCTTTTAGACAAGGAAACATAGTCAGCTTTTTAAAAAAGGGAAAAGCTAGTGAAGATCCAAATTCTTATCGTCCTATAACGCTATTAAATTCGGATTATAAAATTGTTACTAAACTTTTAGTTAATCGGTTTAATCAGCATGCTTCACATTTGATTCACCCGGACCAAAATGGCTTTATTGCCCGCAGGCAGCTGGGCACTAATACCCATTATTTAACGGAGGCATTGGATTATTTTGAGACCCAGAAGATACCTGCACTAGTCCTTCTTTTAGATGCCGAGAAGGCATTTGACCTTGTTGTATGGGAGACGCTGTTTATTATCTTGCAAAACTTTGGTATATCTTCTAAGATCACGGGTCTGGTCCAAAATCTTTATCTTAATGCTGAAGCTAATGTAATTATTAATACCTCAATGGCTGGCCAGGTTAAGGTAAAACGGGGACTAGACAGGGATGTCCTCTCTCCCCAGTTTTATTGGGTTTTTTATTGAGCCATTGGCGACTGCAATAAGGAACAACGTTGATATTTGCCCTCCAATTCCCACTATGGCGAAATTGAAATTATACGCAGACGATATTATGCTTTTTATTAAACCTGAGTTGGAGATCCAGGTAAAAACCTTTAAGATTTTTGAGGAATTTGAAGCGTTAGGTGGCTATAGAATTAATAAAAAGAAAACTGAAATTATACAGTGTGGTGGAGTGGGCCTGGATTTGCACCCTGATATTTCCTTATGTTTAAACACCAAACCCAAGAGATATCTGGGGGTTTATTTCTCAGAACGTAAAAATGATTTATTTCATTTAAATTTTGTCCCGCTTTACGAAAAATTCAGGATCTGTTTGCACGTTGGAATTCTCTTCCATTATCTATTCTGGGTAGGGTTGCACTAATTAAAATGTCTGTTCTTCCACTTTTTAATTTTCTTTTTCGGCCATCCCATGTATCTTGTTTGGTTCTTTTTCTCCCGAATAGAGTCTATGTTTACAACTTTTCTCTGGGCAAAAAAAACCCGCGAATTGCACTTAGCACTTTATACGAAGGGTTGGAACAGGGAGGTTTAGCTCTTCCAAATCTCAGGGATTACTATTTTGCGTATTTTGCACAATATTTATCCAGATTTAAGCCTCAGCAACAATCAAATCTTTTTATTAATAGTTTTATGAATTTAATGTGCAAAGAAAGTCAGATCCACTCCCCGTTATCAATTTTTAAATCTCCTAAACTGGTTCGCTATAGATGCCTACAATGGTTTTTCAAAAACGCCAGGCCCTCTACAAAAGATATTCTATTCCTTTAATTATTCTTCAACCTTGTTATCTGGCCCTATGTTATTGTCGGGGATTAGCGAATCTACAGAACTTATATCAAAGTGGGCTAATGCTGGATTTCGTAAAATTTCAGATTTTTTGAGGAATGGCAGATGGTTGAGTATGGCGGAAATGTCACAACTGATCATTAACGATTTTCTTCTTCTTCAATCATATAGTATTTTTAGTAAATTCCTTAGTGAATTAGATTTAACCCAAATTTGCGATCAACATCATATACTTCATGAACTTTTAGAGGATAAGGTTGTTAAAAAACCTGGAGAATGGAAAAAGCTTGGCTTTAGTTAAAGGTGTTGATCTTGGGAGTAAGGCAATCGCAACATGGATGGACAATGAAGAAGTAGAAATCTCAGCCAGTATGTGGTCAGCAATTAATAATCTTAATTTTAGTACGTTAAGAGGAGCGAATTGGCGAAGGATGTTGTTTTTAGTAAATGGCAACTTTATCGAACTCCTCTTTTCCTTTCTAAGATTTATGTCAATCAATCACCACAGTGTTTTCGTTGTATTAACCATCCCACTGCCAACTGGTCACACATTATTTTCCAATGTCCCATGATTCAGAGGTTTTGGAAAGACATTTTTTGTTATTTGGAATATGAATGTAGTATTTTGTTAGAATTGAATAATCGTTTAATAATTTTTGGTTTTGATCCAGACCTTTTCCTGCCTGACAAGTTTGTTAAATTTTTATATATTGCAATGGCGGTAGCCAGATCACTTTTGTTGCAAAAATGGCGTACAGATCTTATACCCTCTGTCTATGAATGGGTTCGTAAGATGAAATTAGTTAAAAAGAGTGAACGAACCTATGCTTTACGAGTTGCAGGGCTTAAGAAATTTGAAAAAATCTGGGCAACTTATTTTGATTAAGATTGGGTGGTTACATCGATAATTGGGAGTGGATATTGCTTTATACTTGCTTATAGGCTTAATCTGAGGATTTATGGTTGTCCTCTCATTTTTCATCATTGTTCATGACTTTTCAGTATATATTGGTGCTATTTATTGATCTTGTATTTTTTAAATATCTTATTATGGATGTATTGATAGATTTTAAAATGTTTGTAATCTGGACTTCAATAAAAATTTAAAAAAAAAAAAAAAATGAAAAAAAAAATGAATGAACCCCCTAAGGAATAATGGTTCATGCATAATATATGAGTCCTTGAAGAAATCAATAGTCCTGGACTAGGGAAACTCCCGCAGCCTAAGGGTCTGTTCTTCATGAACTCGTTGTGACGTTAGGGTGGACGGATGTCAGAGACCATGCCTGTATTTGGAGTGCATGGTTTAATGCCTAAATAAGGGCTGGGATTTTATGCCTATATAAGGGCAGGGCGAATTGTGCCTATATAAGGACATGATACTGGAAAGCCCGTTTATGGATACCCTAAGAGGAATACAACAGTTTGTCTCTCAAAACATCCCTCCACAAAGTTTCTGGATGTGCAAACAGCTACTGCTTCTGCAGACCCTAGTGTGCTTCCGCTAGTCCATGGGTACTCACAAACATTTTCCCGGGGGCCGCAAAATGTGGTCTATGGTGTGACCGAGAGCCGCACTGATGCCAGTGGGGGGTGTAAAGTGAGTGTAGGGGAAGCAAAGCATGTATATCTAGTGGCTGTCTTTAAAATGAAGGTGATCCTAAAGTTAAAGACCTAGGGGCTGATTACGAAGTCCGCCCGCCACCGTAGCGGTGATTGGGACCGCCCGCCAGACATGCGGCGGTCCCACCACTGCAATTAGGATGTGCCCGCCATACTGGCGGGCGCATCCTGGGCTTTCAACATTGCTGGCGGTGCTGCTGGCTGCAGCACCGTCCGCAATGTTGAAAGTGCTTGCACCGCATTTCCCTGCACCGCGTGGCAGGCACCACGCGGTACCTGCCACTTGATGCATGGAAATTCAGGGGGGTACCATGGGTACCCCCCAGTGCAGCGACACCCCCCCAAAACAAGGGGGGCCCACAACGGGCCCCCAAACCCAAACCCCACCAGCCTTTCCATGGCGGCATCGCCGCCATGGAAAGGCTCCTGGCCACACACATTCTAATATGGGGGATGGTGCCTGCTAGGCACCGCCACCATATTAGTTGCCCTGCTCCGCCCACCAGGCAATCAGTGCGATTGCCACGAGCGGAAAAGCGGCGGACGGACTTTGCGTCCGCCGCGATACCCACCGCCATCCTAATATGGCGGTGGGTAAATCTCAATGTGATGCCGGAACGATCGGCGATTGTTCCGCCATCGTAATGAGCCCCCTAGTTACTTCCTTTCCCTAAATGCAATTAACCTTTAAATAAGTGTTTGCTGTATATTTAACTTTTTTTTTCATGTTAGTGCTGCCGGTTACGAGGAGCAGAATATACAGAGAGACGGAGAGAGGACTTATCAAGGTCCATAATATAGAGTACAGCGATATCGTGATGCGATTCCCTGTAAGGAGATGCATGTACTTCTAAAAGAAGCAAACATCATTGCCAGTCTGATTGACATTGCATCCCATACATTGGTCCTGGAAGAATTAGTTGTGAGGGGAGTCAAATAATACAATGCGCCTGAAACTATGGGAATGAATTCAACTTTCATACTTGAGCCTTGAGAAAGCCCGGAGGGGGCGAAACGTACGTCGGCTGCTGCTGTGTTTCATGTATAAAGATTTGAAATAAAATAAACAAAAGGACCTGATTCAAGACTTTTTGTGGACATCTATAAAAAAAGAAATTGATCTACGGCGAATTGAACCATACAGTGTGGGGAAGGAGGAGAAAAAACTTTTTCTCACTCATTGAGTTACTTTGTATATTTTGATAATAGTCACAACTACTTGGTGTGCTTTGGTGTATTTTAGGTTAAACCTTTAAATAAGTGTTTGCTGTATATTTAACTTTTTTTTTCATGTTAGTGCTGAGTCGAGTAAACTGCAGCCCAGTGCTGCTGCTGGCCAGGGGGCGCATGTAAAGGTCAGGAGGGCTGCATGCGGCCCCCGGGCCATACTTTGAGTATCAATGCGCTAGTCCAACCAAGCACTGAGTCCAGATGGCTGGAAAGTTGTGGGAGAAATATTTTCTCTTCGGTTAGTGCAACATTGCTATCTTTGAATACACCATGTGTTCTGGACAGGATTTCCCATGCGCTATGCGACTCAGTGGAGCGTTTGCTGCCTTCTCTTCCAGAGGAAGCCAGAAGTGAACTGCTACAGTGGGTGCAGGATGGCCGTTAAGCAGCTAAATTTACCATAAAAAGTGGTATGGATACCACAGATTCCGTGGGGAGAGCTATGGCTCAATAAGTTGCGCTGTGAAGACATGCATGACTGCCTCAATCTAGATTTTCTGAGACAGTCCAGAATAGCCTAAAAGATATGCCATTTGAGGGTGTGCACTTATTTGTGTACATGCAGATTCCCCTTTGCAGCGATTTAGAGCAGGCCGGTGCGACAGAAACACCTAGACATATCTTATGTACATCCGGTTACAATGACAATGGGTATTATATAGGCAGTTATTCTTTAAAGTTAATACCTACTATCCTACTATAGGTTTTCATTATATCTATTTAATGTTAGGCGTAGAAGTGGTGACTTTCTACTTTAGGTCTGTCGATCACAGATTTTCATGTGTTTATTTCTTTTCTGATCCTTAATGGGTTGTTGCCTGATACACAGGTCATACAGTTTTTTCTTTACTCTGAAGAAGAGCTTATGCTCAAGAGTTGATAACCATTATGGTTTGTTCCATGCTCTGAGTAGAGCATCTTTTGTATGCTTGGTAAGGAGTTATATATATATATATATATACATGCTGAATCGGGATCACTCAGCTTGTGAAATAAAGACCTTAATTGGGGAGATTAGAGTTACCACTCTGTCAAGTGTTAATTGATCTGTCTTAAGATATAACAAGTTCATGAAATTAGTATCCCTTATAGGGACGTTTTGGTAACCACAACTCCATGGGAGTCTGTCTATGGTTCACATATTGTAAGATAGTTTATTTAAAATAATCCTCTTATTCCTGTTGTAAATATGTGAAAGTGTCAAATATAGTATTTGTGCGACCTTCCACTTTATGGCTGGATTAATCTTGCTGTCTTTTAATAGAATGATGTTCCATTGACGGGACTGTACAGCACTGAGAGTGTCAGTCTAAAAAAAAATATTCCCTTCTTGTGTCCTCAAGAAAGGTAGTTCATAGCTTACATTACCAGTATATGTAGGTTCTGTTTCAATCTCTGGTATTTGCTTTACATCTAAGCAATGGGTGATTTTCCTTATTGATAGTAAAAGTTCTTTATTTTTGCTAGATTAATTAGGCGGGGACCAAGACATTATCATCTTGTGAGCCTTAAGACACTATGGGGCTGATTACGAGTTTGGTGGTGCGACACCTGGACCGCCCCACCGCCAAACCCACATGAAAACCGTTCGCCATATTATGACTATTTTAGTCACTGGCGAGTGGTTCTTTGGCGTTCCCACGACGGTGCCTATCAAATAGGCACTGCAATGGGAATGTCATAGGAAGTTCCAACATGGCCTGGACTGTGATGTCCATGCCGTGCTGGAACTAGTGGTGCATGCACACAGGGGGGCACATGTTGTGCCCCCCTGTGTGGATCCACATGGAGTGAGGCATCGGTGGTCCCATGGCGGCCCGATCTCCAGTGTCGTAATGTGGCGGTCGGAACACCACCGCCACTGCCGCCCCATCACAAGTCTGGCAGTCCGAGGACCACCAGACTTGTAATTAGGCCCTATATCTTTTTGCTCTTAAGGTTCTGTGTTATAGTCATCTCAGTTTGGTGGCTATTCTACACATTTGTTTGAACATTATTGTGTCGTTTTCCTGGGATTACGTCAGTCTGTTTTAGGTCTCCAAGAAGACATAGTCTCTAGGTCGATTTTATATGACGCTTTGCGTTATTACTTAAGATATCCTTCTTTTCTGAAGGAAATTTCCCTTTAATGGTGTACCTTTTCTTTTCTATGAAGATGTTCATATACGTTTGTGCATGAGGAGAATAATTTATACTTTTTGTAGAAGACTTTTGTTACTATATTAAAGAATCGTTGCTCTTCTAGGTGACAACTATTTTCATCATTCAGCTGACTCTAATTATTTGTAGTTTGGGTTCACATTTTGCGGAGTGTTGTCTCTAGATGGAATATACAAAACCACTTGGATTCTTTTTATAGAATCCTTTACATTTTGTAGTTAAAGTATGGGAAACCCTTTCTGGATCATCTGTAGATGGGTCTCTATTAATATAGTAGAGTCACATACTAACCTTGGTTTCCGCTTGGCTATCAAGGTTTCTTTTTCATACTTACTATCTTATACAACTTTATACTATGATTGCTTGATGGTGGTGTCTCAGGCAATTTGCATTAGGCGGTTATTTATTTTACTCCTATGTCAGTATATATCTTGGGGATATCGTAGGGGTATTTGTGTTATCTCTGGTTGATTTTCCTTGGGGTAAGACTGGATCTGATAGTGACTTCTAGCTGCAGATTCCTTACCTTTGAATTTCCCAGGCACCAGGCTGGATCCAGAAACATTTGCTGAGCAATACCCCTTGTGCGCGCTGTCGGGTGGCTCTATTCTGCTCTACATGACGTCATCGTTAGCGTCTGTTATGACGTCGCGGTACCTATATAGGTGCCGCCAAGGCGAGCAGACGTCAGTTCTTTTCTTTCCGTGCCAGTTAAGTGCCAATCCGGGAAGAGCAACCCCTCTGTCATTTTTTGACAGGTTTTTTCTCGCCGTTTTGTCGACTTCTGTATTTTTTTATCGTGTGTGAGGGATGTCTTCGAGGATAACAGAGTTTAAGCCGTGCGGGGCCTGTCCCCATACGATGTCGGTCACCGATCCCCACCTAGTATGCCTATGGTGTCTCGAGCGTGACCATGATCTGAAGTCGTGCTCGAACTGTCGGGTCATGGCTCCTAAGACCTTGAGGGAGCGGGCTTTAAAGCTCCTTGCGGCTCAACAGCCGACACCTTCAAGCGAGACTCCACGGAAATCCCGGTCGAGGAAGAGGAGGTCGCGGGACCGCTCCCGGAGCCCAAAGTCCTCTTTATCCCTCTCGAGGTCATCGGGACACTCAGGGAAGAGGCACAAGAAGAAGAAGAAGTCCAAGCTGACTTCGTCTTCACCTCGAATGTCGTCCGTCGATGAAGGAGGTAAGGAGCACTGACGCTCTAGGCACGGTTCTGTGGAGCCAGAGCCAGGGTCGACTTCGTGCCTCCCCCCTTTCCAGGAGCTGGAGCGACCCCTGCTCAGATGAAAGCATTTTACGAGGCCATGCGCCACGTTTTTGAGTGGGCCGACCACTCTGTTGAGCCTTCGGCCCCCGGGGGGTCGGGAGGGGCCCCGTCAGATTCGATGGCATCGGCTCCGGCCACGGCGCTGGTGGGGCCTCTGGGATCCGATCCCAAATCCGGGTTGACGCTGGTCGTATCCACCGCGACCTCCTCTGGTGTCGGACCCGAAGTCGGTGCCTGCAGTGCCACCGGTGTCCATCGGCAGTACCAGCCCTATCCTCATCCCCAACGACACGGAGCCGGAATGACGTCGCTCGATGCCGATTCCGAGGTCGATTGAACCCAGAGGTTCTATGTTGTTGCCTGAGCACTTTGTGGATGTGTTAGGCTCAGGAGAGGAATGGGAGGGGTCTATGGACCCTCTAGATCACCAGGATGACTCTGCAGAGCAGTTGGACTGGTATGGAGAACTTGGTGAGGCCAGTGGACCGGACACTTCTCCAGATACTGGCATGCTCTCTTCGCCAACTGTGGCTAGGGAGGAGGGGGCATCTTATGCCATGGTGGTTCAGAGGGCAGCTGAGGTCCTTGGACTGGAGCTACCCTCAGTGGAGGTCAGGACAAATCTCCTGACCGAAGTGCTTCAGCCTGGGGCTTCCACCACAGAACCCCTTTTGCCCTTTAATGAAGCACTTACTGATGTCCTTCTAGGCATGTGGTCCAAGCCTAGCACAGGGGCTCCTGTGAATAGAACAATCGCCAGCCGCCATCGCCCAGCTCAGGGCGACCCAAAGTTCTTCAGCCAACACCCCACCCCTGAGAGTTTGGTAGGCCTCTACGTCCCAGGGCGCGTTCCCTTCTGCCCCTCCAGATAGGGAATCCAAGAGGCTGGATTCATTTGGGAAGAAAATGTTTCTTCTTCCAGCCTGGCATTGCGGTCGGTGAATACCGCATGCTTATTGGGCCATTTCTCCCACTCTTTTTGGGAGACGGCTGCGCAAGTGCTGCCACAAGTCCTGGAGGACTTTTTGGGAGACGGCTGCGCAAGTGCTGCCACAAGTCCTGGAGGACGCCCGGGCTGTGCTCTCTCATGCTGTTAAGGACGGGAGAGATGCAGCAAAATTCACCATCAGGTGTGGCCTTGATACGACGGATTGGCTAAGCAGATCTATTTCCACGACTGTGGCCTTGAGGCACCATTCCTGGCTTAGGACAACTGGCTTCTCGGGGGATGTTCAGGCAAATCTGATGGACATGCCCGTTTATGGGACCCGCCTTTTTGGGGAAAAGGCAGGTTCGGCCCTAGTGAGGTTCAATGACTCTCGAGCTACGCCCAGATCCTTGGGCCTCTCTACTACACCTCGTGGCCAGTCTGCCTTTCGCTTCTTTCGTGGCAACGGAAGAGGTTTACAGCCACGTCAGCCCTATCCTAGCCACATTCCTGCACAGGCTTCCCAAGCTGTGCGGGGAAGTGGATGTAGTTCATTCAGGCCTAGGAATGGAAGCCAGAAGTCATCGGCCATCCTGCCCTCTGTAGCCGCAGCCTCCAAGCACTCCTAGTCTGACTCTGCAAGACCACACCACTCCAGTTGGGAGAATCCATCATCATCTCCCCCACTGGAGGTCCATAACATCGGACAAGTGGGTCTTGCAGATCATTCAGGAGGGCTATTCTCTTCCTTTCCTTTCCTTTCCTTTCCTCCTCCTCCCATTCTGCCAAATCAGGAACGACTGACGGAGGATCATTTAAAATTGCTCCAGAAGGAAGTTATAGTTCTCTTAGCCAAGGGAGCTATAGAAAGGGTCCCGGTTTCAGAAGTAGGCAGTGGCTGTTATTCCCGCTACTTTCTGATTCCGAAGAAGAACAAGGGGCTACGGCCCATTTTGGATTTTCGGAACGTCAATCTCTTCCTCAAGAAGGAGAAATTCAAGATGCTCACTCTGGCTCAGGTATTTTCTGCCCAAGACCAAGGAGACTGGATGGTAGTGTTGGACCTGCAGGATGCGTAACATCCCCATTCTGCCGGTCCACAGGCGATACCTGCGGTTCAAGGTAGGCCACGAGCACTTTCAGTTTACCGTGCTCCCCTTCAGCCTAACCAGCACCCCTCGGGTGTTTACAAAGGTGATGGCGGTAGTTGCAACTCATCTGCGCAGGTTAGGGTGTCAGTCTTCCCCTACCTGACTGGCTGTTGAAGGCAGGCAGTCGTCTCCCACCTTCAGACTACAGCGAACCTCCTGCATTTGCTGTGGTTCTCTATAAACGTGCCGAAGTCACCCCTGACTCCTTCTCAGACACTCCCTTTCATCAGAGCTGTTCTGGATACAGTGCAGTTTCGGGTCTATCCTCCTGAGCAGTGATTCCAGGATATTCAGTCTATGATACCGATATTTCAGCCTCCATCCTGGATTTCAGTGAGACTGACTCTGAGGCTGTTGGGCCTCATGGCCTTCTGCATCCTGTTAGTAAAGCATGCCAGGTGGCGTATATGGGCTCTGCAGTGGGACTTGAAGTTCCAATGGTCACAGCATCAGGGACATCTCACCGATGTGGTTCATATCTCAGAAGGGACTGCGAAAGATCTGCAGTGGTGGTTGACGTACCACGATTGGGTCAACGGCAGACCCCTCTCCCTTCCCCAACCAGATCTCACAGTTGTGACATATGCGTCACTTCTGGGATAGGGTGGCCATCTGGGATAGGTGGAGATCAGGGGACACTGGTCTCCGGTGGAGTCGAGGCTCCACATAAATTTGTTGGAGCTCCGAGCGATTCGGTTGGCATTGAAGGCATTTCTTGCCTCTGTCAAGGGGAGGTTAGTGCAGGTGTTCACGGACAACACCACTGCCATGTGGTACTGCAATAAGCAGGGAGGGGTGGGGTCATGGAACCTTTGTTGAGAGGTCCTGCGTCTCTGGACATGGCTGGAACAGCAGGGCATAACCCTGGTGGTCCAACATCTGGCAAGTTCTCTGAACGCCAGGGTGGACGAACTCTGCCGTCGATGCCTAACGGATCACGAATGGCGTCTCCAGTCGGAGGTGGTGCAAGGTCTCTTTCAGCAGTGGGGAGAACCTTGGTTAGATTTGCTCACCTCCGAAGAGATCGTGCAGTATCGGCAATAATGCGCTGGAGGTTCTAAGGCGGCTATCGCTCTGCGATGCTTCGTGCGCAAGTGGAGCTCAGGCCTGCTGTACGCCTTTCCGCCCATACCACTCCTGCCCAGGGTTCCGAAGAAGATCAGGAGCGACCGGGCCCAAGTCATTCTTGTGGCTCCGGACTGGGCGAGGAGAGTCTGGCTTCTGAAAATGAGCATCAATCCTCCAATCAGGCTGCCCCTTTGGGAGGATCTTATGTCGCAGCAGCAGGGGAGGGTTCTCCACTCGAACCTGACAACTCTGCGCCTCCATGCGTGGAGATTGAGCAGCGGCAGTTGATGGCTTTTGACCTTCCCGAAGTATGCAACGTAATTTTGGCGGCCAGGCGGCCCTCCACTAAGACGGTATACACCTGCCGGTAGCAGAAATTTGTATTATTCTGTGCAGAAAGGTCTATTGACCCTCTTTCTGTTTCTCTTTCTACTGTTCTTTTGTTCATTCTGACCCTTACTTAGCAGGGCTCTGCTTTGGGAACTCTCAAGGGTTACCCTTCTGCTCTGTATGCTTTTTTGCGGCTGGCAGACCAGCCCTCTCTCTTTAAGTCTCCTATTGTACATAGATTTCTAAAAGGGCTAGCTCACTTGTTTCCACCCACGCCCTTTGTTATGCCACAGTGGGACCTTAATTTGATCTTCAGCCTACCTGATGTGTGCTCCCTTTAAGGCTTTGCACAATTGTCCCCTCCGGCTGTTGACCATCAAAACAGCCTTCTTAGTGGCGATTACATCTACCCGGAGTGTGAGTGAGTTGCAGGCGTTATCTTGCTCGCCTCCCTTTCTGATGTCTTTTCCAGACAAAGTGGTGCCAAAAGTTGTGACCCCATTCCATCTGGGTCAATCCATCACATTGCCCTCTTCTTTGCTCCCCCGCATTCCTGTAAGGAAGAGGAGCGTCTCCACCGACTGGACCCCAAAAAAGCGCTGACGTTCTACCTTGACTGCACAAAAGAGTTCCGGGTGGACGACCAACTCTTTGTGGGGTACGTGGGAGCTAAGAAGGGAAGGGCAGTGCAGAAAAGGACCATTTCTCGCTGGGTCGTTCTCTGCATTAAGATCTGCTATGCCCTGGCAAAGAAGCAGCCCCCTGAGGGATTAAGGGCCCATTCCACCAGGGGAATGGCTGCGACTATGGCCTTGGCTCGGGGTGTCCAGTTCTAGACATCTGTCAGTCAGCAACGTGGGTGTCATTGCACACGTTTACCAACTATTACTGCTTGGACAATCAAGTCTGCAAAGGTGGGCATTTTTCCCGTTCAGTCCTGCAGGACTTCCTAGTTTGAGGTATTGGTCCGCAACACACTGCCAGGATGGTGTGGCTTGGGTATCTATTCAAAGGTAAGGAATCTGCAGCTAGAAGTCTCTATCAGATGAACAAGTTACTTACCTTCGGTAATGCATTATCTGGCAGAGACTCTATCTAGCTGCAGATTCCTTACAACCCCACCCATGCCTCCCCGCTGTGCGGACCAATGCTGTATAGAGGTAGGGTTACTCCCCTGTTCAAGGCTCTAGTTTTGCACATGACTACATCAGTTACTTTGTGGCTCTGGGCTTCTCGTGTGGAAAAAAACAAAAAGCACTGACATACACGCGCCTGGGTGGCGCCTATATTGGTACCGCAATGTCATAACTGACGGTAACGACGCCGACATGTCACGCTTAGCCGAATGGAGCCACCCAATGGCGCGCGAAAAGGGTATTGCTCAGCAAAAAGTTCCGGATCCAGCCTGACACCTTGTAAATTCAAAGGTAAGGAATCTGGAGCTAGATAGAGTCTCTACCAGATAATGCGTTCCGAAAGGTAGGTAACTTGTTCTTCTATGCCCATAGTTGCTATTGTTGTCTTCGACTCTTTTTAATAGAGCATTTGTTTTGCTTTCCCACAGGTAATGGACCTCTCTCTGTATTTACAGAGCAGGTCTAACTCAGATAGAACGCTATATGGAAAAGAAGAATTGCTCAATGGCATGACCTGCTGATCTGTGTTTCACAAGTATTGAACATGTAGTTCGAGTCTCTGGATATGCAAGCAAATAACTTTATATTTATAGGGCCATTGGCAAAATTATCCTACTGTCACGGGTAACATTATCACCATGCTTTCAATGTCTTTATGACATTTCTTATTGTAGGTATGAATGTGTCCATAGCTGCTTCAGGTCCAAGTTGAAGTGTAATCCACTCAAGAGCACTTGTCCACCTCACATGTATCACTGTACTCTTAAGCTACTGCAGACACAGGTCCCAGCTGACTCAGATGGACCGGCAATTCACCTAGGACAGTCAGGGACCATTCCCACTGATGGAAGGTAGACACATACACTCTCGGAGACCCCCACAGACCATTAACAACTGGTAGTAATTCCCCATTTCAATTAAAGGCCACACTACAGTCTCCAAAGCCAAACAGGTAGTGTGAAATGGGCATGCCCCTATCCAATCCCCTAGAATTGGTTCCCCAATCGGACAATGATCTGACAGTTTTACTCTCACAAAAGAATGTGTTTACTTCTGTGTGATTGGCTGTGAGCACTTGAGTGCCCCAAGTTCTGGTCCTACTCGTGTGATTACTGTCACACAAGAGCTGCACAATGCAAAGGGGAAAGAGTGCCCGGACATGACTGGCGGACTAGTGTCACTGCTGTGCCATTGATCTGGCCACACACTGGTGCAAAGCCAATACTGTATGTCATGAAGGACAATTCTACCAAACAGTGGCTGTATTGTGGCCTGAAAGATGTGTAAATGATACAGGTAACATTAGATGAAAGGGGTAACCTATTGCCCTTCTATGTATTGATAGTATCTATTCTGCCATACACCTAAAGCTGTCTTGACCTAGCTCTAAAGGGGAACATTTTCCAATGTAATGAAACGCTCTTTCCTCAGCCTGACATGTTGAATGTCCACAACATGCAGAGTGGGAGATTACGACCACAGCCCAGCAGATTGAGAAAAATATAGCAGTCACATTTTAAAGAGTTTTCTGCCAAGTTTCTGTCCGTCTCTTTTCAGAGCAAAATGACAGGCTTCTGAGAATCTTCTGGAGAAGACATTCCGGATGGTGTTTTTGAACGGAGACCATGGGTACCAGGAAAAAAAATTAAAACAAGTTTCATCTTAAATACATTCTCATTGTAAAAGGTCGGATAGGGAAGTTAAGGATTGTCTTAGACCCAAGGGCACTCAACAAATACATAAAAAAATAAATGCTTCGCAGTAGTCTATCTAGTGCAGGGCTATAAGATGGCTGAAAGGTGTCTCTGATATTCAAGATGTGTTTTTTCCCAATTCCTAATCTTCTGTAACAAAGTTTGTTTTTTGTGATGGAATGCATTCTTTATCCAGTTCTGCTGTCTGACTGCTGCTCTCACATGGGCACCTCTGGCTTTCTCCAAGATGTTGGCAGTAGTTGCGGCTCTGGTGTTCCTTTGCCAGGATGGCAGGATCCTGATGGATAGGGGTGCTAGACTCCTGAAGTTAAAGGCATCTCTGATGCACACGTTTGGATTCTGCCTGAACCCTCTGAAGTCAAAGTTCATACACACCAGGAGTAGAAATGTATTTCCACTGCCATGTATTTGATGAAGCTACTTAGACCTCCAGAGAGAGCGCGGCATCCAAAGGAGGTGGCTGTTTCCTTGTTCACTCCACACAGAACAATTCTGGCAGTTTATCATAGGGACGTTGGGCCTCATTCTTTCCGACATTCTACTGTTGACTCAGGGGAGGCGAAGAATAAGACCTGTGCAGGGGACTCAGTGGTTACAAAGATGAGATTAGCTCACAGAATGCAATGGTAGAGGCTTCAGAAGAAGATTGCTCGGGGTTCAGGCGCTTGCTGTTATGGATAGTCAGGCTCAGCTGCTGATGGATAATTCCCTCACAAGTTGTGAAATGCACCTGATATAAGATTTAAATGTCAGTGGTTTATGAGCACAGGCAGGTGGATGTCTTCAGTCTTCTGGAATCGAAGGCCATCAGGTTGATGTTGAGAGATTTTGTTTTCTTTTTGCAGGACACTTAGGTGTTATTAGTGACCGCGTTAAACAGAAGCAGAGGTGTGAATTTGAATTTATTCAGAAAATGTATGATACTTTAGCATTAGACTATCCCTAGAGATGATCTTGTACAGGCAGCTCAGGCTGCAGAGAAGGGCAAACAGCTGGAGTCCACACATCTGTTTTTGAGACACACGGATGCCTGCAGGTGTGTCTCTTCACCCCTTTTGTAAGCCAGGAGAAGCGGCTGCTTTGTTCATGGGTGTTTCAAAGGAACGGTACTTTAGGTTGGTGCATGGTGGTCCCCCGGCATTTCCAGCTGATGTTTGCCTTCACACTGACTTCCGTTATTCATGCTGTAAAAATGTTCCGGAATTATAAGGCAACCATGGTCCCGGTGGCTGCGGAGTGTCCATCAGTATCTGGTACCTGGATCTGTCGTTGCACAGTAGAGGATGCTTTCCATCATTATTGGTGCAGAAGTCAAGTCAGTTTTATTATATGGTTAATTACAACCTTTACAAACAGCAAAGAAAAATAAAGTATACAATTTATCAAGATAAACCCATATGGTGAAGGCAGGCCTCGCTAGGTACAGACAAGGAGAATTCAGCTAAACCCTGTTTTATAAAATAAATAAGAGAAAAAACAGAGCACATAGCAAAGCGGACCTTTGCGCATAGGGTTAGGACAATGTGCAAAATACGAAAATATGCAGGACCCAGACCTGATGCAAAACTGATCTGCAAAAAACTTGTAAAAAATATTCAGCTGAACCATGTTTTAAAAAGTGGATAAAAGAACAGTCAGTGCGTATAGCAAATCGGGCTTTTACACGAGGATTTACAAACAATGTGCAAAATACGCAGAAGCACCAGATGGACACTCGATACTAAACGAAAACTGGTGCAGAAGGAGGGTAAAGCGTTTCACCCTGATCCGTGGTCAGATCCGTCCGCAGCTGCCTGTTTGACGCCTAAAAGACAAACGTACTTGGTGGGACGGATCAGAAGAGCTGATGAATATCATGGTGAACGCCAAGTGAGTGAACATCAGCAGTCAAATGATGTTTTGTGTATTGTTACTAGTTGGTTCTCAATGTACTCAAAGCTTCCTATTATACAATACTGGGCCAGATGTACGACCCTTTTTTTGCTGCCGCAAACGGGAGAACCTCCCGTTTGCGGCCGCAAAAAAGGGTAATGGCATGTACAAATGCTATTTTGCGAGTCACTGACTCGCAAAATAGCATTTGCGACTCTAGCTATTAGGAAGGGGCGTCCCTTCCTAATAGCGAGTCAACATGCTATGTACTAATGTTTTGCGACCGCATTTGCGGCCGCAAAACACGCGCAGCTTTACCACCTACTTCAAGTCGGTGGTAAACCACTCGCAAAGGGGAAGGGGTCCCCAGGGGACCCCTTCCCCTTTGTGAGTATGTGGGAAAATATTTTTTAAGAGCAGGCAGTGGTCCCAGAGACCACTGCATGCCCTTAAAAAAATGAAACAGAAAAGTTTCATTTTTCTTTTTTAAATGCATCCCGTTTTCCTTTAAGGAAAACGGGCTGCATTTTTTTTTTAAAACGACTTTATTAAAAAAGCAGTCCCAGACATGGTGGTCTGCTGAGCCCAGCAGGCCACCATACCTGGGAGGGCCCATCATTCCCAATGGGCTCGCAAATTGCGAGAGGCTCATTAATAATCATGAGCCTCGCAATTTGCGACCCCATTGGGAATCGCAAACAGTGTTAAACACACTGTGGTACATGCAAAATAGCGCACCAGAAATTGCGAGTCGCAAATTACTCGCAATTTGCGATGCGCTATTTTGCAGGTCGTACATCTGGCCCAGTGTGTTTTTTGTTATAAGCCTTAAAGATGGTTTAACAGGTTGCAGCTGTCAGGGATTAGGGTAGTAGCTATTTCTGTTTTTCTGAAGCAATCAAATGTATCTTCCCTTTTGAGGTTGCTGTAGTTTCACATTACTGAAGGGTTTAGTCAACAAGATGACGCCTGGGCCTTATATTACTTCACATTAGGATTTCATTTTGGTATTGGTTTAATTGATGGCTCATGCATTTATGCACTTACATGGTTGTGATATGACAATCATGACTCTGAAAAGTACTTTTCTAGAGGTGATAGCATTACACAGAAATGTCAGTGAGTTGCACGATTTATCTGCAGACCTACAATACTTAGTTTTATCAAAAGACAAACTAACTTTGTGGGTACAAACATCTTTCTTGGTTTATGTTTGACCAAAGTTCACATAAATGAGTTAATCCAGTTGCCAACCCTCTTTCCTCTGCCTAAGACAGTTGAAAGGTTTATAGCCAGCATATACTTCCTGGTGAAGTCTGATTGGGCTCTTCACGCGATAACTAAACAGTTTATCTTCAGGTGGACCATAATAAGTATTAGAACATTGGAATGTTGGGAGCTCCATTGTAGACAATGGAGTTCTCCCTGCTTCTACGGGCCGGTAAAGGCCCGCAGAGCAACATTCCAATGTCTTACAAAGCCTCTCGAAGCTCGAGGATTTAAATCCTCGAGCTTCGAGACGCCTTTGTTTTATTTGTTAGAACATTCTGCCCTCTAGTGGCAGAATGTTCTAATAGCCTTATAGCCCTTCGTAGCAGGGCTATACCGGCTATTAAAGTCCCGCTACCTTGTTAAAGTCCTTCGCCTTCGGCTCGGGCCTTTAACGCGGTAGCGGGCCTTTAATAGCCGGTATAGCCCGCTACGGCGGGCTATAAGGCTATATTAGAACATTGGAATGTTGGGAGCTCCATTGAAGACAATGGAGTAGCTCTGGGCTTATAATGGCTGGTATAAGCCCAGCACTCCAACATTCCAATGTTTGTCTTTTTGTTTCTCCATTTTTAATTTAGAACATTCTACCCTTAGTGGGTGGAATGTTCTAATAGCCTTATAGCCCTTCTGCCTCAGGCTATACCAGTTGTTAAAGGCCCTCTCCCTCGTTATAGGCCCTCGCCTGCGGCTCGGGCCTATAACTCAGGATCAGGGCCTTTAACAACTGGTATAGCCCTCGGCAGCGGGCTATAAGGCTATATTACGGAATGCTGTGAGGCAACCAGTCGCGATCTGACTGAAGGAATTATTGTCAATACTCTGGGGCCGGAGCTGTGATTGTTGCTGTCGTAAGAGAGGTGTCTCTGCAGGAGATCTGCAGAATGGCCTCTTGATCTTCTTTCCATACTTTTACAAAATATTACTGGCTTGACCTAGACGCCAAGACTCACGCCTTGTTTTAAAGACTCACCGTTCACCACATTTTTGGCTAATGAGACCCCTTTAGGCTTCCCCAAGGACCACATCTAAATTCTTAGGTATTGAAGGAAAATCTGCAGTGCCAAAAACTACACATTAGAATGAAAAAGGTCTGGACTTTAGGAGCTTTGGTGCTGATGCCAGTGTGCACCCTCTGCGTATTCTTTCCTGCTTGTCAGCCACCTTTCGAAATCCCTCTATCATATGAAACAAATCTGGGCTTTGAACCACAGCGGCACCATTTATAAACTATGTGTGATCAACCCTCATCGCAAAAGCAAAACACTCTGTGGCAAAAGTGATGCCATCTGGCACTGTGAGAGTGAACAGAAAACATTCCTGTTTCAGATAAAGAATCTGGAGAGTGATCATGTCTCAGAACCAGTGTTACCCAAGATGCGCTCCCTCTGTTTCTTGTGAGATCTTCAATAGTTCTAGTAAAGGGATAACTTTCAGTGCACAGAGCCTATGATCTAGTGGGCATTTCCTTGAGTTCTTCAGAGACCACCTAATAAAGGGAGTTTCCTGGGGGTTTAAAGGCTCTCTTCTAAAGAGTCTCTTGAGTTATTCTGAGGAGATCTGCTAAAGGTGTTTCCTAGGGATGTTAAGAGGTGATTGTATATAGATATTTTATTGGATTATCTGGAGGAGTTCTAGTAAAGGTGTTTCCTTCAGGTTTTGAAATTATGTATAGAATAGCATTTTCCTTAGGGCTATCCATAGGACATCTAATAATGCCATTTCCCTGAGTTATCCAGGACAAAATACCTCTTTTAGGTAATGGCATTTTGTCCTTGAGTGTTCAGTTATACAGTAAAGATATCACACTGAGGTACCCAGACAAGATCTAATTAATGTATTTTTCAGAGTGGACCAGAGGAGATTTAATAAACATATTTCTCTGTGATATATTGTGGACAGACAACTGAAACGTAAATAGATGTCTGTTTCAGAAAGAGTTTTTACCAACAGTTCTCTTTCAGAGATTGAACCTGCACTCCCTTTGGGATGCCACTTAGAGCCATCATTAAAGATCATAAGAATCCTGCTTTGCAAGTCTGGACACCTTATATAACACCACAGACATGTTTCCTCAGAAGGAAGACGTTGGTTGTAGGCTGTCTGCCTCGTGTCAGCTCACACGGAGGCCACTAATGTTCCATGTTTGCATAGTTTAAAAGTGACACAGTATAATAAATCTTGACTATAATTAGATTTGAAACCTCATTGCTGACATATGACAATGTTTGACAGGTCCCAGCTCCTCTCCTCGTTTGCCACGTGAAAGGAAACCATCACACTCTCTTTCAAGGCCAAATGTGTCAACTCAAGGTCAAAGCCTCCAGTCAAAGGATGGATCATCAAGAGGTCCTGTATCAGGTACACAGTTTCATTTTTGGAGGCCAGTGCTATTATTGTTGTTAATCTGAATAAAAATGAAACCTATGTTTCAGCTGTATATAAGAATATTCATGTATAAGTAGCCACTAGTTATCAACAGTAGGTAATATTAACGCCAGATTAAAATGTTATTCTCTTTAACTAACTTTTAACATTCACCATTAGTACCAGTGAAACAATTATGTTTTATCATATTTAAATCAGTACTATTAACGAAATAACTGATTGGATCACACTACCCAAGTAGTTACGTATCCATGGGTCTCAGAAAATGTAATACCATATGTTAAAAACTAAGGGGCCTATCAGCAATGCCTGGCGATAATTATCGCAAAGCGCAATTAGCGCTTGGATAATTATCGCCAGGCATCGCCGATTTCTATCGCGGAGTTAGCGTGCAAACAGCAATGCTAATCTCCAAAGCGATAGAAACCTAGCGAGCTAGTGTGAATATCGCCTGAAAACAGGCGATATTCACACTGTTCCCCAGTGTCAGCTTGCTGATAGTGCGAGGGGGACTTAGCCATGTAATCCACCTCTCATTGGATTACATGGCTAAGTCAGGGTGGGACCAGGTGTTAGCAAACCAGCGCTAAACGTGTTTAGCGCTGGTTCGCTAATCACCGCCCCTGCCTCGCTGATAGGCGTTAGGTGGGGAACGCCTACTTTGCATGCCATTAGCGATAAATATCGCTGGCATGCAAAGCGGCACCCAACCCGGTCGCTATCGCCTACAAGCTGTCGCTAACAGCAGTTAGCGAAAGCTTGTTGATAGCGATAAAATTATCGCCGCTTTAGCGGGAAAAAGTCCTGCTAAAGTGGCGATAATCGCCTTGCTGATATGCCCCTAAGACTTGTGTCTTAGTTTAAATAGTCATTGGTGGTCCCATGATTACAAAAATAAAGCAAGCATTGGCAAAGCCAAAGGTTTGGCTTTTGCAGTTCTTTCGATGGTACATTTGTTTTTGTTGCAAGTATATGCCACAAAAAAAAGATCTGCCACCTAAACCTCACCTCTATATGCTTGTAATAAAATATGTTTTTAAAAAAACAAAAAAAACATTCAGTGATGTGGCCGTTTTACTATTGTTTTTTTTAAACCATGCCTTTCAGTTGTGCCCTGCATTTTATTGTTATATTTCGTGAAGGAGACAAGAGTAAATAAAGACCTAAACAAGCACTAAAATCACGGGCAGCTGCAATGTGACAATGCCACTTAAGCGTTTATTAACTGTAACTTTCAAAAGAAGATGTAAATAAATCACCCAAATTACAGGCAAAATGAGTAGCAGTTATTCAAAGATAAAGACAATCTATAAAAAGCACATTTTGAACCAGCTTTGTCGCTGAAGAAAGGGGACTATTTTAGGTGGATGTATACAATGTGCACAGGTTTGGAGACACTAAAATGAAGCGAACCAATGGGTAGATTGGGCTTGGCCCACTGCCCCATGCTGTATGCGGTAATAGACAGAAGCAAACTGGGAATGGCAATTTAAAAGAGCAGTGGATGAAGCCCACTGACCATAAGCCCATGTAAGGATTTATAATACTTATTCAAAACAATAGTTGAGCGACTGAGCTTATGCTGGCTCAAGGGCCAGACCTAAAAAGCATTAATGGCAACAGCTGGTGATTTTACGAGTTTTCTAAACACCTCACACTCGTTAACATTACTCCATCCAGTAAGCATGCACGCATCAAGCTAGACCTAGATGTGCGGAATTGAACTTGTTAATTGACATTACCAGTGAGTGCCTTACCGTGCCGTCTAAAGGGACTTTTTATAGTCAACTTTGTTGTTTCTTTTTCTATATGATTCTTTCCTCTTTATCAACAAGTGACATGTTGATAAAAACTGTAATTCTGACCAATTCTACAGAATTTAAATAGCTCATCGCTTCGTTCCTGCACTACTGAGGTGAAGAGCTCCCTTAGGTCTCCCAAATGTTTTCCAGCTCTTAATGTGACTAATGGTTATTGATAATATAATGGTGATCATTATATTGATTATTTTTAATATGATGGTACAATAATTTAAGATGCAAGTCTGGACTGTCCCTGTGTTTAATAGGATAACACTTTTTTACTAAAAACGGCAAGCGCGCAACCAGCCAGCGTGTTTCTCCCTATTCAATGCAGACTTGTTACTGTCGTCAATGGTAGTTTTCAGAATGATGTCAGACTGAGTGGGAGGGGTGGGATTTCCATCTCTGACCTGCTGGTTATTCTCACTTCTCTGCAGATCATGAGAGCAGAGCTCCCTCACGAGCAGTGACAGTCAGGACCATCTTATGGAAGGTCTCACTCCTGGTACCAGTTTACGGTCATTGCAGCCACCCGGCTTCTTCATCTCGTCGTTCCTTCTAATGCAGTTAGTACATAAACTCAGCTAGTGAGACTATATGCATGGCCTTAAGCCTTAGTCCTTGTGCAGCAGGAGCCGCTCTGTCAGGCAGAGACAGGGGGTGGACAACCTGCTTCCCAGTCATTGCACTGGTCTTACGAAGACCTTCAGGGACAGAATTTCTTCTCCCAGACGTTTACAATACAGGTGAGCAGGCTCTCTTCTCTCCCATAATTAATAAAACTGCAGAAACACTGGTGATTGCCCTTCATTCAGATCCCCTGACATCTCCTCTGTCCACTGAGATCCCCTCGGAGAGGCAGGCTTCAGAGGCCATTTGCCTTTCCATGAGGTCAATGAGGATTTTACTGGGGCCATTTGTGATGCGAGAAAAAGCCTCAGTCCGCTTCTGTAATTTCATGGACCACTTCTGGGAAACCCAGACCTGCCCCCAAAGACCCTGCTTATGTATCAGGTCATCCAATAGCTGAAAGCTTGGTGGTGCATGCTTCATCCCACTAACTGAAACACAACAAGTTTGAGTGGCACGTCATCACAGGGACGGGGTGCACACTGCGATCGACCACGTCAGGTCTCCTGGCTGTAAGGGTTAGGAATGCTGTCTATCTGCTCACAAGATACGCTCGAGCTTGGGTAGGTGGATGCTTCTGATGGCTGTTTTGCAAATTCCAGCCTAACAGCAAACAGGCAGAGCTGCTTCATGGGTCCGGTTTAGGACGGCATGGAAGCAGTAGAACAGCCATGCGATGGCTTCCGATATCGCCCACAGTCGCCGACTCCATGCCTGGATGTGGCTTCTAGTTGACATAGCAATATCTGTGGCCCTCTCCTTGAGATGCCATTCCATCATCAAAGCTGCTTTAGGAAAAGACAAGTAGGATCCTGGAGAGGTTCAAGCAGAGCTATGCAACCACCAGAGCCCTGAATTTGACTTCCACTGACAAGCATTTTACACCCACAATGTCACCCTTTTTTGGGGATAGCCACCACTTTTGCAGCGACCTCAGCTTCCACAACAATTGCTCTTTCATATTTAGAGAGGCAGAGGTACAGGTAATAGGAGTAAGATTAGCTCCTCTTCCTCCTGTTCCTCCACATCAGCTACACCAAAGCCGAACTGAAAGATTCCCCGTGGAGGACAAATGACAGGAGTCTGCCTTTGTTAAGAACAGCCAGGTGAAGACCTTTGAAGATGAACATTTCAGGTTACAGTGCTTAATTTGTGTAAAAATAAGTGCCAGGGCCCATATCATCTCTCAGGAGGCCACCGCAGCTTTCACCATGCACTGTCCCCGCCATCACTGCCAAATGCCTGTACCAATGCTACCTACTGGCCGTCACACTCCTGCAAATATGACAGAATGGACTATTCCTGGCCATCCACAGCTGTGAGAATGCCTGAAAGTGCTAACATTACTAATTTTCATGTATTTTGCACTATAACATCACCTGCTGATGTTTATACATAGACAGACAGCACCACCAAGTGGTGGACTGTCATAAATATGTGCAGGTGTCAAGAAATAAGTGTTGGTGCTGTGCATTGGCAAACACGGGCACAAATTAAGCGCTGGATTGCCCTCTCCCTTTTATGAGTAAGCCACCGTCTATTTCCTCACTTGATGCCAATGTGGCAATAAAAATGGTACTTCTAGAAGAAAGTGCAAACTCTAGATGCATTGGATTCTCCAAAAAAGGAAACCTTTCTTAGACTACTGTCTGTGAGCAGGAGAGATCTAAAATATTCTACTTTCATGAATTGTGATCCAGAGGAAAAGAGAGGAAAGATGAGAACTATTTCAAGACTTAACTCCTCAATCCCTAGCCTGTGCAATGGGGTGGTGAGTGGTACCATATTCTCGATCCACTGAGACATTGAGCAATGCTAGACAGATGTCCTTATCAACCAGAGCTTGCAGTTACTCACCCAGTACTTGTAGAATTTCTGTTTCCTTGCTTCATCTGGAACTGAATCCAGATTGAAAACAGATCAGTATGTATTTCATAAAGATGTGTGCCAAAAGATGGGATGAGCCTGTCTTTTCAGTATTCTTTCTTCTGAAAGGAAAGTAGAGACAGTGGCAGATTCTGAAAATCCAAAGGATCTATGGGCCAGATATACGACCATTTCATTTAGCGCCTTGCAATTTGCGCCACATTGCGAGTCGCAAATTGCGAGGCGCTAAATGAAATGTACAACAGTGTGTTTAACACTGTCTGCGATTCCCAATGGGGTCGCAAATTGCGAGGCTCATTAATATTAATGAGCCTCTCGTAATTTGCGAGCCCATTGGGAATGCCAGCCCTCCCAGGGATGGGGGCCTGCTGGGCTCAGCAGACCACCATGTCTGGGACTGCTTTTAAATAAAGCAGTTTATTTTTTTTAAATGCAGCCCGTTTTCCTTAAAGGAAAATGGGATGCATTTAAAATAAAAATGAAACGTTTTCGTTTCATTTTTTAAGGGCAGGCAGTGGTCCATGGGACCACTGCCTGCCCTTGAAAAATAATTTCGCATCCATTTGCAAAGGGGAAGAGGTCCCCTGGGGACCCCTTCCCATTTGCAAATGCATTACCACCTACTTGAAGTAGGTGGTAATTGCAAGTGTTTTGCGACCGTAATTGCGGTCGCAAAACATTTGTACATGGTTTTGAGACTCGCAATTTGGAAGGGAACGCCCCTTCCAAACAGCGAGTCGCAAAACCTATTTAGCGAGTCGCAAAAAAATTGCGACTCGCTAAATAGGCTATGTACATGGCCCAATAGGTTTTTGCATGCACAAACGGGTTCGCAAACCCGTTTGCGTATGCAAAAACGGGTCGTACATCTGGCCCTATGTTTGTTTTTTCAGTAGAGGTGTAATCTGGCCAGATTTTGGTATAAAAGGAAACATGGCTTCTTCCAGGAAAATGGCAACGATTTTAAGAATTAAAGGGGCACATGCACCAAAGTAAGAAATTGCGATTCCTTAATAGCGATTTTTAAGGAATCGCTATTAAGGACTCGCAATTCCTTATGCAAGAATCGCTAAATAAATTGCGATTCCTACACATTCCCTATTAGCGTATCGCAAATTGTGATTTGCTATTAGGGAATGCCTTTCCATTCATTCCTATGGGCCTAGAGGCCCATAGGAATGAATGGGAAACCATTCGCAATTTGCGATTACCAAATAGGTAATCGCAAATTGCGCATGCAATTTCATGGGTGCTAGGGGCCAAAAGGCCACCCTGATGCACCCCCAAAATTGGCTTGTGTGCACATGTGGCGCACACATATGCCCTAAGGGCATGTGTGCGCGCCACATGGCACTTTGAAAAATGCACTTTTGTGTATTTTTCAAAGTTTTTGCAAAGTACCATCAACTTGCAGTTGATGGTAATTAGCGTTTCCTAAATGCGAAGTCGCATTTAGGAAAGGCTTGTTGCATCCCAAATAGGGAATTGCAATTTGCAATTCCCTAAAAGCATTCACAATTTAGGTAATCACAATTAATTGCGATTACATATTTTGCGAATGCAATGCCTTTGATGCATCTGAAAAGGCATTTTGCCGGTCGCAAACGGACAGATTCTGCGAATCGGCCTGTTTGCGACCAGTAAAATGCTTGATGCATGTGGCCCATAGTATTTTATCAGTTTTGCTGGAATGGTGTTCTCCTTTTTTGTGTGTTTTTTTTAGTCCTCATCACTAAACCCCCTTGACCCAATTATCAATAATAGCCGCATAAACTCCTGCACCCAGCCAAGGTGTGGGGAGAGGCCATTGCTTTTCGCTCGGGGTCTTAGGGCAATGCTCACCGCTGAGCCAACAAGGAAAAGAGCATACACATGGTGTTCTTAATCATAGGACCTCTTCCTGGGTTACCCGCAACCAATCAATCACCAGGGACCACAAGGCTGCCTTACTCTTGCAATCTTTCTTCCCTAGGTCCATTTTATAGACCCTCTTTACTTGCACCAGTTAGTCTTCCAACTTAGGTGAGTCAGAGTCAATCCATTTTTTGCAAATAACATACCTCGCTATTGTTATCAAATAAAAATGTGTGGTTCCTTCTCTTCCCTGTAGTATGTTCTTCCACCATCTCTTGGATTATCCCAAACAAAACCAAGTGGGCGCTTGCCTTGAAATATCTTCGTTAAACATTTCCAACATAGCTGAGCTTACGCCCTCCCCCCAACCCCCCCAAAAATACTTCCAATCCAGGGCATTCCAGGAACAAGCGGAGATCGTCCGCCCTGACCAAATTACACTTCCTGCAGCACCTTTCAGACATACAAGAGATCTTCGAAAGCTTATGCGGAGTCCAGTAGGCCCTGTATAATGTCAACAAATGATTTCTTTTGAGCACATCAGAACTAACCACATTATATAGAGTGCAAAAGCATACTTGCCATATTGTTTCCAACTGGTTGCTCGGCAAGCATCTTTCCCAAATCTCGTAGGACGGTACCATCTCCAGATCCTCGCCTGGCACATCAGCCCATATGAATTAGCGACTTCTTTCTTGATCACTGGGTGATGGAGGCTGGCTTCAATATCACTTGGGATTTCCAGTTCATCTTTCTGCGCCGCTGCCCATGATGCTAGCTGCAGGTATTTAAATTTGGACAGATTCCCGCCTGTCAGCTCCGACCAAGATTTTAAAGAGCTGCCGACCAGCATGTCGCCCCATTTTTGGGCCCCAGCAAGACGTAACGCGGCAAATAAACTAAGTGTATTAAGGATAGTGTGTCCATATGGTTGAAGAGTGACCATTTGAATTTTTAAGATTTTCCATGAGGTTGGCAGTGTTAGATGCACTTACCGCTGAGCAGGGGCACTGTGTTTTTTGTGTGGCATCACACCATTCTTGATCGTTTTAAAAGCGCTGTCATGTAGTTAGAGAATTAGTTTATTTGATTTCCAAAGAAATGTTTGTAGTCTGGATAGTAAGGGCTAGTGTATCTTTTTTAGGGCTTTCAGATGTTTGGGTGTCTATAGTTTTCGTCATGTATTTCCTACAGTTCTAATGATTCTTTTCATTATATTATTGAGGTCTTTTGAGAAGAAAGGCCCTTGGCAGGAGAACAAGTGAATGAATTAGAAGCTCAAAGAGTCACTCCCATGAGGACATTGCAATTCCTCCGATGCTCCACCACCTCTTCCTCCAGACTCAGTAGAGATCTCAAACCATCTAAAGCCCCAGGCTGATGTCAGCAAAGGAGCCAGGAGAACAAACCAAACACAGTCCGATGCTCCACCACCTCTTCCTCCAGAGTCAGTGGGGATCTCAAACCATCTAAAGCCCCAGGCTGCTGTCAGCAAAGGAGCCAGGAGAACAAACCAAACACAGTCCGATGCTCCACCACCTCTTCCTCCAGAGTCAGTGGGGATCTCAAACCATCTAAAACCCCAGGCTGCTGTCAGCAAAGGAGCCAGGAGAACAAACCAAACACAGTCCGATGCTCCACCACCTCTTCCTCCAGAGTCAGTGGGGATCTCAAACCATCTAAAGCCCCAGGCTGCTGTCAGCAAAGGAGCCAGGAGAACAAACCAAACACAGTCCGATGCTCCACCACCTCTTCCTCCAGAGTCAGTGGGGATCTCAAACCATCTAAAACCCCAGGCTGCTGTCAGCAAAGGAGCCAGGAGAACAAACCAAACACAGTCCGATGCTCCACCACCTCTTCCTCCAGAGTCAGTGGGGATCTCAAACCATCTAAAACCCCAGGCTGCTGTCAGCAAAGGAGCCAGGAGAACAAACCAAACACAGTCCGATGCTCCACCACCTCTTCCTCCAGAGTCAGTGGGGATCTCAAACCATCTAAAGCCCCAGGCTGCTGTCAGCAAAGGAGCCAGGAGAACAAACCAAACACAGTCCGATGCTCCACCACCTCTTCCTCCAGAGTCAGTGGGGATCTCAAACCATCTAAAACCCCAGGCTGCTGTCAGCAAAGGAGCCAGGAGAACAAACCAAACACAGTCCGATGCTCCACCACCTCTTCCTCCAGAGTCAGTGGGGATCTCAAACCATCTAAAGCCCCAGGCTGCTGTCAGCAAAGGAGCCAGGAGAACAAACCAAACACAGTCCGATGCTCCACCACCTCTTCCTCCAGAGTCAGTGGGGATCTCAAACCATCTAAAACCCCAGGCTGCTGTCAGCAAAGGAGCCAGGAGAACAAACCAAACACAGTCCGATGCTCCACCACCTCTTCCTCCAGAGTCAGTGGGGATCTCAAACCATCTAAAGCCCCAGGCTGCTGTCAGCAAAGGAGCCAGGAGAACAAACCAAACACAGTCCGATGCTCCACCACCTCTTCCTCCAGAGTCAGTGGGGATCTCAAACCATCTAAAACCCCAGGCTGCTGTCAGCAAAGGAGCCAGGAGAACAAACCAAACACAGTCCGATGCTCCACCACCTCTTCCTCCAGAGTCAGTGGGGATCTCAAACCATCTAAAACCCCAGGCTGCTGTCAGCAAAGGAGCCAGGAGAACAAACCAAACACAGTCCGATGCTCCACCACCTCTTCCTCCAGAGTCAGTGGGGATCTCAAACCATCTAAAACCCCAGGCTGCTGTCAGCAAAGGAGCCAGGAGAACAAACCAAACACAGTCCGATGCTCCACCACCTCTTCCTCCAGAGTCAGTGGGGATCTCAAACCATCTAAAGCCCCAGGCTGCTGTCAGCAAAGGAGCCAGGAGAACAAACCAAACACAGTCCGATGCTCACCTTGACAAAACTTACATGAACCTGGAGCTTCATGTTCTCCAAAGCGTGAAGTGTAGACCACATTGATGGTTTTCAGACCTCATCTCAGGGCTTGTGCCACTGGAAAAGGCACTGACTCTGCCCAAGACCTGCTGCATGTGGGGGGCTCATGCATTGAGAAGAAGGTACTTGAGATGGGGTTCAAGGTATTATCCTATTACCTTTGTTGTAAAGCGCTCTGTCGCTCTGGGGTCTAGTAGCGCTCTATCAAAAACTCTCAAATAAAATGTAAAAATTCCAGGAAATATGTAACTCTCACAATACAAGAAACAAATATTTCAGCAACAGCACCCGAACCTCTTTTCCTTGGTTAAGACCACCAGATTTGACAAAGTGCCTGTTCAGGATAGCAGCAGATTTTGTCTGATTAAGATGATATTTGACAATTCTCCAGACATCTGATTTGTTGTGAGTTCTCTGCATAGTTTCTGGACTAAGATTTCAAGGAAAAAAATTGGTTCATAAGAAAATTTGATAGGGCTTTTGATGGATGAGTTTTTTTTTATTTGTTCCCATAATAAACAAAGAAGCCTCCTCAGTGGAGAGACTGTGACTCTACTAGTACATAAAAGGTAGTAAGTAGCCTGAGGGTTTCCAAATGTTTGGCTTCTAGATTCCCAGCTGTTCTGTGGAAGGTCACCCTGCTTTCCCTCAAGAAGGCAAACCATGTACTTTTAGCAGGATCTTCCTGTCCTGTGTCCAGAAGAGCAAACCGTGATGGACTGGAATGTTTTAGTCAATCTACCCACAGGATGCTGCATTTCAATGCATCATTGTTTACCTCGAAATGAGTCTGGATCTGCGTATATGCTCATTCAGCGGAGATGTCCCTAGCAGATTAGGAAGGACTATTCCTTTTGGGATGGGCTAAGACTAGTTTTCATATTGTTCATCCCCTTCTTGATTCACATAGAGCTAAAGAACAATGGAATGGAATGGAATGCTACTCTGAAGAGTCTGTAGTGTTTGCTATTGAGTCAAGCATGCCCACACTTCACTTTTGTGCTTCGTAAGTGCCTCTGTAAGCGGCCATTTGGTTGTTCTACTTTTGCGCACCGTGGTTGACGGTTCTTGTCTGGCTTGTCTGATATACGTGTGGGTGTTTTTATTTATTCTGCTTGCCCTGTAGAACAACAACACCTTCCTCACTCACTCATTCACTTCTCAACCATATGTCAAGCTGATAGAAGTAATGCTACAGGAGGGTAACTACTGTGACATGACTGCTATGGATTTCACAGGAGAGTGACTGCTATGGATTTCACAGGCGAGTGACTGCCATGGATGTCACAGGAGAGTGACTGCTGTGGATGTTCCAGGTGACTCCTGTTGATTTTAGAGGAGAGTGACTGCTTTGTTAGCGTAGGGTGACTCATGCAGACGTCACAGGAGAGCGACTTCAACAGATATTATAGTGCGGTGACTGATGTGAATGTCTCAAGAGAGTGGCTGCTATGGATGTTACAGTAGAGTGAATGCTGTGAATGTCGCATGAGAGTGACTGCTGCGGATTCTACTAGAAAATGTCTGCTACTGATTTTAGAGGAGCCTGGGTGCTATGGATGTCAGACTAGGGTGACTGCTGTGGGTGTTAGTGAAGAGTGTGGAGAGTACCGGTCATGGGCGTTACAGTAGAGTGACTGCTGTGGATGTCTCAGAAGAGTGACTGCTACTGAGTGATGTTACAGCAGAGTGGCTGCTATGGGTGTTACTGTAGAGATGTCACACAGAGTAACTGCTATGGGTATTAGAGTAGAGTGACTGCTGTGGATGTCTCAGAAGAGTGACTGCTACTGAGTGATGTTACAGCAGAGTGGCTGCTATGGGCGTTACTGTAGAGATGTCACACAGAGTAACTGCTATGGGTATTAGAATAGAGTGACTGCTGTGGATGTCTCAGAAGAGTGACTGCTACTGATGTTACAGGAGAGTGGCTGCTACGGGCGTTACTGTAGAGATGTCACAGCAGAGTAACTGCTATGGGTATTAGAGTAGAGTGACTACTGTGGATGTCTCAGAAGAGTGACTGCTACTGATGTTACAGGAGAGTGTGGGCTGCCCGACGTCCACGAAGGGGACCTCCTAAGAGGGCGGCCCCTTTAGTGCCACAGGATGGCACACGGGACAGCCCAGCGTCGCGAGACCCCTTTGGGGTCCCGCTCGTCATTTCCGGCCCAGGTGGGGGAAGGGGAGAGGTATAAGTTCCTCCCCCGCCCACCTAGCGGCCTCTTTGCTCCTCACCACGACGCCGTTTGGGTCGTCGGTCGCATCGTCGTGCTGTAGGCCTGGTGGACGCGCGGTCGTTGCTCGTCGTGCGAGGTGAGTGCATCGCCTGCCCCTGCCCGACCCCGAGGCTTCCCCCGTGGGGGCCGTCCCTGCGGCACATCAGGTCCGGCACCAGCAGCAGGCCCGCTCTTGGCTGGGCCGGCCCGTGCATGGGGGGTTAGCGGAACGGGGGCAGAGCATCAGGGACCTGGTTTCCCCTGCCTCACACCAATTGTCACCGTGCAGCACGATGATGTAGGAGCGGCAAGAGCGCCATCCGACAGCTTCGATGGGGAGCTACGCCCCGCATGTCGGAAGGCATAGGCCGGGGGTGTTTTAGGTGCGAGTGAGGGATACTAGTGCCCCGCTGGTTTCAGACTGGACGTACCTCCTATCTCTTACATCCCCCCCCCCCAGTAAGGCCACCGCCATGCGTGACGGCAGCGTACGGGGTGCAGCGCCGATCGCAGGCGAGTGGGGGTGGCGCTGTGGGGGTGGCGCTGGGGGGGGGGGAGCCCTTGCCAGTATGGTAGCCTGGGGGGCTAATCACTACCACAGAACGAACTTGGGACGGGGCACGGCGCCTTAAACTTGCGGCGTTTAGAGGGCTACACCCGCTAGATAGCTCGGTTGGCAAGAGCTCGCGCCTGATAACGCTGAGGTGCGTGTTCGACCCCTGCGGGGGGCGCACCGTCTGGGCCGGACGTCAGTGCCACGCGACCCCCCCCCCCCTCTGAGGGGCCCAGGAGCAGATGAGGTTATAGGGCCTGTCACGCGTGGTGCCCCTGGGATCACTGCGGTGTTGGGGGGCTAAGTCTTAGGCAGAGTGCTCATCGAGGGGGGGTGATCCAGGTCCGGTGGCGCGGGATTAGCCCCCGGGGCGCCTGCTCCCAATGGTGTTGCGGCCGTTCGCCCCCGGCTCAGGTGGCATTGCCCAGGTCGTCTAGGGGTCTGGCCAGCCCCCCCCCCCCACGCCCAGATCGGATAATGCCGGATCTCCCGTGTCCGCTCACATCCCATGCGCGCGGTGCAGCGCCTGCCAGCAACTGAGTATGGCGGGCGCATCCTCACCCCCCCAGGCCTCGGCAACAGAGTATGGGGCCTCATCCTCACCCCCCAGGCCTCGGCAAGTTAGTCTGGGGCCTCATTCTCATCGAAATATAACGGTAGTTATTGTTGTTTATATACCATTAGTACTACTGAGGACTCGGGGACAGGTTCTTGGTAGCCGGACCGGGAGGCTTAGTCTGGTCATACCAGTGGGATGATGCATCCGACTTTGGTGGGTGCTCGCGGTTGCATACAGGTATGGACTAACTGCGCATTAGTTGACACCTGTTGGCAAAAGGAACCACGGTGGGGGCTGGTGCAACCAGTCCGCGACGGTCATCTCGCCCTAGCAAACCATTGCTGGAGGGGAGGAGAGCTGATGGTCTCCCCCTTCAGTGTCCTGGTGTTCCCTGAGCTGCACGTTTTCAATCGTGCCATCATGCGCCAGAGCTCTGCCTTTTCACTTTTCGGTTTGTCTCGAAGAATGGGCGGGTAATCTCAGTCTACAGCGCATGTAGTTGTTTCCCAGGATATTGCGCAGTATAGTTCTTTTGGCCATACGGAGCGGGTATGCAGTTCGGCTGGCGGTGCATTGTTTGGGAGTTTGGGCGCTCATGTACGGTTCCGGGAGTGGGTGGTTGCGTGCTTTGTCCTGGAGGAGGCCTTGGGTGTTTCTCGGCACAGTTACCTACCCGGTTTGGAACACTGTTCATTAATTTATTGTGTTCCGATTTCCCAAATAATGAGCATGGGTAGCGGGGTTCGGGTGCACAATGCTCCCGCCCTGCACCGCGGTTATGTTTCACGATTTTGGATTGGTTTGAGGCGTGCTTGGTCCCTTGGGGAGGCTGCGTGCGTTTCTCTTCAGGCGGCGGTGAATCCGACTTGGTTCGGAGCACAGTATTTTAAAATTAAAAGTTAGGTTCCTTTACAAATCCGCCGGGGATGGCTCTATCACTCATTTGGAGCATCATGGAGTCGCTGGTAAATTATCTGCTACGCACTCTGGGAGCTCCCAGCCGAGCTGGGCCCTAGTACAACACTGTAACGAAGGGTGCTTTGTGGCGCACCAGCGAGGTCAGGGGGTCGAGGCCTGTGACACGGTACTGGGGAACGTTTCTCCGGCACAGAGGGGAAGGTGCTGCACGCTGGGCCTCAATGGGCCTCCTTTTGTTGGCGGCTGGAAGTGTCACTGTCGTTTGCAGGCGCCAGGCGGGAGGTTCCAGCCCAAATATGCAGGGGCCGGGACTGCGGTTGGCGCCGTTTCCCCCCAACTAGAGTGCAGCCGGATTATGCTAGCAATAAAGTGTCATTCATAGTCTTTTAAATGTCATTCATAGTTGCACGGAGATGAAAATGTCACACATAGCAATCTGAAACTTGGGCAGCTATGGGTGGGGCGTCTAGCTCTTGGTTGGCTATGCGACAAAGCTATAATTGGGGCTTATTTATCTTATGCAACTAATAAGCATTGACTAAGCCAACAGATGGGCCTATGTAGGTGCAGTGCTCCTTTGGTAGTAAAGATAGGGATGCAATGATATAGCGGCTAAATAGCGGGCAAGGCACAGCCTTCCCCAGCACGCGTGGGGGGCTCTGACGCTTTAAGAACACAGCATCTTGAAGGTTTGAGGTCAGGAGTGCATTTACTGATAGTCAACAGCATATGCTGTAGTACTACCAGCTGCCCTGGGCCTAATTATTGGGGGCACCAGCCTGGAGCGGCTTGAATTGATACAGTGCAGTACTTACATGCCCACTGTGAGGAAGGTTACTGACAGTGTACGTAATTGGCACTAAGGCTTTAGACCTCTATTCCGTCCCACGAGTCCTAGTAGTGCCCCCACTAAGTCGGACGCTGTTGAAAAGTGGGAAACATGGTGACTAGCATCGGCACGATCGCCGAACCTCACGTGCGCCTTTCAAATCCTGGTTCAGCAGCATAGGTACTAGTGGAGAAATCCCGGCAGAAGGAATTTGTTGCCCACATAGGCGAGAACTGGGGCTGCTAGTATTAAGACCATCCCTTCGTGAGGGGGCCGCCCACTCAGCATTTCATCCTCCTGGGGAGGATATGAGTACCACCGATGGGGGTAGCAAGAAACATCCATGGGATATATTTGCTGGAGGTGTGCAGTCTGAATGGGCAAAGATTATGCCAGAGGGCGAGTAGTTTAAGTGGATGCACAGTACGGTCAAGCTTACAGCTCTGTAAAGTTTTGTAAATGTGCCATTGTCTATTATAATATCTAAACCTGGTTTAGTATCCAGGCTAAGGGGGGGGCTGAAGGACACTGGTGTTTTGTGGTGGTCAGCCGGCTGGCAGGCCTTCTAGCGGGAGGTTTCCAACTTGAGCCTATCCAAGTAAAGGGTCAAGTGCCAGAAGTGGGTGTAGCAAGCGAGTGATTTGACACAATTTCCATAAGCCTGAAGGGTGGCGCAAGCACAAGTTTAACTTGGACAGGGGCAGGAGCAGTGTGGAATATGAACTGTCTGGACTGTGCTGTTTGTCCACAAAAAATTGCATTTATGAACAACTGAGGCCCCATCCACTGAGGGAAGGGTAGATGCACAGATAACTGTAGCGTATTTGGAAATCCCATGAAGGTACTACTCCCTTGGCACAGTCTGATCAGTTCAGAATGGTGGAATTTTGATGTTCTTACACGATAGTTACAGTTGTTGCTAATTACCTTATGCAATTACCAAACAGCGACAAAGTCAATAGTCCTGGCTGGCCACAGCTCCTAGGTGACAGGACAAGTAACCACATGGGTAGAATGGTAGAAGACTTGCCTGGTCCTCATTGTGGGGTACATGGAGGACTTCTCATGAAGTTATCTTCAGATCAGTATATGTGACATACAATTGTTTTGTACACGGCAGGGGGAGGGGCCCTTACATTTTCTCCCCGTCTAGTTAGTCACGGGGTGCGCACTTGTCAAATTTGTAAATTGTTTAAACCCACAAGGTGAGAAAGTCAAGTCTGGACTTCCGGAAGTGCGGCAATGGCCCACCACTGCTATTTTCAGCAGCAAGTTCACCGGTGCTAAATCTGACTGGGTGGTTTTTCTGCTGCGCGGCACCGTCACTCAATTGTCACCACCGGCGCCTCTAACAGTCTGCCACTAGGTGGCACTGTCTGGCTTTCAGAGAGGACCACTACAACAGGCACTGAGTAAGTCAAGATCTTTGTTGACTATTGCCTTCTGCCCAAGCCATCCTTTTAGCCTTGGGGGGTGGGGGGGGGATTCTGGATTGCCTCATTTGTCACACTTCGAGTTCAAGTTAAATGAGGCTTGGAAGCTCTGTAATTTCGATTGCCACGTTGCTGCGCTTCAAGGACAGAGGTTGAATGTCTCCGGATAAGTTCTGCTTGCATTCTAGGTTTACATTGGGTTTGTGATTACATTATCCTTTCACTTGCGGTCAGAGAAAGAAGATAATCTGGTTGGAGATAGCAGTGCATGATCTGGGACACTTAGCAGTAAAGCCGGCAAACAGGAAGCACATAGATCGTCACCCGGAAGGGGGATGCAGATGTGTCAGTTCAGGGCCAGGTTGAAGCAGGTTGGGGGATTTGCTTGGTTTACATCTGAGGGGCTGCTCTAGGACATGTTGGTCCTTTTGAAATCGAGGGCTGCTTGGGCAGTCGAAGTCTCTGGCATTTTGCCTGTCTGACGTCATCCAAGGGCGTTACCTCAGAGACATTTAGGTATGTCCTTGGTTCAGTGCGCGGCTTATTATGTTTTCATGGCTAGGGACATCAAATGCTCTTGGCCACTTGCTCCGAAGTGCATCTAAGCGGGGCAGGCATGTAGCATAGCGGACAGTCACAAACTTATTATCCACTAAGTGAGTTTGGCATGGTGCAGGCCAGGAGGTATGCCAGTAGTAACTGATACAGCATTGGTAGAGCGTGGTATGGGGCAGGCAGTAGTTGGTGCCAACCAGTAGAAGGTAAATACCCAGGGGGTGGGAGGGGTCCCCCCCCCCCAAAGTGGTCGCACACTGGACCCGGGGCCATGTTACAGGCTGCATGTTGCCATGTCCATTATTAAAGTGAAGGCAGGTAGCCATACTTAGGGTGGCCCCCCGGTCCCCATCATCTTGTCCGCGACTGGGTTCGCATTGGCGAGGCTTGGAAGTCCGATCTGGCGCGAGTAGGGGACATCATCCTGGTATCACAGCAGTTATCACCGCAGGCGGAAGGTGAAGGGCTAGCAAGCATTATGGCCATGTTTCTAGCAGGTTGCGGGGGTCAGGTGGGATACCAGGACATTACACTGGCTATACAGGTGCAGAAGGATACAGTGCCAGGAGCAGCGTTTCCTCTGCTCGCAATGGGCTATCAGGGGTTGTCTTTCCAGATATGGGTGTGCTGCGTCGCCTAGGAGGCCGGGCCCTCGCTCTCCAAGAGAGGGTATTTTCAGTTGCATGCTGACAGCTCGCCTCTTACCTTGGTTCAGGTAGAGCAGATATTGAGGCATCATTACAGTGTCAGGCATTGCAGGTTATGGCAAGCTATCTGTAGTCACTATTCCTGGATGGGCAGCGTCTGCAGCATGCAAGTGGGACTGGGTATCCCAAAGTTTAACGGTACTTCAGTTCGTAAGCCACCCAGGGAGAGAATCATGTTCAGGGTGTATTCTGAGTTACCGAGGGCAACCGTGTGAGGCTTCGGGGTTTGGCGTGGTGCAGTGTCAGTGTGTGAATTTACGGCCAACCTGAGTAGTGGGATACAAGGGGGAGCTCTGCTTCAGTAAACGTGTTTGGCAACCCGGAATTTCTTGTTCAGGATCATACGTCTGGACGAATGGCTTTCCTGCGCTTTGTGGCATGGTGGCAGAATGTATCATGCAGGTGGGACGATGGGGAGTCCCAAGGTGTTAAGTAATAGATTCGTCCATGAGCCACGCAAAGAAAGGGGGTCTGTGGACATGGAAAGTCTTGGCGTTACTGGCAATCGTTGAATGTACCTTGGGGGACCCAGTGCGGCACCAGATTCTTGGGGGGGCCGGTTGTGACGTGTGTAATAAGGTGCAATTTAGCTGTGTAGTGTTTTGCCTGCCATGCTTCTATAAAAGTTTTGCAACACTACATTTCTTTATTTGCCAGAAACAAAGGTCTGGGTGATTGGACATTTGAGCATCTTGAGAGTGGCACGGTGGGCAGAAACCTGGTAATGAAGGCACGGTTTTGCGCCACCGAAATCAGTTGGCTGGGACACTCCGGCACGCGCTGGAGCTGCTTGCTGGGGAAACAGCACCAGAGACTGGGGGGGTCCTGGTCTTACACCTGGGAGGGAATGATTTGACTTCCCTGGGGAAGAGAGCCCTGCTGCACAGAATGAAGTCCACTGTGCGAGTTAAGGAACCAATTAGGGACATGTGAACTAGGGCGGTCGGAGATCCCCCCCCCCCCGCCTGGTGTAGCAGCGCTATGCGTAAATTCACTGAGCAGAAGGGGTTTTGCGTTGTTAGACATGGTTGCTGCTCGCCATATCCACATGGTGTTTTGAGGAAGTACCAAGGAGCTATGCTCAAGGGTAAGCCGGTGCCTCTGGTGGCACAGGCTCACACAGGAAGAGGACTTTGCTTCAAGAAATGAGGACCACAAGGTGCAAACTAAGCATCAAGTTGGGGACAGGGGAACCTTGGTGGTCAGAGATTCTCCCCCCGGCTCCTGTGGCATGGATCTAGGTCAGGGGAGGCCATTGAGGCTGCGCGCAAGAGGTTCAACTGCGCTGAGTTAACGAAGCCATGCACAGAGTCACGGAACAATGGGGGTTCTGTTGATCAGGCATGGCTTGCGGCATGCCAAAGTCCACAGGGAGTCTTTATGAGGATGGGGTGCACCTGTCCAGTGTGGGACTTGCTCTTGCTGGACCTGTAGGAGGCCCTGGAAATAGCAGGAGGGAAGTAGGAATGCCGGCCTTGGTGGGGGGGCCCTGGCTGCGACGGTCGCCACACCCAGGGCTGTGGCGGAGTTACATGGCGATCCAGAGGCGGAAAGGTACTCAGGGGTACCCTCTTCAGGAGCACAAAGGGTGCTGAGGCCTAATATCCCCAGGAAGTCTTTGCGGTGGACCCTGAGGTGTGACGGCGCCCCGTCTGTCCTACGGGCGGTTGGAAACCTGTACAACCGGGGGTCGCTTGAACGCTCCGCCCCCGTAGGGGGGGGCGTGAGTAATGGGGTGGACCGACGGTTCACCGGAAGTGGGAGGGGCTATCCCCTCACCATAACCGCTAAGCACCGATTGGCTAAGGCCACGATGCAAGTTGGCCCATCAGGTGGTAGGCCGCGAGGGGCAGCTTGCCTTTGGATCGCCTGTAAGATAACCAACCATGTTGGCATAGTTGGTATGCTAATAAACCTGCAGCAATTTTCTCCACGAAAACAGTGTCTTGTCTGTTTATTTATTGGGTATGATGCTGCATGAGGGGTGATGAGTGTTGCCGATATTGGCACTATGGCTGCTACGGGCGTTACTGTAGAGATGTCACAGCAGAGTAACTGCTATGGGTATTAGAATAGAGTGACTGCGGTGGATGTCTCAGAAGAGTGACTGGTACTGATGTTACATGAGAATGGCTGCTACGGGCGTTGCTGTAGAAATGTCACAGCAGAGTTGCTGCTACAGACGTTACTGTAGAAGTGGCTGCTGGGGATGGCTCAGAAGAGTGACTGCTACTGAGTGATGTTACAGCAGAGTTGCTGCTATGGGTGTTACAGTAGAGTGACTGCTGTGGATGTCTCAGAAGAGTGACTGCTACTGATGTTACAGGAGAGTGGCTGCTACGGGCGTTCCTGTAAGAGTGGCTTCTACGGGCGTTGCTGTTGAGATGTCAGAGCAGAGTTGTTGCTACGGGCATTACTGTAAGAGTGGCTGCTAGCTACGGGCGTTGCTGTCGAGATGCCACAGCAGAGTTGCTGCTACGGGAGCTACTGTAAGAGTGTATGCTACGCATCTGTTACCAGGGCTTGACCTCTCTGCTTTCTTGTTTTCAAGGTTCAGTGAAACGCAGCGTCAGTGCTTCTGGAGGAGAGCGCCAGCCTGGGGCAAAGTATGTATGATTTACGCTGTTTAAGTTACCAAGTAATTGCTTGGCGCAGCAGTGGCGATGTGAGTTTCTTGGCAGTGTGTTTAAGGTCACGGTTATTAAATCAGTATTTCTATCCGTGTTTCGAACATTCTGATGAACCAGGTTATTTTACGTGAAACATAAATGTCGGAGGGAAAATTACTGTATTATATGTACATCTCATTTAAAGCTTGAAATTTGTTTTGGGCAGCTTTCAAGTCTATTAAGTCAGCTCGGTGCTTGATTCTATGAGCAAAACATTTATTTTCAAAATGCTTGGCACAATTTTATATAAAATGGAAACACGTCGACTTAAGAGTTGCATTGGACTACCAGGATAGTTGCAGTGGCGTAACGAAACTTAAGGGGGCCCCCCTGCAAAGCACATGGAGGGGGCCCCCCCCAGCGGCCCGGCCCACCACCTACCACTTTGCCCTACCACCCAGAAATCTAGTATATTTTGATTTGAAACCTCCAACATTTAAATGTAATGCCTCTATATTGTCTTTGTCTAAGTTCTAATGAGAAAGTGGGAAACACTCTTAACATACAAGCTATGCCATTTGTAACAATACTGTCAAAAGCAGATTATTTAACGGAGGCAGCAATCAGAACAATGCCGTAGTTCTAAAGCTGGTAATTGCCCCCGAGAGATTCAAGAGTAATTTCACTGTTTGTCATCGCGTGACAACCAGCATCGTTCGTCACCTCCCTTAAACTGACCCACACATTGTTGATGTCCTTGTGTGTCAAACTGTACTTCTTTGTGCTGCATTAGGGCATTTCAATAAATACAAATTCATCATAAAAACTTCTATGTGAAGGGCGAAATAATATGTAAAACATATCTCTTGTTAGTGGAACAATAATAATGTCTATGTCACAGAACCCAAACTAAGTTACAAATTGGCACTTTAAAAAGTTCATTTTTATTCATCTCATAGTACCTCACCTCGTGCATCTCATATTTATTCACCTCGTGATATTTTTATTCATCTCATGATAAGTTTATTCACCTCGTGATATTTTTATTCATCTCGTGATATGGCCCGCATGATATCGACCCCTAAAGGATCAACAGCTTAGTCGGCCCTGCCAGGATTCGGAGGTGGAAGAGTTTGCTGGGATGAGGGGAGGAAGGGAGCTCTGCATGTGGACTGCATCCTTGAAGCTTAGAAAGGCTGATGTGCACTTGCTGGGTGAGCCGAATGAAAGTCAGTGATGAATCATTCTGGGCAGCTTTATTCCTGCCTGCCAGCGAAGTCGCCGCTTTTAATATTGTTACTCTGCCTCGGCTGGCTAGCAAAAAAGCATTGGCAAAGCCAATAGGTTTCACTGCAGAGACTTATTGGCTTTGCCAGTGCTTGTTTTAATTGGCTTGGCAAATGTTCTCACAGTTCCTAGAACTAATGTAAACAAAGCCGCACAAAGAGAAGGTTTCCTCTAAATGAACACCGGTCAAAAAAACTAAAAATTTAATATTTCACTCGCAGTGAACACCTTCCTTACTGTTTGACTTCAGCATGACATGGCCACGTTTTCTATCATGTTCACCAGTCCACCGCGTAGTTTACCTCGTCATTGGCGTCACTGCTTTCAATAAACATTATCTGATTCAAATAGGAATACCACACTGAAAGCAGCAGATGCAAAGCAAAAAAACAGGTTCTCTCGAACTAGGAGTCGCTAATGAGGACCAAGGGAGGGCCCCCGGCCCAGCTACCGTCCCTTATTTATTTAATGCATTTTTATATAGCGCGGACTTTAGCCAAAGGTGTCAGAGCGCTTCACAATAGAACCAAGTACGTTACATGAGGAGAGTGTTACAAAATATACATGTTACAGAAACAAACGAGAAACAAGAAGAGGTCAAATAAAGCAATAGATGGCAGTCACTCAAAAACACACAAAAAAAACACACTAGGATGACGATTGTACAGGCATAGATTATAAATTTACAATAAAGAAAGAACTTCCTTGAGGGACTTGAAGAGGGGTGTATTAGTTCTGGAAGTGTCTTTGGAAGAGAAGGGATTTGAGGTCAGTTTTGAAGGTCCGAGTAGAGGTGGTGGTACGGAGTAATGGAGGAAAAGAGTTCCAGATTCTCACTGCATTGCCAGAGAAGGATTGAATTTGGGGGGCTCAAGCAGTAACTTTTCCGCATTACGAGACGGTCTAGAGCCTCCAGAAATTTTCAGTTTATTCGCCAGGTATCAAGGAGAGGAAGTGTGCAAGGCTTTGTGGGTGATACAGGCACTCTTGTAGATTGCTCTTGCCTCGATGGGAAGCCATTGAAAAGAGGACAAAATGGGTGTGATGTGGGCACTTCGTTTGGCCCCAAATATAAAGCGAGCAGCTGAATGGAGAACGGATTTAAGAGGGGAAAGGTGGGATTTGGGGTGGCCAGCAAGAAGAGAATTGCAATAATCCAGTCTAGAGAGAACCAGAGATTGGACCAGGGTTTTTAGGTCTTGTTCCGGAAAGAAACGTCGAATCCCCCAGAGAAGGCGCAGTTGGTATCATGCATTCTTTGCAATGGAGTTGATGTGGGAGAGTAGATTGAGCCTTTTGTCAAGTATGACACCAAGGGATTTTGCGCTGTTGACAACGATAGGTTTATTGTTGAGTAGCTTCAGCTGATCCATCCAAGATTGAACAGGAGGAGGAGAGAGAGAGGTAGAGAGGAGGAGGAATTCAGTTTTGGAAGGATTCAGAATGAGTTGATGAGCTGACATCCAGATTTGAATAGAGTTGAGGGTAGAGTTGAGGATTGAGAGATCGTGTGCGGAGGACACCTTAAGGTAGATTTGAGTGTCATCAGCATAGAGATGGTAGAGGATCCCAGATTTACTTAGGAGATTTTCCAATGGTTCCAAATAGAGATTGAACAAAGTGAGTGCGAGGATAGAACCTTGAGGGACGTCTTGACCTACCGCCAATGGAGACGAAAGACTGTTCGCTATCTTGATCATTTGGGCTCTGTCCGCGGGGAATGAGGCAAACCATTTAAGCACTGTGCCTTCCAAGCCCATTCTCTGTTGAAGAGTGTTAAGGAGAATGTTGTGATTAACAGTGTCAAAGGCTGCAGAGAGGACTAGAAGAATCAGAAGTCAAGACTCCCCTGAATCGAGTATACGCAGCGCATCGTCGATCACTTGCAGCAGGGCTGTTTCGGTGCTGCAGTTTTGAATGAACCCAGACTGGAAATTGTCAAGAAGGTTATTATCCATAATATGTTTGGAAAGTTGTTTCGCTACGCATTTTTCTGTGATTTTCGCAAGACAGGGGAGGTTGGTGATGGGGCGGTAGTTATTGAGGTCGTTCGCATCAGCTGAGGGTTTTTAAGGAGTGGAGTAACCTGTCCTGTTTTAAGGGCAACAGGAAGGGAGCCTTGGCTGAGGAAGAGGTTAACCAGACAGGTCCAGTAGGAAAGAGTACGGGTGTAGAAATCAATGGCAATGTCACTAGGGATGGGGTCATAGGAATGGTTAGAGGGTTTAGTTTCGAGGATGCATTTGAGGAGGGCATCTTCTGAGATGAAGTCAAAGTTTTGCCAAATGACTAAGGATTTGCGCTCCTCCAGGGGGTAGGATGAATGACCTGATCCACCAGTGATTTCACTTTTTCATCAAAGAATGAAGCGAATTCTGCTGCTTTTTTGTAGAATCGTCAGGCTTGATGGTTGGGGGAGAGCAGTTTGGATTTTTGACGAGGTCAAATAGTTTTTTGGGTCTGTTTTTGGCTGAGTTGAGGAGGGTTCTGAAGTGTGATGCTTTTTCATGGAAGATGTGTTTGTGGTATTTTGATCTTGCAGAACGTAGAATAGAAAGATTAGTGGTGGACGGAGATTGTCTCCAATGTTTCTCCAGGATTCTCAGGCTCTTCCTTTCTTCATAAAGGGATTTATTGAACCATGGTGCTGAAGGAGTAGGCCTTTACTCTTTGTCGCGTTGATCATTTATTTGTAGTTTTATTTAGTGCCTACCAGACCCAGTTGTGACCAAGTGCTTTATATAAAGGACAAATATGTGCAAATCTATGTGATGGAATCGGACAAAAGCGTTTTAGACTTGGAATCCTAGGTTTTCAATAGCACAATTCGTCCAAGGAGATAATGCTGGAACAGTAGGGGGTCTCCGTTCATTTTTGGAAAAAGAGGTGTGTGCGTCTGGATGGAAGAATGTTTCCGTTTCCTGCGTCAAGGCCTCGCCGGGGAATGCATCCGAGCCCCTCTCACCCCGAGGTGGTTCATGTTTGTGCCAGGGTGCACGTCTCTGTACTCGATGCTGGCCAGATCAGACATCCGCAGAGCCCACAATGACATCACAGGCAATGAACGGACAGCATCCTCACTAGATATTCCCGAAGGTCTCCATTAACAAGGTATAGATTACGTCTGCGAGGTTTACATTTCACTGGTGAGATTGAACCGATGTATTCGTTTTTTGTGGTTTCGCAGAAATATTCCGGACTATGCCCAAAAAATCTCCAGAATGAGTAGATTGGCAGGCTCCTGGCTGAGTGAGTCCCCAGACCCTACACGTGCGCAGTGTCAGTGGTAAGGCTTTGTGACCGGTGCGTTGTGCCTTTCCCACCCCTTTTCTACCCACTTCGCAAACGTGCATGGCCCTGTTGGTTCCTTGTTTACACCCTAGTCCACGCCCCCTTAAGTAACTGAAGCCGGGTCGGGTGGCTTAGTGGATTAATACGTCCACTGTGGGGGCCTGTGTTCTCGTGGTCACAGGTTCAAATCCCAGCGGGCCTTTTATCCTTCTGAGGTCGATAAAATGAGTTCCATTGAGTTGGGTAACGATAAACATCTGTTATTCAGCGCAAAGATACAATTGGGTGAATGTGCGCTTTTCAAATATACTTTGTTATCTGCACATTCAAGGTTGGACACGCCACTGGCAAAGTTTGGATGTCACACTCGGCATAACTCCAGCCCCTCCGGTGGCACCTGCTAGCCCTCCCCGGAGGAGCCTTTGTACGCCTTAAACTTAGGACTACAGAAAACCCACCCACGAAGCTCTGGCTGCGCCTTTGTGTGTTGTGCCCCTATGCTGAGACCAGCCTGTGTCTAAGAGCTGAGTGTGCAGAAAGTGGCACCCTCGGGGTGCAGGTGTCCAAGTGGTTTATGAACAATGAAAGCATCATCAACTCTCTACATTTAAAGGTAGTCTGAAACTGGCAAGGGGAGATTTAACTAGTTCAGCAGTAACACTACTGGCAGGCATCTGATCGCGCGGCGCGCGCTGCAGCTTACACTAAAAAGCAAATTATTGTTAACACGCGCTGCAGCCTCTGACTCAGCTTTCCAGGCTGTGAGCTGTGGCGGTGGGTAATTACCACAGAGGCGGGCTGACCGGGCCTGGTCGCCCGCCTCCTCAGATTCCAGTCCTGGCCTGGCATATGTTACTCCGTCCAATACTCCCTCTGCAATTCACCGCCGGGGGTTGGGGGGGTGACTTATCATGATTAACATTTTTTGACTGCACATTGCAGCCACGCAACGGTGCGTAACCATCCATCCACTCTCACAAACTGGAGCAGGAGCAATCGTCTCCTGCAGAACCAGGCCTATATTACGTTTTTTTACTTTTACTATCGGCCGGCAGGGCCCCATGATGCCCGGATTCCAAAGATCTCATCCCACCACCCACCTCTCTGAGACTCCACTCCGACCTCGGCTCGCCTCGGACCACTCCTGCCTCGAACAGACTCACTCACCTGAGGCCTGGCTGGCCTACAGCTAGAGGCAGGCGCTAGCGGGCAGCAGAAGACAGGGCAAGGCTAGCCAGGCAGGGGCTAGTTACGAGTAAAACCTGGACAAAACACAAAACTCTCCCATAACTGCATTAACCACTAGAGTTATCCTAATGTTATTAAAATCCCCTGAAAATTGCAGGGCACTCATATCTCTGCAGCAGGTGTCTTAACCCCTTAAGATATTTAAAATGCAGCTTCTTTAGGACAAATTAAGCCAAAAGAGATTTACTGTTATATATGTCCATGTTGCAAATTTATTTCCAGAAGATTCTTTTAAAATAAAGGTATATGGCTCAGACTCACTTTTTGCAGGACACCGTCCCTCGTGACTCCACGTCTTTCCTCTGCTACACCTCAACCCCCCAATTTATAAATTCCCGGAGTATAGTTTTTTCAATTCCAACACTGATGCTGGTGCAACATGAACTTTCCGTTAAAATCCATTGGTCGGGTTACTTATTATTTGCAGTCTCACCTCTAAAGTGCTAAATCAGAAAAGAGGGGGGGGGGGGAGAAAGAGGGATACGCTAGGTCCACCCTCCAAAATGATCAAGAATTCACAAAAAACCGAGATCTCGGTTACAAGAACCTAGCCAGATTCTACAAAAAGTTTTTGCTCTATGAGAGTCAGAAAAAACAGTAAGAAAGGAAAAATGTCCTTTCTTGAGTCCCCTTACTCACCAGTGTTTCCCCATGGTGACATGCTTCATCATTGGGGCCATCCCAACCCGCTGCGGGTTGAGGCGTGCTACGACTTGCGACACTACGTAGGAGCACTAATTGTGGGTGACTATGTGTGGTGCAGTGATGGAAGTGGAGTGGGTGAGATTAAAAATATCTAGCTAGTGGGCAAAAAAAGAATTAAGTTAGGCACCTAGCCGATATATTAAAAACGGGGTTGGTCTCTAGGGTACCTGTCTTTAATGAGTCAGGGGTCCCTAGTGGACGTCAACTAGTTTCGAGCTTCCCCAGTGCTCTTCTTCAGGACAAACAGGGTCCAGCCCTGTTTTGTACCACTCCAAAGTGACCTAAGAATAGGAAAAAGTGATGCTGCGGAATTTAAGCAGGCAAAAGTTAGTACATACGGTACATTGACCACGTAGTATCTGTCTTTAATGAGTCAGGGGTCCCTAGTGGACGTCAACTAGTTTCGAGCTTCCCCAGTGCTCTTCTTCAGGACAAACAGGGTCCAGCCCTGTTTTGTACCACTCCAAAGTGACCTAAGAATAGGAAAAAGTGATGCTGCGGAATTTAAGCAGGCAAAAGTTAATACATACGGTACATTGACCACGTAGTATTAATTATAGAGCAAGAATGTGCTTCATGGTCTCTGAGGGACTGGAGAGATCATCGCCATTGTGGATGATATCTGCTCCGGCGTGTTGCCTGCTTTCCCTCGAGACCGCAGGCAACACGCCGGAGCAGATATCATCCACAATGGCGATGATCTCTCCAGTCCCTCAGAGACCATGAAGCACATTCTTGCTCTATAATTAATACTACGTGGTCAATGTACCGTATGTATTAACTTTTGCCTGCTTAAATTCCGCAGCATCACTTTTTCCTATTCTTAGGTCACTTTGGAGTGGTACAAAACAGGGATGGACCCTGTTTGTCCTGAAGAAGAGCACTGGGGAAGCTCGAAACTAGTTGACGTCCACTAGGGACCCCTGACTCATTAAAGACAGGTACCCTAGAGACCAACCCCGTTTTTAATATATCGGCTAGGAGCCTGAATAAATTATTTTTTTGCCCACTAGCTAGATATTTTTAATCTCACCCACTCCACTTCCATCACTGCACCACACGTAGTCACCCACAATTAGTGCTCCTACGTAGTGTCGCAAGTCGTAGCACGCCTCAACCCGCAGCGGGTTGGGATGGCCCCAATGATGAAGCATGTCACCATGGGGAAACCCTGGTGAGTGAGGGGACTCAAGAAAGGACATTTTCCCTTTCTTACTGTTTTTTCTGACTCTCATAGAGCAAAAAACTTTTTGTAGAATCTGGCTAGGTTCTTGTAACCGAGATCTCAGTTTTTTGTGAATTCACCTCTAAAGTGGCCATCTTCTGAGAAAAAACGTACGTCAAAGCTTAATCCAAAGCGATACCTGAGGGGTCGGTACTGTCTAAAAGAAAACCAGTCAGGTGACAATATAAACTACATCACGCAATTAGAATATCACCCTTTTCGAGTCAAAGAATCCTGCCCTTTTATATTGTTTACTACCTCTCTTAAAATGTTCAGAAGGGAAAGTGAAACAAAATAACTCTGTTGTGCAGCAAAATAATCAATCTTCTTAGGTTTTCTCAAAAATTGGCACGTGCGATTAATATTTCACAGGCTCAGGCAGGTGTAAACTGCTGTTGCTTAAAATTGACAAGAAAGCTGCACTCAGTGCACTGAACTGCATTGGGAATGGGAACAGAGCTTTCCATGCAGCAGGTGAGTGAGGCTGATACAGCAAGTACATCCAAGAACACACATGCCAGCGGCGGGCAGCCCCGTGAGCCTCGTGTTCTTACCTGGAAACAATGCGCGATGCTTTCTGCGGGGGCGCCCAGCAGGACACAGACTTCCAGCACGGCCGAGGGCAAGACCTCCTCCATGGCGAGGGCAGCTCTCGCCTGGCACCATCAGCGCTGGCACACCACCGCTCCCGGCCGGCGCAAGGCACGGCAGAGGGAGGTACAGGAGGGCACAGACTCCGCCTCCAAGTAGCCGAGGAGCATGTACCCGTCTCACCTCAACCGCTGACGGACTCCAGAAACACGGTAGTACTAATAATAATTAAATTATGCCCGGCGGCCGCACGGTGACGGTCCTTCTCAGTACAGTAGTCTAAGTCTCTGGCTGGGTCCTGGGATGCCTCACAAGTCACGCCGCACGCACACTTTTAATTGCGCTGCGCAATGCGCATGACAATGGCATTGGTCACCAGCCCCACCCTATGCCCCACCCTGAAGACCGCGCAGACAACTGCCCGCCGCCACGCACCATTTAATTATGAAGAGGCCGGGCCTGGGCCCGGGCGTGCGCACCAACCATTTAATTAATTAAGAGGCCGGCAGGGCGTGCGCACGGCACCATTTAATTCATGAAGAGGCCGTGGCGTGCGAGTACCATTTAATTTATGGGGAGGCCGTGCGCACCATTAAATTCATGAAGACTTGAAGAGGCTTGCTTGCTGGCTCCGCTGAGAGTGAGGGGGCCCCTGGAGCGTGGGGGCCCCTCAGCACTGCCCGGGGCTGCGGGGTCCTGTGTTACGCCCCTGGATAGTTGCATTTCAGTATTTCCTTAAATAATACACATCTCTATCCACTTTGGGTGCTGGCAGGGGTATGAAAGGTCTTGGGGCTCCCTCGCGGGCCCCAATTAAAAAAATCAAGTGGGGGTGCCCCGGGTGGGCAGAGGGGCGCCCACAGAAAAACTACAATGGCCTGTTCCTGCCAGCACCTCAATGGGTGCTGGCTGGGGAGCTGGCAGGGGCATTGGGGACCTTGAGGCTCCCCCCTGCAGCCCCCAACATATGCCAAATTGTGGTTGGTCCAAAAAAGAATAATAAATCAGAAGTGGGAGCCGCTCATTTAGTATTCATGCTCCTGCAAGGAGCGCCCCATAATTCCCTGCAAGGGCCTTTTGCAAAATTAGATTTTTTTCTTCCTGGTGGTACCCCTAGAGGGGGCATTGGCACCGTCAACCATTTTATCAATGTTGTGGAGGGATACAGGGAGTGCAGCACCCACCCCCTGCAACATCAAAAACAAGCATTGGTAGAGCTAATAGGTCTCGCCAATGCAAGAGCTATTGGCTTTTCCAATGTGTTTAATCAATATTGTACTCAAAAACAAAATGTGAGAGCAACCCTTCAAAACAAAGGGAACTGGGTTTACAAAAACCAACCAAAATGATATGCCCCCTTTGTGCTTATTAGTCTCTTCCTAAATTTTACCAACTGTTGTTTCACACACATTCGCATACAATGATCCAAAACTCTAAGTCCTGTTTTTTATATAAAAAGTTTCTCCTCCTTTATTAAAACAATTTTACAATAAAATCTATAAAAAATTCATCGTTTCATAATCATTTATAAAAAAGTAGTCCCAGCAAGTTGTTCTAATATCTAGTCATTAATGCCTATACATAATGATCCTTTTTCTTCAAATAATTTTCAATCTACTAACTCCTAAATTTCAATTGTGAATAAAAAGCCTTGTGTTACTTTGTTCCTAATACTGATGTTTTCACATTACTTTGTTCCAAATACAAGTATTTTTCATAGGCAGCAATATTACAATAATTACTACAGCTGTGAACACAAATCATTAAAACCAATAACAAAACCATACAATGAGGAACAAGTTGTCAGAGCGGCGTTTCGGTGGACTTGTATTGATGGACACCACCTTCTTCAGGACAAGCTTATGTTTAAAAAGACATAATGTTGTTCATTTCCTAACATGTTCTACACATCTTATGGGTGTCTCGCTCAGTTGTATGGGTGATGGATCTCTTCCAGTGTGTTACGATCACCAGGAAAGTTAAATAGTTGAGAGTTCCTCACTCTTATTTCATCACTCCTTTATTTCAATCTTCTTATATGGCCACTCATTCAATAAATCAAAGAGTTGTTGTCATCTTAGTTTCTTTTAGTCTATGGTTGTAAGGGCATCAATTATTTCTTCCCCCTGAAGGATTTACCGGCATTTGTGAAACCGATTAGTATTCCTCCGGTCTAGTATCGTCTCTCTGTTTTCGACTACCATTAGGTCGCGGATCACCCACGGACCACTGCCTACTCTTAAAAAATGAAACGGAAACGTTTTATTTTTATTTTTTAAATGCATCCCGTTTTCTTTTAAGGAAAACGGGATGCATTTAAAAAAATAACAACCTGCTTTATTTAAAAAGCAGTCACAGACATGGTGGTCTGCTGACTCCAGCAGGCCACCATCCCTGGGAGTGCTAGTCATTCCCAATGGGGTAGCAAATTGCACCTGGTTCATGAATATTAATGAGGCATTAGGAATCGCAAACAGTGTCTGAGACACTGTTCTAAATTACATTTTGCATTTATTTTTAAAAAGCATATAAGGTGGCAGGGTACAGATACCCCGCCCAACTAGCTCTTGTGGAGGTGGGGTCCCAGAGGATTCCCTGGGGTAGCAAAAAGTAAAAATAATCGGAAGTTTTTGCCACGATCCCGCAAGACTCCTGTGGAATCATGGGAAAAAATTGGTGGCCCGCCATTTTTTTGAACCAATATTTGGGGAGAGGGGTGTGAGTTGGGGGCCCCTATTCCTGAGCCCATTTTGGCCCCCGTGGGACCTCATTCCCTGGGGCCAAACAATAGAGGCCCCCTCCCTGAGCCTTACAAGGTCCTGGGGACCCCATCTCCTGGGGCCAGCTCTTTACTGTGTGCCGGTGAGCCCACCCCCGGGACACAGTGGGTTTCCCAGCCCGCAGGACCATGGGCAGAGAATGAAGTGTGCTCCCACCCAACAGGAGATTTGAAAATGCTCCTGCCGGGTGGGAGCATACTTCTGTTTCCCTGCCTGCACTCTTGCAGGCAGGGAAACTGGGAAGGCTCCTGCCCGTTAGGAGCAAGCAGAAGTAGCTTCTCCCGCTGGGCAGGAGCAATGCTAGCTCCAGTGCAGGAGCTAACTGGGTCTGCGGGAGCCCTTGTGCTCCCCCCACTGCCCCCCAATGTGATGGGGTCTCCGGGGCCTAATAGTAATGTGTTTGGCCCCGTGGGATAGGGTCCCGGGGTCAGCTCAGGGAGGAGGGCCATGTGCCCCCAATTCTTTAGATAAAATATGGCACTGAGGGATGGGGTCCACAGGGCGCATTTGGGCTTGGGAGGGGACGCATTGCCCTCCCCTAATAGTAATGTACGGGATGAGGTCCCCGGGGCCTCTTAAGGCACGGAGAGGGGGGCACGCACCCTGCTCCCCTTTAATTAAAACATGGCCCTGAGCGATGGGGTCCCCGGGGTCCATTCGAGCTTGGGGAGGGGGCATGCACTCCCTCACCAAATAGTAAGCTATTGAAAATGTGCACTTTAAAGCAGAGCTTCTGAAGACCCAATATTACACAGTAAATACAAAGTATCCAGAGAGCGGGAGCTCCTCTTCCTCCGAATAAAATGATAGTGATGTGCGCGAACTTCAAGTGCCATTCCCACACATTGTCCTTTTCAAGGGTTTAAGCGCTATACAAAAACTAATAAGCACGAATGTAAACCTTAAAGAGAACACTGATAACCAAGGGGCACAATAGCGCTACCAGATTTTCAGCTCAGTTGTGATATAGGGTGTGTTTTTTTATTTTGCCCCAGAGGGCAATTTTTTTACCCTACATATCGTCTGCAGCAGCCGCCTTCCATATTTATGTTATGTGTATTTGTAAAGCGCACTATCCCCCGCGAGGAAAGGGAACTAAGATGACGTTTCAAGGGTTGCCAGGGTGGTCACTGTGACATCACCGTTCCTCTTAGAACCCTGTGTTCACACCTAGCCCTGACTTGCAATCAGTGGATATTTCCATCACTTAAGTCAGACATGCCGAAGCTCCGGAGACTTTCACTTAAAAAGTCTTCTAGGTAAATATTTCAATTTCTAATTATTTTGTGAACTTTTGGTTACTTGTTCTTTGCTCTCATGGGTCCCTCCATTGGCTTTAATGGGCCTGAATATACTTGTATCTCCATTGAAATGTTCTATCGACACGTCTGCTAAAACAGCCAGGCATTGCCTCTCTCGGGTTTAGGAGCTGGTATTACACTGGGATCCTTCAGTCACTGATTCGCATGGCAGAGTTTTTGATGCCATAAATTTCGAAGTATCTGGCGCCCCCTATTGTAGTCAACGGGCGTCGTTTTGTAGTTTGAGAAAGTGTTACCGTAAGGGACATTTTTTGTCTTTTGCGGCTTTATATGGCGTGATCTTGACTCAAGGGCCTCAGAGCGGTTTATGAGCTCCAGACTACATTACACAAGGTCGGATTTATTTTCTAGGCTCGGGAGGATTAGGTGATTTATTTGCCCAGAATCACAGGATGTTGAGCCGACGCCAGGACTCGAGCTTTCTTCCCCAGTTCCAAAGTCGACTGCTCTGGCCTTCAGGCCACACCGGAAGTGCCCCTTCGAACAGTCTGCACTAAGAACGCGTGCGCGTTTCCCGACACTATTCTCTGTGGGGGTTAAACTTTTAACCATGTCTGATGAGATTTGAGTGCAGCTGTTCAGCACGGGACTGGACAGCTCAGTCAGCCTTGCAGCTTTTTTCCATTTCGGACGTGTTTCATTTGAAAAATTCTGAGTGTGGGGAGAGATTGGCGAACTGAGGAGCCCTGCTAGGCAGCTGCATCTGTTCTTTCGGGTTTGAAGTAGATTTAAGGGCTCTCACAGAGTGGGGCCATCCGAAGAGCCCTTGAAGGACCCCGCTCTCATTGGAGCACATGAGGCCTTTCTTTGGTCTGCAGTTCTAATGTCAGTTTCAGTGTACCTTACCCCTCACGACTCCATCACCGAGTCAGGAGTAGTCAGGCATTCCTTTCATGTGACTCTTATGTGAAGTGCTGGAACCAGTAATTCCACCAGGGTGCTGTGCGATTCTGTTTCTTTCGAAGCCGAGCATAACTGATTTCTGCCCCCCTCCTTTTCATGTGTCTCAAGAGCTTCCGAATGTCAATGTTCGAAGTAGTATTTAAAGGGAGAGCAAAGTCTCAAATATGTTTGCATGCGGTACTTTTGATTATGCCTTTTCCATTATAAATGCAGGACTGGAAGTGTCTGGATGTGAAGAGAACGACAGCTGGGAAAGCTGCTCACTCTAGGCCTGCAGCAACGTGTGATCTTCGCATTACATCAGGCTTCTTGTTCGCCTGCTTACAAACACTACCATCAGTACGTCAGTACTGGCAACCAAAACTACAGTACCACTTGCAGAATCTCATTACCACCCTCAGCATCATGCTGATATCAGCAAAGACCAATACCACCATCAGCATCACATTACCACTGCCAGCACCGCACCATCAATCCACACGACTACCCCTTACTGACGCACTACCACCCTCCGCGTTGTACCACTGCCAGCACCACTCCATCAATCCACACGACTACCCCTTACTGATGCACTACCACCCTCCGCGTTGTACCACTGCCAGCACCGCACCATCAATCCACACTACTAACCCTTACTGACGCACTACCACGCTCTGCGTTGTACCACTGCCAGCACCGCACCATCATTCCACACAACTACCCCTTACCGACGCACTACCACCCTCTGCGTTGTACCACTGCCAGCACCGCTCCATCAATCCACACTACTACCCCTTACTGACGCACTACCACGCTCCGCGTTGTACCACTGCCAGCACCGCACCATCAATCCACACTACTACCCCTTACTGACGCACTACCACGATCCGCGTTGTACCACTGCCCTTTGGGATAGCCACTCCCTCTAAGCACTGCACTTACACAAAATGGCAAGGACCAATCTGTTTCAATATAAAATAAGCAGACCTACTGATTTTGGCAATGTTTATTACATTTTCGGTCTGCTGGTGAAGCGCTGCAGGAGTGGGGTATCATAAGGTGGGAAGATAAAGCATGGTCCTGTTACAGGGAGGAGTAAAGCTGCAGGGGTTTGTACATGTAATGTGTACAGGGTGCAGTACTACCAGTAGCATCGTAAGGGGCTCATCCACGGTAACGTTGGTGTACAGGGCACCTACTCGCCCACTTGCCTATGCGCGGGTACACCCAGCCATCCGTCCCCTTACTTGCCCATCCACATAGGCAAGAAGACACATAATCCCGGCCAAGAAGCATTGGCAGAGCCAGCAGGTCTGGCGTTGGCTGCCAGCATTTCCGCAATTCTTGTTTTGCTATGCTTTTTGAAAAAGTTTATTCTCTGGGAAGCTGCTGGCCTTAATCAATCTAAAACAAAAAAATTGACTAAAGGCAGACATGTTTTTTTTGTCTCAAATACACTCTGGCACTAAAGGGAACCTCTTTGTGTATGTATGGATGTGCTCCTTGTGAAAGGTCAGCATATCATAACTCATGGTGGAGTCAGCCAATAGCTGAAGTTGGCTGACGCATTGCCCCTTAATGCATGCTGGACACAAACAAATGGATCAAGTGTGGTTGAAAACCCTTATAAGTAGCCTTTGGACTTGACCCTCTCTGAAGGTTCATCCCCAAACCTTTTGCCTAAACCCTCCTGTTTTCTGAACCCATTTTTGCTTACCTTTAGGACTCTGTGCACTGTACCACTGCTGACCAGTGCTGACGTGCTTGTGCTTTCTCCTTTAAACATGGTGAAATTGGGTTACACCCAATTGGAACATTCAATTTGCTTATACACCCCTAGTAAAGTGGTACCACAGGTACCCTGGGCTGTACATTAAATGCTACTAGTGGGCCTCAAGCACTTATTGTGCCTTCCACTTAAGTGGCATTTTTAAACATGTCTCAGGCCTGCCATTGCAGCCTGTGTGTGCAGTTTTAAACTGCCATTGTGACCTGGCAAAATAAACGTTTTGCCCAGCTAAACCTTCCTTTTTAATCTATATTTCACCCTTCGGAAGGCCCTAAAGAGCCCATACAGTAGGGTGCATTGTATTTAAAAAGTTGAACATTAACTTTTAAGTTTTACATGTCCTGGTCATGAATAACTTTCAAATTCGTTTTTCACTATTGTAGGGTCTTCTTCTCCCAAAGGATAACATTGAGTTACCTTATTACATTTAATAAGTGATAACTTTTGTGTGAGAGAAGGTATGACCATCATGTTTAGTATCTGAGGAATTGCAATTCAAAACCCTCTATATTGGTGAAGTCGGATTTTAAGTCACAATTCTCAAAATGACACTTTTAGAAAGTTGGCATTTTCTTTTCCTAACCACTGCAGCCTGCAGCTTTTTCCTGGGTCACATGACTAAGTGTAGTTGGCTGTTAGGTTTTGTGTATTCCACCCAGACAGCATCCCAATAGAGGCCCTAGATGTTGGAAGGATGGGTCAGTTCTGGCAGGATGGTGGGGCGGAGCTGTCACCTACCACACTTGCACTTCAAAGGCACTGGCCCAGATCACGCACATAGGACTTCACAGTAGGTTATTGTGCCCCCAGACAGCCTGGGTCAGGGTAGGGAGGCAGGAAATTTCAGACACCTCTGTAGGGGGAAAACTCCAGAGGCTTCTCCCACTTCAAAGGGGGTTCTAGGTATATACATGGGGACCCTCAGACCCATTCTTCAGTACATTCCTAGACCTGTGGATACTACAGAAGGACGCTCTGCTGCTTGAGGCCTGCCCTGCTTGCTGAGAAGGAAGACTGTGCCTGTACCCTTCATCCAGTCTGAAGTGACTCCATGAGTTAGCTGACAGACCTCCTGTTCTGATCTACAGGGACACAACAAGCTCCAGAGGACTCCCTGCAGTTGCCCAGATGACCTGCTGCACTAGACCTGCAACTGGACCTGCCTGTGCCCTACTGGCCTCTGCTGGATTGAGGGCCTGATCCTCAAGAGGTGCCCCTCAGGTCCTGGACCCTTGGTGTATCATCAGTTGAGCTCCTCTTTGAGGAAATGGAGAAATCCTGAAGTTTTGTGCTCTTTGTGACCATGAATGAGCCAGTTGGCACCAAGATCTTGCCCACCCGTGCCAACCTCCAACATGAAGCTCTGTGAATCTGACTCTTCGTGCTACAGTGACTGCCAGGGACAACTGGCAGTGCGAGATCTGCACTTCGCACTACTGTATCGGTGACCGCCAACACAAACCTACGGCAACAACTGTCCATACTGCCAACAGGATCTTCATGCTACAGCCCTGACCATCCTGCTCCTTGTGGTCTCCTCCGCCGCAAATGGAGCTCTTTGTGCTGGCCTTTAAAAGGTAACTTTTTCAGCAGAGTAACCTGGTCTCTGTATCTGGCCTGCGCTCTATCGCAATCAGTCTTAACTTGTGACTTTCACCCGGTCTCGCATGACACCTCGGAACTCTGAATGTGAAAACGCAGGTGCAAACAGCTAGAAAGAAGATGGCACACAAGTAGGAAACACACAAACAGAGCCATTTTCAAATCAGCCCTCAAGGACTACCACCAACAGATCAAAGCCACGAAAAAGAAGGCCTTGACCCGCCGAATTGACACAAGCGCCAACCAAGCCAAGGAACTCTTCACCATCGTCAGAGAGTTCACCTGCCCATCTGCCACTGAAAACGCTATCCCCACATCACAGGAATTCTGCGACACCCTCTCTGACCACTTCCACAACAAGATGGCAACCATCTATAAACACTTTGACACCCAACCCTCCAACTTCCTTAGCCACTGATCAACCACCAACACCGCCGACCACTCGCTCGCCGCATGGAAACAACTCAGCACACCGAACACAACTACTCTGATGAACATCAACCACACGGGAGCACCCTCGGCAAACCCCAGTGAGCTCCAGAACTACCGTCCCATCTTGCTGTACGCGTTCCCCATCAAAGTCCTGGAGAAAGCCATCAGCATCCAACTCACTGAACACCTGGAGAGGAACAACCTACTGAACCCCTCCCAACGGGGCTTCAGAGCCAACCACAGCACAGAGATAGTTCTAATCGTTGCAGCAGATGACATCGGCACCCTACTTGACAGAGGAGATTCAGCCGCCCAGAACCCTCTTTACCTCTCTGCAGCTTTCAACACTGTCTCCCACCACACACTCATCAATCGCCTATGCCAAATCTGTATAACAATTTATGTGCTAAAACGGATGGCATCCTTTCTAGCAGGACGCACCTAGAAATTCCAACTCTCTCCCTTCACATCGCAAGCCAGGCACAACATATGCTGTGTTCCCCAGAGCTCATCCCGCAGCCCAACCCTCTTCAATGTCTACATGACACCACTCACAGACATCGTCATATTGCACATCAACATCATCTCCTACGCCGACGACACCCAGCTCGTCCTATTGCTCTCAGCCAACCCCACCCTGACGAAGACTTGCTTCCTCAACTGTATGAATAAAGTCTCAACCTGGATGAGGGATAACTGCCTGAAGCTCACCACGGACAAGATGGAAGTCTTCATCTTAGGCAAACACACCGCCCTCTGAAACAACTCCTGGTGGCCATCGGAACTCGGACCTATCCCCACGCCGAAAGACCACGCTCACAACCTCAGTATCATTCTCAACAGCGAACTATCCATGAAAAGTCAAGTCAACGCTGTCTCTTCAGCCTGCTTCCACACGATCCACATACTCTGCAAGATCTTCAATTGGCTCCCAACCAGCACCAGGGAGATGATAACGCAGGCCCTCATCACTAGCCGACTGGATTACGGCAATATACTCTATGCAGGCACCACCACAGAACTAATGCAGAGACTCCAGTCGATCCAGAACGCAGCAGCCAGACTGATCCTCAACCTGCCCAAGAGAACCCACATCACCGAGTAGCTGACAGACCTCCACTGGCTCCCGGTTCACAAGAGATGCCACTTAAAACTCCTGACCCACGCCTACAAAGCACTTCACAACCAAGAGCCTGCATACATGAACCACCGTCTGCACTTTCACCAACCACCCAGGTCCACTCCGCACACCTCGCCCTCACAGAGATCCCACACATATGCCGCAGACGCACCGGAGGATGTTCCTTCTCCCACCTCCTCGCCAAAGCCTGGAACAACCTCCACCTCCACAATGAGCCCTCACTGACTGACTTTAGGAAGGGATTCAAGACTTGGCTCTTTCGACTGAGACCTGCAGCAAGCGCCTGGAGACCCTCACGGGTGAGAAGCAGCGCTATATAAATACAACTTGAAAGATTGACCAGATAACCGTGAGTGGCTCTGTGTGCTTTTAGGCGTTATACTTACCTTAAATTTTTGAAATTCCATATCTCTGGTTGTACTGATTGAATTTTATGGTTTTGTATCAAAATGTATTAAAACATTTTGTGGGTTGTGTTTTCACTTTATTACTGTTTGTGTGCTGCATAAATACTTTACACATTGTCTCTAACTTAAGCCTGACTACTTTTGGGACAAGCTACCAGAGAGTTAAGCACAGGTTAATGTAACGACTTTTTATGGTTCACCCTGACAAGGATTGTGGCAGTTGTTTGAGTAGGGTTGTATCCCCCTCAACCACCAACCCAATTTCTCCCAGTAACAATGTCATGCACACATATTTAGTAAAACAAAGGGTCTTGACTAACACAGCCCTAAAAAAGCGAATCCTTCGACCATTGTGTACCAACCTCTTGTCTTTGAGAAAGAAGGAAGAGAAGAAAGAAGGCAGGAATGAAAGAAAGACAGAAGGAATTGAAGGAGAAAAAAAGAAATATGGCAACAAGTAAGTCAGAAAATAAGGCAAGAAAGAAAGTAGAAAAGAAGGAAGGATAGGAAAGAAAGAAATAAGGCAAGACAAGGCAGGAAAGAAAAAAGGTGAGAAAGCAAGAAGGAAAGAAAAAAAAAGAAAAAGAAATATGGCAAGAAAAATGAAAGAAGGAAGCAGAAGGAAAGAGAAAGAAAAAGAATGAAACATGGCAAGAAACAAGGAAAGAAGCAATGTAAGACAGAAGGAAAGAAAGAAGGAAAGATGGACAGAAGGAAAGAAGGAAAATAAGATGGAAGGATTAAAAGAAATAAGTCAGGAAAGAAAGAAAAAGAAAGAAAGAAGGCAGGAAAGAAGTCTTATTTTGATTGCACTGTATTAATGAAAATGGGTGTCTTACCCTTTGGAAGGATGTGTCACTAGAATTAAAGTTTTCAATGAGATATTGTCTCCAGATTCCAAACATTATCCACTATTCCGGTGGTAGACCACTCAAATGGGATATCAGCAAGACCTGGTGACTTATGAGGACATCTTCAGTCTTGCCTCTATTGACAAACAACCATTCTTCCTACATCCTCAGTTGGATCTCCTATAGCATCCCAGAGAAAGCCCCCGTTCTCTATGTCTTGGTGAAGGTGTTCCAGGACCTACATGCACTTAGCGCAGCGGGAACATGTACGCACTGAAAACTTGCTACTGCTGAGACCTGTGAAACCCCACAGGTCCATGCCTCCCTGTAATATTCTAGTCTTTGCTGTAGGTGTAACCCTCATCATCCATATAATCTTCTTTGGGAAGACACTTTGGGAAGATACTCTTGACTATCATAGTCATAGTTTGAACCAAGTATTTGTTTTGTAGAACTATGTAATTCAGACACTTTTTTCCTTGTTAGTGTTTTACTGAGTCTGAAGATGAGCATTTGTTTTATAGAGTTGAGAACCATGTTGTAATCATCATGATATGCTTTGCCGTTGAGTTCCATTCATTAATTCATTTACCCGATTTAGCATCCTTTTCAGTTGCTTCCTTTATATAGTCAAATTGTCATGAAGGAGCAACTCAAGCGTAAACTCAAGCGTTCTCATCTCAGCTTTCTTTACCAAAGAGGTCTCAAACGGGATGATCTGGTCAAGGCTAAGAGGAGCAAGGGGCAGTGCAGCACCAGGAAAAGCCCAAAAGAGTGCCCACCTCCCAGATATCTCAACTGAAGATAAATGATAGCGGCAGCTGATTTGCCACCCAGAGACCGACCCATAGATGTGGATTGTTGTATTGACCATTCACGAGTTTTACTAGGAGGGCAGAAACTCTAGCTTGAAGGAGGATCTACCTCGCCCAGTGCCCAAAACAGTATCCATGCAGCCCCTTCTCTGAGAAAAGCTCTTAGCTCAGTAGACTCATCCAAACTAATCAACGTCTCCAGTTGTGGCACTACAAGAGGCGACCTGAGCTCCCTGTCTGAGCATCACTTCCAACCCTTGCTGCATGGAACCCTGGGCCAGCATTGACCCACCTGTAGAATTCACAAAGTGGTTTAGCATTAAAAGGGCTTCATTACTCTGTGTGCATGTTGGAACACCACAGGAGTAGACCTGGGAAGTTGAAGCATGAGTTGGGCAGACAGACTACCCTGTTGTCATTCCAACTACCTCACATAGCAAAACATTGTGGGAGGACCAATGGGTTTAGGGTGACCCTCTTGTAAAAGCCATATTCTCTTGAGGTGCGTCCTGACAACTACACCCAGTGAGCCACAAAAGAAGATCCGGCGGCCATCTTGGCATGGGACTGTAAATGCTTTCCTTTGCTTTGTCATCAAAAAATCTAGCCAAGAATAAATGGCATCATAAAGGCACGAAAAAATAAAAAATGATGACTGACCCACGCTTATCGTGCCCGGTGGCTCTCTTCACACCACAGCCAGGGCACCACCTGATTGAAGATTAAGAAGTGAAAAAATAAAATTCAATGCCACAGGCCGCCCCATCTTTGCACTGAGCAGCTGTAGTTTCCAGTGTTCATAGTTGGAAACGAGGGAAACTCCCCTTTCCATCTATGAACACGTAAACTACAACTTACCAACACTAAATAAAGGATTTAACCTGTACCTTATGTAAATACCTTCTATAATTTGAGTCATGGACAAACTGTGTACATTTTGCTTTGTTCCACAAGCATACACTTTGTAAATAACACAATAAAAATACATGCATATTTGATCAAAATTTCCATTTGTTCTAACAAAAGAAAAAATATTTATAGGCATGTATAATACTGTTCTTTTTGTTTTGGAATGTTAGATAGATGAATCAAGTTGCAATTTCCTGTTGAAATCCTAGTGTCAGCATCACCCACACTCTTTTCTTGATCTCCAATTTCACCATGTTATATTAGTCCAGTAATACTTGTCCATTTCATGAACATCATCGGCCTAATTACTTGATATGTATAGCTCCTGCCCCTGTTTATCTATTTGATTCGTTTATCTATTTGTTTGATTTGTTTATCTATTTGATTTGTATATTTCACATATTGTTGTCATTATCTTTTATCTACTTATACGCCATGTTTGGCCCAATTATTATTGGGGGTCCTAACCTGTGACCTGCACCTGATCTCCAATCACCATGTTACATTTTGTCCAGTATTATCTGTCCATTTCGCGAACATCATATACCTAGTTACTTGAAGTGTATAGCTCTTGCACCTGTATATTTATTTTGTTTTGTATATTTCATACGTTGTTTCATTATCTTTTTATCTACTTGTATGCCATGTTTGCTTTATATTATCTTCTCATGTAAAGCGCTCTGATACCTCTGGGTCTAGCCAGCGCTATATAAAACTTTTAAAATAAATAAAAATAAAAAAATAAAAATTAAATCAGTTACCTCTGGGGTTGAGGCTGTCACCCAGGTAGAAGGGGTGCAGGTGGACAGTCGAGAAAACGTGAGCACACTGATCGGGCTATTACAGGAGACACCAAGATAAGGACCTTCCCTCTCTGTTAAATCATCTTTGCACCAGCACTCGGGAACAAACAACATTCTCTTTTCCATCTAGACCACCCCAAGCATGCTCCAATTTAGGAAAGAGCTAAAGACGCACATCTTTAAAAAGAACTGTGCATCATGACACAACAATCGACTTCTGATCTCACACAGCAGCTAAACCTCCAGTCCCTCGTTGACTGTAGCTTTACCCTTGGCCCATAAGAGCACTCTACTGCCTCTAGGCTAGGTTTGTGCTATACATACATACATACATACATACATACATGCATGCATGCATACATACATACATTCATTCATACATGCATACATACATACATTCATACATGCATACATACGTTCATACTTACATACATACATTCATACATACATACGTTCATACATACATTCATACATACGTTCATACTTACATACATACATTCATACATATACATACATACGTACATTCATACATACGTACATATGTTCATACATACGTACATGCATACATACATACGTACATACGTTCATACATACGTACATGCATACATACATACATACGTACATACATACGTTCATACATACGTACATACATACATACATTCATACATACATATGTGAAAAAGGTTCTAGTATGAAGCGAAATGCATTGATGTTTGTTGCCCCCTGGAAGGACGGCTAAATCAGATTTGTGGCATCAAAGTGCACATCTGGAGACCCGTGCTTGGTTCTCTGTGCCCATTAATGCTCCAACCGTGCCCGCTGGGGCACTGCGGATAAGACAAGAACTTTGTTTTCGACGTACATATAAATAAGTGTGCCAACAGAGCATTTTACCACGAGGCCATTCTCATACCACAGGATTCTGTATTTCACGGTGGTGAAATTGTCAAGGGATTCTGAGTTTTCACCTTCTCAATGGGGAATACCTGAAGGAATATGTGTTTTTCCAAAAGTTCCTGCTTGTTGTTTCCTTGATCCGACTCCTTATCCTACGCACATTTCATCAGGGTGTTCCTTGTAAAATGTCGCTTGGGCTGGTAACGTGTCAGGATGACCGTCCGTCCAACTTGTAATGAAGGTCTCTGAGAAACACCCGCAGTAGACAGGAAGTGGGGAGGCCATGAGCAGCAGAAGGAAACAAAGAGCAAAGAATAAGATTGAAAGAGAGAAGTAGACATATTAGAAAAGAAGGGGACGATGGATGGAAAATGGATGGAAAAAATGGAGTGTAACAATGCTTACCAAGAAGAGAGAGCAGAGAGAACCAAAAGGGCAAGAAAAGAGAATCTGATAGAGAGCAAGCGGAAAGGAAGAAGAAAAAAAGAGGTTTGACATGAAAAAGCAGAGCTGGTACCACCTGTGCCATCTGAATGGATGCAAGCCTTTCTTAAGATGCCCCTAGGTTTCTGAATGAAACATTGATAAACCAGCTGCCTGAGTATCATACACATTAAAATGTTTTCATGGAAACAAAAATCCCCATGAAAGAGCTTTAATGAATCTGAGAGGCTGAGTATTGAAGAGGCATCAGATGCAGACTTGTTTTGTGTGTGTGCGTATCTTACTATAGCGAGATAAGGGTTTTTAATCTAAATGTTTGCCCTGTGAATACAAATCTCTGACGTTTGATGTCTAGAAGAGATGCAGAGCAGGTGTACAGCCTTGTTATACACACACTGAATTTAAGAACCAACTAATACATATAGTAATAGAAAGGGTTTAATAACGTGCAGGTGAGAATGATAAGAAGGCAATCAAAATCATAAAAAGAGTGGAATGAAACATAAGAAGAAAGAGGATCATCATGTAGGAAGTTGAAACCCCCCACATGTGTTTTAAAAATATGTCTAAATCTCTATGCATAATTACAATCTGCATAAAGCCTCTACTGCTAAGTCCAGAGCCCATCACCTTTATTAAAACATGTTTTTATAAAGCTTCCAGCACACAATAGGTAGTCAACCATAAACACTTAGAGGCTAATTCACAAAATAATGTATTAATATGGGAAGAAGTTCTACAAGAGTACTCTTTTACGTACTCTTACACGCCTTCGTGAACCAGCCCATACACATCCAACTCCCCATTAGTAAAAGTGCCCTTCCTGCCTGTACCATGGTCAATATTCCTTGAACTTCACATTCTATTCCCATTTCAGTTGTTTGGGGCTAATTCTCAAAGGCTTGTAAGAGTATGTAAATGCGTACTACAGCAGTGCTACTTTACGTACTCCAAAATGCCTCTGTGACTAGGCCCAATCGACTTTTATGTCAGAATCCTTTTTGCTACTCAGCCTGTTTACATTTTTCCCCATTGTGGTAAAATATGATTAATGTTATCATAACCTTACAATGCAAGATTTCACATTGCGCATATACGCTGATGGGTTTTCCAGGATCAGTCTTAAACTCTGCAAAGGTTCTGGCCAGAGACTTAAGCGGGGTGCTGCAGTTTCAACCAATTAGTGAATATGTCCCTCCCTTATTTACAAACCTCATCTGCGCTCAACTTTTAAGTCTTTTCTAACATCTCTGTGGAGTGGTTGATTACTATCCATGTTTTATTAATAAAATTAGTAAAACAAGTATAAACAAAGAGGGTCTCCTTCTGTTGGCTGTGGTATTAACGCACACAAAATACCTACATGGTCGTCATTCAGAGGGTGAGATGTTGAAGGAGATGATTGATGCCACCTGCCCCTGAAGGAGCAACCAGGAGCTGCTTTTACTGTCAGCCAATCAGACATCATCTGCTGGTGGGTGAGAGAAACATTACACTTGGGCGGTATTTTATAGATGGAGAAATAAAATCGGGTGCCAAGAAACAAAAAAAAGCATCTGGTGCTTGCAGACAGGTAAAAATGTTTTTGGGGGGGTTACATAACTCGTGCAGCCATATTATATGAGGATGTTTAAACAGGAAAACAATGCTTGTTGTACTTTGTAATAGAGTTATACTGGTCCAAGATGGCCGCTATGTTGCCTCCTACCACAGCATGACAGCCATCTTAGAAAGGTATAACTGTGTTAAAGAATAAAAAAAATTCTAGCTAACGCGACAAGAATTTTCGATTCTATTAAGGACACGGAGGCGAGGATTATGCTTCTCTTGCTTTACTGCAAACAAACAGCAGCCAATAACAACTTTAAACACAGCATACCCCGGAAGTACAACCCCTTCCATCGTATGCCCCAATCACCATCAGTCCATTGGTATATATAGTCCAGGAAGCTCGCATCACTTCCTCTTTCTTTGCAACAAACTTTTAACACAGTCCACCAACTTGACTGCCGAACACTGGACCACGATTCCTTCATCGATGAGCCCAAACTGGAACACAGAACTTCCTCTCCAGACAAACAAGGCGATGTCACTCATGCCTTATGCCGGTTTGCTCTGTTCCCCTGAAACGAGAATATATGTCGTAATACACCATTCACTGAATGTATATGCATAGTAAAACATGGGCGGGATGAAACCCCATATACATATTTATTAACAACATTAGTATTAACAATCTGACAAAGTCAAAAGTTACAAGAGTGCAAAAACACAGTTTCATGGGTGGGATAATCCTCGCCTCCGTGTCCTTAATAGAATCGAAAATTCTTGTCGCGTTAGCTAGAATTTTTTTTATTCTATGTCAGTCCACGGAGGCTCAGATTATGCTAGTTTAAAGTTGACCCACCACAGTCGTAGCAATATCAACAATAGGCTTATGATAAAACGTTTTAAATGTAGAATCAGAAGACCAATCCGCCGCAGTCATAATGTCCTCTAAACGAGAACCTGTAGCAAAAGCCTTGGAGGCCATAGCCCCTCTCACTGAGTGAGCGCCAAAGGCCGCAGTATCAATGCCTGCCAAATGCAACAACCAAGTAACCCACCTGGCTAAAGTTGCGGTAGTGACTGGTCGGAACGGTTTCTGTAAAGATATTAACAGTTGTCCTGCGACATCAGTTCTAAACTCACGTGTACAATCCTCATAACATTTTAAACATTGAACGACACACAATTTAGAATGATGCGGAAAAGCAGGGTAGGAAATGCACTTAGAATTGGTTTTTGTGCGTCTCGAAATTGTGAAAGAAACCCCTGAAGGAGTGAAAACCCTCCCTGCTAAGTCCAGAGCCCGTACGTCAGACACTCGTCTACATGAAATCAAACATAACAATAAAGTCAGTTTGGCTGATAGTTGTTTACGGGATAGACCTTCATTAGATGGCCAGCACCTAAGAAAACGAAGAACTACTTCCACATCCCACAATAGTGAATACCTTGGTTTAGGAGGGTTTACCAACCTGATACCTCTCACCACCTTACAGACCAAAGGATGTTCCCCCACTGGTTTGCCATCCACGTGAGGATGACCCGCTGAGATAGCAGATCTAAAACTGTTCACTGTCCTATAGGCTAACCCTGTACTTGCCATCTCCGACAGGAAGTTAACAATCATATGGATTCCAGATCCCATGGGATCCCCTTGCTGTTCAGTACACCAACTAACCCACTTACGCCAAGCTGATTCATATCGCTTGTGGGTAGCTGGGGCCCATGATTGGGATAAGAAAAACAGTGTGTTCTCAGAAACTCCCGGCACTTGCCACCGTCTCCGGAAAGTTTCCACGCCATGAGCGGCAATTGGTCTTGAAGAACCAGCGGATGCGGTTGACCCAGAGGGTCCGTCAAGATTTCCTGAAACGATAGCAGATGTATTGGAGACGCACAAGAAAGAGCCAACGCCGCTGGGAACCATGCCTGTGCTCTCCAACACGGGGATATCAGCATCACCTCCGCTCTCTGTCTGCGAATCTGGGCTAACACTCTCGGAATCATGGCGAAAGGTGGAAATGCATACTGCATGCCCGTCGTCCATGATTGAAGGAATGCGTCCGAGTTGCTCGCCAGAGGATCTGGTCTCCAACTGTAGAACCGAGGCAGTTGTGTATTGAGTCTGGACGCGAAGAGGTCTATCACACACGGACCCCACTTGCTGTTGAGTTGTCTGAAAATCTTGGGGTGAAGACGCCAGTCGCTGGAATCTCGAAGAAAACGAGAGTTCCAATCCGCCACCACATTGGAACTGCCCGGAATGTACTCCGCTGTCACTGAGATGTGGTGGAGGAGGCAATAATGCCAAAAGTCTTTGGCTATTTCCACTAGTAGCCGGGACCTGGTGCCCCCCAGTCGATTGATATATCGTACTGCCGAGACATTGTCCAGTCTCAAAAGAATGCAACAGCTCGCTTTCTGCGGGGACAGGGTCCTGATCGCAAAAGAGCCCGCCAGCAGCTCCAGACAGTTTATGTGGAGACGCAATTCCTCCGGGGACCATCTCCCCCCCGTCTCCACTGAACCACACCGGGCTCCCCAGCCCCATCTGCTGGCATCCGATTCTATCACCACTTCTGGGACTGACGCAAAAATGGCCTTGCCATTCCACGCGTCCATGTGCTCCAACCACCAAGAAATTTCTGTCCGGGCCTCTTGACTCAACAGAATCTGTTCTGTGTAGCTCAGGCCCTTGCGTAAATGCAAGATCTTTAGTCGTTGAAGTGCCCTGTAATGAAGGGGCCCGGGGAAAATGGCCTGGATCGACGAGGCCAACAGGCCCACCAACCTGGCTAAAGTCCGTAATGATATAGTCTGAGAGGACAACGCTCTCCTCAATTCCTTCTTGATGGCAACCCTTTTCTTCAGTGGATGTAAAAGCTGCGTCATCACCGAGTTCACTTGGAACCCCAAAAACTCCATCGACTGCGCAGGAGTCAGGATAGATTTGTCGGAATTGATGACAAACCCCAACTGTTGTAGGAGTTGAGACGTCAGTGCCAGATGCTGAAGAACTGTGCTCACACTCTGAGACATTATCAGGATATCGTCCAAGTAGATGATAAGCCTGACTCCTCTCTCCCTTAAGAACTGAGTCACTGGTTTTAGGAGTTTGGTGAAACACCAAGGGGCGGACGATAGTCCGAACGGCAGAACGGAGAATTCGTACCAGACGTTTCTCCATTGGAACTGAAGAAATCGCCTGTGGGGAGGAAAGATAGGAACCGCTAAGTAAGCGTCTTTGAGGTCTAGCCTTACCATCCAATCTCCTTCCAAGAGCAAGTCTCGGAGCAAGTGTATGCCCTCCATCTTGAAATGGGGATACACTACCCAAGAATTGAACTCTTTCAGATTTAATACCAGCCGAAAACCCTGATCTTTCTTCGGGACCAGAAACACGGTGCTTGTGAAGCCGTGCGGATGGGGTGTAGTTTGTACAATTGCCCCTTTCTGCATCAAAGATGCCACTTCGCTGTCTATAAAAGACTTCTCTACTCGGGAAAAATGCAGTGGTTGTGGTCTGTGTGTTTGTCGAGGTGTGGCATAAAAATCTATCTGAAAACCGAGAACTGTCTGTAATATCCAAGGGTCGAATGTTAGGGTTCTCCATTCGTGAAGAAACAAAGCAATCCGACCCCCCACTCTTACATTCCCACACTGAGGCAGAATTACCTGAATATGAGGAGTCTCTATCGCTACCCTGTCCTCGGTAGCCTCCCTTCTGGAATCTGCCACGACCCCCACGATTTCTGGAGGGGTAAAAATTGGATCTTTGGGCTCCTCCTCTGCCTCTCTGCTCGGAACCTCTGGAGGCCTGGTTGAATCCACGACCGGGCGCTCGACCTCTGTAGCGACCGGCCCTGGTAAAAAGGCCAGCATTGAAGACCTTCTTAATATTGGCCTGGGCCTTATCCAGTGCAGAAAAAGTGGCAACATATCTACCAAGTTCCTTCACGAACTTATCGCCAAACAAAAGACCATTGGCCAAAGTGCCAGCCTCCGACGTGGCCATATCTGCCAATTGGGGATCTATGCGCATTAAAAATGATCGTCTGCGCTCTGTCGATATTGCGCAGTTGGCATTGCCCAAAAAACAGAGGGCCCTCTGTGCCCATTCCAAAACTTCCGTCACATCCAGTGGTGTGTTAGTATCCTTGGCAGTCACTGCCGCATCCAGGATTTTTGTTAGAGGGCCAGAGATATCTAATAATTTATCCTGGCATCCCCTCCAGGCTCTATCCAAACCCTTCTTAGGGTCCTTGGTGAATTTCTTTAAAAAAGAAGCCATGTTAGGGTCCAACTCAGGAGTGTCGGCTACTTTACCCATCAAGGCTGGTCTAGGGCACTCCGAGCGGAGCGTGGAACGCACGGTGCTCTCAAACCCCTGGCGAAGGTTCTCTTGGACATAATGTGCCACTTCCACACCCGGTACCCAGTCTGTGGAACGCGGGTGGATGATGTTTTTCGGATCAAAAAGGAGATTTTTTGTAGGTGGAGGTGCGGTGACATGGTGAGTTTTACGTTTCTTCTTTGCCTGTTTAGGCGGTTCTATGGAGTCCTTATCAGTATCAGATGTGTCCGGGGCAAGCGGAGAAGACCCATCCGTGTCCCCTGCCAGCCGGGTGGAATTTGCGGCCGGGGGGGGGGGGGGGGTTCACCATAGGAACCATGATCCAGGACTGAAGACGCCACTTGCGCAAGGCTCCCTACAGAGGAGTTGTGAGGTGTGGCGCTTAAAGCTGCCTGCATCTGGCGCTTTCCATAATTTTTCAGGGGTTCAGCATAAGGCTGAAGAGCTTTAATTAACGCCCTGTTCACAGAGCCCTGGACGTGGGTATCCAGGGCTTCGACCAACTGCTCCTCCAAATGGTGCTCTTGGGGCACCTCTTCGTAGACACCATAATCATAATAATCTGCCCACTGGTCAGCCTCCTCGGCGTAATACGCCATCGTGTAGTAGGAGGTGTGGAGGAGGTTAAGGGGGGGGAAAGAACCCAAGGGTGTTCACTGGCAGGAAGGTAGAGAGCTGCAAGCCACTCCTAACACTGTCCCTGACAATGAAAGTATCACACTGACCCTGATCCTGAATACCAACACTGCCAAACGTTTTCAATCTTCGTGGAGGGAGCCACCCTTCACTTCCCCTAAGGCAGAGCCCTTACACGCTTTTGCGCCCCGTCGGGCGTTCTAGAGGCTGAGGGTTGAGCAGCTGCGCTCGCTGACGCGTGAGAAGCCGATCGGAACTGAAACTCCGAGTCGGCTTCCCGCGCATGCGCGAGCGTCGTGGCAATAAAAAGAGGACTGGCTGCCCCTCAAGCGCGCAACGCGCGTCTTCCTCGCTCCCGCTCCACAAGAACTGGAAAATATGCCACAACGAGCGCCGATGCGCTCATGAACACCCGCGACACCTTAGAATGTCGGAACACAACGCGCGGAAAGGTACAGAACCAAACTCATTTCTTTCAAGCGCGCGTTGAATAGCATTAAAGTAGGAAAACATGCAACACTTAACTCGCTGCTGCAGCAGCAAAGAAAGAGGAAGTGATGCGAGCTTCCTGGACTATATATACCAATGGACTGATGGTGATTGGGGCGTACGATGGAAGGGGTTGTACTTCCGGGGTATGCTGTGTTTAAAGTTGTTATTGGCTGCTGTTTGTTTGCAGTAAAGCAAGAGAAGCATAATCTGAGCCTCCGTGGACTGACATAGAATACAAAAAAACTGAACTCCAAGGTGACTGCCATGTTGCTTCACATTGCGCTCATATCACGATGACTCTACAAGTCGGTGCAACATGGCATTAGATGTTCATGAATAATTATCATAGCACATCACAACAATTCAATTATTTTTGCTAAACTTTCCCCATTCAGAGATCTAAAACCAACATTATACATCAACACGGACAAAAATAGAACCCTTGGTTCTCAGAAGAACTGAGAGAATCGAAATTAGAAGTGCAGCCAGCAGAAAGATACTGGCACAAAGACAATTTTACTAATAAAAAAGCCAGTTACACTTCTCTAATGACCGCTTACAAAATTACAATTAAAAAAGCATAGAAAACTTCTTTACGAGCCAAATCTCTTGATCTCCAAACTTTGCCCAAAAGCGATTTCACATAGAATCTGAAATGTAATCTCCAATATCCTCCGGAGGTGGCCTGGAGCACTCCCAACACATCTGTGACGGTCTTGCTATCTGCTTTCACTATAAAATCATCTCATTCTGTGGAAACAGACACATACCTGACAATTTCTTTCTGGATATTGATCCAGCCAAAGATAAGGCCACCCTCACTGCTGTTACATTCATAGATTGAGAGCCCTCAATGCAGCTGTGAGTAACTGCTGCCCTGACTGCTAGTTCCCCACTAGACCCTTTCCCGGCCAAATTTATGAAACTGCTGTAGCCTGTGGTTAAGGCTCAATTATTAGAGCTCAATTGCTCACTGAAAAAGAAAATGTAGAAAATAAACAATATTAAGTATGTACAATATGACAAGTGGGCCTGTACATCTCCAGCAGTGTGTTTCGGCTTGCATTCTGCCCGGACATCAGTGTCATTAGTGTAGTATTTTGAAATATCCAAATGCAAGGGTTGCTTCCTTGAATCCTCGATCATGGAGTCGAACGACTTCATCCCAGGCTCCATCTGAAAAGTGTAGGGACAAACAGTGTTCCGACAAGGATTTAAGGTTAAGGGGGAGAACGTTGAGAGAACATATGGGTAATGAGGTCTCCATAAAGTCCTGAGACAGTGCCCAGTGGCGTAACAAGGAGGGGGGGGGGGGCACGAATTATGGGGACGGTGGCCTCCCCCCCAGCTCTTACCTGCAGCCGTCGCGGTGCAAACGCAGGGACCACCACGTGTGGCAAAAAGTCTAGCCACGCCACTGACAGTGCCCTTCAATGTTCCCCAAACACGTAAATAGTGAAGAATAGCAGACTGGTGTAGATCTGCAGGGGATGGGTCCAGTGAATGTTCTATATAGTGATCAATATTTCCAATATTGGGAATGGTGTGACCAGAACTCCAGATTTATGGCCCGACTTAGAGTTTGGCGGATGGGTTACTCCATCATAAAATGTTACAGCTACCACGTTTGCCTTATTACAATTCCTTTATATCCTATGGCACTTGTAATAAGGTGGACGGGATAGTTGTCACGTTTGTCACAGAGTAACCCTCTGACAAACTCTAAATCAAATTGTTTGAATGTTCAGTTGATCAAGATATCTTGAATTGTTAAAATACCCTTCTCTGTTCATGCCTTTCAGTACATTTCTCTCCCATCAATGGAAGTAGCTCCATCTCACCACAGAGAGGTGCTTTCATGAATCCCTTGATACCAAGGGCCTCATTTAGGGATTGGAGGAGCACAAGGGAAACGCTCAACTTGCAGTCCTCCCGTCCAGACAAGCCTGCAGTTCCTTTTCTCTAGTGTCCGAGGAACCACTAAGATATCGTCGGCAGAGTCTCCGCTTGCTTCATCGATCGAATTCCCTAACCCAAGTGGTCCATCTGACATTGGAACCTGGGTCATAGTCACGGTCATCCACCCTTTTGAGGGCGATGAACTGTCTTGCTATGCCACAGTGATAAGGAAGGCAGCAAGGACTGTTGCCATTCAACTGCAAACAGAGAGCTCAAAGACTTCTTTATCCACAGAAGTACTCCTAAGTACAACATGTGATTGAACCTGAGACTTGCAGAATCATTGATTGATTGAGTACACGATAACTGGGATAAGCTACAATCCTCTTTGGAACAACAAGCACATGCATCAACTTCCACCAAGCCATGAAAAGCTGGTCTCTAATATCTCTTGCCTTTTCATTGCTACACGTCATAAATAAATGGAAGCTCCTTGTTTATTGAAAATACCCTACCAAGAAAGATTTAGGAGTGAAGGCTTCCTCCTACAAGGTTTGTCAAAATAACATTCCTTCTTTCAATCTGGGTAGGGAGTCAGAGATTGGATGCGCTAGGCCACGCTTTGAGAAGTGTAGCCCGGTCGTCCCCAGATGCTACCCGCTTGTTATCCTCCTATACACATACTGTATGGGAGCTGGAAGCTTTAAAAGGTTGCGGTCTTACTGAGCTTATGAGGAAACCATTCCAGAATTAGTACAGGATGGAACGGATGCCACTAAACAAGCAATGCAGGTGGGGCTAGACACTGCAGATGCCCCTATGCACACTATCGCCTCTACGATAGTCGTGGAGAGGCATGCCTGGATAGAAACCACAGGGTTTTCTGATGATGGTTTGAAAGAAAGCAGGCGTTTCTTCAGAGAACGTTAACCAAAGCAGGGCCGCTACTAGAGCAATTGGCTGATTTCGACCTCAATACATTTCACTGGCTGGATAACACATTTCGGGGCTATAGCCGTGAGTTTGGCCATCAGCAACAACAAAAATAATAGCAGCAACTAAGCCTATATGAAGGTGAATATGGGGTGCTTGTTCCCATTGATCCCCCAGTTGGCAGTGCAGTACACAGCCTGGTGGGAGTGTGGTGACTGACAGGTGTCCCCTAGCCATAGAGGATCTGATGGCCTCCTTAGAAGGGCCTGACTGCCAGCGTGCCTGAAATCAGTAGGAGATTGGCATGGTGGGAGGACGAGAGTGTTTGAAGCCTGCCTGGACCACAATGTTCTGAGAGAGAGAGAGAGGAGTTTAAGATAAGCTGTAGCATGAGAGGGCACCTCCAAAGAGGATCATGGGTGCACTCGGTGCTAGGTATTTCTTAGAGCAAGCATATTGCTAGCAGAAGATATCCAAGGAGAGGAATAACCCCGTATAGACACTGGATTCTCTAATGCGTTATGTATGTTTTGCAATGCCATTAGCAAAGGTGATTGCGCCTAATGCTATATATGAGCCAGATGCGACCCAAGGAAGTGTCTGGAAAGTTTGGGTAGATCTAAGCCCTCCGCTGACATTTATCCCTTTATAGGTTCCCAGGTACCAACTTACAGAGTATATCTTTCAAATAAATCATAGTTGGTATACCTAATTTTTGTGTTTGTGGTTCTTTGGGAGAGAGATCTGCATACCAGTGGACTGGGGAAACATCAGAGGCTGAATTATGGTAAAACTGGTCTTGCTACGTGCAAGTTCACCCTCCTCAGACACCCAATGCAGACAGTGGCAGCCGGCACAGATCTGGGGTGGCAGGGCGGGGTGGCGAGGGGGTAAAGTGATGTAAAAAAAAATAGACTTACCTCCTTGCTGCTCATCCCCCCCTCGTCTCTCCTCAGTCTGCCGACCAGGAAGCAGCCAGGTTCCCCTAAGCCAATCACAACGCTGCATGCAGCGTTGTGATTGGTCTGATTGCCTTAATTCGGCGCTCAGACGGGGACTGGGGGCTTGGGCATGTTCTCCGCCCAGGCTGTAATGCAGCCTGGATGGAGAACATGCGAAGTGCACAATGACTGTTTGGTCAGTCCGAGACGACCGGCTTAAGCGTCATGCACACTTCAGTGTGCCCACCACTCCTCCCCTGCCCTGCTCTGTGAGCAGAGCAGCCCCATCCCGCCCCCATGCTGGCACAGCAGCAAGGAATAAATAAAATGATAATAACATAGTTATTATCATTTTATTTTTCCTGTCCTTCACTGCTGCCACGCAGTGGGACGACGCTCCTCCTCCTTAGCGGAGGAGCCACCACTGAATACAGACCAGGCAAGTCCACCATATTACAAAAAAGTATGCTGTCCCTTGTGCCGGTACACACTCATGTCTGTACTGGGGACAGTGCAGCTTTGAAAGATGGATTGGCTACCTAAAACCATCGGTCTGTCTTTGAATGTGGAGAGACTGGCATGATTCCCCTTGCAGGCTGGTGCATTGTTTTACTGCCCCCGCCTCCTCTTCAGGGGAAGTCTAGGAAGGTCCTTGGACTCCTAAGCCCCCTCTGGAATGGTGGCCATGCAGGCATTTGCTGCATACTGTTTCATTGATAATACACAGTTGGTGCTCACGGTGGTAATACAGCACGGGTGCTGGTAAAGGGCATTTCCTCATATTGTCATGATGGCCAAAAATTCATGCAAATGAGGCAAAGTCCGCTTAAAACTGCACGGTCGCAAAATGTGCACCAGTGCAACTGGAATTTCAGAAGGAGCCGCACAAGAATCTACAGCCCCTCCTGTAATACAGAAAGGCTGTCTGGGCTTGCAAATGGCCCCACAGCCTATTGCACCCTCGGGGCACTGGTGTACTATGTCCCCAGAGGGGGGCCCTTTGTGGTATTGGTTACTCAGGGAGTGCTGCACATAAGATGCCTTGCATACCACATGCGTTCAGGGCCACTAGACAACTCTGATTATACCGCCACTGGTGGTACCACCACTCCGAGTCCTGTCACCTCTATTCTACATAGGGTTACCAAGAGGCATCATCATGCACTACAGGTGAGTAGGTCCTCAAGATACATTTTGCCGAGTTATTCCACTTCTTCAACTCGATGATCAAATGCAGGTTCCATTCAATGGTGTTTGATTTTTTGCTACAACCTCTGATGGTGTTGGAGATGGAAGATTGAATGGGCTCCCCTTCTTCTGTGGACTTAACATTTCATTCAACCTTTCATGTTTAAAAAATTCTTGTACTACGATGGTCCTCTGAATCTTTGAATCACTGACTACGCCTCTTGACAATACAGTCTTTTCAACCTTCTTTTCTCTTTTTTGCTTACAGAGATCTAATAGGAGGACCCAGTTCTAAACCGCGGCCAGGTAAGGTCCTCAATTGGCTCCTACTGACTCCATCGTGGTCCCTTGCTTAGGTTTCTAATGGTGTCCTCCACTCTTTCTCTTACTTCCTCCAGTACCGCCGCCTCTTGGGCTGCTTCAGAATGGTCCTTCGCTCATGTTCAGGGCGCATGCTAAGACATCAGAGGCCCCATTAGCAGCAGGCTGGCAGTCCCATAGCCTTCCAGATATAGTGCTCCGCAAGCTGAAGGACCATGGTAGTACCTGAACAGTATTTGTATAAGAATAATAAGCCTCGTATTCTAAGAATCAGATATAGAAATATACTGCCTATATATTGACCAAATAGTATATCCTATGTGTATTTTTATCTGGATTATGGAGATGTTCCTATCATATAATTTCTATGACATGTTTCTTTAATGTCCTTCCTATACAATATTACCCAAATCGCCCGCTCTACAGCAGGTGAACGAACAAGCGGGAAATATAGTCAGGGTATATTTTATTATGTTCATTATACATGCATTCATTCTTTTAGTCGGGTTAGAGGCGGCTTTTAGAACCAAAATGTAATGTGTGTTTTAAATGCCCTTTTCTGCTGTGGACCTTCTGTTTCACAGCGCTATAATTAACAGGTGATATTGTTTCCCAGTTAAAGGATATGCATTTGATTGACATCAGACCAAGAAAGGCTGAGTTGGCCACTCAGAATTCAAACCTGTGATCCTCAGGTTATGCACAAATCATTGCATAGGATGTGATAACCCATCTAGGAGTCTTAGATTAACCGTCAGATGTTTTAACATCTGACCATTATCTGAATGGGATTACTTTTGGCTACTTTCTAGCCACTGAGATTGGTCAATGGGTTAAAACAATCACTAAATTTGTGGGTAACCTAAGGTCACTGGTCCCCAGTCGTTATGGGTCCTCTCATTCTTTTGAGGCGTATAGAAGTAGTACGAATAAGTTCGATTTCAACAACAAAACAAAGTGCAGTTTCAAAACGTTGCTATGCTAGTGTGTTGATGAAATAGTGGATTAACTAAACTGTTGATTATTTAAGGTAAGAATTTACAAATAAAGATGGGCAAGTTGTCCCACTTAACCTTAAGCATCTGCCCTACTGTGAAATTATGAAAGAAGTAACATCCATTTTAGCGTGTGTATGTTAGTGATAAAACATAGGGCCACCAAGTTGTGATTTGAGCATTTGCCAACTACGCATGAGCCAAACCTGCCATTTAACTAATCCAGCCACTAGTAGAAACTCAGCCAGTTTGTAGTGAACCCACAGTTGGTGACTCCTTGTAAGTTGGAATCCCTACATACATCTTGGATCACCTCCAAATAGTCTAGAATGCTTGCGGGCTGGTGTTGCTCCATAGAAGCACCAATCACATCGGAACACACTGACAGTTCAGCACAGATCTCTATTCAGGTAAATATAATATATCAGCTGCAATTCTGTGCCCGTCTTCCTTTCATAGGCGCTCCAGCAGTCCAGAAATCTCAAACTCATTTTGGTTGGTGTGTTGGAACTCTTAAGGTCTCTCCCACCACGTAGTGACAACAAATGTAACTGACTTAGGATCTGAGAGAAAGTCCAAACTGAACAGTTGAACTTTTTTTAATAACACATTTTATTAGTTTAGATGCAAAAAGAAACCATAACAAAGCATTTGTGTGCCAGTTAATCAGTACAGTCAAAATAATCACTTTTTTGGCTATATAATCCACCCCATCCCATGCCACAGGCATAATAAAGTTTGCCTCTCCACTCACAACAGGTTTGCAGCTAGTATATGTTCCCAACATATTGAGTCCAGGGAGTCCATATCTTTCCATGTTTCTTGGGCACACCTCGAGCCTTGTACACTAGTTTTTCCATTACTGCACACTGGTCCATGCCCCTAATCCATTCATGCAAGGGGGGGGGGTGCCTCTAATGCCTGGCCAGATCTCTCTTTGCCACCAGGTATGTCATAGAGATGAATGAACGTGAAGCACAGGGACCCCCACCCCCCACGGATCATAATTCCCAGCAGCATGACTTTGGGATTGAGGGTTTTTGGCCTCCCTATAAAACGCCCCACAATTTTGTTGACCCCCCCTCCAAATATACTTGCACTTCGGGGCATTCCCAACTTACATGGTAGAATGTGCCTGGGGACAGGCGGCACCGAAGGGCAACAGTTGAGGTTTAGATCACGTTTTAGGCTCTGATAGTGATGCCAAGTCTCTGCCGGCAACTTAAACCTCCTTCCTTATTCCTGATGCAGTAACCTTTAGGTGATGCTTCCAATGCTTTAGAGATGTTTAGAATCACAGACGATTGTTTATTTTTCCAGTGAAGGCAATAAATGACGCGCTGGAATCGCTGATCTGACCTGAGGACTACACTGGCCATAATTCCTTGCTCCCAGGAGGGGTGGAGCATTGCTGCTACCAAGCGCTCAAAAGCGCCCATCACTACCGCGGCGCGGGACACGCTGGAATCGCTGATCTGACCTGAGGACTACACTGGCCATAATTCCTTGCTCCCAGGAGGGGTGGAGCATTGCTGCTACCAAGCGCTCAAAAGCGCCCATCACTACCGCGGCGCGGGACGCGCTGGAATCGCTGATCTGACCTGAGGACTACACTGGCCATAATTCCTTGCTCCCAGGAGGGGTGGAGCATTGCTGCTACCAAGCGCTCAAAAGCGCCCATCACTACCGCGGCGCGGGACGCGCTGGAATCGCTGATCTGACCTGAGGACTACACTGGCCATAATTCCTTGCTCCCAGGAGGGGTGGAGCATTGCTGCTACCAAGCGCTCAAAAGCGCCCATCACTACCGCGGCGCGGGACGCGCTGGAATCGCTGATCTGACCTGAGGACTACACTGGCCATAATTCCTTGCTCCCAGGAGGGGTGGAGCATTGCTGCTACCAAGCGCTCAAAAGCGCCCATCACTACCGCAGCGCGGGACGCGCTGGAATCGCTGATCTGACCTGAGGACTACACTGGCCATAATTCCTTGCTCCCAGGAGGGGTGGAGCATTGCTGCTACCAAGCGCTCAAAAGCGCCCATCACTACCGCGGCGCGGGACGCGCGCGGGCGAAGCCCGGGCCAAGGGCGGGCCCGTCCTTGCCCGTCATCGACAGGAAGAGGCAGGGCAGGGCGATCCCTCTTCTAAGTGTCACGCAAGAGTCTTATAGTCACGAACACAAGGTATTGCCTCCTCGGATTTTGGTTCTATGTTTGCTTTGGGACTATATTATTGGGTTTTATAAACGTTCAAGACTTGTTGCTGCTTTAGTCGCCTTTAACTTGCAACCCTTATTCGGTTTGACATATTTACGGGTGATAATCGGGTAATTGGTATTGCTTCGTACTGTGGCTACTAAAGTAAATTGTTCTCTTACGTAAGGTATGGGCAAACGGAAAACCATGGAGTGCGCAGAAGTGGGGGGGATTGGGAGTCGTGGGCTAGGCAAGGGAAAAAAGGCCAAGAAATCCCGTAAACATGCCGCAAGCAATTGTGTACTCGATAGAATTGACACATTAATCAATGAGTGCGAGAACATACTGGTGTCAGATCCTGTGCTTCTGCCTTGTAACAATATTACAAACCCTCCAGACCCACAATCCCCTGCCCGCCCGCTCACGGTTGCCCCCATGTTCCACAAACACGTTAGCAAACGTATCACTAATCTAAGCGCTAATAAGGGTTGTGATGTTGCTGGGGTCCAGGAGAAGGCTGTTCCTGATTTTGACGTACTTGTTTGTAAGCAAGCGACTCCAGAGATGCATACCATCCCATGTTCAAACAGATTTGCCCCACTTGCATCTTTTTCTGACGCAATAGGCGAGCAAGCAGTATCACTAAGTATATCGCAAGGAGGCAGCAATATTGAACAGCTATCTCCTGACACACTTGGGCCTATTGCTTTACTTAGGGCTGAGATTATAGCTTTAAAATGTTTGATTAACGAGCTTACACACCTGGTTAAAAGTCTACTTCCTTCTGTTCAATCTGCATCTCAGGAGCAGGCACCTGTACAAATTCTCACCCAGGTTGGCCCACCAAGCACTGCAGGGGACGACTTGGGGCAAAGTGCATCTATAGTCTTAGAAAACCCAGCAGGTCACAAGCTCTCTGGCCCAACATTGGCAAGAACTATAATTCCTGAACATAAGATAACTAACAAATCTTCCATCGTTCCATCTGTGCCTAATAAGGGCCAAATAGCCCTGGCGGGACCCTGCAAATTGAGAAACATCGCGAGGCCTGTGGAGGTCCCACCACAATCCCGACAACGGAGAGATGCATATCCATTACCATCCCTGCAGGGCCCCAATATCTATATGATAAATGTACCTAAGCTTGGCCCACTTAATGATATGGAAAGTGTGGACTCTCTGACTAATAAGGTCATTCATTGGATACGCTATACAAGAGGTTGTCGCTCTGTGATCCGTGAAGACATCGCCCGGGCACGTAGACTTATTATTCCTGCCCAATGTTATGATTGTATTGAGCTTACCTTGTCAAACACGATTCTGGCTGAAAACCTTTTGGCTCTGGAATTTAGAACTAGCGCCCCAGCTAGTTCTGCCATACAGTTTAGGCGAGCTCTAGCACACCCAAGGGAAGGGTTGCAGTCCAGATTAGAGGGGGCTCCACGCTCGAAAGAGTAGATTGACTGCATGATGAGCCTAGTTTCTCATCACGGCATGAAACAACGGTCAGCCAACCCCCGGAATTGCACGTGCCCTTTGTTTTCACCCCTTGTAAAAGCTTATTTGGGGAAACTGGGGTGGGGGTGGTCCATTCTCCTCAGGGCTCACAAGAGATTATCCCCGATATGCCTCCCGATCTTCAAACAACATCAGACCTTTTAGTTTCTTCATGCTCTTCAATTCCAAATTGCACACATGAGGGGGTCTTGGCCTCACAGCAACAACAGCTAAAAATCTTATCATGGAATGTGGCAGGCTTATTAAATAAGTTATTGCTGCCACATTGGAACCATTTTGTAGAAAGCTTTGATATTTGCTTATTTCAGGAGACGTGGAGCCTGGTCCCACTCTACAAATCAGGCTATGCTTGTTACTGCATCCCGGCCATTACAAAGGGGAGAGGGCGCCCGTCAGGAGGGTTGATTATTTGGGTGAGCATCACTTTAGGTTGTCGCATCACCACACATCCGACTACAAGCCCTGACATTTTGAGATTATCTGTCAAAGGTCCCAGGGGAGGGGGTACATTGGAGGTGTTTAATGTCTATATAAGAGGAACAAAGGGAGGGCAACAATCTCCCATTGTCACGCTTTTAGACCATTCTCTATCCAGTTGTAAGCCTGAAGCAAAAATCATAGTAGCAGGAGACTTTAATTGCACCTTCGAGCCTTTGAGCTCAGAGGATATGCTGGAGTTAGAGGACGGCGACGCTAAATGGTCGGTCCCTACTCTTAATATTTCCCCTATTAAAAAGTGGTCACCACTTGCAATTCAACTGAATGCACTGACCATCGAACATGGTCTTAGAGCTGCCAATGGCCGATCCCATTCAGATATACTTGGTGCAAACACCTTCAACAGAATAGGTTGCCCTTCACGCATTGATTATATCTTAGTGGACGTAAAACTGTGGGCCCAAATGATAGATATGTATGTGGGCACCACAACAGATAGCGATCACAACCCTCTTTGCTTGTCATTGGCGATGCCCTGGACCACTCTGCTTTTGCATCAAATAAGGGGGCCTACAGCACTAGCTATAAACATCGTTCCCTCTAATTGCAAGAGATTTTTGAAATGGCACAATATCAGTCCACATGATATAAAATTATCTCGTGTCAAGGAAGTTGTTTCTTCAGGTATTGAAGCACTTCAGGCAACATTACTGGCTGCCGATCCTTGTGTAGAAGCTTCTTTAGCACATTCCTGTACTATAGATCAGCTGAGCACTCTGTTTTTAGTCACCCATAATCATACCATTACCAAGCTACCGCGGCTAAGACAGCACTCGTGGTACACTAAAAAATGCAGACTAACCAGGCAATCACTGGCAGCCGCAATCAGGTCTAAGGATACTGATCTGATTAAACTTCTGAGAAAGGAGTATAGGGAAGTACTTCATGAGGCTAAAATAGAGTGGGATGAATCTCATTGGAAGAATTTGAAAGAGGCTAGCCTGGAGAAGAACAAATCCCAGTTCTGGTCCCTTGTCAGCAAGGGCACTAGTCGAGATCCTGCCGCCTTGTCTAATCATATTACCAGCCGAGAATGGTACGATCATTTTAGGAAATTGTATTCCGTTCCCGCTGATGAATGTCTGGAGGAGTTAAGCGACTCCACAGACATTCCTCCGGGTGGGAATACAAATAACCCTTCTCGTTGCCTGAAATTAAAATGGCAATCTCTAAGATAGTGCCGGGTAAAGCTCCCGGACCAGACGGTCTCCCAGGTGACCTCTTTTTGGCTGATCCGGGGAATTGGTCACGTTATATTCAACTCTTGACCAACAGTATAGCTAACGGATCCCCAATTCCCGATTCTTGGGAAGGAGCGCTGGTGGTCCCGATTTTTAAAAAAGGAGACCGGGAAGATCCATCCAACTATAGACCTATAAGCCTAATAGATGCCATGCAAAAGTTGGTAGGCAGGGTCCTCCTCCAACGTATACAGATTTGAGCTGAAGAGGAGGACATTTTATCCCAATACCAGGCTGGGTTTAGAAGAAACACTGGTACGATTGACCAAGTTTTCAGGCTACTACTTATTTATTGGAAGGTTGTTGTCATAGGCAAGGGAAGTCTTTATTTAGCCTTCATCGACCTAAGAACAGCCTTTGATCTTGTACCTAGGCTAAAACTATGGCAATTGCTGAGGGACATGGGTATTCCCCCTCTCCTACTTGACTTTTTAATTCGATTACACGAAGGTAACTTCGCCCAGGTCAGGTGGGGCCCCCAGGGGGAGGTTACGGAAAAAATCCCAGTAAATAGAGGAGTCCGCCAGGGGTGTGTTCTGGCACCCACCCTGTTCTCTTTATATATTAACGGGGTGGTGAAATTCTTGCAAGAAACCCCGACAGACGCGCCTACCCTGGCGGGCGAGAAAGTCCCCACACTTTTGTTTGCTGACGACACCCTTCTGGTGTCGAAAACCCCGTCAGGGCTACAAAAACTCCTTACTCGATACCAGCTATTTTGTGATTCCCGGGACTTGGTTGTCAATACAGATAAAACAAAATGTATGGCTTTTAATCCCCACAAGACATTTAAAAATAATTGAATTTTAAATAATATCCGACTAGAGAGGGTAAATGTGTTTGATTATTTGGGCATCCGCCTTTCTGATAAAATGCATTGGAAGCCGCACCTAGCCAAGATGCTACTGAACCACAAACGTGTAGTTGGGGCTCTTAGTAAAGAGCACCGGGCCTCTTATAGTAGACCGGTAGCTCCTGCACTTGTAATATATGATGCAAAGGCTGTTGCCGCTGCTTTGTACGGGGCAGAGTTATGGGGCTTCGAAAACACTGAAGACATTGGCAGGTCTGAAAATAAGTTCCTGAGGGATTTGGTGATGCTTCCTAGTAATACTCCATTAACTCCCTTGATGTTTGAGATGGGCAGACGGCCACTGAGGGATATTGCTAAACTGCGCCCCTTCTTTTTTGGGCACGTATGATCCGTACCCCTGAGCTTGCTAACTATGCTGCAGCCCTAACAGAGGTGACCATCCTTGATACGGGGCACAGGGTCAAGTGGATAGCCAATGTTAAAAGGTTACTGTCTGAGTTGGGTCTCACGGAAGCATGGGAATCTCACGCACTACCCAGTAAGGTAGAGCTAAGGAGTATCTACTGGAACTGGGTTGATAGTAAAGTGCTGTCTAACCCAGAATTGGGCAGCTTGACAGAAGAGTTCTTTCGCCATAAACAGACTAGAGGTTTAGAGCCTTACTTGGATATCATCCAGATTCCACGTGACAGGCAGTTATACATCCAATTCAGGCTGGGTACACTACCAATCCATGCAACCACCTCAAAATGGCATTCTCATAAATATCAAAGCGAGGCATGTCCCTGCTGCAGAGCCCCGTTGGAAAGCATGTCCCACTTTCTGTTCGCTTGCCCGGCTTATTCCACTGTTAGGTCTAGCTGGTTAAAACCGATTTGTAAAATTATGGGTACACGCGACTATAGGACTGCTCTGCGTATTCTAAAAACGGATCCAGGTGTGCTTTACTCGTGTGGGGTGGCGAAATTCTTGAGCAGAGCCTGGATTATCAGAATTAAAGCACTGAAGCACTTTAATACGTTTGCGGAGCGATAAAAGTTCCTTTATGGCAGCTAGCTTTTTATTATTTTTTACTATTTTACCGTAATAACACCTAGAGTTTTTTTATTCATGTGCATTGTGGAGAAGCTCGTGTTCTGTGGAATGCCTTGCCCTGAGTTATACTTCCCTACTTGTGGTGGATTTTGTACATTTCCTGAGTTATCTTTGTACAACTGTTTTAATCTTCCATGCCTTGTATCTTAATTTTGGTTCTGTGTCTAATGTTTATTCTCTCACTCATTATTTCACAAGGACTTATAAAAGAAAAAAGTGAAAGAAGTTTTTAACTTTCAACCTTTTAAAAAAATTTTAGAAACTTTTAGGTCATAAATTCATTATCAGTGTTTTTTACTTGTCTTGACAATTCCGCCAACTCATGTATTAACAGTGTGGTGATATATTGTATATATTACTTTTTCTCCTTTTATTCTTTTTTGTTTCTTGTTTGTTGCTTTTATGATTCTAGTAATCGAAATAAAGCATTTGATTGATTGATATTCCTGATGCAGTAACCTTTAGGTGATGCTTCCAATGCTTTAGAGATGTTTAGAATCACAGACGATTGTTTATTTTTCCAGTGAAGGCAATAAATGAATTCCAGTGGCACCTGGTGTGCTCCCAAGGTGATCATTAGCTTTTTTTTAGATGTACCACACTAGACCATCGCTAAGGATAACACGATGTAATAGTGGCTTACCAAGGATGGAAGTCTGTCTTCTACTGCTGGTCACCTGAATTATGGTGTGAAAAGGTTTGCCTCATTACCACAGGGCTGAGCCAAGCACACTTGTTGCTAGAACAAGAACTCTGCATTTTAGAAACCTTTCTGTTTGCTAGTTTTGAATTGTTTCTCATAGCTTGTCTTGGTTTGTTTACTGGCCTTGCTGATTCTGTAGCTTCCAGTTAGATCTTGTTAATCCTTTCCTGGTCATGTATAAACTCCGCTGCTTTATCCTATCTGGGTGCTTCTTCGCTGTAGGGGGACCCCAGCCAGTTGGATGAGACCTCCTTTGGGCATTTGCTTTGTCCCAATCAGAAGATGTTACAGAGGCTTCTAGATAAAATGGCTCCTTAATTACACCTAGGTTGGCTGTTCCTCCATTTTATTCCCCATTTTGAAATTATCAGGCATGAAAAGGCTCGAGTGTTTTGAGCTACATGTAAACTAATGTATTAATTTACTAATTCCAGACTTGATCCAGCTTTCATGTAAAGAAGCCATACTCCTTTGTCTCTCCAGAAAAACATGGAGAATCATGAACAATGAATCTCACAATTGGACACTGAGATATTATTATCCTTCCACTCTCTGTGTTTACCTTCTGGGGTTTTCTGTTCCCAAGTTTTGCCATCCTTCCATGTTACTTGATTTCTCGAAGCCTTACTTTGTTCAATCTCTTTCTGAGACTTCGGTCCTATGGTTTATCGTTACTTGTAAAGCACACAGGCACTCCTCGAGGCAGAGTGGCGGTATGTAAATAATCTTAAATAAATGAGAGGGGACCCAGGGAAGACCACCCCATTGCCAGTTACTGGCTATACCAAAGCTGTTTGTGAAGGTGTCAGAGGTTCTTTGCTAGACAGGGTTGAATCTGAGAACACTACCCCTAAACCTAGGAAGGGCTCCCTGCTGTGGATGTCTTGGGAGCACAATGAGGTGGGGCTGTTACAAATGGATACATTTATTCATGGATTGTGTGTGATTTTGCTGCTCTGCCGTTGATAGTAGACTGAGCCTGATTGTGGAGCAAGCGGCTAAATGTCGAAGTGTTTTAGTGTCCCAAACCCTTAGAGTCGGTAAATCAGAGGGTTTGCGAATGCAAAAAACCCTTGTTTATGTAGTAAACGTATATTGCAGTTCAGAAAACATTTTCCAAATTGACAAATGTGTATAGAAATGGATACTAAGTTCGTTTATGGAAGGGGCTTGTTTTGGCATCTCTTCCAAATACTGATAGCAACATTTTGAGAAGTTACTGACTCCAGAGTTGGGGTGGTAACCCATTCACAAATGCGAAGAAGTCTCATTTGTGATTGTAAAAAACAGCATGTTTTGTAGTAGGCAGTAGTGTAAAGAACCACTGTGAACCTACAAACAGACTTTTAAGAAAATATATATTTTTTTAAATGCAGCCCCGTTTCCTTTAAGGACACCTGGCTGCAGTGACAAAAAAAGTTTACTTTATATAAAGGTGAACACAGACACAGTAATCTGCTGACTCTACCAGGCCACCATCCCTCTGCCAGCCACCCATCGGAATGAGCTGCAATTTGGGACCCACTTCATGAATATAATGACCATATGTACAAAAAATAGGAATTGCGATTTCCTAATTGCGATTTTTACCGAATTGCAATTAGGAAATCACAATTCCTGATGTAAGGAAACGTAGAAACTTCAGATAGCGATTTCTAATGCCTCATGAATATTATTGAAGTATGTCGCAATTTGTAACCGATTAGGAATTGCAGCCACAACAGGGATGGTGGCCTGCTGGTGTCAGCAGACAATCATGTCTGTGATTGTTTTTTGATAAAGCATATTTTTTTTTGCAGCCTGTTTTTCTTAAAGGAAAACGGGATGCATTTCTAAAAATAAAATGAAACTTTTAAGTAATAATAAAGGCGAAACAGGTCCTGGGTTGCTTGTTTTCTGGTTCAGGGAGGACCTGGCCTGGTTATTCGGAATGGACTGTTCCGAATGGAGCAGGGCCAAGGCTGACTTGCATATGGCTGGGTCCAAACTGACTTGGCATGGTGGGCGAAAAATGACGGATTGGGATGCAGCCAGTGGCTGAGATCAATTCAATCATTCCATCCATCACTATGCTGTTGTTCCATTCATACATAGGTCGGGTCACAAACTGTCGGTTTGCAAATTGTGACTGATTTTGCAACCACAATTTCAGTACATCTGGCCTTAAATGATTGGCTAGGGTGCTCCATACATTCGCTGGCTTCCATACTTTGCCAAATGGAGCTAAAAACCGTTCACAGGTAATGTTGCTGATGGAAGGAGAGTGACAGAAGTAGCATCCAGCAAGTATGTCATGAAGCATGACTGTGTGCTTGCCTCCCTTATTTTTAGTATCTTTGTAAATGATATGGGGATTTTTTTCCCTGAGTTGGGGTGAACAGTCTCAAGACTTCTTGAGGCTGGTCATCTTGTATTATTGGATGTTACTTCCTTGGGCCTGCAGCATGTCCTGGAGCTGCTCGGAGAAGATGCAATTGGAAGTGAACTAGCTATTAACATAGGAAATCAGAGATAGGGATATTATAGTGTGAGTGCTGGCTGGTATTTGTCAGAGAATACTGGTATGTAATAATAATTATACACAATAAACATATGATAGTACCATTGACAGCAGCCAGAAAGATTTCCGGCACCACCGTAATGAGTGTGTTTGAACGTTTGCATCAGAGGTGAGGTGAGTTACATTGCTGGCTTTGAAAGGATGCTAACCCCATTCTTCAGTCATGGTTAACGTGAGGACCGGGCCTAGTCTGCACGTTGTTGTACGTTTGACTTTGGGTACATTTGAACGTCTGCTGTAGAAGTGTGTTTTATGCTTGAGGAATCCCTTTTGACACAATTGTGCTTCCACTGACATTAAGATCTTGGTGTGGGTTGGCCTTGTTTGCCTAGCAGTATAACCTGGTGCCTTTGTCCACTAATACTGTCTAGTCGTTGGTAAGAGAGGAACAAAAGAGTACGTCTAGCTCTAGTGCCAAGATTAGACACATGTTTATTGGAGATACTTTGGCTATTGGTGTTTGGCGATTAAGGGCCTGATTTAGTATTTGGCAGGGAGGGTACTCTGTTGCATCTGCCAGCAGTGTACCCTCTCCCCCAAACCCTCGGCCGCCGTAGTTTACAGGCATTTGGACCTTAAGTATGACTGCGACGTAGCCTACTCCAGCTCTCTCACTCACATACTCCTTCAACGGCCTGATGGAGTAAGAGTTGTCAGAGGTTTACACATTACACCATCCACCTGATTTAGAGAAAACAGTGTTATATGTATTTTTTGCAGTTCATCACCGCCAGGTAAAACCTGACAGTGAAGGACAGTAAAAAATAAAAATAATGACCCCCACGCCATAGGAGACAACACCCATGGTGCAGGGGCCATTGGTTTAAATCATTCATTTTTAACAAATGTAAACCTTTCTAAAAGTTTGACTGGCTGCCATCTTTGTTTGACGGAGTTGTGTGTTGGACCTTTGCAACATTGACAGGAACCGTCATGACTGCTACTCCTGGCAATGTTAAGAGTTGACCCCAGTGCCGGTCGACAACTCTAAATGTGGCGGAGGATCCTTGGTATGGTGGGGTAAAGTTTTCCGCCATACTGAAGGACTTACCTCCGCCCTCCAGATTTAAAATCTGATGGAGACTTCTAGCTGCAGATTCCTTACCTTTGAATTTCCCAGGCGTCAGACTGGATTCGGAAACTTATGCGTGAGCAGTACCCCTGCGCGCCGTAGGGTCGATGCCATTTTTAGAAATCGTAGTTTTGGGGTATAACATACGAAAAAAGGGAAAAGTTATGTCCCCTGTGCAAGGACACTCTTTTACAAGTTATGATTCCTTGCCGGGCTGTGTTCACAGTAAGGTATCAATGTCTGATTTCCATGTTAAAGTAATGAGGGACGTGCAAACGGGCTTTGCTAGCCCGCAACAAACTTGCCTTCTACAGACAGCTAGGGTGGGACTCGGTCCCCCAGCCTGCCTCACACCAGCACCTGGGAGAGGAAGGGGCCTCCCCTCACTAAATTCCCGCAGCGCATAACGCACAAGGGCAGCGTCCGGGCATAGCCCGGGCCAATGGCAGGCCCGTTCTTGCCCGTCATTGCCCGAAAGAGGCTGGACCACCCCCCTGACATCTGCCTTCTGAAGCCCCGCTATCGGAGCTACGGGGGCTGGGCAAGGACACATAAGGTATAGCGCTTCCTTTTATGTTATCATTTGGCACACCAAGTAAAGTGAACTGCAAGTGTCAAAGATCTTGTCCGGCACTATCAGCAGGACAGGGCGATAGCACAGGTTGCATCTCTGTTGGTTAGCACCGTGCAGTTATATTGATCACAGACAACTCTAAGAACCTTGTAGCAATTGGGAAACTGACTTGTCATGATAAACAGCAAGCTCTGCCCCAGATGCACCCCTCATCTTTGCCTCCAACCTCATTTGAAAGGATGCTACAGAGGGCCATATGCGTGGTGGCAACCGAAATTGAACTTACCGAAAGGCGGTTGTCTTTAACCCCCGATCTTAATTTTTCTTTGACTGGTTCGGACTCACCCCCAAACCACCCTCATCTTGAAAACTAACCCTCCCACGCCACAGCATATCGACTTTGAAAAAGGCAAGTGGTGTACCTAAAGCACACTCGCATAAAGGGGGTGCTGTTTTAGGCCCTGCTAAAAACAGGAAACCCAAGCAAACATCTTGGGCGGGGGCCAAACGGAAGAAGCTTAAAAATGGGATGCCCAATAACAGAGAGTGCCTGGACGACCCGGACATGAACATGGGCTTCAGAGGCAGTACACTAGCGGCCTTGGAATACCCAGTAAGGGTGTCGAACCTGGTGGTGGACTTGCAGGTTCAGTTCAGATCCACTGTAAAAGATGAGCTTAGCTCCTTGGTAGCACAGGTAGACAAGTTGGCAGAATTATTTGAAACTAGGGTTGGAAGGTCAGCCTCGACCGCTGGGGGGGACATGACGCTAGTTGTAAGACAGATATTGCTACTTCAACACCTAGAAAAAGGCCAGAACCTCCATATGCCCAAAACCCCATTCCCACCACCGATACCAACAGGGCTAACCATGAGGCCAAGAGTGGAGACTCGGTACAACCCAACATGGCAACCAAGAAAGATTGTATGCACTTGCAGGGGTCCAGGTACAGAAGGGATGGGGTTGGGCATGAACCTACTATAGAGTCCAGGGACAAGAGAAGTGCTTTCCCCTCATCAGCCTACCCACTGCTTCGTCCCTGTATGTTATTATTCTAGCAGGTGTACCCGAGATCAAACCAGGGCAGAGGGAAACCCATTTTGAACTAAAGAATAAATGTATGTTTTGGCTGGCTAGACAGAGGCAAATCACCTATGAAAATGCAGGAGAGATTCTCATGACACGCAGGGTCAGTTGGGTGAGCAACACACCAAAAGATGTGTAATGGCACTGCATAATGATTAATTAAAAAAAAACAATGACTGTCCATAGCCTTTTATGCTTGAACCATCATAGGCAGGACGCGGGAATTAGGTCCCTACCGTTAGGCTATTTCTATACTCGATGTCAAGTACCAGCACCCAGGGGGTAAATGAGCCAGGGGCTGTGGAACCAAAAACACCAGCAACTGAGTCAGTGGCACCAACCCTCCAGACCCATTGCTATAGAAGATACCCATAGCCAGTCGATTTGTGGTCTTAGAAGAGGTTGATTGACTCAAAGAACCGCATCACCTAGAACAGTTAACCAACTGTTACGGGGAACCCCGGGAGAGGGATATGTCAATTATGGAGCTGTACTACCCAAGTACCACATCTGGGATGGGGGCCAGTGGAGTGAAGAAGCACCTTGAAATAACACAACCAGTTTGGGACAAGCGTGTAAGTCGTGCAGGGCACACTGACTTGGGGCAGCTGCTCAATGATACTCTAACAAGCCCATCCTTGAGATCCTCACTAGCTGCGGTGCAGGCTAATGTTCGAGAAACCTGTGAGGACCAAAATCCCCCAGCTGGACCGCATACAGCAGTGGTGTTCTTATAAGAGGTGTGGTGAAGAGTGTAAGCGACCATCTGAGGGAAACTATGCCACTCAATCCTGACATTCAGACACACTTCCCAGATAACTACACAGAACCAACCAAGCTGAGGGTCCTATCATGGAATGTTGCGGGCCTTAGAAACAAGTTGGAAAATGCTGACTGGGGGACATTTGTGGACAAACATGATGTATGCATGTTCCAGGAAACTTGGGCTAGGGAGGACACACAGCTGATGGGATTTGCATCATATAGAATAGCCGCCACCACTAGGGGTAAGGGCAGGCCTTCGGGTTGTCTCTGCACATGGGTAGGCTCTCATTTGGGCTGTACAGATAAGCAGTTGGAGCCCCCCTCAAACGATATCCAGTGCATTCTTTTTACATTTACACCAAAGGTCAGAATAGTCCTAGTTAATGTCTACTCTAGTCCTGTAAGCAATAGCCAAGAATCACCGACCTTTGACCAACTGGCTGCTTTTATATCTACCATCTCCAACAATCCCTGGTTGGTTATCGGTGGCGATGTTAACTGCCAATTCGAACCCCTGAGCGATCTCAATGGAGGAACCCCTAGCGAAGAAGACCTGCACTGGGCAATTCCTGAGCCAAATATCCTGCCAACTAGGGCCTGGACTCTGCTGGTGCTTCAGATCAAATCCTTCACCCTAAACCATTCCTTGAGGGCATGCAATGGCGGAACAATATCGGATTCCCCAGGGAAACACACCTTTAATAGATTAGGGCAATCCTCTAGTCTAGATTACATCCTGGTAGATACCAGGATGTGGCACAGGGTTGCTGACTGTTGTCATGTCCCGACACGATAGTGATTATAACGCCCTGATTGTGGAGGTGGAGCTGTCGATTTCCGAGGAAGCCTCTGTTTTAAAAACATCGCCAGACGATAGATTAACACTTACCAACAACAGAAGAAGAGTCCGGTGGTCAGTTATACAGCAATCTCATGAGAGGTTGGCCTCCTTATACAAATCTGTCATCCCGATCCTACTGGCAGCGAAACAGTTTATATCTAGAGATGGTATATTTACCTCCCTCACGAGAGTCGCCGAGACCCATAAAGTGCTGACTTCCACTCTGGCTGACACATTCTTTCCATCAAATCGCTCAAGGGGGCACAAAAAGGTCAAGCACTCCTGGTTTAATGATAGCTGTCGGAAGGCCAAGCTAGCTCTGCTAGATGCAATCAAAGCCTAGGACAGGTCCCTAATCAAAGAAAAGAGGGCGATAAACAGAGACAGCACCACTTAAGCAAAATAAACATGGGAGATGGACAAGTGGGACTCTCTGAAAAGGGCCCTATCTACTCACGATATGAAGGCCTTCTGGAATATAGTTAACACAGGCAGTAGTGAAGGGAAGCAGGTCACAGAACCCAACATCGCAGCTGATGTCTGGAAGAAACACTTTGAAGCCCTTTACACAAGGATGGAGGTCGAGGGTACTACTAATGATCCAGATAATACTTTACCTCAGAATGTGCACAACGAGGCCCCTGAGATAACCCTCACAGAAATAGCCAGTGCCATAAGCAAAATAGCCCCGTCCAAAGCTCACGGGCTAGAAAAGATTCCAGCGGATCTCTTCGTACAGAGCCAACCATCTGGGGCCCTTACCTGTGGATCCTATTTAACTCTATATTGCAGGGAATGGCGATCCCTGCAACTTGGGTTGGAGCGGAAATCCTGCCGGTCTACAAAAAGGGCTCACCACTTCTTCCCACCAACTATAGACCTATAAGCTTAATCAGCATCAGCCAGAAATGTTTTGCCCGGGTACTGTTGGACTGTCTTCAGACTTGGATGGACGAACACAAAATCTTTTGTCCATTCCAAGCCGGTTTCAGGAAAAATAAGTCCACCATTGACCTAATATTTAGGCTCCAACTCTTGTACTGGAAAACGGTGACTATAGAGGGTAGCAGCCTCTATTTAATTTTTGTGGGCCTAAAAAACGCGTTTGGTTTGGTACCAAGAGACAAATTGGCGTAAGTGATCTGGGGGTCCCCACCTATCTTTGCCACGTGCTTAGGCTATTACATGAAGGCAATTATGCCCAAATCAGGTTCGGTAAACATGGTAAACTCACCACACCAATAGCCATCGACAGAGGAGTAAGGCAAGGCTGTGTGCTCGCACCCACCATGTTTTGCCTGTACATAAATGCACTTGTTGAGACATTGAACACGGGGAAGGACATTGATGCACCCAAGATAGTAAAGTGCAGGCAATGATGTTTGCCGGCGATACTCTCTTGCTCTCAAAATCACCCATGGGCATACAGAGGGTCCTCGACAGCTTTGATGCCTTTTGCAAATACAGGGGGCTGGAGATTAACATCCAGAAGACTAAATATAGGGTCTTCAACCCAGCCAGTTCAACTCGGCCAAATCTCTGCTTGCACGGCATCCCGCTGGAGAGGGTGTCTGTATTTGAGTATCTTGGGGTCACTCTAACGGAAAAAAATGGACTGGGGGACACAAATCAACAAAACATGCCTAAAGCTAACACAGACTACGGGGGGCTGACCAAGCTATTTAGGAACTCCTTCCAAAAACCTATCGGACCGCTTGTGGAGCTCTACAAAGTGCAAACAAGGGGGGCTGTAATGTATGCGGCTGAAATTTGGGGGCATTGTTCTCTTAGAAACATCACCAAGACCGAGAACATTTTTGCTAGGCAGCTATTTGGTCCCCTAACTTTCTGGCGTCGCTTATGGGTAACCCCGGAATTGGCTGTATATAGGGCAGAATTAAAAGCTGTCTTGGGCCTGTAGGGCGCTGGGAAACTACCTTGGTTAGCTCACGTTAGGGATACACTTCTGGACATGGGTAGAGCGAGCCTATGTTACAACCCTGAGGAAGCATGTCCTACAACATCCAGGAAGGAATTGGTCTGGAGTAATAGGGAGGGTAAACTTGCCTACCTTGAGGAGAGCTCAGCAACAGGCACATTAACAGCTGCATTCATGAGAGTTAAAGACCAGTACACCCTAGAGTCTGCCTTGGATGATATACAACCCGCACTAGCAAGGAAATTATATATACAGTTTAGGCATGGGGTTCTCCCTCTCGCGCTTTTTTCTTATAAATGGGCAGGCACATTCTCTTTAGATTGTCCGGCCTATAGCAATGCAGAGGAGTCAGAGTTGCATGTATTTTTTTTCTGTCCTGGCTATAAAAAAGCCAGACACCGTTGGTTGATCGAAATGTGTAGAAACTTGGGGTCCAAGCACTGTGCAGAGGCATTTAGGCTTCTGAAATACAACACCCAAACGCCTATTGTATTCACAGTGTCGCGCTTCCTATTCTCCATGTGGTGTGTGCGTAAGTCACTTTTGGATACCAACCCATAGCCCTAAGCTGATAACTATTTATTGTTTTTAATAGGACATGGTCCACTTTTAACCAATTTTTTTATCACCTATGGTTTTAAAGAGTGCTCTTTAGTGTTTTATAATTATGAAATGTAACAGTTTTATCCTTGTTTAACATGAGTACATTTTTAGGGCATTTCACATCTGTTGCTGTGGTTCTTGTATACTCAATGGGGTGCCGGTTCACAGATTGTAATTGTAAATCAGGACATTGAGTATTGTTTTTTTTTTTAGTTTAGAAAGCTTTATTGAAGTAATAAACAAAGTAAAACATCAATACAGATTATATGATGAGGAGTGACAATGCAAGAATAAACTTTACATTAAAGTAGAAAATGAATCACACCTCAGTTGTAAGATCTATACAAAGTCAAATGCATTTTTAAGATTATAAAAAGAAGGAGGGGAAGAGAAGAGAAGAAAAAGAGAGGGGGAAGGGGAAAAGGGGAGAAAAGAGCAGAAAAAAGACTAATACAAGAAGAAAAACAGGATATGTAATTATAAATAAATACAGAAACAAGAACATAATAAAGAATGCATGTACAAGCTTAATTTTTCGACCTGGAAAGAAAAGAAGTTAAAGGCAACCATAGCAAATCTTTTTTGATCAACAGAGCAGTAGAATTAGCGAAAGCACGGTCAAGTCTATGATGATGACATAGTAAGTTCCACCAAGCTTGAAATGAACTTTTTGAAGTGTCCTTCCAGTTGGTAGTTATAATTTGGAGAGTGATAGCAAAAAATAGATCAATAAATTTGCCCACAATACCATGAACGTCCCAAACATGAGAGCAACTTCCCAGAAAAACATGTGAAATCTCGAAAGGAACATTAGTCGATAAAATATCATTCAATTTTAACCAAACCTGAGCCCAAAAAGATTTAACCAGAGGGCAAAGAAAAAACATATGCAGGAAATCACTATTATTGTTAGGACAAGACCAACACTTCAGGGAGTCTAATAACTTAAATTTGTACATGTCACAAGGGGTGAGAAAAAGTCTGTTATAAAAATAATATAAGGTCTGTGTAGTGCTAGCATAACGTGAGGAAGTGTAGATTTTTTTCCACAGGGAATCCTATGTGCGTAAAGGGATTACTAGAGCTAGATCTTTTTCCCATACAAGCTCTAATTTGGATTTGGTCCTGATTTTCGAAGAGTGTGATAGTATTTTATATATAGTAGAAGCTCTAAATTGAGTAGAGAAATCAATGGAGGCAGAGAGAGCATGATCAGAAATAGTGGTGGGAGGACCCTGAAGAAAGAGAGAAGTGAGAGATTCCTTAAGTAGAGGATAGTGAAGGGCATGAGAAGAGGAAACATTATAGGAGGTTTGGAGATCTGAAAAGTCCATAAAAGATCCATCTCTTATTAAGTGTTGTGGTGTAATAATACCCTTGTCAATCCATTCTTTCCAAAATAAGGTACGTTTGTTAATCTTAATGGATTTATGGTACCAAATTGGAGTGCGTAAAAAAGGGTCAGCAGAAGGTAAGTGGGAGTGAATAAGAGAGGTAGTTATTGCTTTGGAGTGAATAAAAATAGGAGAAGAGAAACGTTTCGGAGGTTGGGACAAGAAGGCAGCAGAGATAAAAGAGAAAGGAGAATACTGAGCTTGCTCCAACAAGCTCCATGCAGTTAGAGGCGGGTCTGAGGTCTCAGATAAAGAAGTCAATATTTGCTTTAGAGTGAAAGCAGAATGGTAGCAGCGAATATTAGGAAAATTGACACCACCCAATTCCTTGGAGGACTGAAGGCGGGCCAATGAAATCCTAGGTTTGCGGTTGTTCCAAAGAAACTTGGAGAGAGAACTATTGATAACACGAAAAAAGGAGTGTGGAAGAGAAATAGGAAGCATGGATAAATAAAAATTTATAATAGGAAGAAGCATCATTTTGATGGTAGCTAATCTACCCCACCACGAAAGAAATAGCGGGGCTGCGGACATTTTCTTAAGGATGTCTGCAAGATTGATTTTGACAGTTTCCTTGATGGTGTTAGCATAAAGGATACCAAGACATTTGATATGTTTAGAGGTCCACTCAAAACCTGTATTTGTAAACATGGAAGGAAGACAGAATTTATTAAGAGGTAAGATTTCAGACTTACCAACGTTTAATTTATAGCCAGAGACTCTTGAGTATTCCTGCAAAAGTGAAAAAAAAAGCTGGCAAAGAAGTGGATGGGTTAGAAATGTATAGAAGAATATCGTCAGCATATGCAGTAAATTTAATATCAAGTGATTTGAATTGAAGATCTGTATAGTGAGGAGAGCGTCTGATTGTTTCTAGGAAGGGTTCCAACGCAAGGATAAAGAGAAGGGGAGAAAGGGGGCAACCCTGTCTAGTCCCTCTAAGAAGGGGGAAATAACGAGACTGACAACCATTTACCCAAACAGAAGTGGTCGGGGCTGAATAAAGTAGTTGAATGTATTGAAGGATAGGAGGGCCAAAACCATGCCATATGAGGGCACTGAAAATAAACTCCCAGTCAACCCTGTCAAACGCTTTTTCAGCTTCTAATGTTATGGAGGCTAACGGAGAATCTAGTTTAGAGGCCAAATGGATGATGTTAAGAAAGGTGCGTGAGTTATCTGTAATGGAGCGACCTTTGACAAATCCGGATTGGTATATATTGACAAGGTCAGGGATAATTTTATTAATACGTTTGGCGAGTAATTTTGCAAAGATTTTGCAATCTGTGTTAATAAGAGAGATGGGCCTATAATTTTTACATAGGGACGGATCTTTATCTTTTTTAGGTATCAGGCAGAGCATAGCCTGAGTAAAAGTACCATGCGCTGCACCAGTGGTAAGAAAGTGAGTAATTAAAGAAAGGAGGTGAGGAATCAAAAGTGATTTAAATTGGAGGAAGAATCGAACGGTAAAACCATCAGGGCCCGGCGTCTTATCTTTAGGAAAAAGGGAAATAGCATCAATGATTTCTTGTTCAGAGATGGGAGTATTCAAAGAAGAAAGGTCAACCTGATTCTCAGGAGGTTTAGGAATACGTTGAAAAAAGGAATCAATAAGATCAATAGAAGGGGAAGATTCTGGGGTGTACAGAGAGGTGTAGTAATCAGTAAAGCAGTCAAGAATCTTGGCATCTGAGAGATGTAAAACTCCCGAGGGATCCTTAATAGCAGCAATTTTAGATTTTTGTTTTTTAATTTTAAGGTAATTGGCTAGAGCTTTGCCGGCTTTATTCCGTCCACCATACATTTTTGCATTAAATTTAAGAAGGTTATTACAAGCCGAATCCCAAAACTGTTTGTTGTATTGCATTTTTGCTTTAATCAGATTGGATAGTGTGTCAGGGCAATTGGCGGAAAAATACTGGTGTTCCAACATTTTAATTTGTTTAAGGAGAGATGTAGATTCGGAGAGAGTCTTCTTTTTTTTCCGGGATACAAAGTCTATTATAAAACCTCTGGCAGAGGCCTTAAAGGCGTCCCATATTAAATGAAATTGAGAGACAGAAGAGATATTATAGAGAAAGAATTCTTGAGCAAAGAGCGAAAACTGTTCCACAAATTGAGAGTCCAAGAGAAGAGAGTTGTTAAAGCGCCAGCGCCGAGATTAGGGTGTAGGAGAGGGATATTCTATATCTAAAATGATGGGGGCATGGTCGGATATAAGAATGGAGCCAATCTCAATATCATTCATTAATTGTAGGGTATGTTGAGTGAGGAAAATATAATCTATACGGGAGTGAGATCTGTGTGCAGGAGAAAAAAAGGAAAATTCGAGAACATCCGGGTGTGAGGTTCTCCATGCATCTACTAGTCCTCTTGCAGTAATTGCTTTATAGAAAGTTTTTTGCATCTTGTTGGGGATATATTTGGTTTGAGATTTTCGGTCAAGAAAGGGATCCATGAGTTTGTTGCAGTCTCCACCCACAATCAAATTGTCAGCAGGATGTGAGGAAAGAAGAGTGGAAAAATCAGACCAAAAGGATGAACCAGTACCATTCGGGCCATATATATTACAAAAAGAGAGTGGAGTATTGTTAACTGTAACATCTAGGAAAAGCCATCTACCGTTCGTATCTTTAGATTCGGTTTGTAGGTGAACAGTCAATAACTTATGAAACAGAATAATAACACCATTCTTATTATTGTCAGCTGGGGAGCAAAAGATTTCGCCCACCCAGTGTTTACGTAATGAAGGCAAATCTTGTAATCTGAGGTGTGATTCTTGTAACAAAGCAATATGACATTTCAATTTAGCAAGGTGGGACAACACTCTCTGCTTCTTAACAGGATTACGCATACCTTTTACATTCCATGAAATGATGCGGAGACTTTTCATAGGTAAGGTTCATAGAAAAATAAACAACCCCTAAATATAACAGGTGCGGAAAAGTTAATAAGTAAAGTATGAAGATTCGTTAAAAAAGAGAGTGTAAGAAACAAAAGAGGATACAAGTATGAAAAAAGAAAGGGAATGAGCAGAAGAGAATAGCTGAAAGGAGGAAGAATATATAACATCGCTTGGTATGACAAAAGAAGTGAGCGAAAAAGTGAATATAAAAACATCGTTATAAAAGAGTAAAAAAAGAACAAAAACTCAGTGCAAAAAAGGATCCAGGAGGAAAGAGAAGAAAAAGTGGAGAAAGAAAAAGGAGTGAAAGTAGGGAAAGAAAGCCTATTCGCCAATTAAGAGAGGGTCAGAAAGAGTTGGCAAGCGAGGAGGGAAAAGAGGGAAAGAAAGAAAGCAAGGGTGGAGAACATAGTCTCCCAAGGAAAGATAGCAGGGAGAAGATGACAAAAAACCCAAAGGCTTTAGTCATAAAGAACAAAATGAAGAAGAACATTGACGAGTGAGGGGGGGCAGCGAGAAACAAGACAACCACGCAACCAAAGAGACACCGAGGAAAGAACAAGATTGCCTTCTAAAAATAGATATAGAAAAGGGAGAAAGTTTAAAAACAAAAAGGCAAACTTACGGAACAGAAGGAAGGGAACTTACCAAACAGTGGGAAGAGATTGCAGCAACATAAGTCGCACATTACAGACAGGGGGGCAACAAGGGTGAAGAACATCTACAGCAATTCCGTGTAGGGGAGGCCTGGGAAATGAGAGAAATAACAGACAAAGATATAATTAAAGGTTACAAACTACATACTGAAGCCCACCAAAACAGACCAAAGGAATAACATAAAACAAGGCTTGCTCAGTTCCATGGATTCTCCTTTATGGGCATGAATGAACTTCCGGAGGTCGGCAGGATCTTCAAAACTCAAAGTTCTTTCTTTGTAGGTGACTTTAAAGAAGCAAGGATGTATTAAACCGTATCTGGCATTCATGGATCTCAAGGCAGGCCTAAGGTCGAGGAATTCCTTGCGCCGGTTAGCAGTTGGCTTGGAGACATCTTGACTGAAGAAAACTCTATGGCCAGACCAAAACATCTGCTTGTGTTGCTTAGCTGCGTTGAGAATCTCCATGAGATCAGAGTAGAGAAGAAAGTAAGCAATTATAACTCTAGGTTTAGATGAGGAGGATGCACTCTGTGGTCCCAATCGATGAGCTCTTTGGATGTTAAAGTCCATGGATTTTGAGCAACCGACAATCTGAAGGACTTGAGTTTTCAAAAATGTAATCATATCTGATCCTTCGGAACCTTCCGGAATACCATAAATGCGTAGATTGTTACGCCTATTTCGATTTTCTAAGTCCCCTGTAGATTTCTTGAGCAAACTGACTTCTTTAGTGAGGCATTCAACTCTGGCGATAACATCTTGAGCATCACTGACTTTTTGTTCCACATCCGAAAGCCTCAAATCAAGGCCAGACCATTTGTCATCTAACCTTTGCAGGGTAGCAGATGTGTCAGTCATGAAAGGACGAATGAGGCGTAATTCCTCCATTATATCCTCTAATGTGAGAGGGAGCGGTGATTTTGACGGAGAGGGTGGGTCCTTCTTTGTGCGTTTACCAGGACCAGTAGCTGCATCTTTTCGTCCACCCGAAGAAGCCCCCTGAGGTTTGTGTGGATGATGAGAGTCCATAACGGCAGAAGAGAGGAAGCACAAACAGCCGTGAATTGTGCAGAAAACAGCCAGGAGACTGCGTTGTTGGTATACTGAGGAAGAGCCAAAGAGAAAATGACCAGCGAAATATCATCAAATGAAAGCGGTAATTAGTAAGCAGAATGTAACAATAATATACAGTCCAAAGTTACTCAAAGAAAGGTCTGCACTCAGAACTTGTTACTTCACTAGATACCGCCAAAATTATACACAGTAGCTGGTCACGCCTGTTGTAATAAGGGAGGGGCATTCATCCAACCGAACACCATCTGCTCCCCACAGCGACAGAAGGGTCAATATAAATGCTGGTCTGTCCCTTTTAATATTAGGCACAACATGGTCAGCCTTAAAGATGAGGAAAAGTGCTGCAGTAATTACCGGGATAACATTCTCCTCACGGTCGGGTGGAGTGCTGCTTGAAGAGAAAGCACAAAATGGCGGCCGCCGTGAGGCGGATACAAACGGGGCCGATAGAAAGACAGACAGACCTTCCCAGGGTCTATAAACTTGCCGTCATGATCCCGAACAACTCCTATACAGGAAACCGCGGTTGCGGTGAAAAGGCGCTGCGTGAGAGAGGTTCCTTCATCGGCGTGCAGAGCTCGGAATAGCGGAGCTCTTCAAGTGGCGGCCATCTTACATCGCCGCTGCCGCGCGCCTCTTTGAGTATTGTTTTAAATGTACTGTATAGCTTATTGCATTTGCACTTTTATGGTCTAATGACTGAAATAAAGTATTTTAATAAGAATGAGGATTTTTAGGTGGGAGAGAATGTCTGAAGTCACTGTGAGTTAATGGTTTTTAAAGAATCTGAATAATATTAAAAATACATATAAAAATAAAAAAACATACTTTTTGTTGCCTACTGGTATTTTACGCAGTACAACCAAAGCGACACCGAGCCACCTAGAATCTGTCAAACATGTCTCAGTTCGATGGGTGACGGGTGAGACTTTCTCAGTCCCTCGTGCCATGAAAACAGAAATTAAAGGTCGTATGGCAGGCAGGATACTTATTCTCCAGCAGTTGGGAAATCAGAATGCCCCGCCCCCCTTTCCTTGACCTTCCTTCCTTCAGCCTGGAGGTTAGAAAGCACCATGTGAGGCGCCTTTCCAGGTGTGTGTGATAACTAACAATGGTAAGATAGGCTAACAGGGATAACCAGGGAGGAGATGGTGACACCAAACACAATTAATGGGATAATGTCCCCTTAACACGCAGCCTTAACCTTGAGCTGAAGGTCACATCACCCCCTCCAAAAATGCTGAAGGAACTCGTTCACTCAGTCTCATTAGGATTGGCTACAGGCAGCATTCACTGTCTGCCAGAGCTATCGCGTGACTTTTCTGAAGTATACATAGAGGGCACATCCGAGCAGGGCTGGCTTTAGGGCAGTGCGACCGGTGTGGCCGCACTGGGCACTGATCTGAAGTGGGGGCACTGACCTCACAAGTGACGCTGTGTTTAGCAATAACCTACGAATTAAAAGCACCTGCTGCAGAGTTCCTTGTGTGTCCAGCTTTCAGGCAGCAATAAAAATGTCATGGTAACTCTTGTGCTAAATTTTTCTGCTAGAGAGAGAGATTGGAGTTTTGTCTAGCGGCAGTTTTCTCTCACCATAAACCAGCACAGACTTGGACGTAATTTAGGGGTCGTCAGGGGTCGCAGCTGTGGCCCTATCTTGCCCCTTGCTACCCCTGGCACTGCTTTTGCGGCCCCTGGCCTCAGGGCTGGCAAAACTAGTGCCTGGAACCAGCGGCGTACAGTGGGTTGCCAGCTCCAGGGGGCAAGGCAAGTATCTTTCCACTTTTCTTTTAACATTTTGCGCTCCTAAGTATGTCCCTAAGAGTGCCCCTAAGAATTTTGCGCCCGGGGCAGCCGCCTCTGTGCCCCCTTCCCACGCTACGCCACTGCCTGAAACACAGGGGAAGCTCTTCCGAATGAACACTGGTCGGAGCTTCACTTGCCTGGTTTCTGTCAATTTTGTGAATTATACAAATAGTGAATGATACTATACACTATTAGTGTAATAAAAAATGGAGTACATTAGCTGGAATATGACCCTATCTGGAAGCTAAGGTAAGTAAAAAATGCTGTTACATGTATGCTGTATGCATGCTTGCAGGTGAGACTGTGTTTATGTGCGTGAGAGTGTGTGAATGTGTTAGTATGTGTAAGCATGTATGTTTGAGTCAAAGTAAAGGTCAAATGGCTACAATGTCACTTCCACTACCCCTGGCATTTGGTTAATTGATGTCCATGAGCGCAGAGGGTTAATATGCCTGCTGCAAAGAACAGATCTGTGTTTTATGTGGATAGCTTAGTGGATTGGTATAGCCAGCCTTTACCAGCGTTTTAAAACAAATTAAATGTATTTGAGAGAGGGTCAATGGAGAGGTGAGTGGCACTTTTGCTGGGTGGTAGTGAGGGAACCCAAGGAGGTCATATGGGGATACGGGGTGCCAAAAAAGATTGTCGCACTGGACACCACCAGCGCTAAAGCCGGCCCTGCGTCACAGGAGTATCTCACTTTCACGATTGTGATATTGACTGTTTAGTGTATTGTTTCTGCTTATATGCAGTGTTTCCATTGCATTGCATTAAGTGCATTGTTTTCACTAGTGACTGCTGCTATCTTGAAGAGGGCGTTTTCACTAATATCAACACTTCCCACTTGATCAACAAATTATTTTATGAAGTACGAGGCAAATAAGTGTTCACGTACATTATGTTTATCAGTGTTATTTTATCAATAAAATCATTAAGAGTAAAAACGCTGCATATAAATGAAAACAAATTATTTTCTTCTCAAATAAGACCTGACCATTATTACAGTGTGTTTATACAATTATGTAGCTGGTATTTAAAGTGAGTTTTTTTTGGCTTTTAGTGTGGAAATTCACCTTTCAAATATGGATTCCCATGGGCAATCTTCTCAATATGGTCTCACAGAGCAAGGGGTTTAGCCATCGTGAAATGGCAAATAGCCTTTGGGTGAATAATGGTTTAAAAATGCAAAAGTGCCTTTTGATGTTAATAGGAATGTCATTGAACTATAGTTTTATTCATCAATAAAACCGTTTGGATTTTTTTCCTGCAGAAATGCTACAGTAAAAATAAAAAGCAAATGGGTTTGTTCAAAAATAAGACCTGACAACTATTATAATGTATTTACCGACTTATGTAGGCGATTCTTAAAGTAAGCATTCTTTTTATGCAGCTTGTGTTGCTTATAGTGGGGAACAGCCAAATTTCCAATATGATCACCCTGATTTCCAGGCCAATCTCTGCTTTCAGTACTTGTTTTAGGTCGAAGTCTACCAGACAGCTGTGCTGTCTGGTTTGCTAAAGACATCTTGGGGACATTCAGAAAGTTTCCCTGGGAATGCATTCCGCCCGTTGCTTACCATTGGCTTTGTGGTTTGTAAGTCACAATTTCTGGCATTCTGTTTGCTGGCTTTCTTTATTTTAGGCTGTTCAGCTTGAGTTTGTCCCTCCCATGGAGCAAAGCCTTTTCACACCAACTCCTCTTGTTGTCTTCCAGGAGTGCTCCTTTCTATAGGCCATGCCTGTAAATCTTGTTCTTATCTTGTCACATTTGCTGTGCTTTCAAAGACCGAGTCCAAATGTCTAGCTCTGTCTTCCAGGGAGCTTGGTGTTTCCTTTTCTTTCTCTGACTTGAAAGTGAGAGGATTTATGTGACAATCTTGCTGGATACTGGGGGTAGGAAAGGGTGTTTTTCTAGCACACAACAATATTTAAATGAACAGCACAAGTATTTCAGAATATATCAGAATTAGGAACATAAATGAAGCACATTTTGTTTGTTAATTCTGAAGTGTGTTGGAAACAAATACTTTAATATAATCAAAACAAGTCATTACACTGGTGATGCCATTCCCACACTTCATCGTTTGCGCGCTACATAGTTTTATTAGTAAAACTGTATGTCTATGCAAATGTACTGGTCATTTCAATTGAAACTGTGTTGTCTGTAATGTCAGAGCGCTGCCACACTATGCATACTCCACTCCACTATTCTGCGCCACTTCACACCACTGCAGTCTACTCTGCACCACTCCACGTCACTGCCTTCTACACCACTGCAGTCTACTCCACTCTGCACCACTCCGCGCCACTTCACTCTACGCCTCTCTACTCTACACCAGTGCACTCTTTACCACTGCACTCTACACCACTCCAGTCTAGGCCACTTCAATCTACTCTGCACCACTTTACTCTGCACCACTCTACTCTACACCACTCTGCAACACTACATTCTATGCCACTGCGCTCTATGCCAATGCACTTTACTCTATAACACTCACCTCTATGCCCCTGCACTCTATGCCACTCTAATTTACTCTGCACCACTGCACTCTATGCCATTGCACTCTATGCCACTGCACTCTACCCTGCACCACTCCACACTACGCCATTTCACTATCCTCTGAAAAAAATCTATTCTGCACCATTGCACTTTAAGCTACTGCACTCTACGCCACTCTACTCTGCTGCCCTCTACTCTGTGGCCCTCTGCTCTGCGCCTGTCTACTCTATGCCACTGCGCTCTACGCCACTTTACTCCAAACTACTGCACTCTACGCCAATGCATTCTACACAACTGTTCTCTACATCAGTGCACTCTGCTTCACTGCACTCTACTCTGCACTACTGTACTCTATGCCACTGCTCTCTACACCACTATATTATATGTCACTCTACTCTGCACAACTGCACTCTATGCCAATGCACTCTACACCATTGTACTCTACATCACTTCAAGGCACTGCACTTTACGGCACTTCAATCTGCACCACCCTATGCCACTGCACTCTCTGCCTCTCTACTGTACATCACTGAACTCTGTGGCACTTCACTCTATGCCACTCTACTGTGCCCCACTCCATTCTGCACCACTGCACTCTACTATGCACCTTTGTAATCTATGACACTGCACTCTATGCCACTGCAGTCTATGTCACTATACTCTGCAATACTCTACACCAATGCACTCTGAACTAGTCCACTCTACTCTACGTCACTCTACTTTACTCTACGCCACTCCACTCTACTCTACAGTACTCTACACCACTGCACTCTAGTCTGCACCACTGTACTCAGTGCCACTGCACTCTACGCCACTCTACTCAACACCACTCTATGCCACTGTACTCTACGGCACTCGACTCTGCAACACTGCACTGTACGTCACTGAACTTTGTCGCTCTACTGTGCACTACTGCATTCTATGCCAATGCACTCTGCGCTACTGCACTCTATTCCACTCTACTCTGCAACACTCCACTCTACGCTACTGCACTCTGCAACACTCCAAACTGCACACTAGGGCACTGTATTCTACTCTCCACCACTCTACGCCACTCTCCTCTGCACCACTCTATGCCACTGCACTCTCTGCCCCTCTACTGTAATCTGCACCACATGCCACTGCACTCTGTGCCCCTCTACTCTAATCTGCACCACATGCCACTGCACTCTGTGCCCCTCTACTCTAATCTGCACCACATGCCACTGCACTCTGTACCCCTCTACTCTAATCTGCACCTCTGCACTACATGCAACTATACTCTACGCCCCTATACTCCTCTCTGCACCACCACACTCTACTATGCAACACTCTAATATATGCACTGCATTCTATGACGTTGCATTGTACGCCGCTGCAACACTCTACACCAATGCACTCTACACCAGTCCACTCTACTCTTTGCCACTCCATTGTATGCCACTCTTCGCGACTCCACTCTATGCCACTCCAATACACAACACTCTGCACTCCACAACATTCTGCTCCACTCTTCGCCATTCCACCTTACAACACTCCACACCACTCTCCTTTACGCCACTAACTTTTAGCCATGCTCAACAGCAGCCACGCTTGTGTACAACTTGGCTAAAACACATTGTCAAAGCCGATACTTCTTGCATAGGCGAGGCCTATCGACTTTGCCAATGCTTGTTTAATGCTGGTGCAGCCGAGCATTGGTTGAGCATCAATGCATCCTTCAGGTTCCAACATTACAGTGTTCCCAATTAAAGATGGCTGCTTCAGTGGCGTTGGCTTGTGCCTGCTACCTGGATTCCCCTTTTCACCCTAGCATGCCCACTCTCTGCACAGCCTGGTGCTGCTGTAGATATGGGCAGCTGATGCAAAGGAGTCTGTGCAAGACAGAGTCAGTGCTGAAGTGACCGCTCAGACTTTAACACTTTACCCCATAACTAGCAGGGGTTCAGCCGAGATTTTTTCATTAGAACTGTGTTTTATTTTAGCATAATACTATATTGTTAATTTAGTGGACCTTTCCCTCAAAGTAATTATCCAGACTCCCAGAGTGTCTCTTAAGTGTGTGTCTGTGGTCTGCCTCTGAGCTCCCACAGCACTCTGTCCGTCACTCTCTGCTCGAGCCAGCAGCTTGCACCCATGTTGTTTCTGACTCACATCCCAAGAGAGCCCTTTGACGAAGGATGACCCAAGTGACAGGAATCCCCTGCCCTTGAATGATGGAAAAAGCTAAGCAGGCAGCTTTTCAAGATCACCCAGTGCGTGCAGGGGAGGGGGTTTGTGTCCATGGAAGCAAAAGCAGTGCCTCTGGGGCAAAGACAAACGTTTCGAGGTTGTAACAAATGCAGGCACCGCTTCTTTTCCCTTTGTGATAAAGCACTGAAGTGTTTCCGTTCCCGAGGGTAATCATGTTTTAGTGAAGTTTACGTGTTATCAGAAGCCTGTCTTAGACGTCACTCGTATGATGTCTACTGTCTCCTGCTGATAGTACTTTACTGTGCACTCTGCCGCCTCCATCTGCATGCCACATTCTCCTGGTACCACCGCCTGCGCCAGTGGTTGTCTCTTGTCTTCCTCCAGCTGCACAGGATGGGGTTTCTGAAGCTTTGAGGTTCAGACCCTCCCCAGCCCTTTTAAGCACATTTTCGGCAGTACATGGGAAGGACGTGTTTCACCCTTGTTCTGCAACTAAAGACAATCTTAGAAAATGTAACCAGGCACATCCTGATTGATTGAACTGAATTTGAAGACCTGATAGGCCGTATACAACCCATCAGGGGCCTTCAAAGTTAGTCCAGGCACTTCAGGAGGGAAGGGAGATTTTTATGTCATCTTTGGAGCCTTGCTCATTTTGACTTTAAAACATATAAATTGTCCGACATTAGTAAGTGGGTTTCAATCTGTAATTAAGATGGTGCTCAAACCATTGCTATTTGTGAGTATAAATTAACAAACACTGGTCCTGATGCTGCAGTGTCAAATACAGTCACAGTTTTTGTGTCAGCTTCTGAGCTCCTTTGCCACTCTGCTAGGTGGTAAAATGCTGCCAGCTTTTCCTCCATCCAGACAAGAACAAGAAAATGTATCTGGACAAACGGATACTTCATGGGCCCACGAGGGCCTCAGGTGAGCTTTGGCAGGTGGCCTGCCAGCCTGAGAGGTCAGCTGAGACTTTGGCCTCTGTTCTCCTGGCGCCATGATTATAGATCCCTGCCTAGCTGCTGGAAAGCTTCTGCAGCGACAGATGCACTGAAGGCGCTGATGAATGCCGAGCAGGTGCCCCGTTGTTTTCACCTTTCTTCTAATAAAACAAGCTCCCAAAGTAAAACGAAAGAAAATCTATGATCCTGGTGTGCAGGGAATTTTTTCCCTGAGAATCAGGACCATTGTTTGTCCAATCACACTGTAGATTAAAAAGCACATACAAATGGCTAGGCTAGGCAAGGAGGCCCAGCAGGGCTTGATCCATCCCAGCTGTTCTGTATATCCGCATGAGAATCATGTACATACTATAGATCAATATATATTTTGAATTTCTAAACATATTAACTTATCACAGACATACCCAGAGGCTTTATGATTGAGCACATAGAGATTACATACTTAAATAGAAATAGAAGAGAAACATCATTTTAATTAGAGTCAAACAAATCTTGCATAAGAAACATCAAAAGACTCCAAACAACAATACAGGATGTAAGATAAGGTCCAAGGAACTACGAGGACATGCATAGCGGGAACCAAGAGGGAGAACAAACGTGAATTGCAGGATACAGAGGCTGTTTGCATACTGTAGCTATAGCAGAGCTCAAACTCCAACTGCACAAAATGTTGCTAGGCAAAGGACAGATGGTTAGTTGGGCTCTTGTGCTGCAGCTACCCATAACGCTCGCAAGTGTATCATCCAACCCAGAAGTTGATTCTACCACACTAGGGTTAGCGGTCTAGATTCTTTTTTTTTTAAGTTTGATTTATTAAAAGACAACAGACGAGACAAATATTCATAAAGATGATCAATCTTCCTATTGCACAATAAAATGATTAGATAAGTTAGAAGACAATATAGGAATTGCATTTATACTATATATATAAGTACGAAAACAAATATACGTTGAAAGGAACTAAGAAGGGGACTTGTGGAAGAAAGGGATTATAGAGATGTAATTCAGTGATATAGAGACAATACAGAAGATATTGTCATCAACATAAACTGATAGTTAATAACATTGGTGAGCATGTCAGTATAGTGAAGCCAGTGAATAGATCATCCTGTAACTAATTTTCAGTTACCTAAGAGGTATCATTAGAGCATATGAGCAAATAATAAAGGCGGAACGGGCAAATTCAAGGTGGTTTCCGAACTTCGTCAGGTGACAGTGAGAAGAGCAGCAGAAGAGTGAGGCAGAATGAGACAAATAATGGTAGTTAAGGGGAGCCGAACATAACAGATCTCATTTAATAGCTATAGGTTATAGGGAGGACATAACTAGTGCCTAATCTCATGACTTGAAACAGAAAACGTTCCAACCAATGCTCGTCAAAGTAACTTTATCAGCTTGTCTCAGTTGGAAGTTGCTGCAATCGGATGGTCTAGCAGCTAGGAGTACATGCTAAAGTTTGATACTTGGAGGTGACTCGAGAGTTATCAGGGAGGCAGAGTACCTAACAACATATTAATGAAGGAAACTCGGACTTGGACTTCAGAACTTACTGAGGATTTGAGACCAAGACTAGGATTTCCAAAACTGATAGATCGAGGGGCATTCAAATAACATATGTTTGTAAATCTGCATTGGGACTAGTGGTACAGGACCAGCATACGGAGGGTGAATCAGATGAAGAATGAAGCTTAGGACATCCTTGGGAGAATAAGCAGATCAATGCCTCACTGAAAAAGGGTACCGCGTGGGAAGAGCCCATAACTCCAAAGGATTGAAAGAGACATAATAGTTTGGCTAAGAGAAAATCTGCAAAGTGAGAATAGAATTCAATGGTAAAACCGTCAGGTCCAGGCGTTTTCCTCGACGTAGTACTGATACAGCTTGAGTTATATCTGCCAAGGAAATGTCAGTTCCTAAGGAGTCCAAATCAATGTGACTAGATGTCGGGGAGGGAATAGAACGAAAATAAGAAAGAAGATCAGAGTTGTCCGGCGTAGATTCAGGAGTATAAAGATTTTTATAAAAAGAAACAAATTCATTTAAGATGTCATTATCTTTATAAATAGAGGTACCTGCAGGACCTTGTAAGGATTCTATTTTAATTCTATCCTTCTTGATCTTTAAATAATTAGCTAAAAGTTTACCCATCTTGTTTTGGCCCCCATAGTAACGAGAACTACTCTTCAGGAGATAGTTAGAAGCTGCATCAGTGGTTAATTTATTAAAAGTAATTTTAGCATCAAGAAGATTTTTCAGGTTAGATTCATTGTTTGAATGGTAGTATGCATATTCCAATTGTTTAATTTTGTTAAGGAATTGAGAAGATTTGATTTCAAAAGATTTCTTTTTTTGTGATACAAAACTCAAAATAAAACCTCTGGCGGCTGCTTTAAAGGAATCCCATACCATTACAAAAGGGGATTCTGGAGTGTTATTTATAGTAAAAAAATTCCAAGGCAAAGGATTTAAATTTTTGACAAAAATTAGGGTCGAGCAATAGGGAATTGTTAAAACGCCATCTACCAGGGTGAGGAGAAAAGGGAATCAGGTCAATGTCAACTAGAACAGGGGCGTGGTCAGATATTAGAATTGAGCCTATCTCTGAATGAATGGCGTGTTGTGAAAGGGATTTACTTAGGAAAAGATAATCAATACGGGATTGTGAGTGATGGGCCGCAGAATAAAAACTGTACTCCCTAAGGTCACGATGACATAGCCTCCAGATGTCAACTAATGCTTTACGTTTAATGGAGGAAACAAATTGAGCATGCATTTTAGAGGGTACAAACCTGACAGTAGAATGTCTGTCAAGAATGGGGTCTAGAATTTGATTACAGTCTCCACCAAGTATAACATATTCCTCGTCAAACGTAACTAATTTGTCTGATAATTTAGACCAAAAAAGTTTATCAATCAAAGTAGGACCATATACATTGAAAATAACAATAGGAATCTTATCTATAAGCAACTTAACAATAACCCAACGACCCTCCGAATCTGTTTCCTGATGAACCACAGAGACATTCAGTTTTTTATGACATAGAATCACAACACCATTTTTCTTACCTAGGGCAGGGGAATTAAATACATGGCCTACCCAGCATCTTTTAACTTGGAAGCTTCAATGTCAGAAATATGGGATTCTTGAAGTAACGCAATATCCGTTTTCAATTTTGCTAGGTGAGATAACACCCGTTGCCTTTTAATAGGATTATTCAATCCTTTAATATTCCAGGTAGTAACCCGAAACGTATCTTACTGATAAGAGTGTGAACAGGCATTATGCTTACAAAAAAACAATTAAATTAACTTTATAAACGTTTAGGAATGAAAGTGAAAGGGAGGAGAGTAATTCCAAGATGAAAGCAATTTTAGAAATATATAAAGTGTACAGAATGTATAGAATATGGAGTTTAAAGAAAAGAACAGAGAAAATGAGAAAGTTAAGTAGAAAAGAGAAGAAGGAGGAGAAAGATTGAGGATCAGAGCAGGCGGGAAGGGAAAAACAGAAAGGAAACAAGGGGACAGTACATGTCTTACAAAGACGACTGAACATCATACCTACAAAAAAACAACACGGCTAGGAGGGAGACCATACCAGGAGAAGACAACGACAGAAATCCGTTGAATCAAGAAAGGACCAAAATCAGGGATGTCAACGATACAGGAGGGTCAGGGAGGAGCGAGATTGTTGAAGAAACAAAACACCTGTGATTGAAAAAGTAAAACGAGAATTAATGAGAAAAAATATTATAAATTAGAAGATATAAGAAAAGTTGTGAAGAAATATAAGTGAAGAAAAAGAAGTAACAATAGAACACCATGGAGGCAATACAGATACATAAACTGAATTAACAGCCACTTAATAAATTGAGAACAAGTGAAAAGAAGAACGCCATCATAACATGAAACATATATAGCATTCAGGCAGGTCCTGAGGTGTCCATAGTATCAGCTCCATGAAGAGTAAGAAATCTCTGCAGCGCTGCAGGGTCTTCAAAAGTTGTAGTTCGCTCTTTGTATGTAACCTTGAAGATACATGGATGGAGAAGGCCATATTTGGCATTGAGTGAGCGTACTTGAGGACGGAGATCAAGAAATTTTTTCCGACGATCTGCTGTGATTTTAGCTACATCCTGAGAAAAGAAGAGACGATGACCCTCCCAAAACCTGCTTCCTGGACTTAACCGCTGAAAGAACTTGAAGGAGATCAGTATACTGCAGAAAAAGCATGATCACACCGCGAGGTTTCGTTGAGAACTTCGGGCCAAGTCTATGAGCTCTTTGAATATTAAGTGAAGCGGTGGCAGGTAAGTCCAAGAGCTTGGGTAAAAAGGATTGAAAAAAGGTGGTAGGGTTGGAACCCTCAATGTTCTCAGGAAGTCCATAAATTCGAAGGTTGTTTCTGCGATTTCTATTTTCCAAATCTTCTGCTTGCTTTTTAAGAAGAGACACTTCAGATTCCAAAGATGACATACGTGAGCGTGAACATTCAAGAGATTCCGTTCGCTGTTCAACAATGAGCACTCGTGACTCCAAGGAAGACCATTTATCGTTTAAAAATTGCAAAGTTTTATTGGTTTCCTCTATGAAGGGCTTTAGAGCTCTGATCTCTTCAAGTATCACCTCCATGGCTGATGAAGAGGATTTTTCAGGAGAAGGTGGATCTTTTTTGGGTCTCTTGGTGGAAATAGCAGGAAGTTTACTAGAGAATTGCGGTTTTGAAATAGCGCCTGAAGAAATATCAGGTTTCTGAGGGGAGAGGTCCTCCATTTCAGAGCCGTTAGGATTTGAATCAGAATCTGACAACGTAGACACCCCAGAAGCTTTAGAGGGCGCAACCAGTTTAATATTCCTCAACTTCCCCATAAATGGTGTATTAATGATACAGTAAATAACTTTGAGATAGTTATGAGCAAGTGAGGCAAGTCCAAAAATAGATATCAACGAGATAAAATAATACTGGTACAGGATGCAGGTTGTATATTCTAAAGATATATACTCATCGAAGTGTAATGTAGAGCCAATGAGTCACCAATGAGTCATCACGAAGTTATGAAAGACAGCTCATGCATAAGAGAAAACAATGGCTGTTTTATAGTAAAGTACAAAGAGGAAAACATTTTTTAAAATTTTTTCCAAAAGAAAGAGTTCCAATATTCATGAGGGTAGAACCCAAGCTGTGACAGGCATGATGGCTTTTTTTTTTTTTTTTTTTTTTTTTACTGAGAGAAGCCAGTAACGATAAAGTCTGTATTGAAAAAGATACCTGTACTGGTATGAGAAATGAGAATAAATGAGGCTGCAGTAACGATCAGGTCAAAAATAGGGCAACAATCAGCATTTAAGGACTCCAGACGCGTGCTTGTTTATGCGTCATGCAAGGAGTCTCCTCATCGCAGCAGGGACCAAGAAAAGAAAATGGCGGCCGCGTTCTTTGCGAAGCCGCCTCAGGACACGCAATTGCAGCAGTGAAGCGTACGGGCTGAGAAAATGAGCGGAAGGGGGCTCAGCATATGCCGCCCTCGCTCATATGGCTATTTCCTCACCTTCACTCTGGGCTTCATTTGAAGGGCGTGAGTCGCGGCAGGGACCAAGAAAAGAAAATGGCGGCCGAGTCCTTAGCGAAGCCGCCTCAGGACTCGTAATCACAGCAGTGAAGCGTACGGGCTGAGAAATTGAGCGGAAAGGGGCTCAGCGTATGCCGCCTCCGCTCATACGGCTATTTCCTCACCCTGGGCTCCATTTGACGGGCTTGAGTCGCGTTTGGTCCGTTTACAGGCGCCGTCTTCCCCGCAGAGTCAGGGATCCGCCGCCATCTTCTCCGGGCGTAGCCACGCCCCCCAGCGGTCTAGATTCTGATGGACTTGATAACCTTCCATCTCCCTGTATTCTAAACACCTCCAGTTCTTCCCTTAAAGGTGTGTTGATACCGATTTCTGATGTTACTTGAAGTGGTCCAAGAATGTGAATCTTTGGTACTAGAGCCTTTGACCCAAATCCTCACACAAATATGGTCTTGGTGGGGTTAAACTAAGGGTGGTGTTCTCAACATCCAGACCCTAGTAGTCATATGTACATCTTCCAGGGTAGATACCTGCAAATGCATGGAGTATGATCCGCAGACTCTGTCACAGAATATCTTGAAAAATAAAGTGCACTCTTAGTGGCTCCATGCACAGGTTGAACACATGGGGGGAAAGTGTGGTAGAATTGAACGCAGGGAACTGTCATGTAAAGGCTGATCCACAACAGAAGAGATCTTAACCTTGCTGATCTCAGATCGATCAGACAGGACATAGGCCATCCAGGTCAACTCTACACAATGTTTCAAATAATCTAATGCTCTGCTGTAGGAACTACCTGGGAGAGGTCCAATTGCACCAAGAATCAAGGTTTCCCCCTTTCAGTATTTGGAGGGCATTGACCATTTCTTGGAATACTGGCTGTCTTGGTACTTACTACAGCCCACCTGGAGCCCAGAGTGGTGTGACACAAGGAGATCATGTTGAGAGATGTTGGAGTGCATCTGTATAGCAACACAACATACTACGTCTATCCCAAAAATTGTGACACAATTAATGGCCTAAAATCGACAGGGACCTCTGCATCCAGAGCAGCCCTTTTAAAGAGAGGGTTCACATGTTGATTTTCAGGGAACTAGGAAAGTCCCCAGACGGAAGTTAAAGATTTATAAGGTATGTCCAAAAGAGCAAAATGTATTCTTACTTTCAAGGTCATTAGCTTTCTTCAAAATCTTGCATGGATCGAGATCTCTTCGTCCTAAATTGTATATCCTTGGTAATTGCATTGTATAATTGAAGTTTGTCTTTGTAAAACCTTCATCAAACAAGAACTATGACTTTAGTTCTTTTGGAAAGTTGTGCTCCAGTTTTTATTGTTCCCACTGACATGCGATGTACTCCTTTCCCCCCACTCTTTTGGATAACATGAACAACTCTGGCGAAGAAGTGAAAAAAATATCCATGGATATTTAGTACAACATTTCTGCCGTTTGAGTGCCAATATTCCTTTCCTTTCCTATCCCGATTCAAGATAAATTCCATACAATTCTATTGATTTATTCCAAACAAATACTATTTAAAGTAGTGTTGAAAGCCTGCTATGAAAAAGTGGTCTGTTTTGATGTAATTGGCAGGAAGCATCGGTATCTGAGTATGTCAGCGTTGGGATCGGTGGTACTGCCCGGGTTTAGTACATTTGAGTGCGGAGGATACAATGATAATATGTTGATGTTGGACTTGGAGTATTCTTCAAAGCGGTTCTGTTAGCAGGTAGGAGGAAAGCGCTGACAAAATGAATAGAGGAGCTCTGCATCTCATTATTATATGGCAGATCACGGCTAGATGAGATGTAACCCATGAAAGTGTGCTCACATAGATCATGCTTTGTATGGAATGGAAGAATCCATGGCACTCATGATGATATTGATATGTATGAGGTGTCAGAAGCAAATCACATGGCCACAGTGGTGCCTCGCTAACAGTTCTGGCCATTTCAAATAAATTATGGATGATCCAGGATGAGGATGAAGTTGTTACACCCATTCTGCATGATCTGTCTGCAGCATTTGACACTGTGTCACATACTAGTTACCTGACTTAGAGAGATAAGGGTAAACGGTTTGCCACTTGTCTGGCTAAAATCTTTTCTGAAGGGACTTAGGAAGTCTCAGTGCCCCCATTCACCTCAACAGATCGCAACTGGGAGTGTGGAGTACCTCAGGGCTCGTCATTAACCCAATATTGTTTGACATATACAAGAGTCCCTAGCCCGTGTGGTAAGATCTTAGAATTTGAATGTAATGACTTCTGCAGGTGATATTCAAATCTTTATTAGAATGCATGGCGGTGGTACCATGATCCTGTCCATTTTCTGTGATTTAATGGCATTGATTGCCACCAGAATGAGAACCAACTGTTTGAAACCTAACTCTGAAAGACAGAGGTTTGGATTTCTGATGGATACTTCTTATTCAGATCCCTCACCTTTAGAATATTCCCCAGATGCCAGACAGGATACAGACGTTTTCACTGCAGTACTCATACGTGCCGCTAGGTGGCATCATGCGGCTCCGCATTTACCTCATTCTGGCCTAGAAGTGATGGAGTGGAGCCCCATATAAACACCATCCCGGCACGCCGATGTCAGTTTCCTTCTTTTCCAAGCCTTCGAAGGTGGATTTGGAGTGCCGCTCCCTTTACGTCCATTTACAAATTCTTTCAATTTCCTTTTTCCCAGGGTACGAGGGAACATTTCCCCCAACGAAGACTAAAGGGTTCAGACTGTGCCTTGATTGTCGGAAACAGATGTCAGTGAAGGACTAGTTACAAGGTCTGCCTCTGGTGTTTGGGCTTGAGGCTTGACACCAAGATGTGCGAAGAATGTGCCCTCATGCATCCGCAGGTTATCTGGAGCTGTGAAGTGAAGAAGCATGTCAGTGAACACCGAAAAAAGTCATGAACCTCGTACAAGTCGAGGGGTCAGACTACCCCCATGATAAGTCTTCTCCACGGTCAAAATCATCCAGTGAGTCAAAGGCTGAAATGAAGAAGCATAAGAAGTCTAAGCGGAACTTGACCCCATCCTCCCACTCTTAGTCCAAAGAGAAGTTGGGATGGTGTCACGGTGCCAGTTGATCTCACCTATGGATTGAATGCTTGGATTAATCTCAGCCACTGACAATCGCTCGGGCCACATCCTAGTCCTTCGTTTTATCTCTGGATCCAAGCTATACCTGGCTGATGAGCCCTAATCAGGGCGAAACTGGTCCGAGGTTGCTTGTGTTCTGGTTTAGGAAGGACCTAGCCTGGAAGTTTGGGCTCGACTGTTCCCATTGAAGCAGGTCAGAACTAATTTGCATCTGACTGGATCCAAACTGAGGTGGCATGGTGGGCTAAAAACGATGAAATGGGATGCGGTTTGAGCAATTGCCAGTGGGTGAGATTAATTCAAGCATTCCATCCATCACCTTGTTGTTGTTGTGAACATCTTCCAGCAGTGAGGAGAGCCCTGGCTGGATCTTTTCGCCACAGTCAAGAACATGCCGTGTCAATCTTCTGCCTTTGGGGTTCCTAAGAACACTATGTGTAGGAGATGCATTCAGGTTACAGTGGAGCACAGGAGCACTGTGCTCATTTCTGCCGCTACCGCTCCTGCCCTGAGTTATCATCAGGATCGGCTGGGCCCAAGTCATCCTAGTGGCTCCGAATTGGGCAATAAGAGTGTTGTACCCAGGCCTTCTGAGCATGAGCATCTGTCCTCCAATCAGGCTACCACTTCTGGAGGATCTTCTGACACAGCAGCAGGGCAGTGTTCTGCACCTGAACCTCTGCAATCTACACCTCCAAGCATGGAGAATGTGCAGCGGCAGGTGACTGTGTTCAGTCTACCTCCTGATGTTGTGGATGTCATCCTCGGGCCTGGTTTCCCTCTACAAAGTCTGTTTACACCTGGCTCTTAGACAATTAGTGGCCTGGTTTGGAATCCACAACACAGACCCTTTACAAGCCAAACTGTTTTATTTTTTGTTCATCTTTGACCCAGCAAGGTCTTACAGTGGGCACCAGTAAACATTACTTGTTGGCCCTTTTAACCCTTTTCCGTTAGCCGGACCAGCTGTCCTTGTTTAAATCACCAGTTGTGATGCAGAATATTAAAGGTTTGACACACATGTTCCCTCCCAAACTGTTTATGATGCCACAGTGAGATCTTAATTTGATCCTGACATTCCTTACGTGTACCCCCTTTGAGCCAGTGCTTAGCTGCTCATTGCGTCTTCTGACTCACAAAACCATCTTCCTCATTCTAACCACTTTAGCAGTTCACATGAGTGAGCTCCAGGCTCTCTCTGTGCACCTGCGTACACCACATTTTCTCCAGATGAACTAGTGTTGAGGACTCTGGCAGCCTTTTTGCCTAAAGTTGTGGGTAATCCATAAACCTTCTCAATGTTCTTTGCCCCACCTCTCGCCCCGAAGGAGGAGGAGAAAGTCCATAGACTGGATGCCATAAGAGCTTTAAGCTTTTACATCAATCGCACTAAAGACTTTTGGGTGGATGATCAACTATTTGTGGGGTTCTTTGGGACTAATAAAGAAAAGGCAGTGGAAAAGAGGAATCGCCCGCATGCAGCCAACCCCCTCTGTGCCCAGCCATCGGCCGTTTGCGGTGGGAGGTTAGCCATATGGCCTGGCCCTGGTGACCCCATCAACCAGAGCCTTTTTTTTTATTAGAGGGGATGGGGAGCCATGCCCCCACCCCCCAGAGTCTTTATGCCCTGTTGATCCAATCCCCCAGGGCCATGTCTAAAAATGAAAGTTAGGGGACTGAGCAGCCACCCTCCCAGAGCTGTTATCGGCTCAAGGACCCCCGGGCCACTTATTCAAATAAAGGGGAGGGTGGCTGCACGGCCCTTCTCCCCAAGCCTGGTTAGGCCTGGGGACCCCAGCCCCCAGGGCCATGTCTAAAAAATAAAGTGGATGGGCCTCGCCGCCACCCTTCCCTAACCGTTATCGGCCCCGGGGGCCACATCCCCCGGGGTCACTTATTTAAATAAAGGTGAGAGGGGCGTGTAGCTCCACTTGCTGTGCCTTGTTATATCAATCAAAGTTATAGCAATCAAAGTTTCTGTGATAATGTAGCCAGCACATTCAGGAACAAAGTTAACAACTTTTATGACTCCTTTGAGGCCACTGTTTCACAGGAGCTTATTGAGGATAACCCGAACACTGACTACTGCAAAAAGACGCTTAGGGTTTTCTCACCGGTCACCAGGGAGCAAGTGGAAACTCTCATCACAGAAATCAAATCTGGATCCCCTCTGGATCCCCCCTGGATCCTTGCTCCCCTGCAGTTTTAAGAGGTATAGATAAAGAGGTCAGTCCTATTCTTTCAGAAATTTTTAATACTATGTTTACCTCAGGAACCTTTCCCGTAATTTGGAAGGACGCATTGATCCACCCATTGATAAAAAACCAAACCTGGATGCATCTGATCCTCGCAATTATCGACCTATTGCTAGGCTACCCTTTCCAGCTAAGATAGTGGAGAAAATCCTGAATAAACAACTAGCTCAGTTTGTTCAGGAAAATGACCTACTTGATCCCTCACAATTTGGTTTTCGTCCAGAACATAGCACGGAAACAGCCTTGATAAAGGCCACTGAAGAAATCAGGACAGTTATGGACAGGGGTGGAGCTGCCGCTCTGATCCTTTTGGATCTCTCGACGGCGTTTGACACTGTCAATCACCACCTGCTGCGATCCCGCCTGAGAAAGCTAGGGGTAAAGGGTCTAGCTCTGTCTTTGTTAACATCTTTTTTGACCGAAAGAACACAAACAGTGACTCTGGATCATTTTAAATCAACACCCTATGTCCTGCCATGTGGGGTGCCACAGGGCTCATTGCTTAGTCCATCCCTTTTTAATATCTACGTGTCAGAGTTGGCTCCTCTGATCCAGCATTTCGGCTTTAGCCTAACATCGTATGCTGATGACACGCAGATTGTGGTAGCGGCGTATAAAGAGCAAGACTCCCCGGTGCTACAATTTAGAAACTGTATGCAGGAAATTAACAGGTGGATGGGCAAGCATTGTCTTAAACTCAATTCGGAGAAAACCGAAATAGTGATTTTCGGCAACCTCCAACGAAGATGGGATGTCATCTGGTGGCCTACAGAGATGAGAAAGTTGCCTAAACCAGTGGAAAAAGCAAAAAATCTTGGGATTCTAATCGATAAGAAACTAACATTCGCCCAGCAATCAAATGCAATGGTTTCCACCACGTTTTACTTGCTCAAGAAACTAAGGAAGGTTCTTCCTTATATCCCTATGGATTCTAGGACGACAGTGGTGACTGCACTAGTATTATCGAAATTGGATTATTGCAATGGGTTCTACCTGAATATGCAAAAACAACATCAGAAAAAACTGCAAATGGTGCAGAATGCAGCCGCAAGACTCCTCTCAAGTATGAATCAGTCTCGACCGAAATCCGTAGATTCAACTGGCTTCCTGTAGCAAGTCGCGCAAAGTTTAAGATGCTATGCCTAGCTTTTAAAGCCTTGGAACAATATGGGACCGATGTTCCTAAGGAACATTTTTTCTTGGTACTGCCGGGGTACACAGCTTCGATCTACTGGCACCAAACTTATGATGGTTCCCAAGATTCGCACCTCTAGCTGGGTGGGACGAAGCATTGGCTATGGCACGGCAAAGCTCTGGAATACGCTTCCTATGCACATCAGGTCTGCAAGTTAATTAGCTTTATTTAGAATTAAGGCAAGAATCTCCAAGGCTTACTGTAGTTCCTTAGTGCCAAGACACCTCCGGGTATTCGTGCGCTCAATAAGTTATATTAACATAACATATCCTGGGGACCCCATCTTCCAAGGGCCACTCTTTTAAATCAAGGTAAGGGGGCGAGCATGGCCCACCTCCCCGCTCTGATTTCAGTCTCATCCCCAGTGTAGTTTTCAGGGAGAGGGGGAACATGACCCACCCAGGCCAATTTCAGGCCCAGGGACGCCATCCCCCTGGGCCCAGCATCATTTTTAGAGGGAGGGGGCACGCGACCCCCGGATTGGTTTCTCAGCCCACAGCCTAAAAGTAATCGGCCCTGGGAGTGGGCTCCCTTGGGCCTTTGGAGGCTCAGGGAGGGGGCCACACAGTCTCCTCCTTTTATGAGCATAAAGTATTTTCAACCCCATGGTATGCGGGTATTAAATGATTAAATGCGGCCTGGCCGCCATTTTTTTTCCCGATCCTGCGAGAGTCTCATGGGATCGCAGCCTTTTTTGCTGATTTGTTTTCCTTTTGGCCCCAGTGGGGTCCCTCTAGGTCCCCCCCATGGAGTCTCGGGGGTCTGGGTATCCCTACACTGCCCCGTTTTATATATACATTTTTTTAACTTCAGGACAGGGGACTAAGTCCCCGAGTCCTGTACTGGCTGCCAGTAAAATTTTTCTTATGTTGCTGGCAGCCAATCAGAGCACAAACTCTCACTCCCATGGAGCGAGATGGCCCAAGGGAAACAAAACTCAGAACGCTCTATTTTTAAATTGGTGCTCCCACGAGAGTCTCTCGAGACTCTCGCGGTCCCAACCGTCCAGATATACAATAATTTTTTCCCTTAATTTCTCAACAACTACTGAACGGATTTACACCAAATTACAAAAACTACAATATGCGGACCAAGATCTAGCTTCCTGCCAAATTTGGCGTAATTCAGTTAAGCAGTTTTTGCTGTAGCCTTGTCTAAAGTAGTCTATGGAAAATGCCCCCTGCTTGACGGATCACCCCGAAACTTTCCAGGAAGAAGCTGAGGTGGATGAATATTTGTGGGGGACAGTTTTGTGAAGATTTGCCATACGGGGCTAAAGTTAGTAGCAAACCAAAAAACGCTCTTTCTATGGAAAAGCAGACCTAACTCTAACCGCCACTAGGTACTATTTGTATGTGTACATATATATATATTCCTCCTTTTAACCTTTGCTGGCTGCCGCTGTGCTCCTGATCTAACGGCGCATGGTCTCTGTGGATTCAGCAACATCCGCAACATTCTCCCTCCAGTACCTCGTCACCACTTGAACAAGGAAGCCGATGCTTTCTGGAAAGTTGCATTAAAGATTTATTTACTTAAAGTGCTCATGCTACCCTTGCAACTTTCCAGAAAGCGTCGACTTCCTTTATATATATATATATATATAACAACCACAATCCTGAATCGAATTCCTCTTCACGGAAAATCAGGTACGGACCACAACGTACTTATATATTTTTTTTCCTAAACCGTTTGTCAAAAAAAGACACACAGGTCTGCGCACTCAGGCTCATGGAAATTAATAGTATTTATTCCAGCTTCCTTCAAAGAATCAAAAAGCTAACACAAATGCGTTTCGGCCGCCTGGCCTTTGTCAATTATTGATTTTAAACAGAAATATTCAATTTCATTAGAAAATCAATTTAATTAGAAAATCATGGATATTGAGGAATAACCAGAACTTGTTAATCAGCCTATGTGCACAGCTAATTCCTCGTCAGAGTTGAGCACTACCGGTGTCATGTTAATAAATTGTATGAACTATCATGATTCCAGTCAGCATAGGTTCAAAACTCTATTGCCACCCCTGATGTTCTGAGCTTTGGAGTCTATGACTACCATCTGGAGCTCAGTTGGATATTTAGTATCATGATGTTGTTGGAAATGACGGACCACTGGATATTGTCTTTCGTTGTGTATAACCACTCTAATATGTTCCAGTACACATTTTGTTTGCTCTGTGTACTGTACTTCCAATATAGTACTTGTTACAATTACACCTGAGACAATAAATACAATGATCGGTGTTACATATAAGATGCTTTTGAATAATGAAAGCGATTGTCGTTTCAGGAAAGATTACCTGTTTGGTGTTAGTACTATGTTTACACGCCTTGCACTTATTATATTTATTGAAACCTTTTTGCAAAGTATTAGTGCGTGGCTGTGTCATGGTCACCTTATTTTTAAACAACATGTCCTTCAAATATTTAGACCTAGGGAATGTAATTCTAGGATGACTTCCTAAATGTTGAGCCACTGTGTCATCAGTAACTAGGACATGCCAGTTCTTTTTGAACATTTGTCTCTATTGTGGTTGTTTTAGTACTAAAAGTCGTAATTAATCTGATCGAATTGTTCTCCTATGTCTTTCTATTGTTTTTGTTTAGAATAGTCTCCCTTTTCACTCTTTCTACTCTTTTGATGGCATTACAAATAGTTCTCGGGGTATAACCCCTCTCCAAAAATCTTTCCGTCATGACTTCCTTCTCAGTGTTAAAAGCCTCTACCGTACTGCAGTTTCTTTTTGCTCTTAGCAATTCTCCAATCTGAATACTCTGTAAAAGATTGTTTGAGTGATGGCTACGCACATGCAGGAGGCTATTGCCTGCTGCCTCTTTTCCTTAATAGTTCAGACATCAGCTTTCCCTCAGCCACTCGGATTTTAAGATCTAAAAATGTCAGTGACTGCTTGTCAATTGGATGGGTAAATGTAAGATTCAATGCATTTCAGTTAAGAATCTTTACAAATTATTCTGCCTGTCCTAAAGTACTGCCCCATATGACAAATATGTCATCAATGTATCGGACCCAGAGCACTGCTTGGCCATTAACCAAGTGGATGTCATGCACTACCTGTTCCTCCCACCAGCCAAGCTATAAACAGGCATAACTGGGGGCGAAACAGTTCCTCATCACCGTGCCTTGGGTCTGGCAGTACGGTACACCTTACCATCAAAAAGAAAGAAATTATGAATCAAGCAGAATTCAATCATATCCATTATCATCTCATTATGGAAAAAATATGAGAGAGAGCGAGCCCTTAGAAAATAGCAACATGCTTTCAAACCCAACTCGTAGGGGATGCATGTACAGAGGTTGTTAACATCTAAGCTCATCAAGAAGAAATTCTCCTCAAAAATAACTCTTCTATTTTCCTCAGAAAATCCCCAATCTCCTTCACATAAGATGGTACGGTTTCCATGAATGGTTTCAGGAAGTAATCTACATACTGAGAGGTATTTTCCAACAAGCACCCCATGGGGGGACACAGTGGCTCTCCCCAGAGGGTTTACTGGGTCCTTATGCAGTTTGGGTAGGAAATATACGATGGAGGTTTTTGGATAAAAGCATTTCAAGAATTGCTATTCCTCCCATTCTGTAAGTCCTCTAGCGTGCCATTCTGTCAGTTTGTCGTAGCAGGTGAGATTTGTTTGCTGTAGTGCATCTCTATCAGAGAGTTTGTAACAAGACCCAGCCCTGACCTGTCAATAACCTTCTGCTAGATACTTATTTGCTGATCGTATCACTACACTACCTCCTTTATCTGATGGTCTGACCACCAGATGAGGATTTTCTTGTATCTTTTTAAGTGCTCTGTAGTGAGCCTTCGATGAGTTGTACATTTGAGTACCCCTAACATATATGAGCTTCTTCAGCTCCTTCAAAACAGCCTTTTCAAATACATCAATTGCACTATTGGGTAGGGTTGGGAGGAAGACAGACTTTGGTTTAAATCCACTAGAGCAATTTATGTCTAAATGTGTATTGATGTCATCTAAATTCAAAATGAGATCCAGATTACAAATTACATCTTGATCTTGACACTGGAGTTACACAAGATAATGTCACCACAGGAAGTGGGCGAGGAAGTGGCCAGAATTGAAAGCATATTGGACAATTTAGAGGAGATTAAAGCATACAAGCAGCGCACATTTTACTGCGATTATAAAGTTTATCAATCTCGGCAAATATTGACTTTTGCTAAGAAATTTGACCAATTGCAGCAAAACCAAACATCCGTAACTGGGGGACCAGCTGAAACAGACCAAGAACCTAAAAACATGCAGCCATCGACAAGCCAAGTAATGTATAGTCAAAGTAGGGTCTGTGAAAGTGATGCGTCGGTAGGCCCTGAATCAACAGGAGTAAAAACAACCTTTTTAAAGGAGTTCCAGTTACTGGCAAAGGGTCGTCTGGAATCGAGACCGGCCCGAAGCTCCCCAAGAGGCAGGGGTCGGGGCGGAAGAAGAACAAGAGGAACCGGTGCAAGGAAAACAAAAAGGCAAGATACCTCCGTGGGAATGAAAACAAGAGGACAATTGGCAAACAGATAATAGAAGAACAGCAAACAGTGGTAAATCTTTCAACTATATCGTTGAAATAATTGCAAATAGAATCCCTATCTTCTGATGGATACATCTGCCTGTGGATTCCTCACCTTATGAATATCCCCTGCGCCAGCATTCCGCGGAATTTTGTCCTAGCTCTCCACGCCGACGAGGACGTCGGCTCCGCTCGCGACTCCGTATGACGTCACCGGAGCCATAAGAGAGCCTCGTCGGCGTGATGACGTCAGTTCCCTTTTTTCCGCGCCGTCGACGCGTAACGGTTTTCTAGCACTCTCCATATTTGGTGGAGTTACTTTGTTGTTCTTCATCTTTAACTGTTGCTAGAAGGGATGTCGTCTTCGAAGAAGTCTGGTTTTAAACCCTGTAAAGAATGTGGGGGTCGCATGTCCATCACTGACCCCCATGAAGATTGCTTATGGTGCTTGTCGTCGGATCACGACGTGGAGGACTGTTCCTGTTGTAGGAAAATGAACCCAAAAGCACTTAAGGAACGGGAAGCCAAGTTGTTTCTGGCCAAGGCGAAGAAAGAAGGAAGAGGGCGTAAGCGTGAAAAGTCGAGGTCGTCGACTTCACACACATCGAAGTCGAAAAAGCATAAGAAAAAAAGAAGACATGGATCTCGGCGCCGCTCTACCAAGAGTAAGGCTTCGAGGTCGCCTTCGCCAGCTCCTCGACGTCGCCGTAAGGACTTTGTGTCTCCTTCACCCTCTCCTTCTCCTCGTGTGACTCCGGCTTCGCCTGGAGGTACTCCGGCGCATTCTCCGGCGCCGAGGGATTCAGCTACTTCAGATGTCGAGCTGGTTCAGGATGTACCACCTTCTCCTGTGCCTGAGGTTGAACCGGTGGATTCGGCAGTGGATCCGGCAGGTCCGACGTCGGAGACTCCCCGTTTGGATACTGGTTCGAATCCATATCCTCAATTCCCGGCTCCAGGGGTGGATCCGTCGCATTTTTTAAATGCCATGTACAGAGTTTTCGCAAAGGCGGCCTTCCCATCCGGAGCACCTTCGGGTCCCGTGGGTCCGCTGGCATTCAACTTGGGTGTGCCCCAGCACTATGCCCAGTCACCCTTCATGCCCTTCATGCCGATGGTGCCGTCATGGCAGTTTCCGGCGCCGAGAGTCTCGACGCCGTTGGTGGAATCCTCGGCGCCGTCTGGTGAGCCCTCCTCTCGACCTCGTGTGGAACTCTTGCCGCCCTCAACGCCGGCTTTGGAGTGGTCGGCGCCGCATACGGCGCCACCGACGCCGCGTACAGCACCACCGACGCCGCGTCCGCGGATTCGTTCACGAAGAGAGGCTCAGAGACTTTTAGAAGAGGAGCAGTATCGTACAGAGGAGGCTGAGGAGGGCGAGTTGGAAGAGTCTCTGGATGAGTTTGAGGGCATTCAGGAGGCGAGCGGTTTTGATACCTCTCCTGAGTGGGAACTCTCTTCTACAAGGGCTTCTCCTCCTCAAGAGGTAGCTCCCTACCATTTGGTGATAAGGAAAGCTGCGGGGCTGTTGGATTTGCAGTTGCCCACTGCTGAATATAAGCCAAATTTGTTGACGGAGGTGTTGCATTCTCCTTCCTCCACAGTTGAGCCTCTTTTACCCTTTAATGAGGCCTTGTTGGATCCTATCCTCGAGGTTTGGCGTAAACCACTCTCTTCGCCTGCCGTTTCTAAATCTGTGGCTAGGAGGTATAGGACTGCACCTGGGGATCCGGATTTTCTCTCATCCCATCCATCTCCAGAGAGTTTAGTGGTGCAGGCATCTTGCTCCAAGCAATCTTCAGGTGCTTTCCCTCAGGCCCCAGCTGACAGGGACTCAAAGAAAATGGATCAGTCAGCTAAAAGGTTTTCTCCTCTTCTAGCATGGCACTGAAATCGACCAACGCCACTTGTCTATTGGGCCGTTGCATACACGCCTTGATGGACTCGGCAAAGCAATTGGCACCTAAGTTACCTGACGAGGAGAGGGAAATTTTATGGAGGTCCTGTCAGACGCTCAAGCGGCAGCTAGGCAAGTTATTCAGTCAGGCCTGGATACGGCTGACTCAGTGGCCAGGGTCATGGGCTCCTCCATAGCTGCAAGAAGGCAGGCTTGGCTTCGTTCTTCCGGATTTTCCCCTGATCTCCAGGCCACTCTTTTTGATTTGCCCTTTGACGGGTCAAGGCTCTTTGGGGAAAAGGCGGATTTGGCCTTACAAAGGTTTAAGGATAGCAGAGCTACAGCGAAATCCTTGGGATTGCAGGCCCAGTCGAGAGGTTTTGGCTACAAGAAGTATCGGGGCTTTGGAAGGTCTTCCTTTCGCAACTTCCGTTCACCTCAGCAGGCAGCAGCAGCAAAATCCACTCTATAGATCTTATAGAGGAAGAGCCAGAGGTCGCCAACGAGGTTCTGCCCGCAATCTCTCCTCCTCCTCCTCTTCTGCCTCCCCTGCTCCCCCTGGTACCGCAGGAAAGCAGCCCTAGATCCCCCATCCTGGATCATGTGGGTCCTGTAGGGGGTCGGCTGGTCTCACTTTCTGCAAGGTTGGAAATTGGTCACGACAGACCTTTGGGTTTTGAACCTTGTGGAGAATGGGTACGCCCTTCCCTTTCAGGAGTTTCCTCCTCTTTACCCTCCTTGCCAGGGATTTTGCTCAGAGGACCATTTGCTTCTTCTGCAGAAGGAGGTTCTTGCATTACTACAAAAAGGTGCGATAGAGGTGGTTCCAGAGCAGGAAAGGGGTCAGGGATGCTACTCCCGGTATTTCCTGATCCCCAAAAAGGACGGCAGGTTACGTCCGATCCTGGACTTCAGGGTCTTGAATTTTTACCTGGAGCAGGAGAAATTCAAGATGCTGTCCCTTGCTCAGGTTCTTCTGGCGCTGCAGCAGGAGGACTGGATGGTGTCGATCGACTTACAGGATGCGTATTTTCACATCCCCATTCTGAAGTCGCACAGGAAGTATCTCCGTTTTACGGTTGGGTCGCAGCACTACCAGTTTGCGGTCCTCCCGTTTGGTCTTACTACTGCACCTCGAGTCTTCACAAAGGTGATGGCGGTGGTGGCAGCTCATCTCAGAAGGTCGGGGATTCCAGTTTTCCCCTATCTGGACGACTGGCTGCTCAAAGCGGAGTCGCCGGAGATGGTGCTTCATCATCTGCGGGTAACATCTCAACTGTTGTTCAATCAATGTGCCCAAATCACACCTGGTGCCCTCTCAGCGCAACCTGTTCATAGGGGCGGTACTGGACACTACTGTGTGTCGAGCATTTCCTCCTCCACAAAGAGTTCTTGACATTCAGGAGATGATCCCTTTGTTTTACAATGGAGCGGATGTTCCGGTCCTGAAGGTCCTTCGCCTGCTCGGTCTGTTCGCCTCCTGCATTCTGTTGGTCAACCATGCACGCTGGCACATGAGGGCGCTCCAGTGGTGTCTCCGCAGGCAGTGGTATCAGCACAACGGAGATCTCAGGGATTCAGTCAGGATCTCCAGAGAAGCTGCAGCGGAGCTGACTTGGTGGAGCGTGGAGGGCAATCTGTCTCAAGGAAAGCCCTTTCATCTTCCTCCATCGGTGGCCACAGTGATAACGAACGCCTCTACCCTAGGGTGGGGTGCTCATCTGGGGGATCTGGAGATCAGGGGTCTTTGGTCTCCAGAGGAAAGGTTGTCTCATATCAATCTTCTGGAATTGCAGGCGATACGTTTGGCGCTCAAGGCCTTTCTCCCTTCCCTTCGCGGTCAGTCGGTTCAAGTCCTAACGGACAACACTACCGTGATGTGGTATGTCAACAAGCAGGGAGGAGTAGGGTCGTACCGTCTCTGCAGAGAGGCGTTGCGGCTTTGGTCCTGGGCTCAGGACCATCGGATTTGCTTGATGGCGAATCATTTGGCCGGAGTGTTGAACGTGCGTGCGGACAGTCTCAGTCGACAGTTCTCCGCCGACCACGAGTGGAGGCTTCATCCGGAGGTGGTTCGACACATCTTCCGGACGTGGGGGACTCCTCGGGTGGACCTGTTTGCCACTCACGAGAACGCGCACTGCCCGTCGTTCTGCAGTCTCCAGTTTCCGTTGCAGGGAGCGTTGGGGGACGCGTTTCAGTTGAGTTGGGACTCTCGACTCCTTTACGCGTTTCCTCCCATACCCTTGATTCCTCGGGTTCTGAGGAAGATTCGCCAAGACCGGGCCCAAGTCATATTGATCGCCCCGGATTGGCCAAGAAGGGTGTGGTACACAGATCTTCTTCACCTCTCATCGCACCCTCCGTCTCCCTCTCAGGGCAGACCTCCTCTCGCAGTCGCAGGGGCAGGTTCTACACCCCCACCTCCAGAGCCTGCACCTTCATGCCTGGAGATTGAACGGGGCAACCTGAGTTCTTTCTCTCTCCCGCCTGACGTGGTGGATGTTATTTTATCGGCCAGGCGACACTCCACCAAGTCCATTTACTCCTACAGATGGTCAAGATTCCTTAAGTGGTGTGGGGAGAGATCCATTGACCCTTTAAAGGCCCACTTGTCAAATGTTCTTCTGTTTGCCCTTTCCTTGGCTCAGCAAGGTTGTGCTGTGGCCACGGTTAAGGGTTATTTGTCAGCCTTATCGGCTTTTCTGTGTCTACCTGATCAGCCGTCTTTATTTAAGTCTCCTATCGTTTTGAGATTTATCAAAGGCCTTACCAATAGGTTTCCGCCTACTCCTTTTGTTATGCCCCAATGGGATCTTAATCTTGTTTTAACTTTTTTGATGGGTTCCCCCTTTGAACCACTTCATAGCTGTCCTTTGAGGCTTTTATCTTTTAAAACTGTCTTTCTGGTAGCCATTACCTCAGCAAGGAGGGTGAGTGAGCTTCAAGCTCTTAGTTCAAAACCCCCGTTTTTGACCATACATGCTGAAAGGATGGTCCTCAGGACCAGGGCTGCTTTTCTGCCTAAGGTAGTTACTCCCTTCCATCTAGGGCAGTCCATAACTCTCCCTGTGTTTTATCCTCCCCCTCACCTTCCAAGGAGGAGGAGAGACTTCACCGCTTGGACCCTAAAAGAGCGATGAGCTTTTATTTGGACAGAACAAAGGACTTGCGTTTGGACGATCAGCTCTTTGTGGGCTATGTTGGACGCTCAAAAGGCAAAGCTGTGCACAAGCGCACTCTATCCAGGTGGATCATCTTGTGCATCAAGATCTGCTACGCCCTTGCTGGTAAGGAACCACCTGAGGGTATTAGAGCCCATTCTACTAGGGCTAAGTCTTCCACCTCTGCTCTAGCCAGAGGTGTTCCTGTGTTGGATATTTGTAAAGCAGCGACCTGGGCCTCCCTCCACACTTTCGCTAAGCATTATTGCTTGGATTCCGAGGTGAGGAGGGAGGGCCATTTTGCGCGCTCTGTCTTGCATGACTTTTTGGTATAAGAAAGGTGGACACCCTCCTCCGGGAGTGGGACTGCTGTGGGAATCTATTCATAAGGTGAGGAATCCACAGCCAGATGTATCCATCAGAAGAACAAGTTACTTACCTTCTGTAACGCTTTTTCTGGTGGATACAGTATCTGCCTGTGGATTCCTCACTGACCCACCCTCCTCCCCGTTGTCCACCTTTGTATACCTTGAGGTATGCCTTAATTGGCTTGTTGTTGTTTTACAACTGTATCTGGTACATTTATAGGAAATGCTGATGTTCTTTAGCTTTCCTTTGTGATCTTGTACTGTGTATATTGGTTCAAATGTTGTGTACTGTGTATACTTTAAATCTGTTGTCGGTCCACCTGTTCGCCTCGGAGGCACGGAAAAAATGGGTGGAACTGACGTCATCACGCCGACGAGGCTCTCTTATGGCTCCGGTGATGTCATACGGAGTCGCGAGCGGAGCCGACGTCCTCGTCGGCGTGGAGAGCTAGGAAAAAATTCCGCGGAATGCTGGCGCAGGGGATATTCATAAGGTGAGAAATCCACAGGCAGATACTGTATCCACCAGAAAAAAGCGTTACCGAAGGTAAGTAACTTGTTCTTTAGGTCTTTCCTTTTGTCCCACTGCTGATCTAAACTATGCGGGCTACTGTATTGATTTGTTTAAGTTTACTCGTAAATTAAAACTAAAAAAGTTGTATGAGACCAAACCGATTTACAAGCCCCCAGAGACTAAAGTAGGAACTACAAATCTGATTATCAGTGATGTAGAGGTCCAGCGTACTCTATGTGAACTAGATCAAGATGTAATGTGTAGTTAACACTGAACTATGACCCTTGTACTATATTAGGCTAAAATCCTCAACCTAATGCTAATCCTAACCCCAATCCTACATTGAATTCAATTAAATTATATTAAATTAAAAATATCAAATTAATAAACTCAATACTAACTCAGCCCGTATGCTAAATAGAATTACAATCATATTATGTCAAAATAAATATAATAATATAACTAACCTTAACATAACTCTAATGGTACCCAAGTCCTACAATAAATTAAATTTCATGTGATAACTAACGTTAACCCAAACTCAATACTATTTCTAGACTGATTACTAATTAATTTTTAATTTACTTGAATTAAATAATAAGTTACATTAAGCTAACCCTAATGGCAGCCCTAACCCATACATGCCCATCATTGTATGCGTTAGGGTTTTCATGCATCCTTAACGTATCCCCAACCCTAAATTAATTCAAGATCTATTACATATTTTTTTTTAAAACTGTTTTTTTAAATTTTTTTTATTTTAACGTACAAACAAAGAAACCGTGGATACACGATACATACTGAATGTCAGACATTATCAATTGGTTCAGGGCAGAAAGTACAGCATTGATTTTCTTGAAAGAGAGCATAAGGTTAGATTCAAATTTCAAACATTTATAGTTAATGAGGGTCATACATGTATTATCTACGCCCATCGACAATAGGTCAGGAACAACCGTTTTCAAGTCTCTCTCCTCGATCTCCCTGTTATCAAATCTGGTCTCTCCTCCTCATCTCCCATTTCTAGGCCATAGTATTCTATCCATGGAGTCCAAATCTTTCGGAATTTTCGCGGGCATCCTCTTGCTTTACCACCTTTGCCACCATATTTAGATCCAAGCAAGCTCTCCATTCCTTAAGTGTAGGGAGTTGGTGGACGCCCCAGTATCGAGCTATATCCCTCTTAGCTACCACTAGCCCCAGATTGGCCAACATATGTTTGTTGCACTGTAAGTCTACCTCTGTAGGGATTCCCAATAGGACATACCTGGCTTCTAACTCAATTTGAGCTTCCAGTATGTTGTTAAGTTCCCTCAGTATCTTGGTCCAATATGTTTGTCCCAGGTCCCCTGGATACTCTGTTAACTGACACTGACCCACGTATGGAAATAGGAGGAGGCAATAGTGATAGGGTCGGGGAGGCCCGCTTTAATGCAGTACACAAGTATAATAGGAGTCACAAAGTCTTCACGGGCCATGTAATGGCGCAGGGATAAAGGAAAACAGTCTTTTGGTGTCTCTGTGACTTCTGGTCGGCAAGGACAGCTGCGGCTTCCTTCCAGCTCCAGCAGCAAAGCGTCGCGTTGGTCCGTAGGAAGGGGGGGGGGAAACAAAATAGAGCCACAGGTTACTGGGGTGTGTCACGAAGGGACACGGCAAGAGGGAAGGGTCGGTGCGAGGGGTCACCCAGACTGCCACCAATTGAACGGTGAAAGAGAAAGAGTGCGGTGCCCTCCCTAATTAACTACCCGTTCCCGCCCCGTGTTAAAGAAAACCCCCGTAGACGCTGACGTACCTGCTCCAGCCACACTCCTCCTGGAGCGTGGCGGGGCGCTGCACGGTGTCGTTGGCCTCCTGGCACTGGTCCAGTTTCCGTAGTCGTCTCCTCCGCTTCCCGACCTCCGGGTGGTGCAGACCTCCGTGACGGCTCCTCCGGCTCTCCTTCTCCGTTGTCCTCCTCCTCTGGGTCTCCAGTCTCGGCGCGCCTTCCGGGTTCCTGTCCTTTCCGTATATCCGCGATGGAGTCACCTGATAGGCGGGGAGGATCCGATGACCCGCCTCCGGACCCAACCTCCGCCGGCTCCCAAGTCGGATTTAAAGGGCCAGGCCAGTCCTGTTTGCGAAGGAGGCATAAATCGTCAATGCCCTGTTCGGAGTGTGGGGCCCACCCGGGGACATCGTGACAATGTTTTAATCAGGCTGCACTCACACAGGGTGTGTATAAATGTGCCTCGTTCTGTATGGCATCTAAGACATTCCGGGGTGTCCGCTCCGCCCATGCTGTGTAGTCTGGCTCTGTCAAAGTAAGTCCTGTGTAGAATTTTGTATTGGATAAGGCGCAGTGTTTGTTTTATTACCACTTCACGTGGATGCATAAGGGCGGCTTCCCAGTCAATGTCTTCCATTGGGCCTGTGGTGAGCTCCCATTTAGCTCTAAGCGGACCTAGTTTGTCGGGCATGTTGTTAATTAGTGTTCTGTATGTCAGTAAGATAGCCTTGGTAGGAATCTCCTCCTGCAAAAGTCTTCCCTCTAAGGGGGAGTATTCCGGCAGTGTCGCAGCATCCAGCCCCTCCGCCCGCCAGGCATGTCGCAATCTAAGATAGGCGTAGGTTTGGGTGTCATGTAACTGATATGTAGCTTGAAGTTTGCTGAATGGCGCCAGAGTGCCTTTCTCTATGACATCTCCCAGTTTGGAGATCCCTATCAAAACCCACTGCCTAAAGCCTCTCAGCTTTCTGATCTCAGATAATCTTGCTCCTTCCCATAATGGGGTCTCTCTTGTAGGTTTCATGTCCCACTTCATTTGCTTTTCAGCACTTTTCCATGCTTCCAGCACCCTCTGGGTGGCCGGCAAGAGTCGACTACTACCCTTGCCTCCATAGATATAGTGTAGTTGTGTGTGGTCTCGGAACTGAAGTCTTTCCAGTACATATGTGGGATGATCCCTTGCGATGTGGTTCCATTCATTAACTACAATGAGATGGGCTGCTCTATAGTAGGCTCTAATATCAGGTAAGGCCAAACCCCCATTATATGGGTTCCGTTGCAGCGTTTGCAACGCTATTCTTGGATGCGCCCCATCCCACAGAAGTAGACGTAGCTCGTTGTTGAGGGTTGCAAAAACGGTCTCTGGTATTTTACAATAGGTGTTTTGCAACACATAAAGTAACTGGGGGAGTGTGACCATCTTGTACATAGCGGCTCTACCCATTATCGTCAGAGGGAGTTTCCTCCATCTCTTGACATCTTCCTGAAAATTGAAGAGGACTCGTTTGATATTATGCTCTAAGCTGGTTGCTACGTCAGTGGTGATATAGAGCCCAAGGTAATTGAACCCCTCCGATGACATCCGTAGGCAGCTCAGGTATTCTCGGGGTTCTATGGTGCCACCCAGCGGATATAAGGTGGATTTCCTCCAGTTAATCCTATACCCTGCATTACGGCCATATTCTTCAAATATTTGTAAGATTTTGGGGAGTGTCTCGGCCGGGTCCGTAACATATAATAAAATATCATCTGCATACAGGGATATGCGTTCCTCCTCTAAAAGTTGTGACCCATCTACAAAACCACCCAGCCCCTGATAGGATCTAACGACACACGCCAAAGGTTCCAGTATCAGGGCAAACAGTAATGGAGATAAGGGACATCCCTGCCTAGTGCCCCTCTGAACAGGCCAGCTCGTCGAGGTCGCCCCATTAACTCGGACTTTAGCCTTGGGTGCAGTATAATGAAGTGTCAACCATTCCAGAAATACTGGACCAAATCTAACTTTTTCCAGAGTGTGTCTCATGAAAGGCCAATGTACTGTGCCGAATGCCTTTTCGGAGTCAAGTGAGAGGAGCAAGTGCGGGTTATCTCTGTTCTTAACCGTATCCATCCAGTTGGCCAGCCTTCGTAAGTTACAACATGTGGCTCGCTTAGGCATAAAGACCGATTGGTCTCTGTGTATCAGGGGGGTAATGACCGCCAGGAGGCGCATCGCCAGAATAGTGGCCAATATCTTTGTTTCGGTATTGAGCAGTGATATGGGCCGATAGAACCCGCACTCCTCTGGAGGTTTCCCTGCTTTGTGGATCACCACCACCGTTGCCGTTCGAAGATCATTTGGGAGTATCCCTTCCTCTTTCGACGCTCGGAACATATTTAGTAAATACGGGGCCAGTAGACTGCTGTTCTGTTTAAAGAATTCCCCAGGTAACCCGTTAGGGCCCGGGGTTTTCCCGGACTTTTGCCGGCCTATGGCCTCCGTCACTCCCTCGAGGGTTAAATCTTCGTCTAACCTGTCCCTCTCCTCCCGGGAGAGTGAGGGCGTCTCAATTGCTTCTAGATACTTAGCTATGTGTGCCTCTCTCGCCTGTGTTCTGGCTTTATAGAGTTCCGCGTAATACCGGGCGAAGGACCCTGCTATATCCTTAGGTGTGGTGTGCGTTTGATCTCGTTCGTGAATGGATGTCACCCATCTCGCCTCCATTTCTTTCCTACTCAACCATGCCAGGAGCTTCCCTGCCCTGTCTCCTGTCTCGTATAGCAGGTGTTGGGTGGCCAGCTGGCGAGCCTTCGTCTCTTGAGTCACCAACGCCTGATATTCCCTTTTCGTTATTTCTATTTGGCGAAGGGTAAGGCTATTTACTATGGATGTTCCGCTGCTTTCCAAACTTAACAGTTTACATTCTAAGGCCTCTATCTCTTGAGTTTCTTTTCTTTTTTTGTGGGCAATTATATTTTGCGCTCTATCTCTGATTACTGCCTTGAATGCCTCCCATAAGGTGACCGCAGACTGCACTGAGCCTTCATTTTCTTTAAAGTATAGTTTTGAATCTACCCGGATTTCCTTGGCAACCACCCCGTCTTTCAAGGCCCATGAGCTCAATCTCCAATTCAATTCCTTGTCTCTGCTTCTTCCTCCCACTGTTAATAAAAGCGGTGAATGGTCCGAAATGCCCCTAGCCAGATACTCCACCTTATCTATGTTCTCGATCTCCCCCGCTGGAGCGAAGAGGTAATTCAATCTGGAGAACACCCTGTGGGCCCCTGAGAAGTAGGAATAGGCACGCATGTCTGGATGGTGTCGTCGCCATAGGTCAGTCAGCCCAAGGACATCCTGAACTCTTGCCAAGTGCGTGGGTCCATGTGTCCCGGGGTGTATCTGTGTTCGGTCTAGGGAGGGGTCAATCACGTCGTTAAAGTCTCCCCCCATAATGTGTGTGGCGAGTTTTGAGTGTAATAGTAGCTCAGCCAATTTGTCTAGTGTATGTTGCTGTAATCGTGGGGGGGCATAGACACTAATAAGTAGAAGTTTCTTCCGATTCCAAATCCCCTGCACTGCCACATATGTCCCACCGAGGTCTACCCATTGTTTAGTGACACGGAAGGGGGGTGACTTCTTGATGATAATCCACTCCTCTAGAGCCCTTGGTAAAACCTGCATGCGCCAAAGTAGTGTAGTGCCCTCTCCCTAGGAAAGAGCAATGGGAGCCCATCAGATGTGTCTCCTGTAAGAAGACTATATCAGGTTTAAGTCTCTTAAGATAATTAGATACTAATCCTCGTTTGATTTTGTTCCCTAACCCATTGACGTTCCACGTCATTACTGTGTATCTACCCTCTGCCATTGTAAAGAAGCCAGTGAACCATCACACTTCCAGCTCTCTCTAGCAGCACCTTCGGTACCTCTCATTCCCATCCCGGTATCCATTCGAACTAATTCAAGAGAACAATCCCCCCCCGGCAGTACACTTGTCCCACAACAGTTCACGGTTCCCAACTTGCCCCCCACCCTACACTCTTCCGTTACCCATACCCCCCCCCCCCCAATTCGTCAACATGACAACTATAGCACGGGTAATCCACCAATAGGTCTGTAACCCTCCCCCCCCACCCCACCTCAGTTAACTATACAGTTACATAGTATAGGATCGCAATATTCGTCCCCTTATCGGGCCAAAGGTCTACAAAGTCTACTAGGCCCTGGGACTGTCTTACTGTCTTTTAGCGGCCGTCCGGCCCCTGCATCTCAGTCCTCGTCGCCGTTGCTGGGTTGTTGTTGCTGTTGGATACTTGCTTCTACCAGGATTGGATCTGGAGCATCCAACCGCTGGATGCTCCCAAGGAGTGGATGTTCACTGTCTGCATCCGCCGAATTTTCTCTCTCCGACATTTCCGTGGTGACATATTCACTTGATCTTCGAAGGGTCTGTGCAGCGTGTCCTCGGGCCGTGTCTTCTTCCGAGTCCGATATTTGTGGCCTGCCCTCTCTGGGCCTCAAAGGTCTCATCGGTGTACCCGTGGTGTTTCTCCGTACCTTCAACACCCGCCTCTGGCCTTTCTCTCTAGGTCTTTCCTGGCTTGGTCCCAGCCTCTTATCTGCATGGAGGTCCTTTGTTTGTGACGCTCTACGCCCCAACGAGGGCCGTTCCTCGATCCATGACCATGCTTCTTCTGGGGTCTGAAAAAACTGGGTGGTACCTTGGAAGATGACTTTATGGTTGGCTGGGAACAATAACATGTATTGGATCCAGAGTGTTCGGAGTTTCACCTTGATGGGGTCGAAAGTTCGTCTCAGCTTTTGCACATTACGCGAATAGTCCGGGAATACCATTACTCGTGTATTTTCGTATTTAATTTCTCCCTGTTGCCGCAGCTCACAAAGTATTAGATCTCTATCTTGAAAATTCAAGAATCGGGCTATTAAGGGTCGAGGGGGGGGTCCCCGGTGGAGGGCGGACATTTGGCATCCGATGTGCCCTCTCTATAACGAAGCATGACGAGAACTGTGTGCCCGGGAGGGCATCTTCTAAAAAGGCCAAGAGGAACCGGCCTGGGTCCGCTCTTTCTGCTCCTTCCGGAAAACCAATAAATCGGAGGTTATTCCTGTGGGCCCTATTTTCGGCATCGTCTCTCCAGGCCACTTCTTTCATGGAGGCTAAAAGTCCCGTCACGTCTTTACGCATGGTATGAGAGGTATCTTCCATTTCTGAGATGCGGTGTTCAGCTTCAGTGACTCTCTCAGAGACTTTTCTCAGGTCGTGTCGTAGCAATGTTACCTCCGAGCGGACCTCCGCCATCTTCCCCTCCAAGCTCTCTCTAGATGCATGAATCGTCTGCAATATGGCCGCATTGTCTGGGAGAGGTGTAGTATCTCCCTCCGCCCCTGTCGTCGTGGGGAGCACCTTAGCAAACCGATCTAGCTTCCCCTGCTTCGTTGATTTAGGCTCCTTATCCTTCGCCATCCTAAGTGATTCGGTGCTAGTATGACAGGCACTCTTCCCCTCAGTCACTATGGGAAGCAGCCGTCTGTCAGCCAATGGGCCTCCAAACTTCCAGGTGAGGGAGCGATCTTCTTGGCAATACTCAGGTCACAAGGGGGGACACACACACCGACATTCTTTTTGGCGTCCTTCAGCCCTTCTCACATGGCAGGGGTGAGACCTGGTCAAGGGGACCCCGTCTTGGCTTGGGAGCCTCAGGAACTTAGCCGTTCCCCTCCCCACTTTGCAGCAGTCCACTCCAGGAGGGCCTCCAACCGACGTTGGTACCAGCGATGAGGTAAACACTCTCGCCCACGGACGCCGCACCAGTGCGTCCCTCAGGGCTCTCGTACCACTCCCTGTGTCCTCTTCAGAAGTCACACTTTGGGTTTGATTTACGGCTCAAAGACCAGCTTGTCCGGTGTCGTCCAAGCTGTCTGGTCCGTGTTACCGCTGTTTCCCCCCCAATGGGCCCGTTTCCCAAGAGGTGCACCGAGGCCCACGCTGCCAGCAACCTCCCCCGCCTCTCACCTCAGGGCTCCGCGCAGTGGGTACAGATATCAACTATAAGGGGGAGGGGGGTATTCGGCTCCAGGCCCCCCGGGCACCGTTCAGCAGTGTGGCTCCCACCGCTATGTTCCGCTCCACCGGTCCAGCAGCCACTGGCCGTCTCTGTCACCTCCCGTGGAAGGATTCCTCAGGACAGACCAGCATCGATCGGGCCGCTTCTCCGAGTTCCTGCTGCAGTCGCTATTACAAGCTGTGAAGCTCAGGATAAGGGCGCAGGTCCGCGGCACTCAACGTTCCCACCGGGCCGTAGCCGCCAATCCCGGCTGCTACCGGTGTTGCTCCTATGCCGTCTACAGCCACTCCACCATCAACAGGTCTCGCCCGGCCAGCCCGCACTGTTACCGGAGTGCAGGAGCACTGTCTCAGCAGGTCGGACTTTCACCGCTCCTCGCCGCAGCTCTCGGTGGGGGGTGCATTCCGTTCCCACCGTCGGGTCAGCACCTCCGCTCGTATACAGCTCGCCCACCGTCCGCCTCTCAGTCCGGGCCACCGTTTACAGCCCGGTCTCTCTGCAGCTGCAGTACGTCACGGCGATCAGCTCCGGTGGGACACCATCTTGGGCTGCGTCATGCGGACTCCGCTCGAGAGAGGCTCCTTTCCCATCAGAAATCCGCAGTTACCTCTTCTCGTGGCATGTCTCGGCCTCGGAGAACAGTCTGGTCACCACTTTTATATTTTTCCGGTATCGAGGGACAGGATTAAGAGCAGGATTAGGTCGGGGCCGGCGGAGCTGACGGAGAACACAGCTACCCGGCCATGTTGCTGGCCACGCCCCCCGATCTATTATATTTTTAAACCAAAGGTTTCTTTACATTCAATTTAAAAAAGGTACTGAATTTAAGTAAGGAACCTTAACCAATCACGAATTTTAACCATAACTCCCACATTAAATTTCATTTAAATAATTACAACTAAATAATTATCAGTTCTGAAGTAGTATCTCCAATGTACCTTCACCACACTGTAGTGGATTTCCAATGGGCGTGTCCCTTTAATAATTGCCCAGCAGTGATATCCACCTGTCTGCTTTGCAAGCTGTTCTATTCAAGAGGTTCCTGATTCCTTTCTTCACCTGATGCTCTCAAAAGTAGTATTTATCACAGTTGTGAGGTCCTTAAAAAATAGCACCTTATACCACCCTGCTGCTCTTTCTGAGCGCCATGTATAACAAATGCTACCATTTCCCAATTTAAGATATGACTTTCTATTGGAAGTTACTGAGAAAAGGGAGTACCCTAAATAAAAACTTCAATATTATTGCATAAAAATAAATTTTCCAATATGTTTTATCCAAAACGCTGTTCCCGACTGAGTTTGGAGATGTTTGGTGAACTGCGCTGTCTTGAGTCTCAGTGCTTTCATGCAGATTCCTAGCAGTGTAGTCTGTTTCTAGACCTGGCATGGTATTGTATCCCTAAAAACATGTAAACACATTTTCCAGGATTTTGGCAGGTGGGATAACCATGCTTCATTCTCATAGTCAGTGCTTAATTTGAGCCGGTGGTTTCCGGTGCTCGGCACCAGCACTTAATCGTCAACCCCGGAGCTTATAGCGTGAAGTCGACCCAACTGGTGGTTTTCATGAGCAGCAGTTCAGGGCACATTCATTTTTTGTAGGCACGGGGAGATTAAGTGATTTGCCACAGAATCACAGGATGTTGATCCTCTCCCCACTTGTAGGGTTAGTATGTGGCGTAACAGCCAGAGCTGCTGACTTTGGAGCTGGGGAACCAGGTTCGAGTCTCGACCTAGACTCAACATCCTGTGAAAAAATAAGTGCCGGGGCTCTCGTCAGGGGGCAGCTTGCACCAGCTCATTGCTCCACTTAGCGCCGCCTATAACAGAAGTAAGTACAAACCAATGGACTGGTGCAAGCTGCCTCCTGACGAGAGCCCAGGCACTTATTTTTTCGCAAATTAACCTCTGCTTACAGTTACCCTGTCTTCATGTCAAGCAAACATAGAAGGACTCATTCAGTGCCAGTAACCTTATACATTGGATGCTACAGGAGCGGTGTCCAGCGTCTGTCCAAGAGGGGGAATCCATGTCAGATATTTCAGGTTCTCCACATGCAGTGCATGTAAGTACAATTAAGTTAATTGGGATTTATTTGCACAGTCCATGATGATCCTGAATATCTGACATTGCTTTAACCCACTTGGGTGAACATCGGACACTCCTCCACAGCTCCATTTGTTTCAATCTACTTGTGTATGCTGATGGAGTATGTATGGCTTAATTTTCTTTTTCCCCAGCACACAGGAACCATATGACTTCAACTGAAAGGAAACAGGCTGTTTAAGGAGCAAAGGAGATGGGAAGTCTGTTTGTTGGACACCAGCCTGTCAATACAATTGTCTAAAAACTATTTTAGTACTCTGCAGATTGTGGTCTAGGGCGAAGTGAGTGGGTGACGGTAGTTGTAATCCAGACACATTGTGTGTTTCTGCAATATAGAATGTGCTACATTTTTTTCAGGTATTAAAACTGTTGTTAATTAATTGGCTGTTCTCTTTGACTCTGACATTATCGTTGGCAGCTTCTGCAGGAATTGCGGTGTCCCAAAGGAAGGTTCGACAAATCAGCGACCCAATACAACAGATTTTAACTCAGCTCCACAAGATTATCTACATCACACAGGTACTTATTTTGCTAATTTCATGTGTTGACTACTGCTAACTAATGAACTGGAATGTGTATTGAAAACCATAAGTTAGTGACTTTGAAACCAAGAGCTTTGTTCAGTGGTTTCATTTGTGGTTGGAGGTAGGACGTTTCATATCTGTGTCAACTTTAATTCAAATCAGTTGGAGGATAAAATGCTTATTTTTGTACTCGACTGATAATGGCCGTGCAGGACATTCAGCACAACAGCTGTGATGTAATTGAAGTTACTAATTTGGCCCGTGTAGGACATTGAGCACAACAGCTCTGATGTAATTGAAGTTACTCATTCATGACTTGATATCCTAAAGAAGGCCTTTCCACTATACTTAATGTGGCCGAAACACTGTAGATGATACCTTTTTGTATATAAAGACAGTAATCAATAGTGACCCATTCTGCATTGTTCAAATACTAACCAGCAATGGTAATTGAACCTATATATATTATTTTTATTGTAGCAAAATATTTGTAGCATGCAGGTATCAAATGTTGCAACAGCAGCCGAAGAACAGATAAAACAAATACATTGAGGAGCGAATAAGAAGGTTTTATTCTCTCATCTCAACAATAAGATTCAGAAGCTTTGATCTTTTTTTTTAATTGATTAGATTGTGGAAATTATTAGCTCAAATCTTGTCAAAATAAACTCCTAGTGGAAACCCCTATTATTCGACCCAAATACACCTACTCCTGCAGTATCAGCACTCTTTTACTTATCATCCCTGGCTTCACAAGATCTGAAGTTGGAGTGGGTGGGGCTCTTGCACACGAGTAGCACACGAATGATTCATTACTAAAAGGTAGGGCAGTGGCAGTGCTGCCACTAGACGTAGTCTTGGCACAAGAAAGAGGCTTCATCTTCCTTGTCCCATTAGCCCACCAACAGTTGTGCTGCACTGGAGAAGCCCATCAGCGCTTTCGAGCTCTGCTCCAAAAAGATGCACTGACATAGAAGAGAGACCGGGTGAAAGGGTGGAGTACTCTTTTTCACCTCTGGCAGGATTGATGACCTTGTCAGTCATGCTAAAAATAACTTATTATAGCAGTAAAAGCCCAGTTCTCAAATTCTAAAATCTGGTCCCGAAGGATTACACCTAATTCTGAGTGTAGTTTTTCGAATATATGGGCTTCCATAAGGTTTCCAAGACTACTCCTGGAACGATGGAATGGATTTCCAGGGGCACTTCTGAAATTGTTTTGCGAACTTGCATTTGCATTCAGGGGCCGAACTGGGAACCAAAAGCAGCCCAGGCAAAACAACGTCAGAGCAGCTCCCTCTCCCTTTCTGTATCTTTCCTCCCATTATTTTTTCTCTCTTTTTGCCTTCTGAGCCTTCTGCCTTAAAACTCAGGAAGCTGGAGTGGACCTGGCCGTGGAACTTCAATAACTGGCCTCCAGTGGTTCCTCCGCCCAGGGAAATGCCCGATGGAATTACTAGCCAATTCACCCTGATTGCGTTCATGGGAAGCCATTTCTGTATGTGAAATTGTGCATAGTTCACAATTGCACATGCAAAAGTCGTTTGGCGATAGTGCAAGTGTACTTTTTTCTATCCGCTCAGAAGATATTTTTCCATGTGGAAAAGCCCTTTTCCTTCCACCTAACCAATTTTAGTACCCTGATAAGACAAAATCTCAGAGTTCAAATGGGTAATAGAATAGTTTGTTTTTTCATACATATTTAGGTCAAGCATTCAAGACCTCTTGTATATACTTTAATATATACTTATATGTGTATGTACTTTGTGGGCTCTGGAGATCAGCCCTAGGATTGTCTGCTTCCGCTTAGGGTCTTTTTTTTGTGTTCAACTGCCTCTATTTAACTGTCTTGATAGAAAACGACCAGTAGAGGTCAGTAAAATACCAGAATTGCTTTCTGCTTGTTCAACTGCCTCTATTTAACTGTCTTGATAGAAAACGACCAGAAGAGGTCAGTAAAATACCAGAATTACTTTCTGCTGAGGGACTATCTTTTTTTAATTTTTCCGGCAATTGCCTCTATTTAACTTTCTTGATAGAAAACTACCAGCAGAGGTCAGTAAAATACCAGAATCACTTTAGCATTCTCTAGATTCCAGTCCATAGAAATTGTCTTCCACGACCACCCGTAGACAATAATATTTTATTCAAATCTTGTATTTTGAGTGATATGACCATCGAAGGCCCTGATTTTATATTAAAAACAGAGCTTTGGACTATACCATTTCCTGCTGAAAGGCAATATTTCTCTCCATGTGTTCCCATACCTGGCGTGTCACGCAGTTTGCTGCTTACTTTCCCTCCATGTTAAAGAACAGTAGATGTTTCAGCACCCAGGCTAATGTGCTGCATAGCTAAATACATATAAGGTCCCAAAGGCGAGACCGATTGCATTGCAAATGCTTGTTTTATTGGCATTTTCACTTTTACACAACAGCAGTATGTACATTGAGATTGTATATCACATATTACACAGCTTATATAGTATAACTTATATGTTGGATCCTGCCTTTTACGCTGTATTGTTTATTCCCTTCACTTCCGTTCAGTTGTTTTACCTGTGCTGTATACTGTAAGTAGTTATTGCTATAAAGAAAGTAAGCGGTGCATTTCTTTCCACGGATTTAAAAATGCCTGTTAAGTTCGGAGTTTTATTATAGAATTATTCAACCACAAGAGGTTTATGGTAAGGAGTCCAACAAAACAAAGATAATAAAAAAAAGGAAATTAAAAAAAAAAAAAAAGAAAGAAAAAAATGAAGGAATATTAAACTTGGAATCTCACTCTGCAGGCAAAGGGTGTTGTAAGAACTTCCTTACGGAGTAATTAGGGGAGTTGTTTTTTAACCGTCTGAAGGGGTCATTCCCATCTATTGCTCTCAGCGTGTGTTGTTGCTTAAGGGGGAGGGGCAGCATCTTCTTATACCGTTCCATGGGTTATGTCTACCAGAGTTTAACCCTGCATTCTTTCAGCTTAGCTGCTAATAATTAGGCCTACTCTTCTGCTTCCACTTCCCCACTCCCCTCCTCGTCACTATCTGTCTGTACTGGATTTTCACAGCCTGTTAGCAGTTCCTTCCATTGGTCCGCTATGGGACGTTGCCTTAGTCCCTTTGCTTCTTCTCTCAGCAAGGCTCTGCTCTCTGCCCCTGCCCAACTGGTTACATCCCTTTTCCAGACATCTATCCGTGGTCCTGCATTGGATTTCCAGGACATTGCTATCCGCCTTTTTGCTAAGGCCATAGCCAAATCTATAAACCTGTTCCAGACTTTCTGCTTTGGCGGGCGAGGGAGGAGTCCTAGTAAGCATACCTCCATGGAGGAGTCCAGCTGTCGCCCTAATGTAGAGTTTTGTTGTAATGTTACTTTGTTCCAGAACGGGCGCAATACCGTGCAAGCCCAAACCATATGTATAAAATCTGCATCCTCATGGGTACATCTCGGGCATTTACGTGTATCCCCTCAAATGTAATGTTGAGGCGGTGGGGGGTCATATAGGTCTTATGTTTGAAATTAAACTGTATGTATTTCAGTCGAATCTCTGACAGAATATCGACGACCAGAATATCGACGACAAAAATATCGGACCCGAAATATCGATGTCCAGAATATCGAAGTCCTATCTACATAATGGTAAGTACAAAAATATCGATAAAAAAATATCATTGTTAAAAATATCGTTTTTTTTTAATAGTTAAAAAATAATGTAATATAAATTAAATAATACATGTAATTAAAATAAACATTGTTAAAATTATTAGAAAATGTTTAAAATTATAATTAATACATATAATGTAAAAATAAATTAAACATAGATATATATATAAAATATAATATATATATTTACTTAATAATATTAATAAATAATTATTTAATAAATTATATTTTGTTACAAACATATTAAAAAATATAAATACATATATATACACATACACCAATAACATAAAAATAAAATATATATATAATAAATTAAAATATTACAATATTCAAAGTAGTGCGCTCCTTAACATCCACTAACCATGAAATGAACAACCAGTCTTCCTCCAAAGAAAGATGTAATCAGATGGCGAAATATTTTAAAAACAAGGTGGAAATACTATATGATAACCTGCAACAAAGCAGAAACACCACGATAGTTGATACTCACTGCAACATTGACGAAAATCTGAGAATTAAAACAGGAGTGGGACTAGATCATTTCGCTAATTTACGTGAAGAGGACCTGACCTCAATTCTGCAAATGATTAAAGCTGGCTCTCCCCAAGATCCGAATACACCAGACATTTTGTTACAGGCCGGCACAAAAACAAAATCAACCACAGCAGCTCTGGTGTCGCTCACTCTGTCCCAAGGCCTGATCCCCAAATCATGGAAACACGCGATTATACGGCCATTGCTAAAGAAACCACAGCTGGATCCAGCTGAGCCTGGAAACTACAGACCCATTTCACTTTTACCACTGCTAGGCAAAATAGCCGACAAAACTGTGAATCAGACCCTGTCCCAATATCTAGAAGAAAATCAAATGCTACACAATACACAAATGGGATTCCGACCCCAACATAGCACGGAGTCAGCTTTGTTGGTGGTGACTGAGGAACTAAAGAGAGTTCTAGACCAGGGGTGCACAGCGGCTATCCTGCTCCTAGATCTCAGCGCCGCATTTGATATGGTGGACCATTGCACACTGATCCGTAGGTTAAAGGAAGCAGGTATCACAGGCACTGCGATAAAGTGGCTGACCTCATTCTTGGAAGACAGGTCCTTCCAACTGTTGGAAGGGGAGCATCTATCCGATACTCTCCAAATATCGTGCGGGGTCCCACAGGGTTCCGCACTACGCCCCACACTTTTCAATTTGTACATGCAACCACTGGCAGAGATAGTACAAGAATTTGGTCTATCCATAGTATCGTACGCTGACGATACACAACGAGTACTATCAGTGACGAACGGCCCCCATTCCTTACACAACAACTTGGGACCATGCATGACACGAATAGCAGATTGGATGTGTAAGTGCTACCTAAAACTTAATGGGGATAAAACGGAGCTTATGTTCCTGGGAAACAAAACAGTCCCCAGAAATACCATCAGCTGGCCGACCCACATGGGAGAACCCCCAACCCCTAAAACCTCTATTAAAAACCTGGGAATCTGGCTAGGCAAAAGTCTAAGTATGGAGACCCAAGCAAGGAAACTTTCAGGCAAATGCTTCAGATTACTTTGTATGCTCCGAAAAAGTCTCCCTATCATACCTGATCAATCCCGCAGAACTGTGGTCCAAGCATTAATTATGTCACAGGTGGATTACGGGAACTCTTTGTATCTTGGCGCACCCAAATACGTCATAAATCGGCTGCAGGTAGTACAGAATGCCGCAGCAAGGACTTTGCTCCAAATCCCGAGACAGCAGTCAGCCAGGGCAGCCCTGAAGACATTACATTGGCTCCCAGTCCAGGCTAGGATCAAATTTAAGGCAGTATGTATCGCCCACAGAGCCATGAATGATAGAGGACCTGCCTTAATAAAAAAACTGGTCGCTCACTATATCCCAAGCAGGAACCTAAGATCCTCAGCAGAGCTTCTCATGCAACAGGGCAGAATAAAAAGAGCCAGATGGGGAGGGAGATCTTTCATGCACCTGGTTCCCAACATTTGGAACACACTGCCCAGGGATGTACGCATGCTAACTAACGAACTAGCCTTCAGGAAGAGACTCAAAACATGGCTCTTTCCTTAAACTCTCGCCTTAGGTTTGTCAGATCAGGATCGCTGTTGTTATGTTTTTCCTAGCGCTGGGAAGCCCATGGGCAGCTACGCGCTTTACAAATCCATAAACATAAACATATTTTTAATTTTTTTAAAATACATTTTACACTACATTAACTTAAACAGTAAAGAAAATATTGGATAGCGGAGAGGATAAAATTACTATTCCCACTCCAGAGAGTGCAACAGGTGGGAAAGTGTTGGATAGCGTAGGAATAAAAATTACTATTCCCACTCCAGTGAGTGCAAAAGTTGGGAAAATGTTGGATAGCGGAGGGTTAAAAATTACTATTCCCACTCCAGTGAGTGCAATAGTAGGGAAACTATTGGATAGCGTAGGAGTAAAAATTACTATTCCCACTCCAGTGAGTGCAACAGTAGGGAAAGTGTTGGATAGCGGAGGAGTAAAAATTACTATTCCCACTCCAGTGAGTGCAACAGTAAGGAAAGTGTTGGATAGCGTAGGGGTAAAAATTACTATTCCCACTCCAATGAGTGCAACAGTAGGGAAAGTGTTGGATAGCGTAGAAGTAAAAATTACTATTCCCACTACAGTGAGTGCAACAGTAAGGAAAGTGTTGGATAGCGTAGGGGTAAAAATTACTATTCCCACTTCAATGAATGCAACAGTAGGGAAAGTGTTGGATAGCGTAGGGGTAAAATTATTATTCCCAATCCAATGAATGCAACAGTAGGGAAAGTGTTGGATAGCGTAGGGGTAAAAATTACTATTCCCACTCCAGTGAGTGCAACAGTAGGGAAAGTGTAGGATAGCGTAGGGGTAAAAATTAGTATTCTCACTCCAGTGAGTGCAACAGTAGGGAAAGTGTTGGATAGCGTAGGGGTAAAAATTACTATTCCCACTCCAATGAATGCAACAGTAGGGAAAGTGTTGGATAGCGTAGGGGTAAAAATTACTATTCCCACTCCAGTGAGTGCAACAGTAAGGAAAGTGTTGGATAGTGCAGGGGTAAAAATTACTATTCCCACTCCAGTGAGTGCAACAGTAGGGAAAGTGTAGGATAGCGTAGGGGTCAAAATTAGTATTCCCACTCCAGTGAGTGCAACAGTAGGGAAAGTGTTGGATAGCGTAGGAGTAAAAATTACTATTCCCACTCCAGTGAGTGCAACAGTAGGGAAAGTGTTGGATAGCGTAGGGGTAAAAATTACTATTCCCAATCCAGTGAGTGCAACAGTAGGGAAAGTGTTGGATAGCGTAGGGGTAAAACTTACTATTCCCACTCCAGTGAGTGCAACAGTAGGGAAAGTGTTGGATAGCAAAGGGTTAAAATTAATAATTTCAAAAATTTAAATAAAAATAAAAAAATAGCAACTACAATACAAACATTGTTAATAACACCAAAAAAAAAAATATTACAAAATTCCAAAAGATACAAAAATAATTAAATATTAAAAAATACTAAAAATTAAAAACAAACATAAATTTATAAAAGTTTTAAAACAACATTTTACAAACAACTATCTTTACAAATACATAATTATAATCCAAAAAATATTTAATAATTTATAAATAAATTACTTCACACCATATTCCACTATAAACGCACAAAGAACTCATACAAATGTGACAGAATTAACATATTTACCAATTAAATATTTATACTTTTCAAACAATTAATAATTAAATATAATTAAATAAATTACCACAAACAACACTATAAAATAGAAATATAAAATAAATACTAATAAATAAAAAATATTAATTACTTTATTTTAATTAAATTACTTCCCACCCTATTCCCCTATAAACCCACAACCCACTCCTAAAAATAAAATATATTTTAATTATCAATTAATCAATTTATAAAAATTAATAACCAATTAATAAGTAATTAATAATAAATTAATTATAAATACTAATAAATAAACAATAAAAATTACTTTATTATAATTAAATTACTTCCCACCCTATTCCCCTATAAACCCACAACCCGCTCCTAAAAATAAAATATATTTCAATTATCAATTTATAAAAATTAATAACCAATTAATAAGTAATTAATAATAAATTAATTATAAATACTAATAAATAAACATGAAAAATTACTTAATTATAATTAAATTACTTCCCACCCTATTCCCCTATAAACCCACAACCGGCTCCTAAAATAAATAACTCAATTATTACAATTAATAATTAATCTATTAATAAAAATGATTAACCAATTAATAATTAATTATTAATGAATTAATTATAAATAGTAATAAATTAAACTTAATAATTACTTTATTATAACTAAATTACTTCCCACCCTATTCCCCTATAAACCCACAACCCGCTACAGAACTAAAATACGCAAAAATTAATTAACATAAAATTATTTATTGCTAAAAATTGAACACATATATTAAAAAAAATTGCTATACTTATACAAAAAAATGACATCACATACTTTTAACAAACATACTAAAATACAGAACACTAATATAAATATCGATATTATTAACAACGATATTTTTACAAACGATATTACTGTCTTCGATATAAAAAAAACCAATATTTCTTACCTTACTGTCGATATTCGGTACCACGATATTCTTGATGTCGATATTCTTGTACCTCGATATTTAAAACTCGATATTCTTGTGGGTCGAAAAAAAAACCTCAATATTCTGTCTGTTTACCATTTCAGTCTAGTGTTGCGTGATACCCTCTTAGGAAAGGCCAGAACTTTGCCCCATTCCCAATCTGTAACCTCTCTGCTGAGGACTTGTTCCCAACTGCCTCTGAGCCTACTCAGTGGCGTGAGGGATGCCTCCTCTAGGGCTGCATAAAACCACTTCACCTGGTGACCAGCCGTTCCTAGCGCAAGCAGCGCATACAACACTTTATGCATCACCGGCTCTTCCCTGCCTCCCCCCCACAGTGTCCCAAATGTACAAACTAGTGCCACATATTGCAGGAACTGCCCTGGTGGGAGACCGTTATTTTCCACTAGTTACTCAATTGGAATTATTACACTGTCCTGGTAACAGTCTCCCACTGTCTCTAGTCCAGCTTCAGTCCAAGACAGCATTTGTTCGGGTGTGAATATCGAGCGCAGGACTCCATGGGCAGACCGACCAGTGGAATCACCGGGGCATAATAGGGGGTCGCAGTCTGCTTTGGTCCGCTTCGTTTCCAGCTTTGTAAAGCCGTGGTCTGTAGAAGTGTCCCATATGGGGTCACCACCGTGGGGTCAAGCAATTTAGCTAATAGTAGGGTAGGGCGGGTATTAGGCTCGGCTAAATATGTTCCCTCTGAATTTACTCCCTCTAACCATTGTAGCTGTGAGGCCAGCTGGTAGAGCTCGAAGTTCGGTACCCCAGGCCTTCCTCCAGAGCAGGACATTGCAGTATTTTCAGGGAGCCCCTCCGGCGCCCATCCCCCCAGATAAGATCTCTCACTAAGGAATCTAGCCGTCTGAACCTGCCCGCTGGCATCATGGTTGGGAGATTAACGAAGAAATACAATAGACGGGTAGCATAACCATTTTGGTCAGTGAAATCCTGGCCATTATGGGCAATCTCAGAGAGCTCCAGAAAGTTACACTGGACCTTAGTGATTGTAAGGCTCTGTCAAGATTTCCCTCTCTCAGGTCATCTAAGGAATGAAATACCTGAATTCCCAGGTATTTAAAGGTGTTGGGCACCTAGTTTAGGCCTGCAGGTATCTCTGGGGGCCTGAGGAGTACTCCTGCCACAGGGAACAGGTAGGTTTTACTCTAGTTAACCCGCAGCCCTGACACAAATCAAATTGCCCAATAAGGGCCATGGCTGTTTGTGAGCCAGCCACGGCATACTTCAGATATATATATATCTACATAGAGGGAAATGGTATACTTGCGCCTATCTATCGTGAGCCCCAACCCATCCCCTCCCTGCCAAAACAGTGTAGCCAATGGCTCTATTGCCGAAGCAAATAGTAGAGGTAACAGGGGGCATCCCTGTCGGGTACCCCGAGCTGAGATCGTTATACCTGTCTTAACCTTTGCCGTGGGGCGCATATACAGGATTTGTACCCATCTATTCCATCCCTCCCCAAGTCCCATATGCAACATGGTCTCAAATAGAAAGTTCCAGCTTACTGTATCAAAGGCTTTTTCTAAATCAATGGATAGGATAGCCGCATGTGTTAATGAACTCGCCTCTGGGTGATACAGTACAGAGTAGAGCCTCTGTAGGCTGAAGGAGGTGTTCCAGGCCGGGATAAACCCATTTTGGTCTGTATGAATAAGGGTTAGCACGAAGGGGAGCAGCCTCAGTGCCAGGACCTTGCTAAGAATCTTAAAATCCATATTAAGCATGGATAGGGGTCTATAGACCCCTACCCAAGCTCCAGAGGTTGTCGTTTTAGGGAGTGGGATCACAAGTGCATTTTGTGTGAGTCCGGGAGGTGTCCAACTCTCAGAGATTCAGCGTAAAGGGTTACCAGACGGGGTGCCAGCTTCGAGGCATATGTTGCGTAAAATTCAGCGGAGAGGCTGTCGGGTTCTGGTGTTTTGCCGGAGGCCATGGCAATTATAGCCTGGTGGATCTCTTGTAATGTCACTGGGCCTTCCAGTGTTACCTGTGCTTGTCTGTCCAGGCTGGCAAGCTGTAGTGGTGCCAGGAAGCCTCTGATTTCTTCCAACCTAGCTTATGGGGGAGCCCTATATAATGTCTCATAGTATTCCCGGAAAAGAGCATTTATTGCTTCTGGCTAGTGTATAGGGGTACCTGTAGCTGAGCTAATATGCGTCATCAGGGTCCCACGCATTTCTGGCTGGATTAGCCATGCCAAGAGACAACCCACCTTACCCTCTTCTTCCTGCACTTTACTGAGGTGGCCCCTAAAGTCATGGCATCTTAGTCATTCTAAGGTCTCGTTGTATTGTGTTTTCAGTGTCTGGGCAGCAATGTCCATACCCTGGAGATTGTCTAGTTTGGACAATTGCCCTTCCAGTTCATCCAGTTCCCTATAAAGTACCCTCCGCACCCCTACCGACTGTCCTATACAGTGACCCCTAATTACCACCTTGAATGCCTCCCTTTCCGTCAACCGCGTGGATGCTGTGTGTGTTAGTAGCGAAGAAGGCGTCGATGCAGTTGCCCAGGGATTCCCTAAAGGGGACATCTTCCAGTATTACGGGGTTAAGTTTCCATAATGTATCGGTGGGCGCGTTTCCGAGGGCTGATATATCATAAGCAGTGGGCTGTGATCTGAAAAGGTGTGCCCCAAGTATTCAGTGCGTGTTATGGACCCACTAAGACCTGGGGAACACAGAAAGGCACCCAACCTTGTATGCAGTTGATATATTGGGGAGAAAAAAGAATATTCTTTATCTGTTGCATGTTGCACTCTCCAAATTTCTTCTAGATCCCAATGCTTGTTCCAGTCTCTGAACCCTAACGCTGTGTGGTGGGTCTGTGCCCCTGTGCCCCTGGGAGCGGCGGGTGTGAGCGCTCTAATGCCGTACCGGCTATACAATTGAAATCTCCCCCAGTACCAGAGTTCCCTCCATGAGGCCAGCCAGGTGGGCCGAGAGGCTATGCAGAAATGACATCTGATCCTTTGGGACACTTCTAGGGGTACTCCTGACCGCACCCAGATTAGAACGCCCCTAGCATAGGCCGAGTAGCTGGTCGCATATATGTGCCCTCTCCATCTCCTACGCAGTTTCTCTATCTCCCCCTGGTGAAGATGCATTTCCTGTAACAGGACAACCTGAATACCCCGCCACTTCAGGTAATTATGTATGTTATACCTCTTATTCATTGAGCCCAATCCTTTAATATTCCATGTTAGGAACGTAAGTGTATGAGGCGATGATGTCATAATTAGCAAAATTGTTCAAGGCTCCCCCAGAATTCTTGACCCCCTCTGAGGCCCTCCCCGACAATATACATTTCCCCCCTCCCCTGCAGTGAGTAGCAAGTAAACTAAAAAACAATTTTACAAAAATCCCAATTCCCCAACCCCAGAGCAGTCCGGCAACGGCCAGCCAACCAAACCATAGCCAAACTTCCAAAGTTCGCAGCAGGCTCAAACCCATCCAGGATTTGGCCCGTCTATGGGGTGTGGCTACTATTGAAAGAGTTCAGGTTGCAATCCCATCAGCCTGATTCTTGATCCGGCCCCAGCCGGCCCGTGAGCAACTCGGCGGCACACCATCTGGCCCAGGAGGGCCTGAGCATTGCATTACCATGCGCACCTTAAATAATATCATCTGTGGACCTTGAAGTTATATTGGGTAAGATCACACTGCTTCCCTGGGATGTGTCTGAGTCTGATCCCCTAGTTCCTTTCACAGAGCAGAGACCAGCCTCGGAGAGGGTACCTGTATCTTGTGCAATCTCAGCCACCGCCTTGAGGACCGCAGCTCTCTCCTTCTCGGTCTGAGAAGGGTTAGGCTTCCCCAGGGCACCTCGTCCGGTGCGTCTTGTGAGCCTCTTCCTAGGCCCTCTCACCCGGTGTGGCCCAGATGGACCTTGTCTTGCAGAAGGTCCCTTTGTTTTATAACTTTCAAGCCATTCCCACATCGTCTTGGGATCCTCGCAGAAGTGTGTTTTTCCATCTAACATTATGCGGAGGCGTGCGGGGAACATTAAAGAATATTGTAGACCCTCCTCTCTCAGAACCCTTTTGACTTCCAGGAAGGAGGCGCGTTTCCTCTGAACTTCTAAGGTATAATCTGGGAATATGGAGACTTACAGTTTTCTACTGTGAATGGACCAACCAATCTTGCCTTGCTCAGTAGCACATCTCTATCTTTATAATGTAGGAGCCAGGCTACAACCGGGCGTGGTGGATGGACCGGTGCGGGCGCGTTGGCCAGCACCCGGTGGGTTCTTTCGAGGGTATTAAAGGGTGACAGACCATCAGGCGCGACCACTGTTTGGAGCCAGGGTTCAAAGTAAGCTATCATATCTCTGCCCTCCACTCCTTCAGGCAGACCCACCACCCGGATATTGTTTCTCCTGTTGCGACCCTCTACATCTTCAGCCCTGTGTTCCAGCGTACTAACCCTGTCATAAAGGTCCGTTACTCGGAGTGACATCGCTTGTTGTGCGGGGTTCAGTTCGGCTAATGTGGACTCCATTGTTTTAACTCTTTCCGATAGCTTGTGGTGTTCTGCTCTGAGGAGCCCCAAACCCACTGATACAGTACTGATGTCCTGGTGTAGTGTGGCTTTAGTGTCAGCTATTGCTTCCAGGATTTTGGCCAATTGTTGCTGTACAGGATCATTAGCAACCAAGGTGTTCGAAGCTCCCTGAGCGTGCTCCTGAGAATCCTCCTCCTGGTCCTGGGGTCCCCCATCGTTTTCGTTCTGGGCTTGCCCATGCTCTCTCTTGGGTCTGTTCCTATTCTTGTCGCCACTTTAGTCACCTCTCCTCGCTGCATGATTAGGGAGGTCTCCTGCAACCTCCTATTCCTATGCGTCGGCTTTGCTTCCCCAGCTGTCACCCCTATGGGTAATTATGCAGTAGCTCCGACAGCCCGGCATGCTCAGCACGTAGTTCAAGGCTCACATCCAACCATGAGAGGGGGGAAAGGAAAATGAGAGAGATTGCCCACAATTCTCCTTGTAGGTCTGGTACCCCCTCCACTCCCGGCAGGCTCGGCTGTAACTGTGCGAGTACTGTCCAGGACGGGGTATATCCCTACCAACTCACAGCCAGTGGAGCCGAGAGTCTGTGGCCTCCAGTCACCAGAAATGTCTCAGGTGGGCATCGTTGACTAGGTGAGTCACCACTGGCCCCTTTCCCCTCTGAGAGTCAGGCGCCCTGGTATCATGAGTCCCACTCGCCACTCACAATCCGGAAGGGGGGGGCAATAGGTGTAGGGCTCCAAGCACCGTCTTTAGGCCCTGTGCCCCAGGCTCCAATGACCTACAACCCAGTCCGGCCTAGTCTCGCTCCTCTTGTCTCAGTTGCCACCCACAACAATCAGGGACAAGGCCTTTTATGGATTTAGGCTGTTCATGATATATGGGGATCTCCTCAACGTTCACTGAGCCCCGACCCAGGCCCCGTGCCTCTACCATTAGTCCAGCCGCGCACCCCCACTCACCATGTCTTTCCCGCGGCATCGGGCTCCGCAAGGTTCATGCACTGAGGAACGCTGCCAAGACACCACGACAGCCACGGGTACCGCCCAACTCCGTTCTGGATTTGGCCGCTGCTCAGGCCCGGCTTCTGCAGTGTGCTCCGCAATGTGGCCATTAGGAGTCACTCTGCCCCCAGCTGGACCATGGGGGCCACCGCTCCTCCGCGATGTCTGCGGCTCCCTCTCTGGCTTCAGGCCCACGAGGTCCACTCCACTGCAGTCAGTTTGAGGCCTCCGCAGCGGGTACCTCGGGCACCGTCCCCTCTGCCAAAAAACCACAGAAGATAGCGGCGCAGTCCCACCCTCACGGGGCCGCGGGGCTGGCACACAAAATCAAGACACTGGTGCGGTCCTAGGGGAGCTCTGGCCCAGCGCCGTGGGGCAGCTTAGACCTTCCAGGATTCCCTCGCAGACGAGTGCGGCGCCGCCATTTTCAGGTTGAGGGGCCGGCCGTCACTCCAGTAATTGCCAGACCAGCCACCTCCTCCTTGTCCGAGCGGTCGACCCCAGTCCTCCACAGCATCACCAATGCCAATGCCACTGGGTGCCCCCACCACCAACCAGGGCCAGTTGTATCACTGGAATCTCAGGATAAATATTAGGCAGACGCGGAGCTAGGGGTTCATGCATCCGCCATTGTTGGCTAACAACGGTAATAGAATAGTTTGTTAATGGATACAAACACGTCATTTTTTGGGTGTGAGCAAACACTCAGAGGGCCTGATTCACAAAGGTAAACTTACACTTTTGTGTAAGTTTATGATTTTTTGGTATTCATAAAGTGAAGACACCGCACTCGTAAAGATACTACTCATTAATCCCTTTGTGAATACCAAACAATTGTAAACTTACACAAAAGTGTAAGGCTACCTTTGCGAAGCAGGCCCAATGGAATCCCTGTCTTTGAATGCACGCTCCTCACTTTACTCTGAAGTAACCTTAAAACATACTTGGATAATATAAAATGCAGAAAATTGATTTCACAAGTGCACATTCACCATTTATGAACTGCAGAAGCACATTTGCACTTATTCAACTCACTCATGCAAATGTTTATGTGAGTTGGACCCCATAAGACCATTCAGTGTGAGATGCGCTCCATACAAATATCATTATTAGTAGGTTTTTTTTCAGTCTTTATTGGCGGCCCGAAGCCATAACAAGACAAAGAAACACAGGAAACGTATACAAATAATAACTCAAAATGAATCTTGTAACTTAGAAAAGGAAATGTCATTAACAAAATAAATCATGGTAACACACTCTCCAACCCCTACTGAGCCTTGTGAGTAATCACCCCAGCAGACCAAATAGAAGATGGTACTGAATATTAGAACATTGGAATGTTGAGCACTCCATTGTAAACAATGGAGTGCTCCGGGCTTCTACTGGCCAGTTGAAGCCCGGAAAGCAACATTCCAATGTTGTTTTCCTTTCACAGCTGCTGCTGTGAACAAAGGCCTCTTGGAGCCCAAGGGGATTTAAACCCCCTCAGGCTCCGAGGGGCCTTTGTTTTTATTAATTAAAACATTCTGCCCTCTAGGGGCGGAATGTTCTGATAGCCTTAGAGCCCTCCTAGCAGGCACTACCGGCCATTAAAGGCCCGCTCCCTTGTTAAAGCCCCTTGCCTTCGGCTCGGTCCTTTAATGGCCAGTAGAGCCCGCTAGGTCGGGCACTAAGGCTATATTAGAACATTGGAATATTGAGCGTTCCATTGAAGATAATGGAGTGGTTCTGGGCTAATAATGGCTGGTAGAAGCCCAGAGCTCCAACATTCCAATGTTTGTCTTCAGGTTTTTCCTTTTAAATTTAGAGCATTCTACTCTTAGTGGATGGAATGTTCTAATAGCCTTATAGTTCGTAGCCAAGGGCTAAACCTATTTTTAAACGCCCTCACCCTCGTTATAGGTGAGGTTCAGGGCCTTTAACAACCAGTATAGCTTTCGGCAGCGGCTATAAGTATATAATATGTGAGTGCTATATCAGTCCTGTAACACAAGTCTACAGGACCATCGGGAAATTCTTAAAGGCATCAATCACTTTCTTTGGGTACGGTAAGATCTAGTGCAGAAAAGCATAGGATGCAAGATTGTTTCTGTCACCCTCTAAGGTAATATCACAAAGACTTCCTTAACCACAGAAGGACTCCACTTGGAGATAAAGTCACATGTCAGCAATGTACCATGCCTAAACCTAAGATGTAAACCACGCAGAGCTTCAGGGGGAATGAAATCAAGGTATGGGTCAAGGCGTTCATTTTCCTTGGAGTCAGGGAGTCGTATTTAATGTCTCGGAGGGTTTTCATGCATTTAGTATTCAAATTCTTCTCCTTAATCATCCCAAGTGTGTATGCATTTATGAATGAAGGATTAACCCAAACTCCTTGAAACCTAGTTTCTTAAGAGTACCTCTGATATGTGATAGCCTTCGAGTTTTGGTTGCATCTGCAGAGGGTGCAGCCTCTGGAATTATCCTAAGATGGGTGGCTGCCGGGGTTGGTACGCGGTATAAGTCAATATAAAAGTGAGTACAGTGTGCTTATGTCTGTAAAATTATTGATGCCAAGCTGTAATTACAAGGGCACCTAAGGAGCACCAGGCTCCAATCACAAAAACAAACTCAAAAGCTATTTTTTTTTTAACAATTACAACATGCATATTTCACCAGCTCTGCACCAGCAGTTGTTGCCCCTACAGCCTTCATTTGATAATCTTCCAAAACGGTACTTAAGGCCTGACAACCCATCCCTTGAGTTTGTCTTAATTTGCACTCAGCTTTATCTCTATGCTCTTACCTGGTTAACTTAATATCAAAATGAATACCTGTGTAGTCACAATCAGTCATGCGGTCTAAGAGGTGGTTGTTAGTCGTGAATCCTCTCCTAGGAGGGGACCCTGGCTTCAAAATCATGCAGCTTATTTCAAGGACATTATTAGTCAGCTGCCTTAGAGGGCAATAATTGGCAGGGCCCTACAGGAGATGGTGCAAAGATGACTCCATCAATGCAGGTTGGACTGTATCATCCTCAAACAGTATTGGGATTTTCTCATTACTCCTTAGGGCTGTCAATCTTTACCTTCTACCACAACATCAATTAGGACTATACTGAACAGCATGGGGGATGTTATTCAGTGGCGCACTCGTGTCAGGATCGGAAACGCACTGTGCACCCTCTATACATTTCAGATTTCCATTTACCAGACCTTCTACTATGGGCAGGGGGAATTTCCACATCTGCTGTGCTACCATAATTTGTTGTGTCTCTAGGTTAAATGACCGAGGATCAGCAGTGGATATTAAGGGACAGTGGTCACTTTCCATCCGCGGCTCCACTGCCATATCCACAACAATGTCCCTAGCTTCAGTATTGACCAAACTATAATCAAAGCTGCTCGCCCTTTGACTTGATCTGAAGTCCTTTTTCACTCGGGCATCAGAGAACGTGCGACCAGTTAAAAGCGTAAACCACAACTTGGCATCATTGGCAAATAGCTCTTTCCCCGCCTGCTGTTTCTACATCACCTCCGGTGTTGGACCAGAAATCTCCCATGCAAGGTCCTCTTCCACCAGCTCACTGCACATCACATTTCTAATAGGGGAAACATTGACGTCACTACACCTTAATATAATGTGCCTGGAGGGGTCATCAGTACTATGGGGCCGATTCCGGTGCCAGTCCGTCCAAAATCGGTTGGGAACTGGAACCCAACGACCTCCTGTCGTCAGTTCCAGCCTGCAAGTAGGAAACGACCGAACCCTGTTCGGTCGCAATCTTATTCTTTACAATGGGAGCATGCATTCCAAACGGAATGCATGCTCTCATTGCAAAGAGCAGAGGTGCAGTTCATCCCTGCACCTGGTGGCAGGCACCTCAAGGTGCCTGCCACCAGATGTAGGGATCAACAGGGGGCACCTAGGCCACCATTCAGAGGTCTTGTACCGATGGGGGCCCGGCTGGGGGCCCCCAAAGCAGGATTCTGACAGCCTTTCTGTGTCGGAAAGGCTGGCACAGAAAGGCTGTGGGAATCTTCCATCGGAATCCCTCGGCCGAGAAGAGCCGCCCGATGGATTGATGGAGGATTTCCAAATGGCAGCCGGGCTCTCTGAGCCCTTCGCAAGCCATTCGGAAATCCGGTTTGGATTCCTTTCTGACCGACCCCATCAAAATGCGTCGGTCGGAAAGGAATCCGAACAGCCGATTCCGATGCGGTCGGAACCACCGCATCGGAATCTGCCCCCAAGTAGTTATTCGTAGTAATGATATTGTTAAGAATACTAATGCTGAAAATAAGACAGATAATACTAATATTGGTACTATGACTAATAATACTAGTAATAGTCATAGTAATACTCTAAAAAATAATATATTATGTCTCATGGAATTGTAATTTTTCAGTTACAATGAGGTATTTTTGCCTTCTCTTTTTGGGCAGCTTCCTCCACCTTTACATGACCACTTAAAACGGAGAGTGATCGAGAGGTACAAGAAGTCTCTGTTCAGCCTGCAGAGTAATCCCTTCAACCTGAAGTTAGAAATTAACAAGGTATGGCATTAACAGGAAATAGTGTTCTGCATCATAGGATCTTCATTGATAGTCATAAATGCTACATGATTCTGCAAGCAAGTCAAAATGATTTCCTGATCATTAAAAAGTGATTTTTGAGGCTTTAATTCCTCAGTGTGTTCAGAGATCCTTCTCAGACGAGCTGGAAACGAGAACTGGCTGTGGGATGCAAGCTGCCAGTGCAAGGTATTGTGGGAAGGGCTGCCTACCAGGCTCTTAAAGACACTGTCTCCTTTTTAAACTTTGCCTGCAATGTACGCCTATCTGACTACTTTTTTACCTTCATGTACATTCTATGGAGAAATGGCCATGCGTTTTAGACGCTGCAATGCAGTCCTCCTCCGATATCCTACTGCCTTTTATGCACATTCACGAAGAAGGAAGGCATCTGGTAGGCTTCCATTGCAAGCTCCTTTTACTACATCCATGGGCAGAGATGTTCATGCTGCTGCTTTCCATGGAAGAAACGAAATAGAAAGGAGTTCCGGGGGCCACGAAACATGGCAGAGAATATTCTAGAGTTTATGACTCTAATGAAGACACTTATTATACGGAAATAGGACTACAGGTAAGCAACTTTTTCTTTTAATGTCTCACAGCCGCCAAATATTTATGTTTTAGCAGACCCAGTAAAGAAATACTCTCTTTTGAATTTTTGAATGTACCGTCTATTACTACACTCAGAAAGCTCGGAGGGGAGCACCAATGCAACATTTAAAATAATAAGGGGGTCAACAAGACATCATCAAAAATGTGATCTCTGCCCACTTTGCGCACCCCTGCCTCATTTCAAGTGCTGAGCTTTCCCTGATGGAGGAGCCGCCATTGGATCTGCTGTCAAGAAAACCCATTTGGCACCCTAAACTATGGTGGAAAATATCACTGGAATGGCCTCCCCGTAGGGTGCACGGCATGATGGTCCTGAGCAGGATAAATGCTAGGAGAAGACACCCATTGCTCCAAGGGCATTGATTGTTTATTTTCTGAAGGAAGAACCCTGTTTTGGGGGTCTGTCTTTGGAAGACTAAAATGGTGCTGATTAGTCCACCATGGAACCGTTGCATGACAGAATTCCTTTCACTCTTCTTTCAGCACACTACCTCATGCCAGGCAGCTTGGAGCACCCTAGCAATTGGCGGCTTACCGGACATACGTTAAATGATAATCGTAATGCAGTGTTGGGATAGGGGGACAGACTATGGAAACTGTTTGGGTGCTGAGATGCAAATGCACAAAGGTTTATGAGAGTACTCTTAGAAAACTACAACAGTCACAACTCCTTGTGAAATCCCTAATTACTTCCTAATAAAGGCAGTTCTGAATGTCTTATTGTATATAGTCAGCAGCTGACTATATACAATAAGACATACAATACAATAAGACAATAAGCCTTTGCATGAAGGCTATTGAACCTTATTTTTCTTTCTCCCCAGGTAGAATACGTTTAGCTATGAAGAAACTGCTATCAGTGCATCCCTTTGGGGAGCACAAATTTATGTTCTATGAATTTTGAAAAATATATTTAAACTCATAACCTAAGACTTTATTTTCCATATATGTAAAACTTACATGTGCAGGCCGCTTAGTAAATAGGGCGATCATTATGTACATCTGATAGAGACATGTAGCCGCAGATTCCTTAGTTTAGAATCCTCCCCAGGTGCGAGACTAGATCTGGAAATTTTTTCCATAGCATGTCTGCGTGTCGGAAGAGGGTGTCGCACAACTCCGTATCTATGTCATCCACCTAATGTGATGTTAACAGAGTCTATATAACCCCCTCGCCAATGCCAGTTTCTTCTTTTCCACACTTGCAACGCTGATCCGGAGCGGTTAGGGGGCCATTTTTCAGCCCCTCTCAACAGTTTGTTGAGGAAACTGTGCTTTTTTAGGTCTCGGCCTGCACCAGCGCTTGCGCTGGTCTGGCCGAGAGTTTTAGTAAGCGAGTTTTGGAAGTGCAAACCCACTGGCTTTCGGCTGGCGACCAGCTTGCGTTCACGATGGCGTGCACGCGCGCAGCTGCCATCTGGGTTTCCTATCTCTTCCTCATTTCCTCGTCATGGCTCAACTCTCTGGACTCTGATGTTTCAATCGCAGCAGCAGCTCACATTACCAACTGACGGCCCTGGACTACAGTCACATGAAAAACAACAGCGATTAGCATTGAAATGCAAGCTTTTTTTGTCTAGTTAGAAATATTGCTTCGGTGGGTTGATTTCACCTTATATCGCTATTTGTTTTATATTGGGAGTCACAGCCTAATTACCAATATTTTTGTCTCACTCTGTTTTTTTTTATATTTATTCGCACAAAGCTATATTTAAGGTTACTTTTTCCGCGTCACTTCTTCACTCTATTTAAACTCCACACCCCCACTCTTATTGTCTCTCTCCTTCTCTCTCTCTCCCCTCTCTAATTCTCTCTCTACTTAATTAACTCTCCCCATCTTTTTAGCCTTTCATTCTCTCTCACCCCTTTATCTGTTTCTCTTTCAAACTCCTTCATTCACTCTCTCTCCCCTTCTTTCTCTCTCTCTATCCCGCTCCACTCTTTATTCTATGTACACCCTTTCTCTCTCTTTCTCTCTCACCACCCTCTCTAATTGGGCATTATATCTTCACTCTATCTCTCACTCGCAACACCACAGCATCACTCAGCATCACCACAGCATCACTCAGCGCAACCACAGCATCAATCAGAGCCAGCACAGCATCAATCAGAGCCAGCACAGCATCACTCAGCACCAACACAACATCTCTCAACGCCATCACAGCATCACTCAACGCCATCACAGCATCACTCAGTGCAACCACAGCATCACTCAGTGCAACCACAGCATCACTCAGTGCAACCACAGCATTACTCAGCACAACCACAGCATCACTTAGCGCCACAACAGCATCACTCAGCGCCACCACAGCATTACTCAGCAGCACCACAACATCACTCCGCGCCACCACAGCATCACTCAGCACCACCATAGCTTCACTCAGCGACACCACATCATCACTCAGGGCCAACACTGCATCACTCAGCACCACCACAGCATCACTCAGGGCCACCACAGCATCACTCAGGGCCACCACAGCATCACTCAGCACCACCACAGCATCGCTCAGCACTACCACAGCATCGCTCAGCACCACCACAGCATCACTCAGCGCCACCACAGCATCACTCAGCGCCACCACAGCATCACTCAGCGCCACCACAGCATCACTCAGCGCCACCACAGCATCACTCAGCGTCACCACAGCATCACTCAGCGTCACCACAGCATCACTCAGCGTCACCACAGCATCACTCAGCTTCACCACAGCATCACTCAGCGTCACCACAGCATCACTCAGCGCCACCACAGCATCACTCAGGGCCACCACAGCATCACTCAGGGCCACCACAGCATCACTTGGCGCCACCACAGCATCACTCAGCGCCATCACTCGGCGCGACCACAGCATCACTCAGCGCCACCACAGCATCACTCAGCGCCACCACAGCATCACTCAGCGCCACCACAGCATCACTCAGCGCCACCACAGCATCACTCTGCGCCACCACAGCATCACTCTGCGCTACCACAGCATCACTCTGCGTCACCACAGCATCACTCTGCGCCACCACAGCATCACTCAGCGCCCCCACAGCATTGCTCAGCACCGCCACTGCATCGCTCAGCACCGCCACAGCATCACTCCGGGCCACCACAGCATCACTCAGCGCCACCACAGCATCACTCAGCGCCACCACAGCATCACTCAGCGCCACCACAGCATCACTCAGCACCACCACAGCATCACTCAGCGCCATGACAGCATCACTCAGCACCACCACAGCATCACTCAGAACTACCACAGCATCACCACAACAATATCACTCAGCACCACAACAATATCACTCAGCACCACCACAGCATCACTCAGCACCACCACAGCATCACTCAGCGCCACCACAGCATCACTCAGCGTCACCACAGCATCACTCAGCGCCACCACAGCATCACTCAGCGCCACCACAGCCTCACTCAGCGCGACCACACCATCACTCAGCGCCGCCACAGCATCACTCAGCGCCGCCACAGCATCACTCAGCGCCGCCACAGCATCACTCAGCGCCACCACAGCATCGCTCAGCGCTGCCACAGCATCGCTCAGCACCACCACAGCATCGCTCAGCACCACCACAGCATCATTCAGCACCACCACAGCATCACTCAGGGCCACCACAGCATCACTCAGGGCCACCACAGCATCACTCAGGGCCACCACAGCATCACTCAGCACCACCACAGCATCACTCAGCTCCAAGACAATATCACTCAGCACCACCACAGCATCACTCAGCACCACAGCAGTATCACTCAGCAAGACCTGAGTATCATTCAGCATCACCTCAGCATCGTCTCCGCAACAGTCACCACCACCACCACCACTACCACCTCAGCATCACTCAGCACCACCTCAGCCTGCTCTCGGAATCTGGCATCTGTTGATTCTCCCCTAGCGTCTGGCCGCTGCTAGTGTTATAATACAGGTACTAGTTCCCAACCTTCACCCTCCGATTGTTTATGCCCCCTTAAAAAAAAAGCTTTAACAAACAACCATTGCAATAGGCAGAAACAAGTTGCCAGCATTGCAAGAACAAAAGAAAACTGAGGAAATTTTTTATTGTAAATACTTTTTTTAATATGGTCGTTCAGTTTTACATAATGCCTTCTTGGTCATATATAAAGTAACAAAAATGCCTCTGACACTTTTGTATTATAACTTTTCAGCATGCTGCACAGCAGCCACACTTCTCTACAGCACAGCTTGAAGACATTGGCAAAGTCAATAGCTCTGGCTAAACACTTATAAGGCCCCAAAGGAGAGACCTATTGGCTATGCCAATGCTTGTCTTGAAATGTCTTCGGGGTTCAAGCCCTCTGGATCTTGTGGCAGACAAATGTTGGTCACAGATCCTCAGACCATCTGTATGTGGTGCCTCGGAGAGCATCATGACTCTGAGGAGTGTGGTTTTTGTCGTAGTCTTTGGCCGAAGGCGTTGAGGGAGCATCGTTTGAAAATCCTTGCAGTGCGGCTAGCAGAGGCCTGCATCGTCGTCGGTCCCCCTCGAAGTCCGGAGCCGTTTGCGTGAGGATCCTTTCCCATCTACATTAAAGGAATCCCGAAGCGGAAATGGACAAAACTGATGAGTAAGTCAGGCGTCTCTGACGCCGTCTCCCAGCCTCCGGTTGAGGAGTCCTTACAATAGTCTACCCCACGTCTCACTGTTTTCCCTGGAGCCAGGGTGATTGTGGCCTAAAAGCGGGAATATTATAATTCCCTGAATGAAGTCTTTGGGTCTAAGCTTCCCTCTAGTGTGATTTCTAGCCCCAAGGAGGTGGGAGGTGTCTTAACTGGATCTGCGCCAGCGGGTTTGCCCTCGGGCCCAGTTAGACCCTTTGAATCCATAGTCAGATCCGCAACAGCACCGGTGCACAGCCCTTTGGGGTTTCCACCTTTGGCCCCAGAGGCTGGTCAACTGATGACGTCAGCGGTGCCGGACGATGCCGAGCCCATTTCACTTTCCGACGTCGATACGACACTGCAACGGCATCGGATTCGGCGCCGATGGAGCTGTCTGTTTCAGACAACTCTCTATCTGTCCCTAGACAACCTGTCACTATTTTTCCTGCAGGGAATAGGCAATTTTTCAAGGTGGAGAGTAGAATATAAGGGATAAAAACCCTTTGGACAACACTGTCCTGCCTCCTGTAGAAGGAAATTGGTTGACAAAACTGAGTGAGGCTAGTCTAATTAAGTCCTCGCCGGTTTCAGACTTACTTTCTCCATCTGGTAGGGCTACAGAGGTGAGTTCCTCTTATGCAAAAGTGTTAAGGACAGCAGCTGTAGTCTTGGGTTGGCAGTTTCCCTCATTGGAACTATCCACAGACCCTTTAGTGAATGTACTTCACCAGGGGGAGAAAGGAGTGGAGCCCTTACTCCCTTATAATGAATCTCTATGCTACATTTTATTAGGAGCTTAGGCAAGGCCGGTACAGGAATGCCAGTGGACCGGGCTACATCCCATAGACATTGGCCCGCCCCTGGGGATCCTGTCCGTCTCTTAAATCATCCATCCACAAAGGGTCTGGTTGTGCAAGCAGTGACAGTTTCTGCGGACCGTAGTGTCCTACCTCTAGTCCCACTAAGCAGTCCCGATGGCCGGAAAGTTGTGGGAGAAATATTTTCTCTTCGGTTAGTGCAGCATTGCTGTCTTTGAATACGGCATGTGTTCTTGGCTGGTTTTTCCATGCGTTATGGAGCTCAGTGGAGCGTTTGCTGCCTTCTCTTCCAGAGGAAGCCATAAGCGAACTGCTGCAGTGGGTGCAGGATGGCCGTTAAGCGGCTAAGTTTACCAAAAAAAGCGGTATAGATACCTCAGATTATGGCTCAGTACGTTGCGCTGTGAAGACATGCATGGCTGCGTCAGTCTGGATTTTCCAAGGCAGTCCAGAGTAGCCTAAAAGATTTGCCATTTGAGGGTGTAGACTTATTTGGTGTACATGCAGATAGCGATTTAGAGCAGGTCGGTGCGGCAAAGACACCTAGACATATCTTTAATTGTTTTCCTTATTTCTGAATTTTGAAGAAGGATTGTGATGTTTGAGTAAGTGTCATATTCCTTATAATGGCGCACGGTGTAAAGCGTAATCCATGTGTTAATGGTTATAAACTTATGGTTATTTACATGTATCATCATCACCCTTATATCCCACATGTTATGATGACAAAGGGTATTATGTTGGCAGTTATTCTAAGGACTCTTTTCAAGTGGAGTCATATCACTCACTCACAATAAATACTACACACACATTTAAAAATGTGCACAATGAAAAACAGACATCGATAGCTTTTTCTCAACAAGAAATCTGTGTAAGAAAGATTTTCATTGTTAATGTAAAATCCCTTCGATGGTGTTTGCTACAAAGTTCACAATGTAAATCCGGTTCCTATTGTATTTGCGAGAGAGTTTCCAATGTAAACCCATTTCCACTGTATTTGTGACAGGGCTGCTCACATGCAAAGCCCTTTCCTACTGTGTTTGACACGGGGTCTGCGTTCACTGTGTCTGTGCCAGATGTGACAAACACAACTGCTTCACAGGTGGAACAACACAACTGCAATCAAGATGGTGTCTTTACTACTTTCACACTCTTTATGTGCGATTACAAAAGTTCTGCAAGGCAGCTGCGCTGTGGTGTCAGACCTACAACTAATTAGAATGTCACCCCTTTTGACAGTGGAGATATGTAGACCCCATTATTCTATATCCCTTACTGGAGTTTGCGCCTGCTCCTTCTCCCCCCCGCCCCCACACACACACACACACACACCGCAGCTTGTATTCACTGTGGTTCTCCATTGGCGGTGCCTTTGCCGCCTATGCGTTATCCGAAAGATCCTCTGTGACTCCTATTCTTACTTCTCCTGATCCATGAGTGCTCTTATCTTTACCATTGGAAAATAGAAACGTGGGCCTTTTTGGGATTTGTTTGTGTGATTTGAAAGCATGTACACATTACCATAATAGCAAGCATTTGCAAAGCCAAGAGTGCTAGCCTCTGCAAGCTAGTGTGATAGTTACATTCATTTTTATTTTAATTAGAAGCCCCAAAAACAAAAAGAAGAAAATATAAGGAAATAGGCTGCTGCTTAAATGTGGTGGTCATATACATGCAATACAAATTTATAAATACAAAATAAACAGTGTATTTAATCAAAATATAGCAGCTTGTGTACTTCCCACACAAAGCCTTACCTAAGAGAGTTATACAAAGACTTAGGGCCTGATTACGACTTTGGCGCAGTTGCTGCGCCAGATTCGTACAAATACCGCCCACCTGATTTTGAGTGTAACTCGTGCAGGCGGACGGTCTTTCTGCTGTCCCCACGGCGGTGCCAGAAAAAAGGCACCGCAATGGGAATGGCAAAAATGTTGCAGCACAACATGGACTGTGAAGGCCATGCCGTGCTGGAACTTAAAATGCATCCCCATAGTGGTGGGGGCATAGGGGCCCTGTAGGGCCCCCTTTGTTTCCCCTACAACTAGCCTTTTCATGGCGGGCTCAACGCCATGAAAAGGCTGGCGGTGGAGGAACTCAAAATATGCTCGTGGGACTGCGCTAATCCTGCTCTGCATATTTTATTGGCCCTTCGCTGCACCAACACAAGGGAATGATGGTTCCCTGGCGCGGGTGGCGGTCCACCGCCGGAACGATGGTGAAAGTCGTAATCCAGCAGACATGGACGCCCCCGTGAGTGTGGTGGTCAGAAGACGGCCGTACTCGTAATCAGGCCCTTAGTTTTAAAGTGCACCAAGGAATATATGATTCTTATAAAACAAAAACTTCAACTGCCCTTGAGTTACTACAGCCTTGAAAGAAAAACAAATTGTAAAGTATAGGCCAATGAGACCTAGCACTGAAGTGCACTTCTATTTAGGTGGATGTGTACATGTGATCTGTGTAGGAACAGAACCCCAAAATGTTATTGTACCCCAATATATTAAACACCCAAATATTTACTTTAGGAGTTCCGCTCCTGCACCCTTGATCTAGCGGTAAGAGTCACCACCTCTTTCACCATTGGGAGTCCAAAAAACACCATCAATAAAGTGAATAATAACCAGGACTACTTAATAACTAACTTCCAGTCCAAGGAAAAGTTCAAAAGATGTATTACATCATTTCAAAAATAGGCGGTGCAGACTAATTTGTTAAATGTCATGAAGACAAGCATTACAGAGTACATAATCAGAAATCAGGATAAACCCAATCAATAATGCAGCAAATCAATAGCTTTATTAAGATCTCTGAATAAATGGATAGAATCTTTGGAGTAAAAGGTAAGCCAATCGCAAATTGGACAGAGTCCCCGGAGGAACTCAGGAAGTCTCTAGAAGAATGTCTGAATCACAAGGGACACTGACAGCATCTCAGGGGGGAAAGGAAAAGTCTCTGGTTCACCCCGAAAACCAGGGGTTCTTATACACATTTTTGAATATTTAATAAGAAGAGATTGCAAACTTCCAGTGTCATAAGCACATATCAGAGGGTGTAGCATCATAGATAGGTTTCTGTAACACAGTCCCACTCGCCTGAAGATGCACAATGTTGCATCTGAACAACTGACTGTCCACAGAGTGTTTCTAGACAACTCACTTGGAGGCTTCTACGGAAGGAACCTTGACAGTCTGAAACTGATGCAACTATTGGTGCACCAGGAAACGGGCTTCTTTCATTATACATACACCGGAAGGAAAAGAACCAGTTACATCAGTTTCCTGTGCTCTGCAGATTCTGCGGAAACCATAGTGAAACAAGTCACACAGGAACATTGTTTCGGAGGGAGGATGAGCGGTTGATGGAAATAACTCACATCCATGTTAGCTGAAATGTGGCACACCTAATCCATGTTCTAAGCACATTTCTGAGCTAATTAGAAAACTTGTTTTAAGTGCAAAACTATTAATTCATCAGTTACAGTTATAATTCAACATAAAACCATTATTATTCAACAATACTTTGACTCCCAAAATTGCACATTTAAAAAAACTGTTGCATCATCCCCTGGCTGAATTTGTTTGAGGCATTGCCCTATTCTGTGTCCTATGGTGGGTGAATCAAAATGTAATGCCACTTAAACAAACCAATGGCTTGGGAGGTTTGACTGAAATTCCCTGTGTTTGTTCGGTATTTATGCATTCATATCCTACATTTTTATGGAAAACATGAGGCTGGCTTCACAATTAAAGCTGCCTCTGGGCCAGACCTAAAAGTATGTCTGTTAAACTTTTAGAAAACATAAATAAACCCAATCTCTCTCTCGCCCACAAACATTCACTGATTGCCGTCTCACTCACCTGAACTTCCCTCCCCACACTCAATCACTCGCTTATACACACAGCCTCAGTCAAACTCACACTTTCCAGATTCACGCACTCCCTCACACTGTCAGGTGCCCTAATCCACTCCCTTAGTGGTGAAAGCAACAGAGAGCGAAGGGCGCGTAGCTGTAGAACTGCCAGGGTGGGACTGGTCTATAAGGCAATCACAGCAAAAACAAATGTTGGACAGGATGCTGAACAAATCAAACATTCACCCCCAGTCACAGATATGGGTTAAATCCATCCCTTTTTTGCTTGATTTACTCCAAAACCAGTCCCAGAATGCTTGTTTCTGGTCCAGGGAGGACCTGGCCTGGCAGTTCAGTCTGGACTGTGCCCATGGGGAGCAGGGTCAAGACTGATTTGCATATGACTGGATTGGCATGGGGAGCAAATAAAAATGGATGGAATTAGGCCCAGATCTCTGTACTGGGGTGAATGTTTGACATTGTTCAACATTCTGTCCATCAATTGTTCTATTTGCATTTGTCGCCCCGAGTGGGATTGCTATGCCCTGACATGAATCCCTTACTCTCTATGCCACTGGAATCGAGCTAGCTTGGCTGATGAGGGATGATGCCCCGAAACCGTTCCCAGGATGCTTCTTTCTGGCACAGGGGGACCTGGCTTGGCAGTTCGGGCTGGACTTTTCCCATAGGGAGAAGGGCCAAGACTGATTTGCATTTAGCTGGGTCCAAACTGAGGTGGCGTTGTGCGCAATAAAACAATGGATTAAACATAGATCTGTGACTAGGGGGAATGTTTCATTTGTCCATCATTTGTTCTTTTTTAGGTCTCGCAGACCTGCGTTGCAGCCCGCATGCGCTGCTTGCTCTGCGAGGCTTCTTGTAATCGGGATATTTCAGAAGTGGAGTTTAAGCCCCGCCCATCTTTTTGATTGGCTTGCGTCATCGTTTATGGTAAACGCTGGCTTCCCATTGAAAATGAGGCTTCTTTGTTACCGCCCTGTCTCCTTTTGGGATGGCCCATTGATCCAGCGGGTTACTAGCAACAAGCATTCATACACCGAATACTCACCTGGGCCCATTCATTCATACTACGCTAGCAATTTCCGCTGGTGGGTCAGTTGTACTCTTTATCAATATCCCTGCCACCAATTACTTTTCTGATTGAAGAGTAATGACTTACCAATGGATCCTTTGATAATTGGAAAGTTTAAAATGAGTGACATTCAATACAATCCATAATCCTGAAATAATCACTGAGTCAGGAAGTTTTAAAATGCTTATCTAAAGTTTAGCAGAGAAAATCACACACCACATAATACTTAATCGTATATCAAGGATGAAGCATACTAATAATCAATTATCGATTAATGACGGTCCCTCAGAAAGAAGAAGAAGAGACAGCAGCACAGCTAAAGGTTGCATTTATATTTACCTAAAGGTGCGAGAACCAAACCCCTTGGCCAAGGAGTTGGAAAGATAGGTCCCAAGAAGGATGAAGACCAAAGACCTCCGGACCAAGTTCAGGACAGGACAGGTGACCTCTCTATCAACGACGCCTGCGTCGTTCCCCTCTCTTATACTTCGCTTCTCCTTGCTTCTCTCGTGTCGTCTTCTAAGGATCCGCCGCCCCCACCTCAGGACCTCTCTGGACAGTGAATCAGCCTGGTTGTGCTCTGCATCAGCATCTGGATCAATGAATGTAGCATCGCTTCCTCTCACTAATTAGCTCATCTATACCTATTATACCCTTCTACACCCAGGTACCTCCCATTAATGTTTCAGAATTATGGGCCCACTACTTCTGATTGGACGGGGACAGGGGGTTGATCCTCACACCATGTCAATTTAGTTCAATTTCTTTAAGCCTATTGTTTGAAAATACCGCCCCTCACAATTAATACATTTGCTTTATTTCCCACCCGTCTCACGACAAAGTTTAATACATTGTTCATATAAATTGTTGCATTCTGCAGGAACATCGCAGATGCAGTGGAGTTGGCCACCAGGTCACGATCTTGGGTGACGTCCAAGTTGACTTCATCGCTGTGCCTTGTTTACCGGGCGCATGCGTACTTCGCATTGGCTCCAAGCTACCTCTCCATTAACCCAGGCCCCATTTTACGAACTAATAAAAGTCAAAGAAGAAAACATTAAAATCACAAATAAATGTTTTCACTGTATACCCCCTATTTCTACTCTATTCCCATTTAATTATAAATCTATCCCGCATTAGTAGCATTAGAATACCAGTTTTAATTGCAACATATGCACAAGCTTTAGCACGTGAAAATATTAAGCAGCCATTTTAATACACACTGCGCAGAAGCAAAGTTTTCCCTCCAAGCAAAGAAAGACGTCATACCACGTGATATGGTTGACACATGCGCACTGAAATTCCCGCACTTTAGCGGCCATTTTGGATTAGACAAGCGTTATTTATTAGTTAAAACACATAGGCAAGCTTCACTCGTATAGTATTCATATGTGCATTTGTTAGTAAAGACATTACAAAGTTTGATAAATTAATACTGTGAGAGGATTGCTTACGAGCAAGTCTCATTTCGAGTTCTTGCTCCATCAATCCCCTCTCTGATGGCGTTTCTGAGCCATCAAATATTACCCACAACCAGATGCCAACTTTTAGCATAAAATTGTCTCAGCTTCATTTTTACACTTTCTATTTTTATCGTCTCCTTTCAGTTTCTTGTATAATTCACTTTCCAGACCTTCTAGTTCAATTTCATCAAACTTTCTTTTCTTTCCTTTTCCTGTCACTCTATACGTCTCATTCTTTCTACAACATTTGCACCATATTATTATTGACAGTACTATTATTGCTATCCCTGCTAAGGGTACTAATATTTGACCTATAAGTCCTTTCCCTACATTAGCAAACCAGGCACCAATTGACGCAATACTATTCGTCAATCTTTCCCATACACTATCAACTTCCAGTGGTTTTAGTTCATTCTCAAGTTTTGTTATATTCTGTATATACGTTCCAATTTCTGCACTTTTGTCAGGTATGTACGTGCAACAGTGTTTTGTTTTGAATAATTTACAGACTCCGCCCTCTTTTGCCAATATTATATCAAGAGCAAGTCGATTTTGCATAACCATTGATCTAATCGCAACCATCTCCGCATTAATCATTAGAAATCCTCCAGCAGTGTCCGTTGATAAACGATCCACCACTGTAGATAATTTATATATCTTCCTTGAGTTCAGAATTATTCCCACTGAAGGTATCAATGCACCAAATATGTCACCTATAATTTCAGAAAAACTAGCTCTTTTACTACGTGTTAATTCACTATTATTTTCATTGCTCCCAGTGTTTCTTTTTACGTGGTATATTTTTGGAAAAACTATTCCAAAATAACAACTTCCATACCACCGTGCAGGAAGCCTAAAGTAAGCCTTATTCCTACACACATAATAGATTCCAGGAAAGACTGAATCTGTTCCTCCTTTTAGTCCCCAACCTCCAAGAATTAAGAAATTATGTTCACATTCACTGGTACCGATGAAAATATTGTTATAATCAGACTTTAATCTATGTAGACAAATTTTCCCTGTCTTTACAAAATCCAGAGCCATAGCAGCTTGAGCCTTGCCAGGTGTGTAAATACCCTCTTTCTCAGCCCAAGGTGGCAGATGAGCCTTATGCTCAGATGCTTTCTTTTGGAAATCTTGTCTTCTATCTTCTACTAAATTCAAAAATATCTGTTCGAGGCATATGAGCTGCAGATCGTACACTGTGCATGAGATCGCCATCTGGTGTTGGGCTCGGATGCTTGCACTTTGTTGTTGTCTTGGAAGAGTCTTTTGTAGTCACGAGATAGGTGACTCCTCCTTTGGACGATAGTGCGCATGGGCATCGACTCCATGGTTAGATTGTTTTTTTCCGCCATCGGGTTCGGATGTACCTTGCTGCGCTCCGGATCCACATCGATCGGTTCCCCTCTCGACGCGCAGAAGAACTTCCTACCGTTCGACGGTATTGTTTTCGATCGCGATCCCCTCATCGCGTCTCCACTCCAACACTGTTTCGAGTCCGGTCGCCGACGTTGGTCCGTTGGGCGTGTCGGCGCCATCATCCAGCATATGGAAAGGACTCCATTTAAAAAATGCAGGTGTGGGGCTAAATTCCCACACACAGATCTCCACGAGATCTGTAATCTTTGCCTCTCTCCAGAACACGAGAGCCAACACTGCCAAGCCTGTGACTCCTTTCGGTCCAAAAGACCATCCGTGATCGCCGGGCCCGACGACACGAAATGTCCAGGTCAGCCGCTCCCGCACCGGACGACATCTTTGACACAGGCTCCGACAACCCGGACACCGGAGATTTACAAATCGACACCTCCGGAGCCGAAGACTCAGGGTCCGACGACCAACTCATCACACCACACCAACGTACTGTGAGTACTGACGTCGATGCCCCTGCCCCCAAGAAACAAAAGGCTTCGGTCACACCTTCGCCTTCGGGCCTAGGTCTGCACCATCACAAAGCTTCAGGAGCCCCGCCTTCCGGCTCGACTCCCAAGCACCTAAAGCCTTCTGGCAGCTCGGGACCGAGCCAGCCACGTCCCGGAGCCGGAAAACACTCATCGGCACCGAAACACAAGACTAAGGTCTCGGCACCAACAGACCCTTCGGCGCCAAAGTCCAAGGTCCCAGACACCTCGACACCGAAGCATACCAAACCTTCGGAGTCGACAAAAAAACCCTCGGTGTCGAAAACTTCACCAAAGGACACCAAACAACCTCGCAAGCCCAAACAACACTCGGAGCCGAAATCTTCGATGCCGACCAAACACGCCAGCTCAGAAGAACTCTTGGTTCCCATCGACCCAAAGCAGAAAACTCTGCACATTGACCCTATTACCGGACAGGTACAATCAGTAATACCTCACAAGAGGAAGATACAGGAACCAACCACACCTGAGCCACCTCATAAGAAGAAAGACTCTTCCACATCACCTATAAGGTCTTTCTCTCCACCTCCACAACACCTCAGCCCTCTACACTCCCCGCCTCACTCTCCTCCACCTTGTTTTTCACCACAAGGGGATACAGACAGGGAGGATCATGATGATGACATGCAGTCACCTCACAACACCTACACTGATGACGACCTTCACAGTATCCCACCACAAGACCCCTGGGACAGTTATGACCTCCCAGATATACCTGTCCCTGAACCATACCCATCAAAAGCCTCACCTCCAGATGATGCTATAGGGTTTTCACAGGTGATAAACAGGGCAGCACAATACCATAGTGTCAAGTTACACTCAGACCCCCTGGAAGAAGACTTTTTACTAGAAACTTTTAGCCAGCCTCAAAAGTCTACCCATACTCTACCTATGCTTAAAGGCATTATTAAACATGCCCCTGAGGTCTTCACAGACCCAGTTAGGGCTAGGGTTCTTAACCCAAGGATCGAGAAAAAATATAAACCTGCCCCTTCTGACCCAGCTTATATTAAAGGCCAACTCCCTCTAGACTCATTAGTAGTTGCTAATGCACGGAAAAGGGCAAACTCCCAGACTACTGGTGAGACACCACCACCAGACAAGGAGTCCAAATTACTCGACGCATCCGGAAAAAGAGTTGCGTCTCAAGCAGCAAACATGTGGCGCATCGCCAATTCCCAAGCCTTACTGGCGAGATATGACAGAGCCCATTACGACGAGCTTGAAAAGCTCATTGAGCACCTTCCAGATCAGTATAAGACCAAGGCCAATGATCTAATACAAGAAGGCAAGATTGTCACAAACACCTCAATAAAGTGCGCCCTTGACGCAGCAGATACAGCAGCACGCACAATAAACTCAAGCGTTTTGCTGCGCAGACACGCATGGCTACGAATATCTGGCTTCAAGCAGGAGGTACAATCTACCATCCTCAATCAACCCTTAGACCAGGAACACCTGTTTGGGCCTAATGTGGACACTTCTCTAGAAAAAATGAAGAAGGACACAGACACAGCCAAAGCTATGGGAGCTCTACAAGCCACACCTAGCAGAGGTTCCTTTCGTCGCTCCTTATATAGAGGCGGCTCCAAAACTACAGCCACAGACACCACCTCTGCTAACTACAAAAACACCACTCAAACCTCCTCTAATAGAGGTTACTCCAGAGGTAATTACAGAGGTAATAACAACAGGGGTAGAGGACGCGGGTTTAACACACGCACCTCCCTACCACCAAACAGTGACTTCCCTCCGTTTCCCCCGATCATTCCACTCCCGTCGGGGAACACTGTCAAAGTTCCTACCTGCGTGGAATTCCATCACCACCGACAGGTGGGTAATACAAATTATCCAGTATGGTTACTGCCTCGAACTCACTTCTACTCCCCCAACATACCACCCAGACAGCGTCCCATGTCCACGGAACATCTAACGCTCCTCAATCAAGAGGTTCTCTCTATGCTCCAAAAGCACGCAATAGAACCAGTCCCTCTACAACATCAGGGCACAGGGGTTTACTCACTATACTTTCTAATCCCCAAAAGGACGGTTCCCTCAGGCCCATACTGGACCTCAGACCCCTCAACTATTACATTCACTCAGATCATTTTCACATGATCACTCTTCAACAAATACTTCCACTACTCCAACAAGGCGACTTCCTTGCCACACTAGATCTCAAGGACGCCTATTTCCATATTCCCATTCACCCTGCGCACAGGAAATACCTAAGGTTCATAGTGGACGGACAACATTATCAGTTCAAAGTCCTCCCATTCGGGGTGGCAACAGCACCAAGGGTTTTCACCAAGTGCCTAGCAGTAGTAGCTGCGCACTTACGAAGACAACACATTCACGTGTTTCCGTATCTAGACGACTGGCTAATAAAAGCCAAGTCACACAACCAATGTGTACAGCACACACTCCAAACAGTTCGGCTACTACACAATTTGGGGTTCACAATAAACCATACCAAATCGCATCTCCATCCCTCCTACATACATCAGTACCTAGGAGCCACAATCGATACCTCCAGGGCCCTTGCATACCCCAATCCTTCCAGGATAACAAGTATGCAAGCCCTCATCAACAAATTCCTACCTCAACACTACCTTCCAGCTCGAGTGTTTATGCAACTCGTAGGAATGATGGCCTCGTGCATCTTTATTGTCCCTCACGCACGACTTCAAATGCGGCCCCTGCAAGAATGCTTAGCACGTCAGTGGAACCAAGCTCAGGGCCAGCTTACAGATCTGGTGTTGGTAGACAGCCGCACTCATCGCTCTCTGCAATGGTGGAACATACAAAACATTTCCAAAGGGCGGCCGTTCCTAGAGCCAGTTCCACAAATAGTGCTCACAACAGACGCATCTCTCACCGGGTGGGGAGCTCACCTCCTTACCCACACAACGCAGGGCAGCTGGACCAAGTCACAAAAACTGCTCCACATCAACCACCTAGAATTATTAGCAATATTTCTAGCGCTAAAGTCATTCCAACCGCATCTTACTCACAAGACTGTCTTAGTCAAAACAGACAACATGACAGCAATGTACTATGTACAAAAACAGGGGGGACACACTCTCTACAGCTGTCTCGCCTGGCGCAAGCCATATGGAGATGGGCCATTCCTCAAAACATTTACCTCCTTGCAGAACACCTTCCAGGAGTTCACAATCACATTGCGGATCTGTTAAGTCGACAGACACAACAGATTCACGAATGGGAACTGCATCCGCAAGTTCTACAACCTTTTTTCCAAATGTGGGGCCATCCACAAATAGACCTGTTCGCCACACAAGAAAACACAAAATGCCCAACCTTCGCCGCCAGGTTCCCACACCCGTCGTCCAAGGGCAATGCAATATGGATGAACTGGTCAGGCAGATTTGCATACGCTTTTCCGCCTCTCCCACTCATTCCCCTAGTAGTACGCAAACTCAGACAACAGTCTCTAACAATGATCCTAGTTGCTCCCACATGGGCAAGACAACCATGGTTCACAACACTTCTCGAACTCTCAGTAGTTCCACACCACAAACTGCACCTCTCTCCACACCTCTTAACTCAGAACCATGGAGAGATCAGACACCCCGATCCAGGTCAACTGAATCTGGCAATATGGCTCCTGAAGTCCTAGAGTTCGGTTACCTTAACCTTCCACCTGAGTGTATGCAGGTCATTAAAGAAGCCAGACGTCCCACTACCAGGGCTTGTTATGCAGCAAAATGGAAAAGGTTTACTATTTATTGCAATAACAACAATATCAACCCACTAGATGCCTCCATACAAAACATTATCTGTTACTTGCTGCATCTGCAAACATGTAACCTAGCATACTCATCCATAAGATTACATCTTGCCGCTCTAGCCGCATACTTACAAAACAGACAGCATTTGTCACTGTTTCGAGTACCTGCAATTAAAGCCTTTATGGAAGGCCTTAAAAGAATCATTCCCCCTAGATTGCCACCCTCTCCAGCATGGAATCTAAATATTGTCCTCACCAGACTCATGGGTCCCCCATTTGAACCTCTGCACAAATGTGAGTTACAATTTCTTACATGGAAAGTAGCCTTCCTAATTGCAATAACCTCTCTCAGAAGAGTGAGTGAGATTCACGCTTTAACCATACAAGAACCTTTTTACAAATCCATCGTAATAAAGTAGTTCTCAGACCAAACCCCAAATTCCTACCTAAAGTAATTTCTGCTTTTCACCTTAACCAATCAATAGAGTTACCCGTCTTTTTCCAAGACCCAGACTCTGTAGCAGAAAGAGCTCTACACACACTAGATGTCAGAAGAGCCCTACTTTACTACATTGACAGGACCAAACCTTTCAGAAAGACAAAACAATTATTTGTAGCTTTCTCCCCACCACATAAAGGTAATCCCATCTCAAAGGCTGGCATTGCTAGATGGATAGTCAAATGCATTCAAATTTGCTACCAAAAGGCTAAACGCACCTTAATAATTCCCCTAGGGCACATTCCACACGTAAACTAGGGGCTTCTATGGCATTTTTAGGGAACATCCCCTAAATGACATATGTAAGGCAGCAACATGGTCTACGCCACATACCTTTACCAAACACTACTGTGTTGATGTACACGCAAAGCAGCAAGCTGCTGTGGGCCAAGCTGTTCTTAAAACACTTTTTCAGACTACTGCAACTGATACAGGTGACCACCGCTAGGGGAGACACTGCTATACAGTCTATGCACAGTGTACGATCTGCAGCTCATATGCCTCGAACGGTAAATGCTACTTACCAGTATGCATCTGTTCTTGGCATGTAGAGCTGCAGAGTCGTACACGCCCACCCACCTCCCCGGAACCTGTATCCGTTCCAGTATAATCTTAATTAGATATATTCACATGGACATCTTTTTCTTCTTACTGACTCCATCTTTTCCCATCATGGCGAAAAACAATCTAACCATGGAGTCGATGCCCATGCGCACTATCGTCCAAAGGAGGAGTCACCTATCTCGTGACTACAAAAGACTCTTCCAAGACAACAACAAAGTGCAAGCATCCGAGCCCAACACCAGATGGCGATCTCATGCACAGTGTACGACTCTGCAGCTCTACATGCCAAGAACAGATGCATACTGGTAAGTAGCATTTACCTTTCTTCTTCATGTAACGAACATGTTAGATTGCTTCTATGTGCATGTGTTATATCTATCGATTTCATTGTTAGGAAAAACTCTCCCATAAATTGTGCATCTTGACTACTAAGCACTGGGTTCATATTCTTTCGAATTGGAACCTCAGAAAATATCACATCTATATCTGAATAATAATACTGAAGTCTCCCTGTTTTATAAAATAAACTAGTCAATACACTACATGATATGCCATAAGTTAATGGCAAATGATTATATGTTAACCCTTCTGCCACTGATTCGGGTAATTTCATACAGACATAACAATTACTAACTTCCATGGTATCTACATATTGGAACAATAATTTTGTGAAAACATTTAAAGTAGTGTCGTTATCTGCTACCACATGATGAAACTCTGGTTCATCTTCTGCTTCTATTTTTACTCTAATTCCTTTCAAGTTATCTATCCCTCCCTTCGTTTCGTTGTTAATCTTTTTATCCATTATCATAAGGTAAGGAATTGCTACAATCACAACTAACCATACTACAAGCACCACTACCAGACTACATATGCATATAGCACAGCATCTTTTACAACATTTCCATTTCGGTCTCCCAGAAACTCTGTCGTCAGGCATTTTGACAAGGAAGATTTCTCTTCTTATCCTTTTCTTTCAAGACTTAACGTTATCAAGGTGGTTTCACTTCTTTTTCATAAGTCAGTTCTGCACTTGTTCTTTCGTCACCACTTTCACTTGACTCTGAACTCTCGTAGTCTTCAAGGATTATATAAGTCCAATCAGGACCTTTAAATGTATTGTTCACAAGTTTCAGTCTTTTGCTTTTTCGTTTTCCAGTTCCACTTGTTTGTCCAGTTAGGCTTGTTACTTCATTTACTTGTTCCGGATCTTTACTTCTGGTTTCTATATGGTATTTTACTCTTTTAATGACACTAGGCCAATGATCACCTTTTCTGGCTTTCTTTGTTTGCACTGTCTTTTCACTTCTTATTTCTTCTTCAGAAGTTCTTTTATTTTCAAGTTGTGGCACAGTTTGTTTTTCTTCGTTCTCAGTTTCTTCTTCTATTTGTTCTTTTTCAGGTCTTATTGGTTTTTCTTCAGTTGCTCCAATGTGAGTTTCTAGTAACTGACCCTGTTCAGGATTTACGTCTCCGTGCTTGAGGTTCTCCTGATCTTCTTCTTCTTGAACGTATTTTCCTAGTTCTAACTGGTTCTGATCAGGGCTTATTGCACTTTGTACTTCTGCAGCCTGACCGCGTTCTTCTAAACCTATCTGTCCCTGCTCAAATTTTGTTGCTTCGTTGTCGATTTGAGCCCAATTTCCTCTCCTTATCTGGTCCTGCTCAGGCTCTCTTATCGTATCATTTTCTTCTTCCTGAGCTGCTTCTTCACCTATCTGGTCTTCCCTAATTACTTCTAATTTTGCTCGGCTTCTTGTTCTGTTGTAAACTTCTGGTATTTCAACCACTGGTATCCAGTCCTGACTTGTGCTCGGTTGTTCTTCTTCAGCTTCCCTCGAATCTCTCACCTGGGATTCTTCAGCTGGCCAACCTTCAGCTTCCTCAGTTATTGATGCTGTCTGAGGATTTGGTCCTTCAGGCTCTGGCACCCTTTTGGTGTGGCTTACATGAATCCAATTAGGCAATCCTGCACATTTCACTGCTGTGTTCGTAACTAGTATAACCTGACAAGGTTCGCCCCACCTGGGTGATAAACACGTTTCTCTGGTGTGATGCTTCACAACCACCCAGTCTCCGGGATTCAGATCATGCTCTTGTTCAGGCTGCCTGGAAACTGCATCTTCTCCAACCTGGTGAGAGACAGAACGCACTAGGTCAGCCAATCCTTTGCAATAATCCAGAACCATATCATCAGTTATGTTCAGCAGTTTATTTGTAGGTACATGTGCTTGTCTCATTGCTCTTCCCATGATTATTTTATGGGGACTCAATCCGGTATTTCTATCAGGAATGCTTCTGAGTCCCATTAAAACAAGAGGCAATGCATCTGGCCAATTTAGCGATGTTGATGCACACATCTTTGACAGTCTTGATTTTATTGTGCCATTCATTTGTTCAACCACTCCAGAAGCCTCTGGGCGGTACGCACAGTGCAATTTCTGTTCAATTTGGAATGCTTCACAGATTATTCGAATTACATCGTTGTTGAAGTGACTTCCTCTATCTGATTCCAAAGTTACTGGGAAACCGAACCTAGGAATGAGTTCTCGTAGCAACAGCTTTGCGACTGTAATACTGTCATTCCTTCTGGTAGGGTAAGCCTCCACCCACCTTGAAAACAGACACACTATGACAAGTACATATTTCAGTCCTTTACATGGTGGTAACTGTATAAAATCTAGCTGCAATCTTACAAAAGGACCTTCAGCCTATCCAATTTTTCCCAAACCGATTACTGTTTTCCTTCCCGGATTATTCATTTGGCAAGTTAGACACCTTTGGCAAAGACTCTCTGCTGCAGCCCTAAACTTTGGATTATACCAAGTTTGTCTGAAGAGTCTAATCATGGCATCTCTCCCTACATGTGTGTCTCCATGATACATTCTGGCCATTTGTGAAATCAGACAGTCGGGCATGACTGGTCTGCCGTCTGCGTATACCCATACATCGTCATCTGCTCTTCGGGTACATCCTATTTTTATCCAAACATCTCTTTCACTCTCGTCAGCATCGTCTTGCAATCTCTTCACATCATTCCATGTTTCAGGTGGTGCACATAACATAAGTTGGCAGCTGATTCCCATCCTTTCAACCTTTTTATTTACTGACAACCTGTTTTTGGCACAGTGTTGAGCTACTAGATCTGCGTATCTGTTACCGACTACCACCCAGTCATCTCCTGACTGGTGTGCGGCACATTTCACCACTGCCAATTCTTTTGGTGATTGTATTGCTTCCAGTAATTCTTTTACAAATTGTCCATTTTTGATTGGGGATCCTGAAGAAGTCATGAAATCCCTCTGCATCCACAGCTGGCCAAAGTCATGCACAACCCCGTACCCATATTGACTGTCCGTGAATATGGTTACTCTTAAATTTTTCCCAATTTTGGAAGCTTTGATCAGAGCAATTAATTCAGCTACTTGTGCAGACTTGACTCCTGGTAAATAGGATGCTTCGACTATTCCAGTTAGTTCACACACCGCATAGGCTGCACTCAGTTTACCATCCTCATGCCTTAAACATGAGCCATCCACAAACAGCTCCCTATCTGGATCTTTTAGGGGCGTCCCCTGTATGTCAGGTCTCGGTTTTGTACATAATTCTGTGACCTTTAGACAATCATGTTCTGGATCATCTTTAACTTCTTCAAAAATTGGATCTGGCAATAACGTAGCAGGATTCACAATAGTGCACCTTACTATGGTCACATTTTCAGCACCAAGAATAATTTGTTCATACCTTGTCATCCGACTAGGTGTGAGATGCTGAGTTCGAGTTCTCGTCAACAGGATCACAACTGCATGTGGGAGAAATACTGTTACAGGATATCCCATCACTATTGACTCACTTTGTTCAATGCTCATACAGGTAGCAGCAACTGCTTTCAAACAGCCTGGCAATGCTGCCGCCACTGGGTCCAATGTAGCAGAAAAATATGCTATAGGACGCCTATCTATTCCATGTCTCTGAGTTAACACTGAAAGTGCACAATTTTCTCTTTCATAGCAAAATAGTGTGAATTCTCTTGTATAGTCAGGCATACCCAAAGCAGGTGCCTCACACAATGTGTTTCTTAATTTTACAAATGCACCAGCACTTTCATCATCCCATTCAACTGGATCTTTGGCTTTCTTTTTGGTTAACTGAATTAAAGGTTTTGCTAGTAGTGAGAACCATATAATCCATTGTCGACAGTACCCTACTATTCCAAGAAACATTCTCACTTCTCTTTGAGTTTCTGGCATTTTCATTTTCTTGATTATCTTTATTCGATCAGATGTTATTCTTCTCTTTCCTCTTTCAATTTGGTGTCCCAAATATTTAACTGCCGTTGTACAAAACTGCAGCTTTTCAGGTGACACTTTGTGTCCTTCCTCAGCCAAATGGTTGAGTAATGCAATTGAATCTTCAACACAATCATCATGAGTTTTGGATGCTACCAGTAAATCGTCTATATACTGTACCAAGAGTGAACTCCTGGGTAGCACTAATTTCTCCAAACACCCTTTCAGTACTTGATTAAAAATGGAGGGACTTTCTGTGTATCCTTGAGGAACACGATTCCATACATAGACTTTGTTTTCGAATTTAAATGAAAAGAGATATTGGCTATCTGGGTGCAACGGTATTGAGAAGAATGCTTGGCATAGATCAATCACAGTGAACCATTCTGCACTCCAGGGTATCTGGTATAGGATTACTGCAGGATTTGGCACTATAGGACAACAAGGTACCACAATCTTATTAATTTTGCGTAAATCCTGAACAATCCTATATTTTCCACTAGGCTTCTTCAAACCCATGATTGGTGAATTACAAGGGCTACTCATAACTTCTTTTAATATGCCTTGTTTTACCATCCTGTTAATTTCCTCAACAACTCCTGCTTTTACTTCTGCACTCATTTTGTACTGTCTAGTGTTTGGGAAAATTGCACCTTCTTTTACAGTGATTTTTACTGGGTCTATTTTGGCCATAAGTCCTGCTTCCTTTCCAGTGAAATCCCATACCTTGGAATTCACTGTAGTTCTTAGCTCTTCTGGTAGTTCATTTTTCGTTATCAAAGAGAACATCTCATCTATTTCTGTACCTTGCTTGGCTATCATGAACTTATAAACATGATCTTCATCCGGGGTCTGTATTGCAACACCATCCGAGTGTGCAGAAAATAGTACAATTCATTTTGCACAGTAAGTCTCTACCCAATAAGTTTACTGGACTAGAATCACACACTACAATTTGATGCATTTCTCGGAAGTTTCCTATTTTTACTTCCATTGGCTCAGTAAGAGGTGTTCTGATCTTTTGATTAGCTACACCTACAACTTGGATAGCTTCTCCAGAGAGAGGAAGGTCTGGGATGTCTGCTGTTCTCACAGTAGAACGGGTAGCACCAGTGTCCAAAAGGAAAGTGATATCATTACCTTTTACTTTCCCTTCAACATATGAACCTGACTGATCTACCGGCAAGGATGCGCCAAGTACGCACTCCTTCTCCCCCTCTCTTAGGCACCGTCATTGATGGTTATATGGATAAAAATCATCCTGTAAAAGAAACTGTGAAGTTACATATTCATTCTTACCACTTCCTCCTTGATATCCAACGTCTGTACCGTGCTTTGCTCTGCCTACATTACCCTATATAGGGGCAGGTGGCAACTGACTCTGAGGATTTACACCCTGCTGTGAGTCATTCTGCGTCTTTGGATTTAAATTATGATTTGGGCCATTATTATTTCGAATCTTTTTACATTCATCCTTCCAATGCCCCAACTTTCCGCATCCATGACAAGGAAATTTCTTTTTAGCCTCTTCTCTACTCATTCGTCCTCCCACTTTACCACCATTTCCTGTGTCACCATTTGTTCCAGAATCTTTTCCCTGATTATCAGTTGGATTATCCAAATTAATTCCCTGTCGCTCAGCCATTTTCACCTGAGCCCACATCACTTTCTCTTGTAGTTTCTTGTGCCTATCCTCAATATCGTCTCCACAATATTTTGCATATTTCAAAATTTCGTCTATGGGTTTCCCTTGCCAGCACAACATGTGCTGCTTAATCATTTGACAAATCTCTGGCTTTAAACCATAAACAAATCGGTAGACAAACTGACTCATATTTTTATCTCCAATGTCCTCAAATCCACTATACTGTTTGAACACCTGTAATAGACGTTCATAATAGGCATGTACCGATTCACTTGCCTCTTGGGTAGTCCTGTCTATTTTCACCCAATCTGTTTCTTTTGGTGGTATTTTCCCTTTCAGGTAAGTTATTACCTGCTGATACTTTTTCATTACATCCCTTGATCGAGCACTTGTCTTTGCATCTCTAGGGTACTCTTCACTCGGCCAGTCAACTGTAATTTTACAATCTGTCCACAAATCGGCAGGTACCACTATGTCAAACAAACCATCCAAGTCCTTCAACAATACCTTTGACACTTTCACAAACCTCTCAACCTGCTTGTACCATTCAATTGGCTTTTCTCTCAACTTTGGAAAATCATTTGTAAATGATAAAATATCTTGCCTACTCCATGGGACATGAACATAACCTCCTCCAGGTACTTCTCGCATCGGGTACATCTGATCTTCTTTCCCTGTTTCCTTCAATAAATATTCAGAATTCGATCTACTGTACCTTGCCTCTTCCTTTTTCTTTGTCCATCTAGCTTTCCATTTATCTAGATCTCCCCATTTCTGTAATACTGACATTAATTCCTTTACTTGTAGTTTTCGGCCAGAGGCATTCATGTTTTCTAGATCCTTGTCAGAAAAGTCTGCTCTATAGGGTTTCTGTAATACTTTTGACTTCCCTATTTCAATTCCCATCTGTAAGGCCAAATCTGATAACTTCTCATGAAATATCTTTACATTTCTAGTTATGCTTCTGCATACGAACAATAGTTCTTCTTCATCGTAAGTATTTAGACGATCTACTCCTACATTTCCTGCTATCATTTCTTCTAATTCGACTTTTAGTTTGTAGATGTCCATGATCTTAGGGGGTGAACTCTGTCTGTCTGATCCTTGTGCCCACCTTTCTAAATCTTCTGGCATTACTACTGTGGCACTCTTAGTTCCAGAAGAGGTTACTATATTTACATCTTTGGAGCAACCAGGTGTTATTCTTCTAGGAGTGCTATTTACAGATCCTCGAATGGGTAAATCCATTAGGGATATCATAGATTCACAATCACTGATCTGGTCATCAATTATTACGGGTTCAGGTTTAGGAATCTCTACAGGTGTAGGCATAACTAATGGTTTCGGATAATTTACCTTGCCACCATATAAGGGAACCACTGGACCAATTGTTACAGGTATGGTCAGGGAATCAGGATGTACATTCAGCTGTGTTGTTTTCTGTATCAATTCTGCTCTGTTTCTGTCTATAGCCTCTTTTTCTTTATTCTGAAGTACCCTATTAACTGGTGCATTATGCAATACTTGCGGTACCAATGGTGTTCTTAAAACTGGTGAACTTGGGGTACAACCACTTGTCCCTTCCTGATATGGTGGCGGGTTCTTTAATATTTCTTCCATAAATTCATCTTCAGAATCTCCAAACCCTGTCAAATGTTTTGTCTTTTCTGTACATTTGCTCCCTAACGACTCTTCTGCTATACAAACTGGATACAAACCCTCTGTAAGCATCGCTCTTCTCCACTGTTTCATCTGACCGTCTCTTGGCTCATTTTGGTATCTAGGAAAAAATCCCCGATAACCCCTACTGCTTCTTGATCGGTCACGTTCGAATGCCTCAGTTTCCCACTCTTCTAAGGCTTCGTATTGAGTTAATCTTGGTCTGGGTTCTAAGTCATTCATCCTCAATCTTAAATTTTGAAGAATTCTCCCATTGAAAGTACCATTCTCTGGGAATGCTAATATTCCATCATTTTTGGTATATTCTATCCAATTTTCTAACCATACACAAGTATGATAACCTCTCTCCATCATCATAAATGAAGCGGGTGTTTTTGCTGGTGGAATGATAATTCCTTCTCTAGTTTTGATGGGTTTATCCTTCTTAAAATAATTCTTAACCTGTTGTAGAAATGACATTTTTCTCTTTTCTCCATACATTTTGGGTAAATATCTATGTATCAAATTATATTCTGCAAAACCTAAGAATCTCCTGTCTGGACGGGTTCCTGTTAAAGTCGGATCACGTTTCCACATATAATTTCCACTATCCACTAAGATTTCGACTTCTATGCTAATAACCAATTAAATTCCAGCTAACATTTATACCTGAACCAATCCTAGCGCGGCTTTTCAGTGACATCTGTTTTGACGACCCCTCCTTTACAATCTGCGCTTTTCTGTCCCTCGCTGTTTCAACCAATCCCACCGCGACACCTGTGACGTCAGTATTACTCCTGACTACTGACCCCTCCTTTACAAGAGTTGTTCCACGCCCGCTGTTTCAACCAATCCCAGCACGGCGTTTTGTGACGTCAGCTTCCTCTCCGGCAGCTGACCCTCCCTTTACAAAATCGTACGCAAAACTTTATTTTCTCTACGCTTCTTATTTAAATTCAGTAACAACATAAAACATTCGCCATCGTGCCAGTTTCTCTAAATTGGAAAAGATAGTTTCTCTCACACTTAGTAAAACCTTTCCGTTTTACTAAACATACACTACGAGTAAAACCCTTCCGTTTACTCTTCACGTAAGCTTCAGAAATACCTGCTACTTCTTCAATGTTACCCTTTCTAGGTAATATAACATCAACTTTTACCAGCATATTCCTTTGCTATTATTCACACGCATAGAGTCCCTAACAAGTACTGATTGCCCTGCCTAGCTTTTCAGTACTATTTCTGCCTGACAGATAACCTCACTGCAGTATGGCTTCCACTTACCATCCGCTATTCAATTTTCCCCGGGGAATTCTGGACCACATAAAACAAAACTTTTGAACAAACGGATGTTAGTTTATAAAAATAAAATCCTCATTACCCAATTAACAAAATGCAACCATCCTCTGATAACCAGAAAACTGATCCAGCGGGTTACTAGCAACAAGCATTCATACACCGAATACTCACCTGGGCCCATTCATTCATACTACGCTAGCAATTTCCGCTGGTGGGTCAGTTGTACTCTTTATCAATATCCCTGCTACCAATTACTTTTCTGATTTGAAGAGTAATGACTTACCAATGGACCCTTTGATAATTGGGAAGTTTAAAATGAGTGACATTCAATACAATCCATAATCCTGAAATAATCACTGAGTCAGGAAGTTTTAAAATGTTTAGCAGAGAAAATCACAAACCACATAATACTTAATCGTATATCAAGGATGAAGCATACTAATAATCAATTATCGATTAATGACGGTCCCTCAGAAAGAAGGAGACAGCAGCACAGCTAAAGGTTGCATTTATATTTACCTAAAGGTGCGAGAACCAAACCCCTTGGGCAAGGAGTTGGAAAGATAGGTCCCAAGAAGGATGAAGACCAAAGACCTCCGGACCAAGTTCAGGACAGGACAGGTGACCTCTCTATCAACTACGCCTGCGTCGTTCCCCTCTCTGATACTTCGCTTCTCCTTGCTTCTCTCGTGTCGTCTTCTAAGGATCCGCCGCCCCCACCTCAGGACCTCTCTGGACAGTGAATCAGCCTGGTTGTGCTCTGCATCAGCATCTGGATCAATGAATGTACCATCGCTTCCTCTCACTAATTAACTAATCTATACCTATTATACCCTTCTACACCCAGGTACCTCCCATTAATGTTCCAGAATTATGGGCCCACTACTTCTGATTGGACGGGGACAGGGGGTTGATCCTCACACCTTGTCAATTTAGTTCAATTTCTTTAAGCCTATTGTTTGAAAATACCGCCCCTCACAATTAATACATTTGCTTTATTTCCCACCCGTCTCACGACAAAGTTTAATACATTGTTCATATAAATTGTTGCATTCTGCAGGAACATCGCGGATGCAGTGGAGTTGGCCACCAGGTCACGGCCTTGGGTGACGTCCAAGTTGACTTCATCGCTGTGCCTTGTTTACCGGGCCCATGCGTACTTCGCATTGGCTCCAAGCTGCCTCTCCATTAACCCAGGCCCCATTTTACGAACTAATAAAAGTCAAAGAAGAAAACATTAAAATCACAAATAAATGTTTTCACTGTATACCCCCTATTTCTACTCTATTCCCATTTAATTATAAATCTATCCCGCATTAGTAGCATTAGAATACCACAGTTTTAATTGCAACATATGCACAAGCTTTAGCACGTGAAAATATTAAGCAGCCATTTTAATACACACTGCGCAGAAGCAAAGTTTTCCCTCCAAGCAAAGAAAGACGTCATACCACGTGATATGGTTGACACATGCGCACTGAAATTCCCGCACTTTAGCGGCCATTTTGGATTAGACAAGCGTTATTTATTAGTTAAAACACATAGGCAAGCTTCACTCGTATAGTATTCATGTGTGCATTTGTTAGTAAAGACATTACAAAGTTTGATAAATTAATACTGTGAGAGGATTGCTTACGAGCAAGTCTCATTTCGAGTTCTTGCTCCATCAATCCCCTCTCTGATGGCGTTTATGAGCCATCAAATATTACCCACAACCAGATGCCAACTTTTAGCATAAAATTGTCTCAGCTTCATTTTTACACTTTCCATTTTTATCGTCTCCTTTCAGTTTCTTGTATAATTCACTTTTCAGATCTTCTAGTTCAATTTCATCAAAGTTTCTTATCTTTCCTTTTCCTGTCACTCTATACGTCTCATTCTTTCTACAACATTTGCACCATATTATTATTGACAGTACTATTATTGCTATCCCTGCTAAGGGTACTAATATTTGACCTATAAGTCCTTTCCCTACATTAGCAAACCAGGTACCAATTGACGCAATACTATTCGTCAATCTTTCCCATACACTATCAACTTCCAGTGGTTTTAGTTCATTCTCAAGTTTTGTTATATTCTGTATATACGTTCCAATTTCTGCACTTTTGTCAGGTATGTACGTGCAACAGTGTTTTGTTTTCAATAATTTACAGACTCCGCCCTCTTTTGCCAATATTATATCAAGAGCAAGTCGATTTTGCATAACCATTGATCTAATCGCAACCATCTCCGCATTAATCATTAGAAATCCTCCAGCAGTGTCCGTTGATAAACGATCCACCACTGTAGATAATTTACATATCTTCCTTGAGTTCAGAATTATTCCCACTGAAGGTATCAATGCACCAAATATGTCACCTATAATTTCAGAAAAACTAGCTCTTTTACTACGTGTTAATTCACTATTATTTTCATTGCTCCCAGTGTTTCTTTTTACGTGGTATATTTTTGGAAAAACTATTCCAAAATAACAACTTCCATACCACCGTGCAGGAAGCCTAAAGTAAGCCTTATTCCTACACACATAATAGATTCCAGGAAAGACTGAATCTGTTCCTCCTTTTAGTCCCCAACCTCCAAGAATTAAGAAATTATGTTCACATTCACTGGTACCGATGAAAATATTGTTATAATCAGTCTTTAATCTATGTAGACAAATTTTCCCTGTCTTTACAAAATCCAGAGCCATAGCAGCTTGAGCCTTGCCAGGTGTGTAAATACCCTCTTTCTCAGCCCAAGATGGCAGATGAGCCTTATGCTCAGATGCTTTCTTTTGGAAATCTTGTCTTCTATCTTCTACTAAATTCAAAAATATCTTTTCTTCTTCATGTAACTGTGAGAAAGTGCCATCTTTCTTGCATGGTATGCCCCCACTTTTTGCTGAATTGCTGATGTGCTTTGACTGAGTGTGCCCTGGGCTCCTGCCAACCAGGTACCCAGGGCCTGTGTTCCTTCCCTAAAACTGCATTGATGCCTACACCCAATTGGCATCCCTGGCCACAGGTCAGCCCCTGGTAAATGGTACCATGGGTACCCAGGGCACTGTGAACAGGGAAGGCTCCTAAGGGCTGCAGCACTTGTTGTGCCACCCTTAGGGACCCTGTACCTTACACACACACACTGCCCTTGCAGGCTGCGTGTCTTGGTGCAGAACAAAAGTGAAGAGTCGACATGGCACACATCCCTGTGTGCCATGCCTACAAACCACTGCCCTGGCCTAGGTCAGCCACCCCTCTAGCTGGGTGCACTATGCCAGTGGTGAGGGCACAGAGGCATGAGCCCTGTGCCCCTACAGTGCCCAAGTCCATTCTCTGGCATTGTAAGTGCAGTGCTGCCATTAAGAGTATATGGTGCTGGGAGTCTGTCATTACGAACTCCACAGCACCATAATGGCCCCACTGAAAACTGAGAAGTTTGGTATCAAACTTCTCAGCACATTAAACCCACACTGATGCCAGTGTGGGATTTAATGTAAAATGCACTCAGAGGGCATCTTAGAGATGCCCCCTGAAACCAACCCGACCTCCAGTGTCCGGACTGAGTGGCTGCCCAGGCTGCCACCACCAGACATGTTTCTGGACCCCTGGGTCGAGAGCCTCTGCTCTCAGGGGCCTGAAACAATGCGCATCCTGGAGCGAGGTGCCAAAGCCTCCTCCTCCAGGATGGGCAGGGGAAGCTTCAAAGGCCTGCCGCCTTTTGAGCTTCCCCAGACCATTTGCTGCTCCCAGCAAACTGGTCCCCACTGGTTCTACCCCCACTTCTGGCGGGAGAACCAGCGGGAAAACCAGAGGCAGGAAATGGGTTGTGCCCACCTCTGCCAACTCCACCCCTAAGGTGGGGAGGCGAGGTGAAGCACAAACTCGAGTCCCCGCCATCTTGAGGATGGGGGGACCCAGCCAACCAGGGACAGGCTCCTGCCCCCCTCCCACTGGAGAGTGGCAGAATAGGGGGAGTACCCACCCCAGGGAAGGGACCCATTGGTCCCTGCCCTTACCTACCTGTAACCACCCCTAAATTCAGTATTTAGGGGCTCCCTGAACCTTCCTTCCTCAGATCCAGATTCCAAAACAAGAAAGGAGATCAAGAAACAAGAAGACCTGCCGTGCAGCTGCTAACAAGAGGAAGACACCAACTGATTTGGCCCCAGCCCTACCGGCCTGTCGACCCTCGAACCTGCTCCTGCTAAACCCCGGCGTCTCCAGTGGTCAGCAACCTCAAGAACCCCGGAGGACCTGACTGCCTTGTGACTCTAACCACCTGGGACTCCCACGAGCAGTGGTACTGCTCAAAAGCAAGTAACCTACCCCTGGTGCCAGCCAGGGACCGCAAATCCAGCACACTCTGCACCCGCCGAGCCCGGCCTGTGCCTGAGTGGACAAAGACCACGAGGACATCCCCCCGGCGACTGTGACCCAGAATCCAGCACCCAAGGACCCCCATCGACGAACCTGACGACGCCTGCAGCCTCAGAACCTGGGCCCCCTCCAACCGCGACCAGCCGAAGGTAAGATTTCCGACGCCTAAAGACACCCCTGCACCCGACGCCCCACGGCCTCCTGTGCCCAACTCCTGGGTGCCTACCCTTCCTACAGCTTCCCAACTTACCTCTCGAAGTGGTGGTCGCACCTGAAGAATCACCGTCCCCGAGCTTGCAGCCTTTGTTCGTCACGCAGCTTTCCCATTGAAAATCATTGGGCGCCCGACGGCCTAAAAGCCCACTGCACCCGGCCGCCCCAGTGCCGCTGAGGGTGCACCCACTACCCTGTTCGACTTCCCCACTTGCCCTGAGTAAGTGACCAGGAGCTTTGCTCCCACAGCCGAGTGGTCTGCCTGCCAGCAGCCACCAACCCAAGGCCCCCTGCCGTCCATAGGATAACATTGGGCCTACTCACTCTGCACCCGGCCGCCCCTGTGCCGCTGAGGGTGTAACAACTGTACTTACCTGACCCTGGGGGACCCCTGAGTCTATGCCCAGAACCTTAACTCTGCCAGTCGAGTACTTACCCAAAAGCCGATAACTCACTTTTCTTCCATAGGGTAACATTGACTGGTTTCACTTGGAAATTCTTCTAAGTGTGGAGTTTCTCAACTTTAAAATATTCACCTAAAATCAACCGAGTAACGAAAACTGAAACACTCACCTGCTATTAGGAGAGATCCCAGTGCTGGATCTTGGTGCCCAATGCAAAAACAACAATCGATGGACAGAATGCAGAACAATGTCATACATTCACCCCAGTACAGAGATCTGGGCCTAAATCCATCGTTTTTTTGCTCACCATGCCATTCCAGTTTGAACCCAGCCATATGCAAATCAGTCTTGACCCTGTGCCCCATGGGAACAGTCCAGCCCGAACTGCCAAGCCAGGTCCTCCCTGGACTGGAAACAAGCATCCTAGGACCGGTTTCGAGGTTTCACCCTCTTCAGCCAGGATAGCTTGATTCCAGTGGCATGGAGAGCACGGGACCAACGTCTGGGCATACCCGTCCCACTCGGGGTGACAAATGCAAAAACAACAATCGTTGGACAGAATGCAGAACAATGTCATACATTCACCCCAGTACAGAGATCTGGGCCTAAATCCATTGTTTTTTGCTCACCATGCCATTCCAGTTTGAACCCAGCCATATGCAAATCAGTCTTGACCCTGTGCCTCATGGGAACAGTCCAGCCCGAACTGCCAAGCCAGGTCCTCCCTGGACTGGAAACAAGCATCCTAGGACCGGTTTCGGGGTTTCACCCCTCTTCAGCCAGGATAGCTTGATTCCAGTGGCATGGAGAGCACGGGACCCACATCTGGGCATACCCGTCCCACTCGGGGTGACAAATGCAAAAACAACAATCGATGGACAGAATGCAGAACAATGTCATACATTCACCCCAGTACAGAGATCTGGGCCTAAATCCATCGTTTTTTTGCTCACCATGCCATTCCAGTTTGAACCCAGCCATATGCAAATCAGTCTTGACCCTGTGCCTCATGGGAACAGTCCAGCCCGAACTGCCAAGCCAGGTCCTCCCTGGACTGGAAACAAGCATCCTAGGACCGGTTTCGGGGTTTCACCCCTCTTCAGCCAGGATAGCTTGATTCCAGTGGCATGGAGAGCACGGGACCCACGTCTGGGCATACCCGTCCCACCCGGGGTGACAAATGCAAAAACAACAATCGATGGACAGAATGCAGAACAATGTCATACATTCACCCCAGTACAGAGATCTGGGCCTAAATCCATCGTTTTTTTGCTCACCATGCCATTAAAGTTTGAACCCAGCCGTATGCAAATCAGTCTTGACCCTGTGCCTCATGGGAACAGTCCAGCCCGAACTGCCAAGCCAGGTCCTCCCTGGACTGGAAACAAGCATCCTAGGACCGGTTTCGGGGTTTCACCCCTCTTCAGCCAGGATAGCTTGATTCCAGTGGCATGGAGAGCACAGGACCCACGTCTGGGCATACCCGTCCCACTCGGGGTGACAAATGCAAAAACAACAATCGATGGACAGAATGCAGAACAATGTCATACATTCACCCCAGTACAGAGATCTGGGCCTAAATCCATCGTTTTTTGCTCACCATGCCATTCCAGTTTGAACCCAGCCATATGCAAATCAGTCTTGACCCTGTGCCTCATGGGAACAGTCCAGCCCGAACTGCCAAGCCAGGTCCTCCCTGGACTGGAAACAAGCATCCTAGGACCGGTTTCGGGGTTTCACCCCTCTTCAGCCAGGATTGCTTGATTCCAGTGGCATGGAGAGCACGGGACCCACGTCTGGGCATACCCGTCCCACTCGGGGTGACAAATGCAAAAACAACAATCAATGGACAGAATGCAGAACAATGTCATACATTCACCCCAGTACAGAGATCTGGGCCTAAATCCATCGTTTTTTGCTCACCATGCCATTCCAGTTTGAACCCAGCCATATGCAAATCAGTCTTGACCCTGTGCCTCATGGGAACAGTCCAGCCCGAACTGCCAAGCCAGGTCCTCCCTGGACTGGAAACAAGCATCCTAGGACCGGTTTCGGGGTTTCACCCCTCTTCAGCCAGGATAGCTTGATTCCAGTGGCATGGAGAGCACGGGACCCACGTCTGGGCATACCACGTCCCACTCGGGGTGACAAATGCAAAAACAACAATCGATGGACAGAATGCAGAACAATGTCATACATTCACCCCAGTACAGAGATCTGGGCCTAAATCCATCGTTTTTTGCTCACCATGCCATTCCAGTTTGAACCCAGCCATATGCAAATCAGTCTTGACCCTGTGCCTCATGGGAACAGTCCAGCCCGAACTGCCAAGCCAGGTCCTCCCTGGACTGGAAACAAGCATCCTAGGACCGGTTTCGGGGTTTCACCCCTCTTCAGCCAGGATTGCTTGATTCCAGTGGCATGGAGAGCACGGGACCCACGTCTGGGCATACCCGTCCCACTCGGGGTGACAAATGCAAAAACAACAATCGATGGACAGAATGCAGAACAATGTCATACATTCACCCCAGTACAGAGATCTGGGCCTAAATCCATCGTTTTTTTGCTCACCATGCCATTCCAGTTTGAACCCAGCCATATGCAAATCAGTCCTGACCCTGTGCCTCATGGGAACAGTCCAGCCCGAACTGCCAAGCCAGGTCCTCCCTGGACTGGAAACAAGCATCCTAGGACCGGTTTCGGGGTTTCACCCCTCTTCAGCCAGGATAGCTTGATTCCAGTGGCATGGAGAGCACGGGACCCACGTCTGGGCATACCCGTCCCACTCGGGGTGACAAATGCAAAAACAACAATCGATGGACAGAATGCAGAACAATGTCATACATTCACCCCAGTACAGAGATCTGGGCCTAAATCCATCGTTTTTTTGCTCACCATGCCATTCCAGTTTGAACCCAGCCATATGCAAATCAGTCCTGACCCTGTGCCTCATGGGAGCAGTCCAGCCCGAACTGCCAAGCCAGGTCCTCCCTGGACTGGAAATAAGCATCCTAGGACCAGTTTCGGGGTTTCACCCCTCTTCAGCCAGGATAGCTTGATTCCAGTGGCATGGAGAGCACGGGACCCACGTCTGGGCATACCCGTCCCACTCGGGGTGACAAATGCAAAAACAACAATCGATGGACAGAATGCAGAACAATGTCATACATTCACCCCAGTACAGAGATCTGGGCCTAAATCCATCGTTTTTTTGCTCACCATGCCATTTCAGTTTGAACCCAGCCATATGCAAATCAGTCCTGACCCAGACGTGGGTCCCGTGCTCACTACACCACTGGATTCAAGCTAGCCTGGCTGAAGAAGGGTGATGCCCTGAAACCGGTCCCAGAATGCTTGTTTCCGGTCCAGGGAGGACCTGGCTTGGCAGTTCGGGCTGGACTGTTCCCACAAGGAACAGGGTCAAGACTGATTTGCATATGGCTGGGTCCAAACTGGGGTGGTGTGGTGAGCAAAAGAATGATGGATTTAACCCAGATCCTTGTGACTGGGGGTGAATGTTTGCATTGTCCAGCATTCCGTCCATCAATTGTTTCTTTTGCATTTGTCGCCCTAAGTGGGAAGGGTATGCCCAGACGTGGGTCCCGTGCTCTCTACACCACTGGATTCAAGCTAGCCTGGCTGAAGAAGGGTGATGCCCTAAAACCTGTCCCAGGATGCTTGTTTCCGGGCCAGGGAGGACCTGGCTTGGCAGTTCGGGCTGGACTGTTCCCACAAGGAACAGGGTCAAGACTGATTTGCATATGGCTGGGTCCAAACTGGGGTGGTGTGGTGAGCAAAAGAATGATGGATTTAACCCAGATCCTTGTGACTGGGGGTGAATGTTTGCATTGTCCAGCATTCCGTCCATCAATTGTTTCTTTTGCATGGATCTTGGTGCCCAGCACTGACCCTGAAAAGTAATCACAACGTTACTTGCCTCTAACTCAATTTTCTTCCATAGGGATCCATTGACTGGTTTTCTGTGCGTGTCCACTTTTGAAATACCAAAATATTGCTTAAAAATCACAACAGTAACGAATTCCGATTTACTCACCTGTTATCAGGAGAGACCTCAGTGCTGCATCTTTTAGTCCAGTACTGACCCTGAAAAGTAATTTTAACCGTACTTACCAGTAACTTGAAATTCCTTCCATAGGATATCATTGCCTGCTTTTTGCTGAAAAAGTTTCTAAGTGTCGATTTCTGAAACTTACAAATATTCTTTAAAAATCGTGCCAACGATACAAACGTAATTACTTGCCTGTTTTAGATAGATATCCCAGTGCTGAACCTGAGAGCCCAGCACTGGATTACAAAAGTAACGTAAACATACTTTACCTGCAAACTGAATTTCCTTCCATAGGATAACATTGGTAATTTTACCTAGAAAAGTTTCTGTGTCAACTTTTAAAATACAATAATATTCCTTAAAAATCACTACTGTAACCAAAACGCTTTTACTCAACTGTTTACAGGAAGTGTCCCGGGACTGAATCCAAGATCCAGTCCTGTGGTTAGAAAAGTAATCCACAAAGTAACTAATTGCATTTAACTAAAACTTTCTGTTGAGCTCAATGTTGCATTGTTTTTGACATTGTGTTGCCTTTTGCAACAACTTTGACTACTGTAATCAAAAAGTCTATTGCCTATTTGAAAAGTGTTTAACTAAAATAACCCATTCTGAGAAAGTATATTTTGATACATATTGTGGTTCTAAAATAAAACAACTATATTTTTATACAAACAATTGGCCTAGAGTTCAGTTCTTGAGTGTGTGAGACCATTTGCTGACTGAGTGTGTACAACAAATGCTTTACACTGTCCTCTGATACTGCCTTACTGCTCGACCAAGCTACCACTTTAGAGAGTAAGGTTATATCTAACTTTAGCTTCTGCCTTACCATTGGGGAACTGTGGACCCTATACACACTGTACCTTACTTTGGTGCAGTATATATGAAGCCACTTTCCTACATTGGTGGATCAGCGGTGGGATACAAACTTGCATTTGTTGGACTACTTGGTTACCATCTGATCACACGACAGAACTCTTAAATTGCCTTTAGAATTCTGATTTTTTTAAATTGGTATTTTTTTCCAAATTACTAAAAATCTTGTTAGGGCCTTGCTTAAGTCCCTTTAGAATTTTAGAAAATAAAAAGTCACTATAGTCAAGGGTAGAGGGGTTAGAACTTTTTGTTAAAATGTCTCAAGACAAGAACCCAGCTATTAGTGAAGATAATAATGACATACAGGACCTGGTTGAGGAGCTCGACCTCACCCCTTATCTTCATTTGTCTTTCAAAGAGATAAGGTCCTTATGCAAACTTAAAGATATACCAATGGGCCAGCATCCAACCAAACAAGGGCTCCAGGAGCTCCTGGCTGAGTATGCCAAGGCCCACCCCTCTGAGCATGGTGATGACCAAGCAGAGGAGGAAAGGAGGGAGGAGGATGGGGAAGGGAACCCACCTCCACCACTGCCTAGGGAAGATAGGGTCCCTGCACCCTTATCTCCAAGAATCAACCTCTGGGGACCTAGAGGCCACACAGGTGGTTCAGAGAGGACACTGAGGACAGCCTCAGTGAGGAGGACAACTTTTTAGCAAAGTTGGCCAAAAGACTGGACCTAGAGACCAGCCTCCTGGCTCTAGAGAAGGAAAGAAAAGAGATGGGTTTAGCACCCATCAATGGTGGCAGCAATACCAATAATAAGGATAAGGAGGAATCCTATGATCCTAAAATCCCCAAAGGGATTGTCCCTAAATATGAGGAGGGTGATGACATCACCAAATGGTTCACAGCATTTGAGAGGGCTTGTGAAATGAGAAGGGTGAAGAAACCTCTCTGGGGGGCACTTCTGTGGGAACTGTTCTCTGGTAACTGCAGAGACAGGCTTCTGACCCTCTCTGGGCCAGAGGCAGGGTCCTATGACCTCATGAGGAAGACTCTGATTGAGGGATTTGGATTCACTACTGAGGAGTATAGAATTAGATTCAGGGGGCTCAAAAACCCAGACCCAGTCCTGGATTGACTTCGTGGACTTCTCAGTAAAGACACTGGATGGTTGGTTAGCTGGACATGGTGTGCATGATTTTACTGGATTGTACAATTTGTTCATGAAGGAACATATATTAAGTAATTGCACAAATGAAAAGTTGCATCAGCATTTGGTAGACCTAGGTCTAATTTCTCCCCAAGAATTGGGAAAGAAGGCAGACCACTGGGTCAAGACTAGGGTGACAAGGACAACCACTGGGGGTGACCAAAAGAAGGTGGTCACCAAACCTCCCCAGGGGAAAGGTGGTGAGAATCCCCAAGATAAGAAGTCTGAGTCTTCCAAAGGGCCCCAAAAACCTGTTCTGGGGAGTGGGTCCCAAACTACTCCCTATGTGCCTCAACCCTATAGGGGGAAGAACTTTGATCCCTTGAAGGCCTGGTGTAATAACTGTAAGAAGTTAGGACACCTAACTGTAGATAAATCTTGCCCCCACAACAAAGCCCCTAAGGCACCCAGTACAGCTACTCCTGGGGCAGCAAGTCTACAGATGGGATCAGAAGTGTGCCCTGAGCAAATCTGGGGACACACTGAGGCGAGTCTAGTCTCACTAGGGGAAGTGGAGTTTGCCACTGTAGCTGTGTGGCCACCCAACTTAAAGAAATATTTACAATACCCCTGGGTGAATGGAACTAGGGTAGAAGCTCTGAGGGATACAGGTGCCAGTGTCACTATGGTGAGAGACACACTGGTTTCCCCTGAGCAATACTTGATTGGGAAAACTTACCCAGTCACCAATGCTGACAGTGTCACCACTAGTCATCCCATGGCCATGGTGACATTAGGCTGGGGGGGTTACTGGCCTGAAGCAGGTAGTGGTCTCTCAGAAGTTACCAGCTGCATGTCTGCTAGGAAATGATCTGGAAACCTCAGCCTGGGCAGAGGTTGAGCTAAAGGCCCATGCAGCCATGGTGGGCATCCCTGAATTGGTGTGTGTAAAAACAAGAGCACAGAGCAAAAGGCAGGGTGAAGAAATAGTGTTGGAGCCTGAAATGATGGCCCAACCTACCAAGAGAAAAGGAAAGAAGACTGGGGGACCAGCTTCTACACAGCCACAAGAGCAGGACCCCTCTCCTCAGGGAGAGGACCTGGATACCCCAGAGGGAACTGAGCCCATGGAGCTTGACCCTTACCAGGTTGAACTCTTGGGCCCAGGGGGACCCTCTAGGGAAGAGCTGTGCCAAGGACAGCAAGACTGTCCCACTCTTGACAGCCTGAGGCAGCAAGCTGTTTCAGAAGCCAAGGGAGATGTCAGTGGTACCCACAGAGTCTATTGGGAAGAGGGATTACTGTACACTGAGGCAAAAGACCCCAATCCTGGAGCCACCAGGAGAGTGGTAGTGCCACAGAAATACAGGGAGTTCCTCCTAACTTTGGCTCATGACATCCCCCTAGCTGGACATCTGGGCCAAACCAAAACTTGGGAAAGGCTAGTTAGCCACTTTTACTGGCCCCAGATGCACCAAAAGTTGAAGGAGTTTGTCAGCTCCTGTGTTACCTGTCAAGCCAGTGGCAAGACAGGTGGCCATCCAAAGGCCCCCTGATACCACTGCCTGTGGTGGGGGTTCCCTTTGAAAGGGTAGGTGTGGACATAGTGGGTCCACTGGAACCTCCCACAGCCTCAGGGAACAAATTCATACTAGTGGTAGTGGATCATGCCACTAGGTATCCTGAAGCTATTCCACTTAGGACTACTACAGCTCCTGCAGTAGCCAAGGCCCTCATTGGTGTCTTCGCCAGGGTAGGGTTTCCTAAGGAGGTGGTTTCAGACAGAGGTTCCAACTTCAGGTCTGCTTACCTGACCCACATGTGGAAGGAGTGTGGGGTGCAGTACAAGTTTACTACACCCTACCATCCACAAACCAATGGCCTTGTTGAGAGATTCAACAAGACATTGAAAGGCATGATCATGGGACTCCCTGAAAAACTCAAAAGGAGATGGGATGTCCTACTGCCATGCCTGCTTTTCGCTTACAGAGAAGTGCCACAGAAGGGAGTAGGTTTCTCACCCTTTGAACTTCTGTTTGGCCATCCTGTGAGGGGACCACTCTGTCTTGTGAAGGAGGGCTGGGAGAGACCTCTCCAAGAACCCAAACAAGACATTGTGGACTATGTGCTTGGCCTAAGGTCCAGAATGGCTGAGTACATGGAAAAGGCATCCAAGAATCTTGAGGCCAGCCAGGAGCTTCAGAAGCACTGGTATGACCAAAAGGCTGCACTGGTTGAATTTCAACCTGGGCAACAGGTATGGGTTTTGGAGCCAGTGGCACCAAGGGCACTCCAGGACAGATGGAGTGGCCCTTACCCCATCCTAGAGAAAAAGAGTGAGGTCACCTACTTGGTTGACCTGGGCACAAGCAGGACACCCAAAAGGGTTATCCATGTGAACCGCCTAAAACTCTACAATGACAGGGCTGACATCACCATGCTGATGGTGACAGATGAGGAACAGGAAGCTGAGAGTGAACCTCTCCCTGATCTCCTCTCCCACAGCCCAAAAGATGGGTCAGTAGATGGAGTTCTCTTTTCAGACACCCTCACTGCCCAACAGCAGACTGACTGCAAGCAAGTCTTGCAGCAGTATGCTGGGCTCTTTTCTTTGACCCCTGGTCTGACAAACTGGTGTACCCATGATGTGGACACTGGTGACAGTGCACCTGTCAAAAACAAGATCTATCGTCAGTCAGACCAAGTTAAGGAAAGCATCAGAGCTGAAGTCAGCAAGATGCTAGAGCTAGGGGTTAGTGAGCCCTCTGAGAGCCCCTGGGCTAGCCCAGTGGTTCTGGTCCCCAAACCCCATCAACAGGGTGAAAAGAGAGAGATGAGGTTTTGTTTGGACTATAGAGGTCTCAACTCTGTCACCAAGACAGATGCACACCCTATCCCAAGAGCTGATGAACTGATAGACAGATTGGGTGCAGCCAAATACCTGAGTACCTTTGACTTAACTGCAGGGTACTGGCAGATTGGCATGGCCCCAGGAGCAAAAGAGAAAACAGCATTCTCCACACCTGATGGGCATTTTCAGTTCACTGTTATGCCCTTTGGTTTAAAGAATGCCCCTGCCACCTTCCAGAGGTTGGTGAATCAAGTCCTTGCTGGATTGGAGTCCTTTAGTGCAGCCTATCTTGATGATATTGCTGTCTTCAGTTCCACCTGGCAGGATCACCTGATCCACCTTGGGAAGGTTTTAAAGGCTCTGCAAACTGCAGGCCTAACTATCAAGGCATCCAAATGCCAGATAGGGCAGGGCACTGTGGTGTACTTGGGCCACCTGGTTGGTGGAGGCCAGGTACAACCCTTACAGCCCAAGATCCAGGCCATCCTGGACTGGGCAGCTCCAACAACCCAGACCCAAGTCAGGGCATTCCTTGGCTTGACTGGGTACTACAGGAGGTTTGTGAAGGGATATGGGTCCATTGTGACTCCCCTCACAGAACTCACCTCCAAGAAGATGCCAAAGAAAGTAAACTGGACAGTCAGTTGCCAAAAGGCTTTTGACACTCTGAAAGAAGCAATGTGCTCAGCACCAATTCTAAAAGCACCAGATTATGCCAAGCAGTTCATTGTGCAGACTGATGCCTCTGAGCTAGGGATAGGAGCGGTCCTATCCCAGACCAATGATGAAGGCCAGGACCAACCTGTTGCTTTTATAAGCAGAAGGCTTCTCCCCAGGGAGCAGCGTTGGAGTGCCATTGAGAGGGAGGCCTTTGCTGTGGTTTGGTCCCTGAAGAAGCTGAGGCCCTACCTGTTTGGGACTCACTTCCTAGTTCAAACTGACCACAGACCTCTCAGATGGCTAATGCAAATGAAAGGAGAAAATCCAAAACTGTTGAGGTGGTCCATCTCCCTACAGGGAATGGACTTTGAAGTGGAACACTGACCTGGCACTGCCCATGCCAATGCAGATGGCCTTTCCAGGTTCTTCCACTTAGACAATGAAGACTCCATAGGGCAAGGTTAGTCTCATCATCTTTCGTTTGGGGGGGTTGTGTGAGAAAGTGCCATCTTTCTTGCATGGTATGCCCCCACTTTTTGCTGAATTGCTGATGTGCTTTGACTGAGTGTGCCCTGGGCTCCTGCCAACCAGGTACCCAGGGCCTGTGTTCCTTCCCTAAAACTGCATTGATGCCTACACCCAATTGGCATCCCTGGCCACAGGTCAGCCCCTGGTAAATAGTACCATGGGTACCCAGGGCACTGTGACCAGGGAAGGCCCCTAAGGGCTGCAGCACTTGTTGTGCCACCCTTAGGGACCCTGTACTTTTACACACACACACTGCCCTTGCAGGCTGCGTGTCTTGGTGCAGAACAAAAGTGAAGAGTCGACATGGCACACATCCCTGTGTGTCATGCCTACAAACCACTGCCCTGGCCTAGGTCAGCCACCCCTCTAGCTGGGTGCACTATGCCAGTGGTGAGGGCACAGAGGCATGAGCCCTGTGCCCCTACAGTGCCCAAGTCCATTCTCGGGCATTGTAAGTGCAGTGCTGCCATTAAGAGTATATGGTGCTGGGAGTCTGTCATTACGAACTCCACAGCACCATAATGGCCCCACTGAAAACTGAGAAGTTTGGTATCAAACTTCTCAGCACATTAAACCCACACTGATGCCAGTGTGGGATTACTGTAAAACGCACTCCAGAGGGCATCTTAGAGATGCCCCCTGAAACCAACCCGACCTCCAGTGTCCGGACTGAGTGGCTGCCCAGGCTGCCACCACCAGACATGTTTCTGGACCCCTGGGTCGAGAGCCTCTGCTCTAAGGGGCCTGAAACAATGCGCATCCTGGGGCGAGGTGCCAAAGCCTCCTCCCCCAGGATGGGCAGGGGAAGCTTCAAAGGCCTGCCGCCTTTTGAGCTTCCCCAGACCATTTGCTGCTCCCAGCAAACTGGTCCCCACTGGTTCTACCCCCACTTCTGGCGGGAGAACCGGTGGGAAAACCAGAGGCAGGAAATGGGTTGTGCCCACCTCTGCCAACTCCACCCCTAAGGTGGGGAGGCGAGGTGAAGCACAAACTCGAGTCCCCGCCATCTTGAGGATGGGGGGACCCAGCCAACCAGGGACAGGCTCCTGCCCCCCTCCCACTGGAGAGTGGCAGAATAGGGGGTGTACCCACCCCAGGGAAGGGACCCATTGGTCGCTGCCCTTACCTACCTGTAACCACCCCTAAATTCAGTATTTAGGGGCTCCCTGAACCTTCCTTCCTCAGATCCAGATTCCGAAACAAGAAAGAAGATCAAGAAACAAGAAGACCTGCCGTGCAGCTGCTAACAAGAGGAAGACACCAACTGATTTGGCCCCAGCCCTACCGGTCTGTCGACCCTCGAACCTGCTCCTGCTAAACCCCGGCATCTCCAGTGGTCAGCAACCTCAAGAACCCCGGAGGACCTGACTGCCTTGTGACTCTAACTACCTGGGACTCCCACGAGCAGTGGTACTGCTCAAAAGCAAGTAACCTACCCCTGGTGCCAGCCAGGGACCGCGAATCCAGCACACTCTGCACCCGCCGAGCCCGGCCTGTGCCTGAGTGGACAAAGACCACGAGGACGTCCCCCCGGCGACTGTGACCCAGAATCCAGCACCCAAGGACCCCCATCGACGATCCTGACGACGCCTGCAGCCTCAGAACCTGGGCCCCCTCCAACCGCGACCAGCCGAGGGTAAGATTTCTGACGCCTAAAGACACCCCTGCACCCGACGCCCCACGGCCTCCTGTGCCCAACTCCTGGGTGCCTACCCTTCCTACAGCTTCCCAACTTACCTCTCGAAGTGGTGGTCGCACCTGAAGAATCACCGTCCCCGAGCTTGCAGCCTTTGTTCGTCACGCAGCTTTCCCATTGAAAACCATTGAGCGCCCGACGGCCCAAAAGCCCACTGCACCCGGCCGCCCCAGTGCCGCTGAGGGTGCACCCACTACCCTGTTCGACTTCCCCACTTGACCTGAGTAAGTGACCAGGAGCTTTGCTCCCACAGCCGAGTGGTCTGCCTGCCAGCAGCCACCAGCCCAAGGCCCCCTGCCGTGCATAGGATAACATTGGGCCTACTCACTCTGCACCCGGCCGCCCCTGTGCCGCTGAGGGTGTAACAACTGTACTTACCTGACCCTGGGGGACCCCTGAGTCTATGCCCAGAACCTTAACTCTGCCAGTCGAGTACTTACCCAAAAGCCGATAACTCACTTTTCTTCCATAGGGTAACATTGACTGGTTTCACTTGGAAATTCTTCTAAGTGTGGAGTTTCTCAACTTTAAAATATTCACCTAAAATCAACCGAGTAACGAAAACGGAAACACTCACCTGCTATTAGGAGAGATCCCAGTGCTGGATCTTGGTGCCCAGCACTGACCCTGAAAAGTAATCACAACGTTACTTGCCGCTAACTCAATTTTCTTCCATAGGGATCCATTGACTGGTTTTCTGTGAGTGTCCACTTTTGAAATACCAAAATATTGCTTAAAAATCACAACAGTAACGAATTCCGATTTACTCACCTGTTATCAGGAGAGACCTCAGTGCTGCATCTTTTAGTCCAGTACTGACCCTGAAAAGTAATTTTAACCGTACTTACCAGTAACTTGAAATTCCTTCCATAGGATATCATTGCCTGCTTTTTGCTGAAAAAGTTTCTAAGTGTCGATTTCTGAAACTTACAAATATTCTTTAAAAATCGTGCCAACGATACAAACGTAATTACTTGCCTGTTTTAGATAGTTATCCCAGTGCTGAACCTGAGAGCCCAGCACTGGATTACAAAAGTAACGTAAACATACTTTACCTGCAAACTGAATTTCCTTCCATAGGATAACATTGGTAATTTTACCTAGAAAAGTTTCTAAGTGTCAACTTTTAAAATACAATAATATTCCTTAAAAATCACTACTGTAACCAAAACGCTTTTACTCAACTGTTTACAGGCAGTGTCCCGGGACTGAATCCAAGATCCAGTCCTGTGGTTAGAAAAGTAATCCACAAAGTAACTAATTGCATTTAACTAAAACTTTCCATTGAGCTCAATGTTGCATTGTGTTTGACATTGTGTCGCCTTTTGCAACAACTGTGACTACTGTAATCAAAAAGTCTATTGCCTATTTGAAAAGTGTTTAACTAAGGTAACCCATTCTGAGAAAGTATATTTTGATACATATTGTGGTTCTAAAATAAAACAACTATATTTTTATACAAACAATTGGCCTAGAGTTCAGTTCTTCAGTGTGTGAGACCATTTGCTGACTGAGTGTGTACAACAAATGCTTTACACTGTCCTCTGATACTGCCTTACTGCTCGACCAAGCTACCACTTTAGAGAAGTAAGGTTATATCTAACTTTAGCCTCTGCCTTACCATTGGGGAACTGTGGACCCTATACACACTGTACCTTACTTTGGTGCAGTATATATAGAGCCACTTTCCTACAGTAACGAACATGTTAGATTGCTTCTATGTGCATGTGTTATATCTATCGATTTCATTGTTAGGAAAAACTCTCCCATAAATTGTGCATCTTGACTACTAAGCACTGGGTTCATATTCTTTCGAATTGGAACCTCAGAAAATATCACATCTATATCTGAATAATAATACTGAAGTCTCCCTGTTTTATAAAATAAACTAGTCAATACACTACATGATATGCCATAAGTTAATGGCAAATGATTATATGTTAACCCTTCTGCTACTGATTCGGGTAATTTCATACAGACATAACAATTACTAACTTCCATGGTATCTACATATTGGAACAATAATTTTGTGAAAACATTTAAACTAGTGTCGTTATCTGCTACCACATGATGAAACTCTGGTTCATCTTCTGCTTCTATTTTTACTCTAATTCCTTTCAAGTTATCTATCCTTCCCTTCGTTTCGTTGTTAATCTTTTTATCCATTATTATAAGGTAAGGAATTGCTACAATCACAACTAACCATACTACAAGCACCACTACCAGACTACAATGCATATAGCACAGCATCTTTTACAACATTTCGGTCTCCCAGAAACTCTGTCGTCAGGCATTTTGACAAGGAAGATTTCTCTTCTTATCCTTTTCTTTCAAGACTTAACGTTATCAAGGTGGTTTCACTTCTTTTTCATAAGTCAGTTCCGCACTTGTTCTTTCGTCACCACTTTCACTTGACTCTGAACTCTCGTAGTCTTCAAGGATTAGATAAGTCCAATCAGGACCTTTAAATTTATTGTTCACAAGTTTCAGTCTTTTGCTTTTTTGTTTTCCAGTTCCACTTGTTTGTCCAGTTAGGCTTGTTACTTCATTTACTTGTTCCGGATCTTTACTTTTGGTTTCTATATGGTATTTTTTCTCTTTTAATGACACTAGGCCAATGATCACCTTTTCTGGCTTTCTTTGTTTGCACTGTCTCTTCACTTCTTATTTCTTCTTCAGAAGTTCTTTTATTTTCAAGTTGTGGCACAGTTTGTTTTTCTTCGTTCTCAGTTTCTTCTTCTATTTGTTCTTTTTCAGGTCTTATTGGTTTTTCTTCAGTTGCTCCAATGTGACTTTCTAGTAACTGACCCTGTTCAGGATTTACGTCTTCGTGCTTGAGGTTCTCCTGATCTTCTTCTTCTTGAACGTATTTTCCTAGTTCTAACTGGTTCTGATCAGGGCTTATTGCACTTTGTACTTCTGCAGCCTGACCGCGTTCTTCTAAACCTATCTGTCCCTGCTCAAATTTTGTTGCTTTGTTGTCGATTTGAGCCCAATTTCCTCTCCTTATCTGGTCCTGCTCTAGGCTCTCTTATCGTATCATTTTCTTCTTCCTGAGCTGCTTCTTCTTCGCCTATCTGGTCTGCCCTAATTTCTTCTAATTTTGCTCGGCTTCTTGTTCTGTTGTAAACTTCTGGTATTTCAACCACTGGTATCCAGTCCTGACTTGTGCTCGGTTGTTCTTCTTCAGCTTCCCTCGAATCTCTCACCTGGGATTCTTCAGCTGGCCAACCTTCAGCTTCCTCAGTTATTGATGCTGTCTGAGGATTTGGTCCTTCAGGCTCTGGCACCCTTTTGGTGTGGTTTACATGAATCCAATTAGGCAATCCTGCACATTTCACTGCTGTGTTCGTAACTAGTATAACCTGACAAGGTTCGCCCCACCTGGGTGATAAACACGTTTCTCTGGTGTGATGCTTCACAACCACCCAGTCTCCGGGATTCAGAACATGCTCTTGTTCAGGCTGCCTCGAAACTGCGTCTTCTCCAACCTGGTGAGAGACAGAACGCACTAGGTCAGCCAATCCTTTGCAATAATCCACAACCATATCATCAGTTATGTTCAGCAGTTTATTTGTAGGTACATGTGCTTGTCTCATTGCTCTTCCCATGATTATTTCATGGGGACTCAATCCAGTATTTCTATCAGGAATGCTTCTGAGTCCCATTAAAACAAGAGGCAATGCATCTGGCCAATCTAGCGATGTTGATGCACACATCTTTGACAGTCTTGATTTTATTGTGCCATTCATTTGTTCAACCACTCCAGAAGCCTCTGGGCGGTACGCACAGTGCAATTTCTGTTCAGTTTGGAATGCTTCACAGATTATTCGAATTACATCGTTGTTGAAGTGACTTCCTCTATCTGATTCCAAAGTTACTGGGAAACCAAACCTAGGAATGAGTTCTCGTAGCAAAAGCTTTGCGACTGTAATACTGTCATTCCTTCTGGTAGGGTAAGCCTCCACCCACCTTGAAAACAGACACACTATGACAAGTACATATTTCAGTCCTTTACATGGTGGTAACTGTATAAAATCTAGCTGCAATCTTACAAAAGGACCTTCAGCCTTTCCAATTTTTCCCAAACCAATTACTGTTTTCCTTCCCGGATTATTCATTTGGCAAGTTAGACACCTTTGGCAAAGACTCTCTGCTGCAGCCCTAAACTTTGGATTATACCAAGTTTGTCTGAAGAGTCTAATCATGGCATCTCTCCCTACATGTGTGTCTCCATGATACATTCTGGCCATTTGTGAAATCAGACAGTCGGGCATGACTGGTCTGCCGTCTGCGTATACCCATACATCGTCATCTGCTCTTCGGGTACATCCTATTTTTATCCAAACATCTCTTTCACTCTCATCAGCATCGTCTTGCAATCTCTTCACATTATTCCATGTTTCAGGTGGTGCACATAACATAAGTTGGCAGCTGATTCCCATCCTTTCAACCTTTTTATTTACTGACAACCTGTTTTTGGCACAGTGTTGAGCCACTAGAGCTGCGTATCTGTTACCGACTACCACCCAGTCATCTCCTGACTGGTGTGCGGCACATTTCACCACTGCCAATTCTTTTGGTGATTGTATTGCTTCCAGTAATTCTTTTACAAACTGTCCATTTTTGATTGGGGATCCTGAAGAAGTCATGAAATCCCTCTGCATCCACAGTTGGCCAAAGTCATGCACAACCCCGTACCCATATTGACTGTCCGTGAACATGGTTACTCTTAAATTTTTCCCAATTATGGAAGCTTTGATCAGAGCAATTAATTCAGCTACTTGTGCAGACTTGACTCCTGGTAAATAGGATGCTTCGACTATTCCAGTTAGTTCACACACCGCATAGGCTGCACTCAGTTTACCATCCTCATGCCTTAAACATGAGCCATCCACAAACAGCTCCCTATCTGGATCTTTTAGGGGTGTCTCCTGTATGTCAGGTCTCGGTTTTGTACATAATTCTGTGACCTTTAGACAATCATGTTCTGGATCATCTTTAACTTCTTCAAAAATTGGATCTGGCAATAACGTAGCAGGATTCACAATAGTGCACCTTACTATGGTCACATTTTCAGCACCAAGAATAATTTGTTCATACCTTGTCATCCGACTAGGTGTGAGATGCTGAGTTCGAGTTCACGTCAACAGGATCACAACTGCATGTGGGACAAATACTGTTACAGGATATCCCATCACTATTGACTCACTTTGTTCAATGCTCATACAGGTAGCAGCAACTGCTTTCAAACAGCCTGGCAATGCTGCCGCCACTGGGTCCAATGTAGCAGAAAAATATGCTATAGGACGCCTATCTATTCCATGTCTCTGAGTTAACACTGAAAGTGCACAATTTTCTCTTTCATAGCAAAATAGTGTGAATTCTCTTGTATAGTCAGGCATACCCAAAGCAGGTGCCTCACACAATGTGTTTCTTAATTTTACAAATGCACCAGCACTTTCATCATCCCATTCAACTGGATCTTTGGCTTTCTTTTTGGTTAACTGAATTAAAGGTTTTGCTAGTAGTGAGAACCATATAATCCATTGTCGACAGTACCCTACTATTCCAAGAAACATTCTCACTTCTCTTTGAGTTTCTGGCATTTTCATTTTCTTGATTATCTTTATTCGATCAGATGTTATTCTTCTCTTTCCTCTTTCAATTTGGTGTCCCAAATATTTAACTGCCGTTGTACAAAACTGCAGCTTTTCAGGTCACACTTTGTGTCCTTCCTCAGCCAAATGGTTGAGTAATGCAATTGAATCTTCAACACAATCATCATGAGTTTTGGATGCTACCAGTAAGTCGTCTATATACTGTACCAAGATTGAACTCCTAGGTAGCACTAATTTCTCCAAACACCCTTTCAGTACTTGATTAAAAATGGAGGGACTTTCTGTGTATCCTTGAGGAACACGATTCCATACATAGACTTTGTTTTCGAATTTAAATGAAAAGAGATATTGGCTATCTGGGTGCAACGGTATTGAGAAGAATGCTTGACATAGATCAATCACAGTGAACCATTCTGCACTCCAGGGTATCTGGTATAGGATTACTGCAGGATTTGGCACTATAGGACAACAAGGTACCACAATCTTATTAATTTTGCGTAAATCCTGAACAATCCTATATTTTCCACTAGGCTTCTTCAAACCCATGATTGGTGAATTACAAGGGCTACTCATAACTTCTTTTAATATGCCTTGTTTTACCATCCTGTTAATTTCCTCAACAACTCCTGCTTTTACTTCTGCACTCATTTTGTACTGTCTAGTATTTGGGAAAATTGCACCTTCTTTTACAGTGATTTTTACTGGGTCTATTTTGGCCATAAGTCCTACTTCCTTTCCAGTGAAATCCCATACCTTGGAATTCACTGTAGTTCTTAGCTCTTCTGGTAGTTCATTTTTCGTTATCAAAGAGAACATCTCATCTATTTCTGTACCTTGCTTGGCTATCATGAACTTATAAACATGATCTTCATCCGGGGTCTGTATTGCAACACCATCCGGTGTGCAGAAAATAATACAATTCATTTTGCACAGTAAGTCTCTACCCAATAAGTTTACTGGACTAGAATCACACACTACAAATTGATGCATTTCTCAGAAGTTTCCTATTTTTACTTCCATTGGCTCAGTAAGAGGTGTTCTGATCTTTTCGTCCTCTCACTTTACCACCATTTCCTTTGTCACCATTTGTTCCAGAATCTTTTCCCTGATTATCAGTTGGATTATCCAAATTAATTTCTTGTGCCTATCCTCAATATCATCTCCACAATATTTTGCATATTTCAAAATTTCGTCTATGGGTTTCCCTTGCCAGCACAACATGTGCTGCTTAATCATTTGACAAATCTCTGGCTTTAAACCATAAACAAATCGGTAGACAAACTGACTCATATTTTTATCTCCAATGTTCTCAAATTCACTATACTGTTTGAACACCTGTAATAGGCGTTCATAATAGGCATGTACCGATTCAATTGCCTCTTGGGTAGTCCTGTCTATTTTCACCCAATCTGTTTCTTTCGGTGGTATTTTCCCTTTCAGGTAAGTTATTACCTGCTGAAACTTTTTCATTACATCACTTGATCGAGCACTAGTCTTTGCATCTCTAGGGTACTCTTCACTCGGCCAGTCAACTGTAATTTTACAATCTGTCCACAAATCGGCAGGTACCACTATGTCAAACAAACCATCCAAGTCCTTCAACAATACCTTTGACACTTTCACAAACCTCTCAACCTGCTTGTACCATTCAATTGGCTTTTCTCTCAACTTTGGAAAATCATTTGTAAATGATAAAATATCTTGCCTACTCCATGGGACATGAACATAACCTCCTCCAGGTACTTCTCGCATCGGGTACATCTGATCTTCTTTCCCTGTTTCCTTCAATAAATATTCAGAATTCGATCTACTGTACCTTGCCTCTTCCTTTTTCTTTGTCCATCTAGCTTTCCATTTATCTAGATCTCCCCATTTCTGTAATACTGACATTAATTCCTTTACTTGTAGTTTTCGGCCAGAGGCATTCATGTTTTCTAGATCCTTGTCAGAAAAGTCTGCTCTATAGGGTTTCTGTAATACTTTTGATTTCCCTATTTCAATTCCCATCTGTAAGGCCAAATCTGATAACTTCTCATGAAATATCTTTACATTTCTAGTTATGCTTCTGCATACGAACAATAGTTCTTCTTCATCGTAAGTATTTAGACGATCTACTCCTACATTTCCTGCTATCATTTCTTCTAAATCGACTTTTAGTTTGTAGATGTCCATGATCTTAGGGGGTGAACTCTGTCTGTCTGATCCTTGTGCCCACCTTTCTAAATCTTCTGGCGTTACTACTGTGGCACTCTTAGTTCCAGATGAGGTTACTATATTTACATCTTTGGAGCAACCAGGTGTTATTCTTCTAGGAGTGCTATTTACAGATCCTCGAATGGGTAAATCCATTAGGGATATCATAGATTCACATTCACTGATCTGGTCATCAATTATTACGGGTTCAGGTTTAGGAATCTCTACAGGTGTTGGCGTAACTAATGGTTTCGGATAATTTACCTTGTCACCATATAAGGGAACCACTGGACCAATTGTTACAGGTATGGTCAGGGAATCAGGATGTACATTCAGCTGTGTTATTTTCTGTATCAATTCTGCTCTGTTTCTGTCTATAGCCTCTTTTTCTTTATCCTGAAGTACCCTATTAACTGGTGGATTATGCAATACTTGCGGTACCAATGGTGTTCTTAAAACTGGTGCACTTGGGGTACAACCACTTGTCCCTTCCTGATATGGTGGCGGGTTCTTTAATATTTCTTCCATAAATTCATCTTCAGAATCTCCAAACCCTGTCAAGTGTTTTGTCTTTTCTGTACATTTGCTCCCTAACGACTCTTCTGCTATACAAACTGGATACAAACCCTCTGTAAGCATCGCTCTTCTCCACTGTTTCATCTGACCGTCTCTTGGCTCATTTTGGTATCTAGGAAAAAATCCCCGATAACCCCTACTGCTTCTTGATCGGTCACGTTCGAATGCCTCGGTTTCCCACTCTTCTAAGGCTTCGTATTGAGTTAATCTTGTTCTGGGTTCTAAGTCATTCATCCTCAATCTTAAATTTTGAAGAATTCTCCCATTGAAAGTACCATTCTCTGGGAATGCTAATATTCCATCATTTTTGGTATATTCTATCCAATTTTCTAACCATACACAAGTATGATAACCTCTCTCCATCATCATAAATGAAGCAGGTGTTTTTGCTGGTGGAAAGATAATTCCTTCTCTAGTTTTGATGGGTTTATCCTTCTTAAAATAATTCTTAACCTGTTGTAGAAATGACATTTTTCTCTTTTCTCCATACATTTTGGGTAAATATCTATTTATCAAATTATATTCTGCAAAACCTAAGAATCTCCTGTCTGGACGGGTTCCTGTTAAAGTCGGATCACGTTTCCACATATAATTTCCACTATCCACTAAGATTTCGACTTCTATGCTAATAACCAATTAAATTCCAGCTAACATTTATATCCTAGCGCGGCTTTTCAGTGACATCTGTTTTGACGACCCCTCCTTTACAATCTGCGCTTTTCTGTCCCTCGCTGTTTCAACCAATCCCAGCGCAACACCTGTGACGTCAGTATTACTCCTGACTACTGACCCCTCCTTTACAAGAGTTGTTCCACGCCCGCTGTTTCAACCAATCCCAGCACGGCGTTTTGTGACGTCAGCTTCCTCCCCGGCAGCTGACCCTCCCTTTACAAAATCGTACGCAAAACTTTATTTTCTCTACGCTTCTTATTTAAATTCAGTAACAACATAAAACATTCGCTATCGTGCCAGTTTCTCTAAATTGGAAAAGATAGTTTCTCTCACACTTAGTAAAACCTTTCCGTTTACTAAACATACACTACGAGTAAAACCCTTCCGTTTACTCTTCACGTAAGCTTCAGAAATACCTGCTACTTCTTCAATGTTACCCTTTCTAGGTAATATAACATCAACTTTTTACCAGCATATTCCTTTGCTATTATTCACACGCATAGAGTCCCTAACAAGTACTGATTGCCCTGCCTAACTTTTCAGTACTATTTCTGCCTGACAGATAACCTCACTGCAGTATGGCTTCCACTTACCATCCGCTATTCAATTTTCCCCGGGAATTCTGGACAACATAAAACAAAACTTTTGAACAAACGGATGTTAGTTTATAAAAATAAAATCCTCATTACCCAATTAACAAAATGCAACCATCCTCTGATAACCAGAAAACTGATCCAGCGGGTTACTAGCAACAAGCATTCATACACCTGGGCCCATTCATTCATACTACGCTAGCAATTTCCGCTGGTGGGTCAGTTGTACTCTTTATCAATATCCCTGCTACCAATTACTTTTCTGATTGAAGAGTAATGACTTACCAATGGACCCTTTGATAATTGGGAAGTTTAAAATGAGTGACATTCAATACAATCCATAATCCTGAAATAATCACTGAGTCAGGAAGTTTTAAAATGTTTATCTAAAGTTTAGCAGAGAAAATCACAAACCACATAATACTTAATCGTATATCAAGGATGAAGCATACTAATAATCAATTATCGATTAATGACGGTCCCTCAGAAAGAAGAAGAGACAGCAGCAGAGCTAAAGGTTGCATTTATATTTACCTAAATGTGAGAACCAAACCCCTTGGCCAAGGAGTTGGAAAGATAGGTCCCAAGAAGGATGAAGACCAAAGACCTCCGGACCAAGTTCAGGACAGGACAGGTGACCTCTCTATCAACGACGCCTGCGTCGGTCCCCTCTCTTATACTTCGCTTCTCCTTGCTTCTCTCGTGTCGTCTTCTAAGGATCCGCCGCCCCCACCTCAGGACCTCTCTGGACAGTGAATCAGCCTGGTTCTGCTCTGCATCAGCATCTGGATCAATGAATGTACCATCGCTTCCTCTCACTAATTAACTAATCTATACCTATTATACCCTTCTACACCCAGGTACCTCCCATTAATGTTTCAGAATTATGGGCCCACTACTTCTGATTGGACGGGGACAGGGGGTTGATCCTCACACCATGACAATTTAGTTCAATTTCTTTAAGCCTATTGTTTGAAAATACCGCCCCTCACAATTAATACATTTGCTTTATTTCCCACCCGTCTCACGACAAAGTTTAAAACATTGTTCATATAAATTGTGCAGGAACATCGCGGATGCAGTGGAGTTGGCCACCAGGTCACGGCCTTGGGTGACGTCCAAGTTGACTTCATCGCTGTGCCTTGTTTACCGGGCGCATGCGTACTTCGCATTGACTCCAAGCTGCCTCTCCATTAACCCAGGCCCCATTTTACGAACTAATAAAAGTCAAAGAAGAAAACATTAAAATCACAAATAAATGTTTTCACTGTATACCCCCTATTTCTACTCTATTCCCATTTAATTATAAATCTATCCCGCATTAGTAGCATTAGAATACCACAGTTTTAATTGCAACATATGCGCAAGCTTTAGCACGTGAAAATATTAAGCAGCCATTTTAATACACACTGCGCAGAAGCAAAGTTTTCCCTCCAAGCAAAGAAAGACGTCATACCACGTGATATGGTTGACACAAGCGCACTGAAATTCCCGCACTTTAGCGGCCATTTTGGATTAGACAAGCGTTATTTATTAGTTAAAACACATAGGCAAGCTTCACTCGTATAGTATTCATGTGTGCATTTGTTAGTAAAGACATTACAAAGTTTGATAAATTAATACTGTGAGAGGATTGCTTACGAGCAAGTCTCATTTCGAGTTCTTGCTCCATCACCATCCGGACTGGATCTTTTACTTGCGGCGTTATACAGTCTCCTTTAATTAGCCGGTAAGCATTTTTTTCCAGCTTGTTTCATTCTGCTTTCGCACTGCCGCTGAGCGGCGTGCCTCGCTCCCGTTTTATTTATATATATATCCGCGCCAGCTGTTCCTCTCCACGGGGTCATCAGATTCCCTGCCGCTAAGCGGCGTGCCTCGCTCCTGTTTTATTTATATATACGCGCATTATCGTAGGCCGCTGAGCTGTCCCTGACACGGCGCGTGCGGCCGAGTTAATCAAAGGCAGTCCCCAGGAGCACATAAAGGTTGCCGGCTCCTGGCAATAGAGGGGGGCTCAGGTGGTTACGTGTCCCTTCACTTGTGTGTTCCACCGCGAAGCGAGAGAGGCTCCCTGTCCGGGCACAAGGTGATGGGCCGGTCCGTGGGGGAGGGAGGTGACGTATGTCAATACTTTTTGCTAATTTGATTTCCTCTGGATCCAGACGGGCACGGAGTGGCATGTAAATAGTGATTCTGAGGAACACGGGGGTGGTGTCTGTACTTTGTGATGTTTCTGTTCATATGTGGCTCCCACATCGGCCCACACGTGCTACTGTTAACCGTTAGTGTCACACTAAAGAAGCCGCAGATAGGTCTGCTAACGGTTGGGGTGCCACAAGGTTTTCCTCGCGACTCAGTTCCCTTGCTGTGCTGTGCACTGCTGTCTCGAGGACACCAGAATGCGCCGCTACCAGGTCTCTCACTCGTACGCGCGCACGCCTGCTTGCGCTCTTCCTTCCTTTACCCGATCTCCCACCCCTAACTGTCCGCGACACCAATGGCATGCCCGCGCGTTCTTAGCGGGCCGATACATATCCCTATTCCAGTTTCTAGCTGCTGCTCTGTGTGTGCCTGTTTTGTTTTTTTAACTTTTTTTTGGTAAGGAGCCCCGCCTTCTGATGGAAGGGGGGGCGTTGGCCTTTGCGAGTCACGTGATTGTGCACCTCTAGCTTGCTTCTGTATAACAAGCATTTTCAATGCAATAGGTCTCGCATTTACGCGAGTTTAAGCTATTGGCATTGTAAATGACAATGCCTTTTATTTATGTTTTAAAAATGAAAACAAAAATAAAAGGCATGGTCATTTATAATGTCAATAGCTCAAACTCGCGTAAATGTGAGACCTATTGCATTGCAAATGCTTGTGCTATAAGGCAATCAGGCAGTGCCCAATGGGCTGGTCTGACAGATGAGTGTGTGTGCTGTGTAGTTTAGCTGTGTGTGGGTCTGCTTTATAATCGGGTGGGTTGGTTTCTACTGCTGATTTCCCTGTCGTTACCACACACATCGCCTGCAGCGTGTCCTTACAAGTTCAAAGCTGGCCTGATTTGCAAGTCTAGGCCACTTTTCTAGCTATCTGGTTGGATAACGGAGGCCAGCCCGACCCTGCCAGCTGAGTATGAACGTCCCCCTGCTGCATGCTGTGCTAAAATGTACATCTCTGGTGTTTAGTTTATTGCCACTTTGCTGCTGCTCCTCATTTCCAAGCAGTGCACCATCTTTGCCCAGATGTTTCTAAAGTTGGCTGAGAGAAGCCAGTTTTGGTATTTCTTGTTTTTCCCATTGTGCGATATCAAACAGGGGACTACGGAAGCCGCCTGGCAGCCTCCCTCTCTCTCCTTTGAGTGAAGCGACTGTACCCCGCCAGCCTGGCCTTCAAAGCAAGGAAGGCAGCCAGAGCGCGCGCGCGGCTGATGAATTATTCATTCCAACTTCGTCAATAGAAAGACGCCTTTGTCTCCTTGCTATAAATATTTGGCCAGAATTAGAATACAAGCCCTGCGTTCAGACCCCAGGGCTTACCAGACACGGAAAGGGCGCTTTTACCTCCTGTTTATTGTTGAATGATTTTTTATAGAATTTCAACAAACAAAAACAAGTCCATGACCTCAGTGCAGTCAACAATTTGAATATGATGCACAGAGCGAAGCAAGGAGACAAAACTACAGATGAGAGACGTAGCTAATTTTACCTACATTCTGTTTTATGACTAGAGCACATTATTAAAGTTTTTCTGAAGCATTTCACAGCTCTACATTTTAGTCTCATCTTTGGTGTAAGGAAAGTGTTCCAAGAGGTTGGGCTTGTACTGTCCGAATCTGGCCGCAGGTCCTAGCTTCTGTCCCACTCTTCGGCTGTCCTTGTACTCCTGAGATCCTACCCAGGGGTCCTTGCTTCTGTCCCACTCTTCTGCTGGCAAGTTGCCAATGCCCTGTCAGAATGAGGATACTGGCCTTGTACTCCTGGGGTCCTACCATGGGGTCCTGTTTTCTGTCCCACTCTTAGACTGGCAGGTGGCCATATTCTTGCCTGAATAAGGACCTTGGCTTTGTTACTCTCTGGAGTTTGACCCTGGGTCCTAGCTTCTGTCCCACTCTTTGGCTGGCAGGTGGCCATTGCACTGCCAGAATCAGGATACTGTCCTTGTACTCCTGGGGTCCTGGCTTCTCTCCCACTCTTTGGCTAGCAAGTGGCCCTCATACTGCCAGAATGAGGATACTGGACTTGTACTCCTGGGATCCTACCCTGGGGTTCTGGCTTCTGTCCCACACTTCGGCTGGCAGGTGGCCAGCGTACTGCCAGAATGAGGATTCTGACCTTGTACTCCTGGGGTCCTACCATGGGGTCCTGTTTTCTGTCCCACTCTTTGACTGGCAGTTGGCCATAGTCTTGCCTGAATAAGGATCTTGGCTTTGTTACTCTATGGAGTTTGACTCTGGTGTCCTAGCTTCTGTCCCACTCTTCGGCTGGCAGTTGGCCAACACACTGCCAAATGAGGATACTGGACTTGTACTCTTGGGATCCTACCCTGGGGTCCTGGCTTCCGTCCCACTCTTCAGCTGGTAGGTGGCCATCGCACTGCCAGAATGAGGATACTGACCTTGCACTCCTGGGGTCCTGGAACCTACCTGGGGTCCTGGCTTCTGTCCCACTCTTTGGCTGACAAGTGGACATCGTACTGCCAGAATGAGGATACTAGCCTTGTAGTCCTGGGGTCCTGGCTTCTGTCCCACTCTTCGGCTGGCAAGTGGGCATCGCACTGCCAGAATGAGGATACTGGCCTTGTACTCCTGGGTTCCTGGCTTCTGTCCCACTATTCTGCTGGCAAGGAGCCATCACACTGCCAGAATGAGGATACTGGACTTGTACTCTTGGGATCCTACCCTGGGGTCCTGGCTTCCGTCCCACTCTTCGGCTGGTAGGTGGCCATCGCACTGCCAGAATGAGGATACTGGACTTGTACTCTTGGGATCCTACCCTGGGGTCCTGGCTTCCGTCCCACTCTTCGGCTGTTAGGTGGCCATCGCACTGCCAGAATGAGGATACTGACCTTGTACTCCTGGGGTCCTGGATCCTACCCGGGATCCTGGCTTCTGTCCCACTCTTTGGCTGACAAGTGGGCATCACACTGCCAGAATGAGGATACTGGCCTTGTACTCATGGGGTCCTGGCTTCTGTCCCACTCTTCGGCTGGCAAGTGGGCATCGCCCTGCCAGAAAGAGGATACTGGCCTTGTACTCGTGGGGTCCTGGCTTCTGTCCCACTCTTCGGCTGGCAGGTGGCCATCATCTTTCTTAAATAAGAATCTTGGTTTTCTACTCTCTGGGGTTTGACTCTGGGATCCTAGCTTCTGTCCCACTCTTATGCTGGCAGGTGGCCATCGCACTGCAAGAATGAGGATATTGGCCTTGTACTCCTGGGATCATACCCTGGGGTCCTAGCTCGTGACCCACTCTTCAGCTGGCCATCGTCTAACCTGAATAAGGATCTTAGCTTTCTGCACTCTGGGGTTTAACTCTGGGTTCCTAGCTGCTGTTTACTCTTCTATTGCAGGTGGCCATAGCCTTGCCTGAATTAATGTAGGTCTGCCTGGTGAAGGCTGCGCCTGCTGCACTATCTGGGACTACAGCTCTAAGGACTTTTCCTTGCTTCAAGAAGGAGTAAGGAGTGGACTCCCTTCAGCTACAGGTTCACAGAGCTTAACTAACTGACCCTTCTCCAGCCAGAGTCGCCCTCCTAGAGTGCGTCTTGTGGAGTTTTAAGGGGTTGACCAAGTGCATTGTGGGAAGTGAAGTCCAGGCCTGCCAAGGACCATCTAGGAGATTCCAGACCCTTGGATTTGTGTTTTGGACACTTGGAACCCACCAGAAGACGTTCTGAAAGGACCTCCAGAAGTCTGGGAAAGTTTGAGAAACTTTTTAGAAAAAAGCTTCAGGAAGTGACCGACCCAACCGCGAGAGCCAAGCCGGCCACCTTCAACCGCACCTGGCCCAGATTCCAGGTTTGTCTCACTGAAGAGTTCTGGAGGTCCAACTTCTACAGTTTGACTGGGAGCTCCCTGAAAGTCAAGCCAGCAAACCCACACTGAATCTGGATTGGTGGAGAGCAGGGAGGGTCCTCGGCCGAAAAAGCTTCAGAAACGTTTTTAAGTGCAAAGGCAAAATTTTGACCGAGGCCTCCCGTGTGGGTTATCCAAGCAGGGCCCCATTGCGGTTAGCCTCAAACTTTGACTTTGTCCCGGTCAAGCGCGGCCAGATATCCAGAAGGGGCACTATTGGTTTCTAAGCACTAGAAATTGTTTATTCTTTAAAAATTCATATCTCCGGTTACCTACTTTGGATTTTGGTCATTTTTATGTCATTTTAAAGATAAAAATATTTTCTATGTTTATAAACTGGTGTAGAATTTTTATTGTGTGTTGTGTCTTACTTATTTACTGTATTTGTCTTTTTAAATGCTTTACATGCCTGTCTCCTAAGGTAAGCCTTAATGCTTTGTGTCAGGTACCAAGAGTTGAGCAAGGTGCTAATTTATGGAGACCCTATTTAGTATCCAGTACCATGTCGGTGACCTTGTTTGTGGTGTTAGGTGCCTACTTACCACTACCAGTAAACCACCTTCCAATATGAAGGTTACAGCACTGCATTTCCCAGTATCAATTTCTACAGAAAATTAAATGTCTGTTTCCCTCCTGAAATCTCTTGTTTTCTCTCCCCGTTCAGTTAACTCTCGGGGCTTATCACCACCCAAACGTTCCTATTTAAGGTCACACACAGAATAAGGATGACCTGTTTTGGGCTGTTAGGGCCTTGGGCCAGGAGCACCTCTCATCTGCAACCACAGCAATTACCTACCAGGCGAAATCTCATCATGTAGAGTATCTCCTGCAGTCTTTCACAGGTTCGGGCAAGAAAACTGGTGGGAGGTCGGACCATGCTTTGTTCCCACCTTCCATCTCAAGGTCATACAAATAGAACATTGACTCCCCATCAGAAATGCTGCCATCATTATTGAGCCTAAAAGATTAAGGCTCTGATTGCAAGCGAGTTCCCACTTCAGTTGTGAACCTCTATCTGTGCCTGAAATATCATTACCAGTCAGGTGCAAATTGCACCTGACATAGGGGTTTGCTGCAAATGAAATCAAAGGTCCATATTGCATGCAGTTCAGTTCCTGTTTATACAGCACCTGACTGAGCGAAATCCTGCACAAAATAATTTGGAAATGGGTGCAGATTGCACACCTGCGAATTACTTCGCCCCATGTTGGATACAATTAATGTGTGTGTGATTTCTACCCCTGGTTTGCATCAGAGTTCTAATTAGGTCATACAGCCCAGTGAAAGCAACAAAATAAATCTGCATAACATTTCCTTCTCCCAGCAGAAGGGAAGAGAAATCACACCTGACTCGATCTCAGATGCTATCCCTTATCAGAGCCATTCTGGACACGGTTCAGTTTTGTGCATTTTCCACAGTAAAGAGAGTTCAGGATATTCAGGCTGTGATCCTTATCTTTCAGCCTCTGTCCTAGATTTCAATGAGGTGGACTCTGAGGCTGCATCCTGCTGGTCAGCACACCAGCTGGCATATGTGTGCTCTGCAGTGGGATTTCAGTGGGCCCAACATCAAGAGCAGCTCTCCAACCATGTTCAGATTCCAGAGGAGACTGCAAAAAATCTGCAGTGGTGGTTACCGAACCGTGATTGGGTATGCAGTCCCTTCCCCACCCAGAACTGACTGTGGTGACCAATGCATTGCTTCTGGGAGAAATGGAGATTAGCGGCCTCTGGTCTCCGGCTCCACATCAGCCTTCTGAAGCTGAGTGCCATACGCTTGGCATTGAAAGCCTTCCTTGTGTCCATCATGAGGAGGCTGATACAGGTGCTCACATATAACAACACCGCCATGTAGTACTGCAACAAACAGGGTGCAGTAGGGTCACCCACCCTGTACCAGGAGGCCTTGTGTCACTGGAAATGGCTGAACCTCCGAGGAATTGTCCTTTAGTGAACCACCTGGCAGGCTCCTCGAATGCCAGGGTGGAGGAGGTCATTTGTCGCTGCCTACTGTGGTACTCGAATAAGCAGGGCGGGGTCACGTACCGTGTACCAGGTGGCTCTGGAAATGGCTGGACCACCAAGGAATTGTCCTAGTGTTGGGCTATCTGTTGGGCTCCTTGAATGCCGGGGCAGACAAGCTCAGCTGTGGAAGTCTAGTGGATCAGAAATGTCAGTTACTGCTGGATGTGGCGCAAGGTCCCTTCCGCAAATAGGAGAACCTTGGTTTTATTTTTTCACCACCATCGAGAACACGCAATCTCATCACTTGGAGTTTCCAAAGTGTCTCTTGTACAGAGACACATTCCGCCTTCAGTAGAACTGGGGACTTCTGTATGCCTTTCTGCTAATACCACTCCTGCCCCGATTTCCTAAAAAGATCAGGACAAATCGGGCCCAAGTCATCCTAGTGGCTTTGGGCACAGAGAGATTGGTATCCAGAACTCCTGGCTTGAGCATATGTCCTCCGATCAAGCTGTCCCTCCAGGGTTCTGACCCGCGCCTTCGTACTCCCCAGCTTCATGCTTAGAGATTGAGCAGTGACAGCTGAACACCTTTGAGTCCTCTGGAGGTGGTTGATGTCATCTTAGCAGCCAGGCGTCCCATAATGAAAACTGTATACACCTGCTGTTTGGAATCATTTGTGGCCTGGTGCCACACACACCAAATTGAATCCCTCCAGGCCAAGTGATCTGACGCTCTGTTATTCCATCTCTTGCCCAGAAATGCTTTGCTTTGGGCACAGTTAAGGGATATCTTCTGGCCCTCTCAGCCATGTTACGATTGCCTGATCAACCCTCATTGTTTAAGTTACCAGTTGTGATGCGATTTTTGAAAGGGCTACAACAAATGTTTGCCCCTTCTCCCTTTGTCATGCCACAATGGGACCTTAATCTAGTCTTATCTGATGTGCACTCCCTTCAAGCCAAAGAACAGCTGCCCTTTAGAGCGTCTTAATATCAAGACATGTTCCTGATCGCCATCAATTCAGCTCGGCGTATGAGTGAGCTTCAGGCTCTTTGTGTCGATTCGCCATACTCTTCCTTCTTCCAAGAGAAACTGGTTATGCAGACTTGGTCATCCTTTCGGCCAAAAGTTGTGATACAGTTCATAGTTGGTCAAACCATCAACCTACTCCCGTTTTCTGCTCTGCCTCAACCCTCCAATGATGAAAAGAAACTCCACCACTGGAACCCCAAGAGAGTGCTGAGGTTCTACATAGATCATACCAAAGACCACCGGGTGGACGCTCAGCACTTTGTGGGGATGTCTGGAGCAAAGAAAGGCAAGACAGCATAGACGAGAACTGGCGCCCACTAGTATTAAGATCTGCTGCACATTGGCCAAAAACCAGCCTCCCTAAGGACTATGTGCCCATTCCACCAGGGCCAAAGTTGCTATGACCGCATTGTCACGCATAGTATCGGTCCTGAACATTTTCCAGGCATCTACTTGGGCATCCCTCCATATATTCATGACGCGGTATTGTCTGGACATTCAGGTTTGCTGTGAGGGGCATTTTGTCTGCTCCGTCCTGCAGGACTTTCTGGTTTGAGTCCATTCACAAACCCACCTCCAAATAGGTATTGCTTTGGTTACTATTTAAAAGGTGAGGAATCTGTGGCTAAAAGTCTCTATCAGGGAACATCAAGCAAATTATTCCCATAGCTAACAGAAGATGTTACTTACCTTCTGTCATGCTCTTTGTGGTAAAGACTCTATCTAACCACAGATTCCTCACTGACCCTTTCCTCCTTCCCATTCTGTGACTGCACACTATCCATTAACTATAAATTTGCTTTTGAAGCTCTGCGTATGTGGACAGTCTCAAAAGCAACTGACAGCATGCGGAAGTGGCTCTTATATAGGCCCTGCACGTAATTTACAGAGCAGAACGGCCTCAGTGTGGAGCTGCATGGTCCACCTTCCGGCGTGCAGAGGAACTGCTGAAAAGTTTCTGGATCTAGTCTGATGCCTGGGGAATATTCAAAAGGTGAGGAGTTTGCGGCTAGATAGAGTCTGTACTAGAAAGAGCTTTACAGAAGGTAAGTAACTTGTTCGATAGCTATGGGAATAATTTGCTTCTTAAAGTGTACTAAGATGCTTGTATGTTGGTTGCCGTGCAGAATGCAAGGCCTGATAGGCCTCCAGAGTCTGACTTTGAAGTCTCTGGTGCACCTGCTTTGTGTATCATGTCTGTTATCAAAAAAGGCAACAAGGAGTTTGAATATTCTGCTGCACAATGAGCAGCTGAAAAGGTCTGTGAACAGACATTTAAACCGCTAAGCACTTGCTCTTCTGCTTTTCAATGATGTTTTATCTGATCATGGTTATGCATGCATGGATAAACCTCAGTCTGATACGGAAGGTGCCAGGTCTACCTCTAGGAGGTACACACCTGCATCATTGGAGCCCACAATTCTGATGCCTAATCATACTCAGAGAGCCGTTTTGTTCAGGTATTAGCCTGCAAAGGCAAGCATGGTGTGACTCCAACAGATGTGCATTGGTGGCCAAGTAAGCCTATGCTTTGTGAGGACTGGCTTCACTGAATATGGAAAACTTGTTGGAGTAGACAAAGGTTCCTTGATTTTATTCATGGTGCAACTGCTGCACACAAGAGTCAATGCAGACTGGTCTGAACATGGCTGATGCACTCGCTAGGTCTAAAGACACCATGGTAGAGGAAATGTCCTCACTCTTGAAGAACAGGTTGATAGTCCATTATGTGCAAAGGTGCTAGAGATATTATTCCTGTTACCTTATCATTCAATAGAAGGATTGGGGTCTTGTGTGATTCTAAATCTCCAGTCATTGAACATCTTTTAGATGACAGAGGTTGAATTGTTGACACTGCAGCTGGTTTTAGAATCCTTTCATTAGCAGGACTTGCTGGTCCATGACTATGTTTCTATATTTCAGATATGGAAGGATGTAGCTAAAATATTCTTTGGCATGTACTCCACAACTAAGCAATGGAAATCTCTTTGTATGTCCCTCTGTTCTCTGTGTCCCCTCACTACCATTGGAAAGCAAATGAAAACTTGGCTTTTTGCACAACAGTTCAGTTACAACTGTCCTATCATCTTAGGTCAGAGCTCCATCGTGCTATGAAGCTTTGTGGTGTGTGCACTTATAAATAACCATACAGATACAAATTCCCTTACAGTGGCAATGGTCATAGCTCATTTCTATCATGATAATTATATTGTGCACCTGTACGTAACTGATGGGCTTTTAAGTGCATCTTCTATAGAGCTGTTATTCCAGTCTCTGTTGTGTATGGTGAAGCTGTTGCACAAGCAAAGTTAGGAAATCTCTCCTTGTGCCATGTCAGTGCCTCCAGTTCAAGGTATAGTATGGCTCAGAGCGATTCCTCCTTAGAACCATTTGTAACAGATTACTCAGATAGTTATAGATTTTCTTGGTTTCCACTTGGCAAAGAGAGGAATTTCCCCAACATTATGACATTTGTGGATAAGGTGGTGCTTCGCACTCATGCCTCATTCTTACCAAAAGTGGTGACCCCATTCCATCTGGGATAATCAGTCGCACTGCTCCCATTTTTTGCTCCCCCGCATCCCTCTAAGGAAGAGGAGCGTCTCCACTGTCTGGACCCCTGGACCCAAAAAGAGTGTTGTTGTTCTACCTTGACTGCACAAAAGAGTTCTAGGCGGATGACCAACTCTTAGTGGGTTACGTGGGAGCTAAAAAAGGTCGTACAGTGCAGAAATGGACCATTTCAAGCTGGGTTATTATCTGCATTAAAATCTGCTATGCCCTGTCTAGGGAGCGGCCTCCTGAGGGTTTACGGGCCCATTCTACCAGGGAAAAATCTGTGATCACGGCTTTGGCTCGGGTGTCCCAGTCCTGGATATCTGCCAGGCAGCAACGTGGGCATCTCTGCACACGTTTGACCAGAACTACTGCCTAGAAAGTAAGGTCCGCAGGGACAGGCATTTCGCCCATTCGGTCCTGCAGGACTTTTTAGTATAGAAAATCTGTCCACAACCTACCGCCAGCATGGTATGGCTTGGGTATCTTTTCAAAGGTAAGGAATCTGCAGCTAGAAGTCTCTATCAGATCAACAAGTTACTTACCTTTTGTAACGCATTATCTAGTAGAGACAATATCTTGCTGCAGATTCCTTACGGACCCAGCCATGCCTCCCCGATCTGCGGACAAGTCAGTTCACTTCATGGCTCTGTGCTTTTGGTGTGGAAAAAGTGAAAAGGAACTGTGTCTGGGCGCCTGGGTGGCACCTTTATAGGTGACAATACCATCATAACCGACGCTAATGATGCCGACAATGTCACGCGGAGCCGAACGGGGCAACCCGACGGCGCGCAGCGGTACTGCTTACCCAAAAGTTTCCGGACCCAGTCTGATGCCTGGGAAATTCTATGGGAATTTTTTTTTTCAAAGAGTGGTCAGTGGGTGTTTCCACGGCAGTATGCAATTCAGCCATTTAATGTAATTCTGAAGGTTTTGCTCATGGTTCGCTGCCAAGTGGGGAGGGGGTGCACGTATTGTTGATTATCCAGTCTTGTTGCATCACCGCCTGGTTCCTCCTTATCAGCTTCTTTTAAATGAGGATCTTCTGTCTTAGCTGGTGGGTAAGTTGCTACATCCTGAATTAAAGAAACAAAGTTTGGAAGCATAACCCTTTCTGCACCTTCCTGATGATGTGATGAGAGGCTTACTGGCAGCCAGGATGCCTTTTGCTAGAGCTATTTTTTTAGTTGATGAAGAATATTTACAAACCAGGGGCCTAATTCTGTTGATTTTTATTTGCACAAATTATGTATATCCTGATATTTAGGGTTTTCATGGCACATAAAAGCATTAACATTGTAATGGTTAAAGGATATTTAGCAACAGTTTCTCCATCTCATTTTTCATCTGAACAAGGCTCTTTGTTTAATGGCTGTGGCTACGTTTTTTAAAATGTGTCAACCCACTCCTATTGTTTCGGTGTAGGATTTGCATCTGTTTCTCACATTTCTGATGGGCTCTTCTTTTGTGTCCCCTTTTTCCTCTATTAAGTTCTTGTGATGGAAAATTGCCATTTGCTGGTCAACACTTTGACTAGAAGGGTTAGAGTTGCAGGAATCTTTCTTATTCTTTAAAGCTTTTTTCTACGAACACTTTTAAGTTGAGGGAAACCTACTTTTGTGCCCAAGACTCCTTTAGAGTTTCATGTAAGTCAGGTCATATGTTTTTTCCCTCCTACTCATTCTACTAAAGATAAGGAACAATTCCAGAGGTTAGCGCCTAGTCATTCTATGCACCAAACTAGAGGATTCTGGGTTGATGTCTATCTATTTCTTGGTTAAAAAGGCAGAAGATATGCCAGGCTATACACAAGCAGATTATTGCTCAATAGATGTCAGTTAGAGTTGGTTTGTGTAGGAAAGTAGGATCTGCTTTCATGGTTACACCCACTTTGTGCTTGGTGTCAGTGTGTCTTGACCGTAGTTTTCTGGGATCCTGCTAATCAGGACCCCAGCATCTCTGTTCTCTCTCCCAAAATGTCTCTGGTAAGTACTTTTGTACCTCCACAATTGGCTACTGGTGCACCCGTCTAAGTCCCTAGTATATGGTACTGAGGTACCCATGGCATAGGCACACCAGGGGTCTTCCATGGGCTGCAGCATGTATTGTGCCACCCATGAGAGTCCACTTAAACTGTGACTACAGGCCTGCCATGGCAGCCTGTATGACATGGTGCTTGCACCTCTCACTACAGATATAAGTTTTCTTATATCTGAGGTCACTACACTTAAAACCTATAGATCACCCCTAGGGTAGGCCCTTCAGTCCTGAGGGCAGGGTGCTTGGTTATAAGTGTGAAGGTGCCCCTGCATGAGCAGGACACCCCTACAAACCCTGGAGTCGATTCTTCTGGCATCAGAAGATTCCACCTGGCACCAGTGTCTGGCTATGGCAGCTTGAAAAAAACTCCAAATCCAAACTATTAGCTTGTGACAGTTCATGTAAGGAGTCTGTGAGAGCCGAACCATGTATCATAGAGAACCTTACCAAAGGTAAGTAACTTGGGGCCAGATGTACAAAGGGTTTTAGCATTCGCAAACCATCTGATTCAGTAAATTAAAGGATTTGTGAATGCTAAATTGCATTTCTAAATCTAGTAAGCCCATTTATCGATTCAGAAAAGCTATTCTTAATCGTTAAATGGGTTTAGGAAACCATATTGAATTGGTTTTTGAAAGGGGTGTGTTTAAGATGCACATCAAACCGGCAATCAACAAATGTCCCATAAGGAAAAGGATATGACATAAAAGTAGGACTATTTTTAGTAGAAAAAGAGCCACTGATATTTATCAGGCAGGGCATAACTTTGTAATTCACTATTTTCGATCTCATCTTTTCCATTTAATCAATTCAAGTGTCTGCCAAGTGTATACAAGTGGCATGATAACCCATTGGGTTTAACACTGTTTGATAGCAGGCAGACATAGCTGTTGAAAAGAACTGAAGATGTGGAAGATCTCTGAAAGATGACTCAATTCATTGATGAGGTAACTAATTTACAGTGATGGACAGGTAGATGTTGAAATTGGTCTGAAAAGAATTATTTTAGCCACTAGACAGCCTTTTTTGTTTGTTAGCTGTCTGTATTTTGTTGGCTTGGTGCCTACCTATCAGAATTTCATGTTTAACCTTATCAATAGGGATTTTAGGAGCTTGAGTCTTCAGCAATTAAAACATCTTCTCTCATATATAATAATAATGTTTCCACAGCATAGAGCAGGCTGACAGGTTGGAATCTAGCAGGTTGTTTGGAAGTACTTCACAGCTGTTTTGTTCCTTTTAAGAAATACAATGATAAGTTTCTGGGTGGAAGAGGTTGATTGATGTAATGACTGATGCTTTTGTTCAGGTGCAGGTTTTAGTATCAAAAGTGGAAAATATTATTTCTTCTGTATTGGTTGGTTCAACAGTTTGCAATGAGTACTGTGTGGATCTAATATAATGGCATTAATAGCATTTGGTGTGTAGCTCTTTGGAAGGGCCCAGCAAGAGTGTGGGATTAAAAACCATTTGTTGAACATATTGAACAGTTCAGTAGTAATATTTCTGTCATTGACTTTGTACATGTCAGTTGCATTTTGGCACCTTTTTATATGGATTTTTACAGCCAGCAATTTATATTGTCTGGATGGCCTGATTTTAGCCGTTTTCTCTGTAGAGTCCTTTCTTTTCTTTTTAACTGTCACTCGTTACATTTTTCTTTAAATGTTTTTTAAAGCAAACTTTTAGAGTGGACGGGATTTGGTCTAGGATGGGTTAGTTTGTCTTTTCGATTATTTGTAGAATGCTTCACCAAACTGTCCCTAGTTCTTTGCACTCAGGAATGTCTAGAAAACCAGAGTAAATAAGCTCCATTGAATTGTCTGTGATTCTGTACCTGAAAAGGTTGGTTAAGGACTTTATAAAGTGATCAGACCAGTGCATTTTAAAGGGCTGGACTTGATGAGGTTTTAGTAAAATCTAAGCTGTCAAATTCGTCTTGAAATTTGTTGAACACTTGGGATAAGACATGCACTCTCTCCTTTGTTTATTCTATTTGTTAAAACTGAAACTTTATGGATTCTTCCAAGAAGCTTGAACAATAGCGGGTGAGGTGGTGTATATATAATCAGAGTAAAGAAAGACATGGTTGCAAATAAGCCATATCAGACTCACACCTTTTATATTGTGCTAAAATTGTATATTTAAATAAGAAATGATCAATTGATCTCCCCATGCGCCACACTCTCCTTGCCATGTTTCAGAACATGGACATGAACAAGATTTAGTTGTGTCTGGTACTGAAGGATGAACTAACATTATAAGAATGTTATAATATTTTTTTATTCGGTGTGCCATACCCCAGTTTTGTCAGTTCTAAGCTTTGTAAAGCTCAGCTGTTACTATCGCACAATTCATTGACACTTAGTTTTCTGATCTTTAAAATTAAGAAGGCAGAGTTTACCATGCCAGTATTTGAGCTTGTAATTCGAAGGTAATAAGGGCAGATGACAGCAGAGAGTGTTTAACAAACTAATACATCTTTCTGGCAAAGAAGCTAACCTTTCCTTTTACAAATAAAGAGGTTTTAGCTCACATCCTAATTGTCTAGATCCAATAAAAAAATATTTACCCCACTCCAGGAGGCCCATTTGGATGTGGCAACTAAGTAGAGAAAAAGCCTAGATCCTCCAGTGAAGCCATGAGACGTTTTAACAGCAATTTTTGGGTTCCTTTGTATAAAAAAGTGACATTTTATTCTCATCCCCTGGTAGAGTAAGATGTTTTGAAATTCTCACCCACTGCAGATGCAAAGGCCCAATGGTATCATCTAGTTTCCTCTCTGTGGACAGGTATGTGTCACCTTCAAAAGGGCACGTCAGTACGGTCCACAGGTACTTCTGGCTAGCTGCAATGTGCCAATGTAGAAGGAATTTCATACATTTCTAGAAGTTCTTTGTTGCCCTTTAAAAAATGGATTTGCCGAAAAGCTAGCAATTGGTGAACTAGGCTTGTGATCGTAAGACAGTGGCATGTTTCGCTGTGTTACTTTCTACAGACATCTCACTGTCTAACATCTGAGTCTCAAGAAAAGGATCTTTACCTCCGTTTTGATGTGAAAGTGCTTTTCTCACCCATAGAGGATGTGAATTCCAACATCATTCAAATCTGTGGGTCTCTTCCCCCAACCCTTATTAAACCTCTGTTAG